>VDFB02047230.1:440922444-441042984 GCA_007258455.2 Sequoia sempervirens | reverse complement strand
CAAGAAAACCTGCTCTAATACCACTTGATGAGGGCACAACCCGAGACTTAGAAAATAACCCACAAATAAGAGAATAATTTTATTATTTAGAAAATGGAGCTTCTTACATGCAGAGGATCTCAAATCCCCAAGTTCTTACAACACATGCAAGTTACAGAAAGCTACAGAACAACCCTTTCGCAATATGTGAGCTTGTCCCCCAAAAAGTTACTCAAAAAATTAGAAACCCACCCATAAATAGAACTCCTCTTTAGTTTGGATCCAAAACAAGATTCAAATTTGAGTTTAGGCAGTTTGGCGCCGAAAAATTACAATTTGAAGTTCAAATTTCAAAAGAACATTGCAATTGTATCTTCTAGCAAGTGCGCCAACTTCCTAGGGCCATAACTTTTGATCTGGGACTCCGATTCGTGAACCGTTTGAACCGTTGGAAAGGTCTCGAAGTCAAGAACACACTTGAAATTTGCTACGCCAATTTTGGTAAGTTTCACGGCCGATCCAGGAACTCTAAGTGCCTCAAATCTAACTTAGAAGATTTTCAGGTGCAAATCTGGGAAACTAAAACTGCAATATCTTTCAACCCAGGAATAGGAAATAAAAACCATAAATTGGGAATTTCATTTTGACAAAAAAGGTATCCAAAAATGTAAAAACATCTAAAAACCAAGAAACTTGAAATTTAACTATTTTTGGGTGATGCAAGATTGCTCTTACACCACTGGATGCTCCTGCATCAAACATTCATAAATTCCATAACATTATTCTTAACATTGAGTAATGTGTGCCCTAGGAAAGTGGCCTAGGACCCATTCAACATAGGGCGAATGGGTCCTCGCTTGCTCCTAGGACCTAAATTTGAATTATGTTTTTGGCAATTTTTCAATGATTTCAAATCTATAATTCAGATGTCGGCTTGTGATTTTTGAATTTAGAGAATTAATGTTAAGATTGTTGGATGTTGTGGATGTTTTGTTGATATGTGGTTGTCATTGATGTCAACACTATTAGCACTATTGTATTCAAGGTTGTATATGTCGAGGATATTGAGAAAATTGTTAAAGAAAATGTTGCAGGTTTCTAGGGGAACAAGTGAAGGTCATGAAGGTGTCAATCTGTACATCAATGATCAACTATTGTGGACTAAAGGGTTTATTGTTGAGAGCATCTAGTCTATCCATCAGAATTTTCAGAGGTCCACGTGAAGTTTTGATCGTGTTATGAATAGTTGTGTTCTGATAGTTTTTATGTGGCTTCTGTCAGTGCTCCTGATTGAAGTTTATGTGATTCTAGTTGTCGCGGATGATTCTCTATTAGTTCTTGTTGCTTGTGGATGCTTCTAGATCATTCTCTATCATTTTTGTACGCCTATGTTGATCGGTGTGCTTGTGGTCGAAGAATTTTTCTCGGTGTGTTCGAGTTTTCATGTTCTTGGCTGACATGATGGTTGTAACGTGTTGTGGATCCTTGGAGACTTAAATTTGAATATTTGGCATGCTTGAGGATATTGTTTTGCATCGCATCATAATATTAGCCGATGGTGTTTGATTCACATTAAAAATTTATTTGTAAATTTGGGGTTGACATTGTAAATATGTTTTATATTTTGGCTAATGAAGTTGTTGATGTAAATCCAAGTTGCACATATATAAGAGTGGTTGTTTGTGCAAAGTTAGTGTTTGTGTGAGGATAATCCAGAGAAGAGAAAGTGTGCGAACATTGATCTATTCATTCAATTGCAGAGCAGAGTGTGAAGAAGTATTTATGTGTTTAACTAGAACTGTAATCAAGCTTGTGCAGAAGCTATTTTCTCAGTTCATACCCTGCGGATCTAATCTGAATTGATTTGTATTCTTGGGAAGTGAGCCCTCTTGTATTTGAGGAGTGAGCTCTAGGAAATGTGCCTGAATGCATGTGCATGCCCATTATTTTTCATTATACTTTTAACAGGGTATAATATTATGGACTAGCATCCACTGTGGTTTTTCCCCTAATAAGGTTTCCACGTAAAAATCTTTGTGTTCTTTGTGTTTCTGATGTGTTGATTGTGTATGGTTTATTTTTCTTTCATCATATCTAAGATAAAGTTAAGTTAAGTTTGAAAATTTTAAGTATTATGTGACAACTGATTCAGCCCCCCCTCTCAATTGTTTGACCTTGTTTTTCCAACAATTGGTATCAAAGCAAGTTCCTCTAAAGAAGTTTAAAAGCTTGAGGTGATCCGTGATGGCATCATACAAGAAGGACAACCCTAGATTTTATGGAACAAACTACTCACTCTGGAAAGCCAGAATGGAATGTTATTTGAGATGTTTAGGTGAACACTTCTGGAAGATCACAAAGAATAGATATGTTATTCCTAAAAATGGTCCTTCCACTCCTAATGAAATTAAAGAGGCTGGGAATAACATCAGGGCTATGGAAGCTTTGATGAGTGCTCTAATGGATTCAAAAATGATAAATGTGATAGGTCTGAAGATAGCTCATGAGATGTGGATGAAGCTAGAAACTTTGTATGAAGGAGATACACATGTGAAGATGGATAAACTACAGAGTTTGAAAGGCAAGTATGAAAATTTGAAGATGGGTGAAGATGAAAATATTTCTTCTCTTATGCAAAAAGTAAATGAATTAGTAATGAGTATTAGATGTGTCGGTGGTACCCTAGAAGAGGAAGAAATTGTAACTAAAGTGCTCAGATCATTGCCTCCCTCTTACAAAGCAAAGGTTCATGCTATTGAAGAGATCAGATCAGTGACGAATGTGACAAGAGATATACTAATTGGTAAATTTGTTGCCTTTGAGTTGAGTGAATTTGGTGAATTTGTTCCCAAGACTGAATCTGCATTTAAGGCTACTGTATCCAGAAGAAACAAGCAAAGATATGATCCAAGAGAGTGTTCTAGAAAGTCATTCAAGTATGAGGAAGAAAAGGAACAACTTGAAGAAGAAGAAATAGAAGTCAAAGAGTTGGAAGCACTGATTGTGAAGAAAGAAGGCAAAGGACAAGGTAAGTATAAAGGAATGTTGCCTATTAAATTTTTATCTTGCAATAAAATAGGTCATTTTGCATCAAGGTGTCTTGAAAGAGTTCCTAGGTCCAAGCCTAAAAAATCTAGATTTCAAAAGAAATGTTACTATGTTGAAGGAGTGATTGATGAAGAGTCTGATAAAGAAAATGGAAATGAAGATGAATGGGTGTTCCTTGCTATCAAGGAAAATGGTCCGGTGGCTACTAAATCCGATAAAGTTGAAAAATATCTTGCATCCCGAATTGAAGAAAAGGATGAGTGGGTTATTAACAGTGGATGCTCACATCATATGACTAGTGACAAAGGAAAATTTGTAAGTCTAGAGAAACATGACGGTGGGGTTGTAAGATTAGGAGATAACAATGCTAGCGTGATTTGTGGCAGAGGATCTATTTGTCTTGGTGGTAAGTATAGCACTGATGATGTCCTTTATGTTGAAGAATTGAAGCACAACCTGTTCATTGTTGGAAAGATGGTGGACAAGGGTTATGATCTTTAATTCAAAGGTGGAAGATGTAGGATACTTGGAAGTTTTGAGAATGTAATTGCTTTAGGTAAAAAGAAAAAAGGTAATATTTTTCCCCTAAATGTTGCTAGTGGAAGTTGTTTAATTGATCAAGTAGATGAAATTTGGTTATGGCATAGGAAGTTGTGTCATGTGAATTTTGACAAAGTAAGTTCCACTCAAGCAGTAAGAGATCTACCTAGGCTAGTGAAGCTTGCTAACACAATTTGCAAGGAATGTTAGATGGGAAAATAGACTAGAGTTTCTTTTCAAAGCAAACAACATCATTCAAATGGATTACTAGAGCTAGTGCATACTAATCTATGTGGTCCATCTAGAGTCAGAAGTCTTCATGGAGAAAGGTACTTTATGCTGCTTATTGATGATTACTCTAGGATGATATGGGTTGCTTTCTTAAGAGAAAAATGTGAAGCATTAGAGAATTTCAAAAGTTTCAAAGCTATGGAAAAGAATGAAAAAGGTCTTAAAATAAAATGCTTAAGGTCAGACAGAGGTGATGAGTTCACCTCCAAGGAGTTCAATTCCTTCTATGAAGAAAATGGAATCAAAAGATAGTTATCTGCTCCCCGAACTCCTCAACAGAATGGAGTTGCAAAGAGAAAGAACATAACAATTTTGGATGTTTCTAGAACAATGATGATTGAAGGAAATGTGACTCACATCTATTGGAGTGTAGTTGTAAGCACTGCTATATACACTTTAAACTGAGTAAATGTCAATGGTAATTCTAGTAAGACTCCTTTTGAACTATGGTTTGGTTATAAGCCTACTGTTAAATAATTCAAGATCTTTGTAAGCAAGTGTTATATTAAGAGAGATGAGGACATAGGCAAGTTTGATGCAAGAAGCAATGAAGGAATCTTTCTAGGTTACTCTACTAAAATCAAGGCCTACCAATGCTATAATAGAAGATTGAGAAAAATGGTTGAAAGTGAAAATGTCAGAGTTGATAAGGACTCTGCTAGATCATCTAGATACTATGGATATGATTTAGATGAGCAAGAAGTTGGTACAGACAAAGGGAATCAACTTCAAATTGTTTTGGTAAATCAAGAAAATCAAAAAGGAGAGACAAGTGTAAGTGCATAAGAAAGAACAAAAGAACCCAAATTTTGAGAGAATCCTAACGTTCTGAGGTATGTAAAGCTAAATCATTCTGAAAATCAAATTATAGGAGATAAGAATAAAGGTGTGCAAACTAGAAGAAAGATTGCAGAAGAGTATTGCTTGATTTCCAAGATTGAGCCTAAAGATGTCAATGAAGCTTGTAATGATGAACACTGGATGGAAGCTATGAAGGAAGAACTGATGTAGATTGAAAAGAATGATACATGTATTCTTGTTCCCAGACCTAAAGATAAAAATGTGATTGGTACTAAATGGGTCTTTCAGAATAAGCTGAATGAACAAGGTGAAGTAGTCCAAAATAAAGAAAGAATGGTATGTAAAGGGTATTCACAAATGGAAGGTATTGATTTTGAGGAAACCTTTACCCCTGTCAGCTTTTCAGAATGGTGAATTAGTAGAAGAAGTATATATTGAACAACCAATGGATTTCAACTGTCTGACAAGGAAGACATGGTTTGCCGATTGAAGAAAGTTCTATATGGACTCAAGCAAGCCCCCAAAGCCTAGAATGCTAGATTGGATAAATACTTATTAAATCTTGGATTCAATAAAGGTACTACTGACAAAAAATTGTATTTCAAAATGGATCATGGCAAAGAGTTGATTATTGAGGTCTTTGTTGATGACATTATTTTTGGAGGAGATTACAATCTATGTATGAAGTTTGCTAATGAAATGAAGACTGAAATTGAAATGATAATTGGTGAGATGAAGTTCTTTCTAGGATTGCAAGTCACTCAATTGGACAATGGAATTTTCATATCTTAGTCTAAATATGTGAAAGAGCTGCTAAAGGATTTTGGCATGGAAGACTCAAAGCCTGTTGGTACACCCATGGTAACTGAATGCAAGTTAACACATAATGATGATTCTCCTAAGGAAAATAAAACAAGATACAGGTCAATGATTGGTGGATTGTTCTACTTAACTCAAACCAGACCAGACATCATGAATTTTGTATGTATGGTTGCTAGATTTTAGATTGATCCAAAAGAATCTCATGTGACTATTGTAAAGAGAATCTTCAAGTATCTAAAAGGAACAATTGATTTTGGGCTTTGGTACCTTAAGGATGATGATATTACTTTGAGTGCATATACTAACACAGACTGGGTAGGAGATGTAGATAACAAGAAAAGTACTAGTGGTGGTTCTTTCTTCCTAGGGAAGAAACTGGTGTCTTGGTTAAGTAAAAGCGAAATTCCATTTCTCTATCTACTCCTGAGGAAAAGTATATTGCTGCTACAAATAACTATACTCAAGTGATGTGGATGAAACAAATGTTGAGAGATATCATAGTAGTATATGATGAGCCTATTGCCATATACTATGACAACTTAAGTGCAATAAATATATCAAAGAATCTGGTGCTACACTCTAAGACCAAGCATATATCAATAAAGTTTCACTTCTTGAGGGTGAAAGTTAGTGAGAAAGAAGTTAGATTGGAGTATGTGCCTACCAAAGAACAGATTGCAGACATTTTCACCAAGCCATTTCCAAAGGATACTTTTGAGTATCTCAAAGGAATGCTAGGGGTGATTACCCCTCCTAATATGAACTAGAGATGCATTTACTTGCATCAATATGTATGCTTCAAAGCTATATTCTAATTTGGATTGATGTTTTCATGGCTGCTACTCAAGGGTAGTAGTCAGATGTGTAAATATGTGGTTCAGAGCTTATATGTGGAAATATAATGCTTATCTTTTCCATTGATGTCAAAGGGGGAGAAGAGCAATGTGAAAAAACTTTTTAGGGAGAGGAGCAATTAAGGAGAAGTGTCATAACCTAAGGGGGAGTAAGTGTAGTTGTGTTGATGGTATTTTTCACATCATGTGTTGCCATCAATTTCAAAGGGGGAGATTGTTGGATTTTGTGGTTGTGTTGCTGATATGTGGTTGTCATTGATGTCAACACTATTAGGGTTGTTGTATTGAAGGTTGTATATGTCGAGGATATTGAAAAAATTGTTAAAGAAAATGTTACAGGTTGCCAAGGAAACAGTGAAGGTCATGAAGGTGTCTTGATTTGTACGTCAATGATCAACTACTATGGACTAAAGGGTTTATTGTTGAGAGAATCTAGTCTATCCATCGAAAGTTTCAGAGGTCCGCGTGAAGTTTTGATTATGTTATGAATAGTTGTGTTCTGATAGTTTTTATGTGGTTTATGTCAGTGTTCCTGATTGACGTTTATGTGATTCTAAGTGTTGTAGATGCTTCTTTGTTAGTTCTTGTTTCTTTTGGATGCTTCTAGATCATTCTCTATCCTTGTATGTCTGCATTGATCGGTGTGCTCATGGTTGAAGAATTCTTCTCGATGTGTTTAGGTTTTCATGTTCTTGGCCGACATGATGGTTGTAATGTGTTGCGGATCCTTGGAGATTTAAATTTGAATATTTGGTGCACTTGAGGATATTGTTTTGGGTCACATCATAATATTAGCCAACGGTGTTTGATTCACATTAAAAATTTATTTGTAAATTTGGGGCCAACATTGTAAATATGTTTTATATTTTGGCTGACAAAGTTGTTGATGTAAATCCAGGTTGTAGATATATAAGAGTAGTTATTTTTGCAAATTTAGTGTGTGTGTGAGGATAAGCCATAGAAGAGAAAGTGTGTGAACATTAATCAATTCATTTGATTGCAGAGCAGAGTGTGAAGAAGTTCGAGTGAAGTGTGAAGAAGCATTTTTGTGCTTAAATAGAACTGTAATCAAGCTTGTGCAGAAGCTATTTTCTCAATTCATACCCTACGGATCTAATCTGAATTACTTTGTATTCTTGGGTAGTGAGCCATCTTGTATTTGAGCAGTGAGCTCTAGGAAGTGTGCCTGAATCCATGTGCATTCCCATTATTTTTCATTATACTTTTAACAGGGTATAATATTGTGGACTAACATCCACCGTGGTTTTTCCCCTAACAGGGTTTCCACGTAAAAATATTGGTGTTTTCTATGTTTTGGATGTGTTGATTGTGTATGGTTTATTGTTATTTCATCAAATCTGAGATAAAGTTAAGTTAAGTTTTAGAATTTTAAGTATTCTGTGACAACTGATTCACCCCCCCTCTCAGTTGTCTATCCTTGTTTTTCCAAGAAAGATATGTATAAATAAGAGGTCATTTTAGTATGTTTCACCTAGCAAGTTTATCTAATATCCTAGAACTTTTGTGTGACTTCATGAGATCAAGCTAGAGCAATTCAAAAGCATTTCAAGAGAAATTTCAAGGCATTAAAGGGAAAAATTATTGAATATTATTGAAAAAATCAAGATTCCTACCATCATGTCAAAGATTTATTACATCATGCATGTTGCTTGAGCTAATACAGTGATGTAGTGTTCAATATCTAATCAATCATATCAAAGGAATTGTTTCAAGACAAGTTTCATGATCAAGATCTACATTCATTGACACCACTTCATGCTAGTTTGCATATTTACAATCCAAGGTCCAAATAAGGTTTGGTGAGTTATTACATATTGTTGTTCATTCATCATTCCTCTCATGATTTTATTCATTTCAAGGTTTAATTACCAAAATGTGGTTTGACCAAGGCAAACCCTCATTCCCTAACAAAACAACATTTTTCTCTCTTTGATTTGTGATTGCAGATTTTAGGTTGAAGATCATTTGAAGAGAAAAAATGAAGAAATTTTTAAAGTTGCCAAAGTTGCAAGAAAATTTTTCATATCATGGAAACTTCTCTACAAAATTTATTTCTGAATTTTTGATAGTGAACATCAAGAATTTGGGAGTGTAGACCTAGCAGAAGAGAACCTAGTGATGGAGCTTCTCAAAATTTGCAATTTCTAAGAAACCCATAGACCTTGTCTACATTTTAAACCCTTGTCCCCATATGTAAGGTTTTTCCTATGAAAGCCTTCAAGTCTTCTAGTGTCACATTGACCTTCCCTATCGGTTTCTAGTTCCTTAATTCATTACTTGACCTATCATATACGTTCGGCTACCAACCCCTTTGGTTTAGAGCGCCAATCAACCAATCGGTTGTTGATTTTAATTGTGTTCTAAAGTCGGGTGTTAAATTTTTTTCCCAAATGACTTAAGCTTAAGTAATTTTGTCAGCAAGGGTCAAATCACCATTGGCCTAATATTGGCCCCTTATTTAATGCTAACCTTTTCGTGTATGCAGGTTTAGCTATTTGAGACTATGGGAAGTGATCTTGACCATACCCCACCAGCTTGCAGATGATAAATGTCAGCCAGTTATGTGGTGCGAGGACATTGAGATGGAGATGCGTGTCCTTATACAAACATGGGGTCCATCCTCCATTATCTGGCTTATTTCCCGTAGTTTTGAACTGACGACCAAGATGGAATGTTGAGAACAATCTCCATCATTTCCTGTTGGCTCGCAAGGAAAAGATGAAGGCTCATTAAAGGTCGCGAGATCAATGAGATCCCGACACGTGGATCAACCCACCCAGTTCATGAGATAGATAAAGCTTGTTGACAGATGAATTGCCATCTGAGGTGGGTTAACTCCATCGGCAGAAGAAAAATCAATGAAGAACTGTTGGATTTCAAACTTGGTCAACCCAAAGTGAGTCATTTGATCTACCATCTCATCAAGGGATCAACGACCGACATTCAAAGTTGATAAGTTGGCACATGATAGCCGTTTCATTATGCAAATAGAAGACATTAAAGATCTACTCTGTGTAGATGCAATCAAATTGATCTCCATGCGTGTGGAGACTTAATTGTCAATAATCATGAAGTATGATATGCAGATTTCCATACACTTGGGAAATAAACGGTGATAGTACCTATGCCAACGAATTACCTAATTTGTGCATATGTTCTTCATTGAGCATTGATGATTGATATGATCACATTGTTCAATAAATAGAGGTTGTGAGTTGTTATTTTCACCATCACAATTAGTTATCAAGTCTTTGAGTTTGAGCACAAAGTCGAGGTTATCAGTGTAGATCTTATGGTAGCAGAATGGGAAAGCCTGGTACTTCATTTGTTCTAGTGTGGAGGTCTTTTCATCTCAATTCACAAAGGTCCCATGATGAAGACCTAGAGCCAGGACAATGCACTCATGAGGATGCCCGAGGAAAGGGATCTATACCTATTGCTACTAGATGTAGCTATCGTCTGAAACGCTAGGCTGTGAGCTCAAAGGCAACGAGAGCAAAAGGAGAAGAAATTGTTGGGCCCTCTAGTAGAGTTCAACGAAAACTTCGATATGGTCGTGGCTCATTTGGATGACAAAACTCGCCCATTGACATCACAGAGACCTCATCTAAAGTTGAGACGAAGACAGATTCTAGCTATCGACAAAACCTAGTGACTCTGGGTCGAGCTCTATCCCCTAGAGTAGAGGTATTGTCCATCCCTCCTTTGGATGTCAGGACTCTGAGTGGGCGAGATGGCACTAAACTGAAATGAAAGAAAGATGAGGAAGGAGTTGAGGTCTCATCCCCAACCCTCGCTATGACACGAAGTGGGTGTGCATATCGTGGTGTCCGTGCTAGTGGTGGAAGGCTTTCTAGTTAATGAAAAGGTGGTGGTGAAATGAAATTTTTGTGTTCATCGATAATTTTTGTGGTAATTGCTTTCTCTCTGCGTGTGTGGCTTGTTTTTTGAGGTGTTAGATGTTGACTGTGTGCCCCGTGGTAGTGTGAACGATGAATTTGCTTCTTACATGGTGGTCAAGGGAAATTTTGGCAGTACTGTGTTTCTCCTCTTGGCAGTTGTTGCAATGGTGGTTTCCCCATTCTAACATAATTGGCATGTGGGGAATTTTGGAAATGCATTTGAAACTAAAACTAAAGTGAAATTTTGTAATGAAAAATGCATTTCGATTCGAAAACTTATTTGCTCCCTTACGCTATAAAAGGGAATTCATGGCTCATTTGCGGGGGTTCTAACTTTTGGGAGCCTTTAGGTCTTATATGTGAAAAGGGTAGAAAATAGAAGAATACCAAGAAATAGGATAGTGGAATTGTCTTGGTTTTGAACTCTGTATATGAAAATCTTAAAAGGTTTTGTAGAAATTACTGATATCGAAGCAGATTTTATGCATAATTCATATGCTCTTCTCTGTATATCTCTTGCAGATTTTGAATATAATATCAAGTATATCATGTTCATCTTCGAGTGTTTCATTTGAATGCATGTCTTTATTTCTGCTTTGGTTCAAAGAATCAATTAAATGCTTAAATGAGGCCATTGATTTGTGATAATTTATAGAGAATTTGGTAAGAAGTGATGTGTTATGTACAAAAAGTTTTCATAATGCAAGTTGTAGACATCAGAAAATTGTCCTCTTACGATACCTTATCACAAACATTGCATCATTTAGACACCTTGTAGCATGCTTTGCCCTAGGTACCCATGTCATCATCTATTTAATTAAATAAATTTTATTTAATTAATTAAATTCATATTCATTTCCATACATTCCTCTAATGTTAATTAAATAATTTATATTATTTAATTAATTAAATCATTTCTATCAATTCTTCTAATGTTAATTAAATAATTTATATTATTTAATTAATGAAATCATAAATCCAACATTAATTAAATAAATCAAATATTTATTTAATTAATAAAATCTTAAAAATATCTTCTCACTTTCTTTCCAAAATCTAAACTCATGTGTATCTAATTAATTTATTTAATTAGATAATTCATCAATTATCCTTCTCATCTTTTTTAGGATTTATTTCCTTTAAAAGAGAATCAAAATCTTTCTATCTTTTCACATCTTATCTTGTTTTAATTCCTTTAAAACAATAAATCAAAATCTTTATATCTTTTTAAAATCTTATCTCATCTCATTGTATTTCCTCTTTTGTCAAAAATCAAATCCCTATCAATCTTACCAAATCTTATCTCTGTCCACATCAAAAATCTATAAATCAAACCTTTCACAGGCCATTTGGATCGAATCTTCTTCTAGCATCTTCACTCTGTCAAAATAATTCTTCAATCGCCATCTATCATCTTCATCACATCGTTATGCTGCAGAATTGAGCAACCAATATTCCTCCTCTATTCTCAACCCTTCAAAATCTTGCATCTTAGTATAGCATACATTTCATTTATATCTCATTCTTCAGTTTGTCCATTTTGTTGAGCTTGATCTACTAGATTTGAGAGCAACTAGAAACAACAAAATGTTAGAGATAGAGAGCAATAAGACGACTTCAGAGAAGCTACCAGCAACAGTTTGTTTATTCTGTTTTCCTTTCAATTTTCGTGATCTAATGTCTTATTGATATGTGTTTGAATTCATTTATAATTGATACATTTTTCACACACACATAAAATGGCACCCACCGTGGGGCCTTGCCCTATTTTTCACATTTATTTGCAGGTTTTATGACAGGATTTTGCATTCTGGAATTCGGATTTTTGGAAAAAAAATTCGTTTTAGCGCATTTGAGGGTTTTTGTAGCGCATCCAAGGTTTAACAGTGCTTTTGCAGGTCTTTCAGCGCATTTAGGATCTGTTTCAGCGCATCCAGGGACTGTTTCAGTGCTTATAAGGAACAAAATGGCGCATATACTATTTCATTAATTTTTTTTAATTTTTTTTATTTTTAGCGCATCCAAGGATTTCTTTTAGTGCATCTGGGACTTCTTTTAGCGCATCTAGGAATTTTTTTTAGCACATATGAGGTTTGTTTTAATGCATATACCTCTGTTTCAGCATTCTTTCAGTCAATCTTAAAATGGTCGTATCTTGGTCATTTTTTGGTCTTTTTCAACAGTTTTTTTTATTTGGGGTAGAATTTAATAAGCTATCCAATGGTGCTAGTGTTTATCAACTTTTATAGAGTTAAAGTTCTCAAATTTTCATATATTCTTCAACACATATGACTTTTTTTCTAACATATTTTTAATTTGTTTCTTTTGTCCTTGTGACTTGTTGGTGAATCATATGAAGTTGGAAAAGCGTTGGAATCAATCACAACGTCAATTTGGAAAGCGAAAATAACTAGGTTCACTCATTTCATCCTTCATCTCTTAATCTTGTTTGTCACACATTTCAATTTGGGGCATAAAATCAATCATTATTTGCAAAAACATTTCAATTTGGGTTCTTAAAACGAATCTTGTCTTCAATCACATATCAAAAGTTGGGTCTAAAATTAACCACTATCTTCCTAAACATTTGATTTGGGATCTAAAAAGAACGAGTGCTTCATTATTTCTTCCACACATTTCATTTCTAAGGGAAATTAACCACTGTGGGTGTGAATCAAGTGTGTGTGTGATTACAAACACCTCACTTGGTTTTTTTTTTTTCAAACCCTTTCTAGGAGGCCTGCTAGGGGATTTCATCACCCTTGGGGATGACCTCAATTGAAGTGTGAATCGAAAGACACGCTTGTTTGGAAGTTAAAATCTTATCACTCTTGGCTAAGCCCCAAAGAACTTTATACCTTTGGGAAGTGAAGGTGAAAGGTGGGTTACCCCTTTCTCCCGGCTGTGTGGCAGGATTTTTCTTTCAAATTATCCTCAGTCAACCTTGTGTAGACTAGCTTGAGACCTAATTGGCCATACCCCACTTGACTAGTCATAGGGCTTGTTGATGTGTATTCCATGTGTGCTTGTTTAATAATCATCATTACATTTTTCAAATTTCAAAATTCAAACTTGCTTATGTGTCTTGTGTGAGTGATTTATGTGTGTACATGTGTGATCATTCATTTAAAAATTTCCAAATCAAGCTAAACACCAAACACATAAAGACAAGTCACTCTACACATTCTTCCAACACATTCATATCCAATCACTTTCATCCTACTCATTCTTCTTAGCCACATCCTATCCATTTCTTCCTAATCAATCAAGTCATCCAATCTTATCATTGCACATCATCACCATCACCAGCAAATTCCTAGTCACCACTTGTCAAAATGGTCATAATCATAAATAAGCCCAATCCTAATCATAAGCCCAAGCTCATAATTCAAGGAGTCCCTTTCTATAGTCAAAATCATGAAAGAAAACCAAAACCTAAAATCATACTTCGAGGGGCTTCTCCTACCACCTCTAATGATGACATGAACGATGTTACATACTTTGAGGAACAAATCGATGTGCAAGAGCTTACACACATGTGTGAAACCATGCCCACATTCAAACACAAATCCCTAGCATCCCAACTTCAAAACCTCCTTCAGACACTTCAACAAATACCCCAACCCCTAGACCATCAAACCATACAAAGCCTTCAAACCCTCTTCCAAAACTTTCAACAAATTAAATCACCTTAAATCCAACACCTCCTAGCTCAAGCCAATCATTTCATTGCCACTTGTCAAATTCAACACCCACAACGTCATCCCCTATCCATTCATTATCACCCTTCCACCTCATACCAAACTAATCCATCCACTTCTTCATATGTCAATGACACATCAACCTATCAAGCCACATCACAACAAACACATGTGAACTTAAGTTCTACCTTGCAACATGGCCAAACTTCATCATGTTCTAATGCAACCATTGACAAGGGGAATACCAATCTAGCACATGCACCCTATAACTTTATCATACCATCATCCAATCAAAATCAGAACCCTAAGCCAACACCTTCCGCCCCTACACCTCCAAAGGATGTGACCCAAGGGCTACGAGCAAGGAATCAACTGTCGCCATGTCATTCAACACATATACTTGAACATGCAAAAGAGTCCACAAACATCATTCCAAGTCCTTCAATCCAACCATGTCATCCACAGCCACTTGATCCAATTCAAGAGTATCCCCTCGTAAGTCCAAGTCACCCTCTATCATGCTCCTATGTTGTTGACCATCAAGAACATGACAAGTCTTTCCATGAGAAATCCCCTTACACCTCCATTCCAATAATTCATGAGGTATTTCAAGAGAACAATCCTAAACATGAGGAAACATTACCCCCTTGTCCACATAAAGATCAACACCCTCCCAATGATTCCATTCATAACATACCTAATACTGTTCATGATCAATCTTCCATCTTTGATCAAGACCCATTTTATGATCAAGAAGATCATGATGATCCTCTTAGCCAACTTTATGCATTCCATGGTCAATAGCTTTCCACCTCACCCATCCATGATGCGCAAACATCCACTTCCCTTGATGAGACATATGCCTCCCAAGCACACATAGAAGATCAAACAAATAACTTAGATCTAAGTGAACACAATGCTAATCAAGATCCTAATGATTCCCCATCACCCACTATCAACCCCATTGCAAGTCCTCCATCATATCCTATTGGTCTTTCCAACCCCATTCATGAATGTTCCTCCTTAGAACAACAACAACCATTATCTTCTCCATCCAATAAGGAACTCATGTCTAGTGTTCCACCTACACCTAGTCCCGTTGTCCATTGCATACTCCAAAACATAAACCACCAAGGTAAAGGTCTAGACCTTCATGAACAAGGTATTTTGGAGCCCATCCATGTCAAAGTCCCTCCACGCTCTTATGGCCTTGGACCTACAGCCCAAGGACAACAACCTAAAGATGTTGGTATTTCCTCCATGCCTCCTAAGTCCACTTTCCATGATGAATCCTATCATACACCTAAAACATATGTTTCCATTCCACCTCCATCATCTTATAAATGTCAAAAGCATGCAACCGTACACCTTCCACCATCCACTCTACCACCATTTCTTCCAACTCCTAATATCCCTCGATCCACTCTAGCACCATTGCTTCCAACTCCTAATATCCCTTGATTCATTTTACCACCATTACTTCCAACACCTAATATTCCTACCATTCAATCCTCTTATCCATTTATCCATAAATACCCTAACATTCCTAATCATGACCAAAAAATGCACACATTGTATAAACATGAAGCTTCCACCCATTCCACCAAACACAAGGGATTCCAAAATAAAAATTTGGATGCCTCTACACATAAAGTCAAAAATTCTAAAGGTCCTAATGCCTTAGTATACAATTGCAAAATATCAAAGCAAAATCCATCTAAAAAGTTATATAAGCCCATACCTCCAAAAGTAAAGGCCAAAACTAAAATGGTTTGGGTACCTAAGAAAAAAGAAAGCAAGTCAAATGAGGCATCTACATCACAAAAATTCCAATCATCCACTTCCACCTCACATTCTCATTCCATTCAAAAGTCTCAAATTCCTAAAACCCACAAGCAAAATAAAAATCATAAAAATACTAAGTCTATGTGGGTACCAAAATCACTTCATCCACCATCTCCTCAGAAAAAATCTCCATTGCTTCCTACATCCCATCCACATCAAAAGCTTCAACGTTTATCACAATGTGTGCAACCATTGGTCATGGTTCCCTTCCATTTCACAACAATTCCAAATACCTCCATCTCCTCATCCTTCACGCATTATCCTACATATCTCCCCCATCATCTTCCTATGGTCCATGCTTTTGCATAAACCTTTCATCCATCTTTTTGCACAAGTCCTATTCAATCCACATCATCATCCACTATTCCCCATCCATGCTTACATAAGACTTTCATAATCCGCCATCTACCTAATCCATCCCTTTCATGTCATCTCTTACCAACATCTATGAGCATAATGACATTTGACATGGTCCATGCAATGACATCCATCTAGTGGGACTATCACCTTTCATGGAACTAGACACTTGAGTCCCTCCTATCCATATTCCCCTTCTTCTAGTCAAAAAGTCAAAATTTCAAAATAAAAGAAAAAAGTAAAGAGAAATCCCTTCGTCCAACGGTGAAAATCTGGTAAATAGGTGCCCTAGATAAGTACCATGATGAAAACCTAGCAAATAGGCATCATGTGTAGGTTGATCTTCTATGTCACTTACACTTGGGGGCACAATATCTTATCTATCCAAGCTATCATTCATGTCATATCATTTCCATCCTACCTACCATCTTTAGCCATCATACATACCTATCATATTGAGTCCATTCATCCACCCTTCTTCTTTTGATCTTGATGAAGAAATAGGGGAAAAATTTTGAAACAGGTTTTGGATATCCCTTGGCATACCTCATCCTTCTAAATAAGCCTATCATTATCCTATTGTCATAAGCTTTTTCATGAAAAATCCTATGTATTGTACCTAGAATGGGGCATGTTATTCCTATGTGACATAGTCTTTGGAAATCACATCCTTGCTCTCCTATGATGCATACATCCATTCCATTCACTATGACCTATCCTTTCCATCCATCCATATAATCATGAGTCCTTTTCCCATCAGCCACCCTTTCATCCATCAATCACATCTATCTCCTTGCACCTAGACTTGGTTTTCCCCTTGTCATTTGTATCTAGCACAAAGGCTACTCAAATTTTCATCCTTTGACACCTTAAACATTTCAAAAAATCAAAAAAAAAAAAAAACATTTCATAAGTCCAAAAAAATCAAATATCCAACAAAAATCTAAGCAATAAAATCAAACCACATCACTTCTTCTGATCAATCTAATCATTTTTTTCAATCAATTCATTTCTTCATCAATCCAATCAATCAAAATAATTCCAATCAAATCAATACCTCAATCCAATCATTCACCCATTCAACCAACTCAATCAATCATCATATCATTACATACAGTTTCTTCAAATCAACCAAATCAATCATCTTCAAAAATCCAAGCAATAATCCAAATGCAAGTCAATCCTTAATCCATACCAATCAAGTCGATCAATCTTGTCAAATTATTCAAACACATCCTTTGGTCTTGATCCTAATCTTGTTGTAATCCCAATCAATCAAAGTCAATCAGTCAATTATCAATCATCCTTGTGTTGATCTAGGGACATGCCGCTCCCCACAATGACAACACTATCATCATCATCAATTAATCAATCAATCAATGGTTTACAACTTGACAGGGGCAATACCTTGTTTGTTTTTGTATCATTTGTGCATGCTTGCCTGCTTGCTTGTGTGTGATCATTTTATCTTGCATTTGTATCAAATTTGTATCATTCTAGCTAATATCCATATCTTGTGTATGTTGGAATATATTTTTGCATTATCCTTTGCATCTCAGGTCACATAATACCTTTTGTGCATTAGGAATTTAATGCTCTAAGTTTACTTCCTCATACGTCTAGACAAGGTTGTATTACGCTGGGGCACGAGACACATCGTCACCTTGGTCCTTATATCTTGGTGCATAACATCTAGTGCTACATCAAACATCACAGTTGCTCACCTTCATTGCAGCATAACGTATCATTCATCTCCTTTATCCACTTTCCATCTTGCATCATTCATCTTATCCCTCCCTTTATCATTTCATTTCGAGAGCCTACCCATGTTTGTTCAACCCGCCTATCCTCTCGAGGGGGCATCATCATTCCATCATCATCCTATCTTTATATCATTATCCATTTTCCTCTATCCATACCTTAACTTCTTTGAAATGATGTTACTCGACAAAAATCTCATCATCTCGAACATCATCTCAAAGAGGGGCAAAATGTAGACATCAAAATATTATCCTCTTATGATACCTTATCACAAACATTGCATCATTTAGACACCTTGTAGCATGCTTTGCCCTAGGTACCCATGTCATCATCTATTTAATTAAATAAATTTTATTTATTTAATTAAATTCATATTCATTTCCATACATTCCTCTAATGTTAATTAAATAATTTATATTATTTAATTAATTAAATCATTTCTATCAATTCTTCTAATGTTAATTAAATAATTTATATTATTTAATTAATGAAATCATAAATCCAACATTAATTAAATAAGTCAAATATTTATTTAATTAATAAAATCTTAAAAATATCTTCTCGCTTTCTTTCCAAAATCTGAACTCATGTGTATCTAATTAATTTATTTAATTAGATAATTCATCAATTATCCTTCTCATCTTTTTCAGGATTTATTTCCTTTAAAAGAGAATCAAAATCTTTCTATCTTTTAACATCTTATCTTATCTTGTTTTAATTCCTTTAAAACAATAAATCAAAATATTTATATCTTTTTAAAATCTTATCTCATCTCATTGTATTTCCTCTTTTGTCAAAAATCAAATCCTTATCAATCTTATCAAATCTTATCTCTGTCCACATCAAAAATCTATAAATCAAACCTTTCACAGGCCATTTGGATCGAATCTTCTTCTAGCATCTTCACTCTGTCAAAATAATTCTTCAATCGCCATCTATCATCTTCATCACATCGTTACGCTGCAGAATTGATCAACCAATATTCCTCCTCTATTCTCAACCCTTCAAAATCTTGCATCTTAGTATAGCATGCATTTCATTTATATCTCATTCTTCAGTTTGTCCATTTTGTTGAGCTTGATCTACTAGATCTGAGAGCAACTAGAAACAACAAAACGCTAGAGATAGAGAGCAATAAGACGACTTCAGAGAAGCTGCCAGCAACAGTTTGTTTATTCTGTTTTCCTTTCAGTTTTCTTGACCTAATGTCTTATTGATATGTGTTTGAATTCATTTATAATTGATACATTTTTCACACACACACAAGTCATTATGGAAATAGTCCAGAATTATAAGGTTTAAATAATTTCTATATGGCTAATTGTAAGATGCATGACTCCATCACCCAATTGATGAAGACACTAGTCTATTTGTTGTGGTATTTATCATTTGAATGATAATGATAGTATATAAGGCCATGGACTCAGGGTTAGAATACAAATCTTTTAAAATTCATTTACTATGAAACATGTGTGTGAGGTATTCTCCTTGTTTTGGATGAATTGATAGTTGTTTCTTGAAGATTAGTCAACCTTTGAGTGAATTACGCTATTTACCTTTGATAGGAACAGATATATGATTTTCTATGTCATTCATTGAGATAGTCAAATGAAATTTGAAAGGAACACCATCCTAGGTCCCACAAAGCCTAAAGTGTAGAAGGTTTCAGTCTCCAACTGAACCTTGTTAGGTTACCATTCATTTTAAGGGTCTTGAGTATGGGAGTTGACTACTATTTAGAGATTCCTTAGGTGTAATGGAAAAAAACCAACACCTAGAAAGCATTTTTCAGGAACCCTAGGAAAGACCCATTCACCATAGGATGAATGAGTCCTCAATGAGCTTCAAAAGGTGACTTATGGTGAAAGGTACACATCATTTTTCCCTTTCCAGATCTTCCTTTTGATTACTGTTTCTATCGGATTTGATTACTATTCTTCATTTGTATTTCATACTTACATTTTGAATGAAATTAGGGAAATAGGTATTTGTGGTGAACTTATCACCACCCTCCCCTATTTTCATATCATTTCACTCATTAAACCCAAAAATCCTCTCTTATTAGGGTCCATCTTAAAACCATTGACACTAAATGTATCGAGTATTATAATTCTTTCATCTTAAAAACACATTTGGATTGTTTTAAATTGATTTAATTATCTTCTAATTCATCAACAATAAAAATATGAAAATTTTCTTTATGAGTGATATCTTTTAGCTTTTTGTAATGTCAACATATTCTTCGTGGATCATCACTTTTTTTAAGGATAAGAATAAGGGATAAATAGGAACTTTTGTTGGTATTTTGTAATGGTGCGAATTTGCACCCTTGGCAAATTCCCCATTTATTTTACCTTTACTTTAGAAACTATAAGTCGGATGATGCAAACCTGCCATCGTTAACTTATTCCTTTTGTGGGGCCTTGTATTTTTGCATTGGTGGAGGAATTTTTGTCAAGGACGCACACACATCACATGGATGTCTATGCACTGTTTGGATGTCCATATGTCACACTTATGTCCTGATAGGATTCCTACCTCTAGAATCTAAAAAATCATTACATCTTTGGTTGGTTGCAAAGGTAACATCTTCTGTCCTCCCTTGATTGATGAAAATCAACCTATTACCCCCATTTTAGAAATTCAAACTCATTCCTTCACTCTTACATACAATTCTCTCATTCTCTCATTCACTCTTCCAACTTCTTAATCACTCTCTCACTCTCTCAAGCTCACTCTTGCCCTCTTCTTGGTACTTATTTCTCTCTACTTGCATTTTATAAGGTTCTTGTTGAAAATACATCATCTTTGTAGGTTGACAAAGCTTTATTCTCTCAGTGTGGTGTCATCTCTTCCTCACAGCCTTAAGTGCTAGCAAAAGGAAAGGTGGTATTTCTCTAGTTATTTTGTTTGCATCATTGTATCTTATAGAGTAGAATTCATACTGTCTTTGCACTCTATTTGATAGTGTCTTTTCCTTTCTCTTCTTTATCAATTTCTCTATGTTGTTGCATATTTGGCTATTTGTGGAGGTGGGAACACCAAAACAAAGATTTGACTGAGGTAGACCTCAAAACGCAACCCAACATTTTTCTCATTTCTGTGTGTGAAAGTGCTAGATCATTTGTTTGGAGTTGAAGAAGAATCAGAGCATGGGTGGAAAGGTATTTTTTCCTATTCTTTCTTTGCCATTTTCACATTAGAATAGTTTTCATTATTCTTCTTATTATACTTTTTGTTTCTTGAATTCTCTCTATCAAACTATAAAACTCACGAGTCGTAAGTAGGCCCTTTATGTTTTTGTCTGTTTACTAGACCTCTATCTATACAGAATGCCAACACATCCATGAGATGACAATGCATAGTGTTGGAGTCTAATTCATGTGTTGTCATCCTCAAACAGTGAGTTTTTTGGTTTGTAGTTTGAAACCTCTATGACCAGCTCACCTAATTTTTGAAACACCTATTAAAAAACTTGAGATAGTTTAGGGCAGTTCGTTCCTTGGGCCTCTCTCATGACCTAGAGCCCTGGGGTGATGAATCCCCCTTCTCTACATTTTTGGTGAACCTGACATGAACTCCTTGTTTTCATTTCTTGATATTGGACAATCTTTCTCTCATGTCCTAGGTGTGTTGTAGACTTGTTTGTTGCAAAGCGTGCAACTTTGCAACCAAATCTATGACCCCTAGATATGTAGGAAGGACTCTTGGATATTCAAAAATGAAATCTTGGTAGGTCACTATTTATTAATACAAACTTCTACATTATCAGATCTAGTTCCATCTGAGTACGTGAACATGGTTTTGTTCACACATATCCCTCCTCCCAAAAATGTGAGTGTTATACCTAATATAACATTTACCTCACATGATGAGCCTCTCATTAAAGAGCTTTCCCCTTTGTACATCCCTGACCAGATCAAGGGAAATGTCATAACTATCATCTTAGTTGATCTAACAAGTCAGGTCAATGTGATAACATAGGATACTCTATTCATAAATGGATTACATAGCGAGTGGTACGAAGAGTCTAAGACCACCCTCTGTATGCATGATAGATTCTCTATCACCCTTTGGGCTCTATTTCTCTTTCAATCTTGGTTGGAATCGAGGTTGTTGATGCTTCATTTGATATTATTTCAGAGTTTGACCTATTCTAAGTTAGACTAGGTATCCCCTAGCTTACCTCTACGAATGGTGTCACCTCTGTGATTCATAAATATTTAAAATTCCCTGATGAAGGTTTTATGCACGTAGTGCATGACACTGATTATAAATTATTGGTGTCACACGAGGGTTTCACATTAGATCACTTATGGCCTGCCTCGATCAGACCTCTCCCTCCTAGGGGATATTTTTTGTATAAGGCTTATATTAAATACAAGATCGAGGGATCAATGCTGAAGGCTAGTTATTTGGTGTCCCCCTATGCAATCTCTGTGAAGGCTTCCATGATTTTGCAATAGCAAATTTCTTCCTCTACCCAAAAAAGGGAAAGGAAAAGCTTGCTCATGCTCAAAGGCCTCTTTCTATATCATCTACTCTCACTTCTGCTTCTCGCCCCACTGCGGTGCCTTTTGCTCCTACTCCCATGCCTCGCATGGGAAGTGCGATGGTGCCTGTTAGTGTAATTAATATTTAATTATGCTTGCATAAGTTTACTTAGGCAATTATTTAATTCCTAAGTTATAGGTTTTCATCTTTATCTTATCGAGCTATCTTGTTGCTCAAGATAAGATTAGGTTTAGGAATCTTTGCTTTTATAAAGCAAATTATCTTTTGTAATTAATGTACTTTTCGAATATATCAAATTGCATGTTTTTATGCAATCTCTGCTTTTTCACTTTTCTCTTCTGTGGAAGGTATTTTCTGGTTTGCAATCAGATCATGGGTTTCTAACATGGTATCAGAGCCTTGATTTGCAGCCCCTTCTCAGATTTTTGGAGAGATTCATTACAAAGTTCGTTCGAGGTCCCTCAAGGGTTTTTCTCCTTGGGCATATTTCTGGAGCGTTTTGGATCAGATCGGGGTTTTCCATTCGATTCAGAGCACTGGAAAAAGTTAGAAATGGATTTCATTTTATTTATTTTCATCACCGTTTGCCAGATCTGCGAGGGTTTCAAGCTCGGTGATTTATCTGATAGATCTAGGGGTCACCTAATTTTTGGAGCACTTTGGGCCCAAACGGACCTTGCCGTTGGATTTACAGTGCCCAAAAACCACTATTTCCATATAAAATTTGTCCAGTTTGGGAAAAATCATCCAGAGAGGCAAAAAAATTTTACCCGAGGGCCGTACGGCCCCCAGGGACAATTTTTGAGGCTCGTTTTTCGAAAAAATATCAAAAAAATATTTAAAAAATCACAAATTTTCAATGAAAATTTGTGCGGCCCGCACAAATGGAAACCGCCGCCCGGTGGCCACGGGCAGCCCACCACCACCACACATCACCACCGGCCCGCCGCTTCGCCGGTCCAGCCCCCGAGGGCTTAATACTGCCAGCGGTGGTCACTTCGGGACCAGGAGCCTGCAGCCCGCCACCGCGAGCCCCTAAACCTTTCGCTCTGGTCATATTGATGACCAGGTTCTAGCGACCAGCCCCAACCGCCAAGCACAGGGTTCTATTGGCGACCAGGGGCCGAAAGCTTTTAGCCCATGAGGGCTTATTGGAGACATATTGGACCCTTTTGGAGCACATTCACGGAATCGGGCATATCTTGAGCATACGACATCATTTTTTTGCAAACGAGATATTGTCGGAAAGCTGTTTCGATGCTCTATGCAATGGTGTATGTGTTATTTTCTAGTTTTTCTTTTTTGATGTCATTTTCTGCCTCGGAAGTCAGATGTTTCCTTTTTCACTCCAGGACGCATATCTTTTCACTCGCTTATCCATTTTTTGTGATTTTCACGGTGTCAAAAAACTGGTTTCGGCCTCTATGCAGATCTGAGGTCATTTCTAGAAAATGTGTAACTTAATTTATGCATGCATTAATTTTTGTTTCATGTGTTAGGTTTACATTTTCTCTCATGTTTTTGTAGTTTTGCATTATCTCCTTATGCAATCTTTGGGTATTGTAATAAAGAACTGATATAAAGTTCCAGTAAGGGGGTTTCTTGCATCCATCTTTCCTATTGGTGACAACTCACATGAGTTTTTCTGGTTTCCTGTTGTCTCCTTTTAGCTTCTTTCTTGCTTAGCTGGACACATCATTGGTTTGTTTCGGTTCACACTTCACATTGGAATTTTATAGTTCTTGATCCACATTGGTTCAGATCTTTCTCATTTGAAGGCCATGGTTTTATGGTTAATGTTCCAGAATCTTGATGATACTCATCCTATGGACAGTTTTAGTTTCAGTTTGGCATTGGCTTCGAGACACAGCTTCCAGATTTGTCACCATTATGGGTCCATTCATCCTTTCATCTACTGTTGTTCATAGATTCCAGAGTTGATCTAGTATGTGAGTTTCCAGTGTTCCTTGGCATCAGGTCTACTGTTGCATTTGTGATTCTGATTGGTATTTTGCAAACAGAACTATGTTTCCTTGCTTTCCGGATTTGGGGTTCCGGTGTTGCTTCATCAGAGTTCTTCTAGTGATTCTTCGCAACAGTTCATCTCACTGAGGGGGGTTTCTCTCTCTTTACATTTGTACATGAGTACCTCATCAGGCCTTGTTGTCGGGACTCATATTTGCATAATAATTTGTTTCTCCCTAAGTTGCACTTATGGGGGGTGTTAGTGTAATTAATATTTAATTACGCTTGCATAAGTTTACTTAGGTAATTATTTAATTCCTAAGTTATAGGTTTTCATCTTTATCTTATCGAGCTATCTTGTTGCTCAAGATAAGATTAGGTTTAGGAATCTTTTCTTTTATAAAGCAAATTATCTTTTGTAATTAATGTACTTTTCAAATATATCAAATTGCATGTTTTTATGCAATCTCTACTTTTTCGTTTTTCTCTTTTGTGGAAGGTATTTTCTGGTTTGCAATCAAATCATGGGTTTCTAACAGTGCCCACATGGAGAAAAGTGAAGCATCAAGTCTTCGAGCTTCTTGTTTTTCCCATGATTCCTAGGCTTGTTATTTATGGAAAGGGGAAAGGTCCTCATGGAGCTTCTCCTGTGTCTTAGCCTCTACAGCCTCCTACTGTCCCTCTACCTTCCCCTAAGTGTAATGAAACAACTTTCACAAGAAGAATATAATATGAAATATACTGCAAATACTTTATAATAATATGCCACTTCGAGGGGGCAACCTCCTAATCCACTTCGAGGGGGATACCTAAAATATTCTTCACTAAGAACACAATACTCAATGTGATGATGAAATAAGACTCACAACCTCCTATATATACCTATTTATGTCTAGGAATCACCCAAGTTGACTTAGATAACATTATAAAGCCCTAGGTCGACCTAAATAGCTAAATAACAATATAATAATGATAATATGACTTAATTAAGAGTTAATGTAGCCACAATCTGACTACTCGTAACCTGATACACACTATAGGCATAAGGGAATAACATTTCCCTCCTCTTTATAAAAGCATTGTCCTCAATGCTAATTTTTTTCATTTTCTTCTTCTTCATCTCCTTTTTTACTTCCACTTTTTTTTCTACTATTGGTTCTTGTTCCTACTTTTGTCTTTCTCTTGTTCTTATTCTTTCTCTTTTTTACTTTTTCTTCTTGTTCTATTGCTATTACTTCTTCTTCTTCTTCTTCTTGCTCTTTCTCTTTCTCTTTCTCTTTTTTACTTTCACTTCTTTTTCTATTGCTACTACTTCTACTTCTTCTTGTTCTTTCTCTTTCTCTTTCTCTTTCTCTTTCTTTCTCTTTCTCTTTCTCTTTCTCTTTCTCTTTCTCTTTTTCTTGTTCTACTTCTCGTTCCTTTTTCTTTTGCTTCTTTTGTGGCTAATTTTTTGTTCTAAAGAAGGTCTAGAAAGATCATTTTGCAATAAATCACCCAAATAAATTCAAAATACATTATTTTTTTTGTAACTTACCAAGGCATATATTGCACTTCAATAGAAAAATCTCCCCAAAATTATGTGATTTGCAACCTTGAGAGTGATTTTTTGGAAAACCCTAATTTTCCAATAAATTGACTATTTATGCTTTAATTTCTCTTAAAATTGGACTATAACATCCTCTATAATTTATCACAAAACCCACAAAAACTTAGGAGCCAATTTGTCAATATGTGGGAGATATTGGTTTTCCAAATAAATTAGGTAGAAACCCTAATTCTGCAATAACTCACTCAATTCTGCTCCAATTTTTATGAAATCTGGATTTTAGCTTCTTAAAAATATTCTTCAAAAACCCTTTAAAAATGAATCAAAAATTCGCTAAAATATGGGATATATGGGTTTCACAAAATGACCTCCAAAATTGAAAAAAATGCCTTGTCGTAACAATGCCAAGATCATGCTCTGATACCACTTGTAATGAAACAACTTGCACAAGAAGAATATAATATGAAATATGCTCCAAATACTTTATAATAATATGCCACTTCAAGGGGGAAACCTCCTAATCCACTTCGATGGGGATACCTCCAATATTCTTCACTAAGAACACAATACTCAATGTGATGATGAAATAAGACTCACAACCTCCTATATATACCTATTTATGCCTAGGAATCACCCAAGCTGACTTAGATAACCCTATAAATCATTAGGCTGACCTAACTAACTAAAATAAAATATAATAATGATAATATGACTTAATTAAGAGTTAAGGAAGCCACAATCTGACTACTCATAACCCGATACACACTATAGGGGTAAGGGCATAACACTAAGGTAGAGAACAGGAAGATTCCCATCGTCACCACACCAATTTATGTTTCTCTTCTCATGGTTGATTTTTCCACTATGATTCCTCCTCTTTCTCCTACCCAAGAGCCTACCCTTCCAATGACCATAGTTGTGAAGGATACTCTTGTGGTTGAGTAGCAACCTCTAACCTCTTCTCAAGCTGCGTCTTCCAATGCCTATAGCCAACATAATTGGATTGTATGTGAGCACAAGCGTAGGAGAAAGGATCTCACCACTAAACAAACAACCTCGTAGAAGACAGAGGGGGAACCAATGGCCCCTATTTCTATATCCTCTTCTGCTATTTTGTCTTCCTCCGTTGTGCCTGCCTTTGTTCCAATTGCCTCAGTTCTACTTCTGGCTCCCCCAGTGGGATCCAATCATCCTCACCCAAAAAGGGTGTAGGTTTTCATTACTCCCTCTATGGAGCCCCCTCTTTTTATGTCCCTCCTATAAATCCCCCCCTTTTCTCAACCCATATACATGTTGAACACCACAGTGGTGTTTGTTACAAATTTATCTTCTTCCTCCTTAGCTTTCACTTCTTCTATGGGGATTTCACATCCTCCTCTGAAGTGTAAGTTGGAGGATGACCTCACTCCAAGTGAAGGTTAGAAGAAGGGGTCACCTTCTTCAAAAGTGGCTTCTATCTTGGCACACACTGTCCTCATGACGGAGACGACCCTTGTGTTCCCTGAGTTTGTCACTGCCCCTCTTAATGAGGGTGGAAATGGATCTTAGGCACCTCCTTCTCCCACCTGATTAACACATGGAACTCTAGTGAAGTGCATGTTTAATTCAGTGGATGATATCCTAGCTTTGTCCTCGATATTTGTAAGATCAATGACTTTTTCTTCACATGAGCTCAACAAAGAAGACCTTGAGGGGCCTTCTTCCTTGGCCCTTGTCGCAAGCGAGTTGAAGGGTACCACCTTACTATCCTGCCCTTGCAAGCTCACCTGGCCTCCCCCTATAATGATCTAGATTAGGAGGAGGATGACCTGTTGGTCAATGAGGACAAGGGTAATACCTCTTATTTATCTGTAGATTAGATTTTTTTTGTGTTTGTGTTTCCCCATGCTTGTCTTTCTGTGTTTGTGATCCTTCCTAGAGGACCCTTGCTACCCTTATAGGTGTTTGGATACATGCACAAAAATTGTCATGAACTTATTCTATGTGTATCATCATTCTTCTATACGTTGTGAATTAGCTTTTTGATATCAAGGGGACGATGTAAAGTGTTGGGGGCATTTAGGCCCTCTTCTATGTTAACCCAATTTTTATTTTTCATTTGTCTTCATGTGCTCTTCTTCACAATTTGAGTACTTAGTGGATTGATGACCGTTCATTCATATAGTGTATTATATCTATGTGTGTCTATGAATAGAGCTGACCTCAAACTCTTAGATCCCCCTATCTCTCTTGATTTCTTTGTCTCTATTTGCTTCTTGATGTTGTGATTCTTATGTGTTGTCCCTCGTGTGTGTGTGACAACATACCACAAGATACATTTTGTTATGTGTTGTGTGCCACAATATCTTTGTGCCTCCTTTCTCTTCTTAGGATGCCATGTGCTCCTTTGAGTAGCACACACCATCCTAAGGGGGGCTACCATGATGTTCTGATTTTCAATGTGGTGAATTCTTTCAAAAGGATTTCTTGGTGTCAAATTTTTCTTTACAATGAATTCTTTGATGAAAGAATCCCTTATTGAAAATTCTTGTTTTCCAAAATGTTGTATTCTCTCAAGACTCCTGGATGAAATTTTCTTTTGAAAAGAATCTCAAATGTGAAAGAGTCTGAAAAATTTCCTTTGAAAAATGAGAACTTATTCTAAAATGAAAAATTCTAAAAACTTTCCTTTGAGAAGGAAGCATTCTTTCCAACGGATTCCTTGACGAAAAGATCTTTCAAAGGGATTCCTTGATGAAATAATAACTTGTGAAAAATGTGGTGTCTTTCAATTTTGGAGCATTCCTTTGAATGGACCCCTTGGCATCTTGAAGGGTTTCCTATCAAAGGAACCCCCTTTGAAAACTTCTCAGGACTTCAATTGAATTCCTTGATGTTTTGAAAACTTGAGTGTATTTTATCTTATGTTCGATGTTGTTATGTCTTAGTGTTAGAAATCATATATCCTTGCATATAGCTTGGGGTCAACTCAACTAGACCCATCTTTTTTTTACTATCCTACAATGTAGTTTGCAGTAGCAACATGCTTATCTAGTCAATGTATTTGATCAAACTATGTCTTATCATGTTGGCTTTTGTATGTGTGTCTTATGATTTGTATCCTAACATGTTTGTGGTGAGATCGTAGCTTGCTTTGTAAGAACAAGAACCTATGGAGCCTCCTCTCTTTCATAGCTTTGTAGGATCAAGAGCTTATGAAGCCATTTCTCCTCTATGCACATCTAGGTGCGTCAGATTGAAGATTTGATTCCTCGATGCTATAGGTATATTCTCTTCAATCTCTTTCTACTTTAGCTCACATTCACACTAACATGTATGCTCACTAAAGTGGGGGAAAATGTAATGGCATGAATTTTCACCTTTGGAAAATTCCCCATTTATTTTACCTTTACTTCAGAAAATATAAGTCAAATGATGCAAACCCACTATTGTCAACTTATTCCTTATGTGTGGCCTTGTCTTTTTGCATCAGTGGAGGAATTTCTTTCAAGAACGTGCATGCGTCATGTGGATTTTCACATAGCGTTCTTATGTCCTAACATGATTCCTACCTCTAGAATCTATAGAAGGGTATGTGCAGGATCATGATGGGCTAAAAGTGGTGATATGATTTGTATGTGTAGGTTATGTGGCTTTTTTTAACCCAAATTTGATGAAACAAAAAGGGTTTTTAAAGGAGATTCTCAGCTTTCCACCAATATAAATTATATGCTTTACTTTGAATTTAATAAATAATTATTATTCATTTTCTATTTGAATTATGACTAAAGTCCTGATTGATAAGCCAAGTGAAAAACATCTATAGCTTTCAAATGGTATCACATTTTTTGAATCTGAAACATGTGTCACATTCTATGCTTTGCATACTATAGGATTAAAAAAAATTGAATTTCATGAAGTTTTGACCAAGTTAAGGTGGTTACACATACGATTTTTTATATTTTTTAAAAGTTGTAATAAAAAAATCATAATTAATTAAATATTACTTAAAAAAAATTAGAAAAAAATATGCATCACATCAGGACATGAGTCCTCTACTTATATATAAAATCCTATAAAAAATATTATTATTTTATTCTGGTTAGGGTGGTCAGATAGACACCTACTTCCTATTTTTTCCCTGAAATTTAAGTACTACTGCATTGAAATTTCAAATTTTCACCACATAGATTTTTTTTAAAATAAACCTAGTAGTTTAGAAACTACATTCAATTTTCTACAGACTCTATTCTTACATATTTTTGAAATAATATAGATAACTTATTCAATTTTTTATGTCAAGTTGTCTAACTCTGATTTTTTTGAATTTTTTGCCACTTAAGGGCCTTTTTTTCCATGATGATCCTGCACATACCTAGAACCGTTATTTCTTCGATTGGCTGCAAATGTAACATCTTATGTCCTCCCTTGACTAATGAAAATTGACCCATCACCCCCATTTTGGCAATTCAAACTCATTCCTTCATTCTTGCATGCAATTCTCTCATTCTCTCATTCACTCTTGTAACTTCTTAATCACTCTATCTCTCTCAAGCTCACTCTTTCGCTCTTCTTAGCACTTCTTTCTCTCTACTTGGCTTCTATAGTGTTCTTGTTGTAACTCTAGATCATCTTTGCAAGTTGATGAAGCTCCATTCTCTTAGTGTGGTGTCATCTCTTCCTCTTAGCCTTGAGTGCTAGTAGGAGGAAAGGTGATATTGCTCTTGTTATTTTATTTGCATCATTGTGTCTTATAGAGTAGCATGCAGGATGTCTTTGCACTCTATTTGATAGTGTCTTTTCCTTTCTCTTCTTTATTGATTTCTCTATTTCATTGCATATCGGATGTCTATGGAGGTGGGAACACCAAATCAGGGGTCTGACTAAGGAAGAACTTGAAATGTAGCCCAACATTTTTCTCATTTCCATGTGTGCAAGTGTTGGATCATTCATTTGGAGTTGAAGTTGAAGAATTGAAGCATGGGTGGAAAGGTATCTTGTCTTCTTCTTTCTTTATCATTTTTTGCATTAGAATAGTTTCTAGTATTATTCTTATAGTACTTTTTATTTCTTTCATTATTGTTATCAAATTGTAAAACTTTGTTAGTCGGGTCGTAAGTAGGCCCTTTGTGTTTTCTATCTATTTGCCAGACCTTTGTTTGTACAAGATGTCAGTGCATTCCTGAGATGCCAACGTGCTGCTCTGGAGTCTAGTTCTCACATTGTCATCCTCAAACACTGAGTTGTCTAATATGCAATCTAAAACCTCTTTGGTTAGCTCACTTGGTTTCTAAAACACTTGTTAAACAACTTGAGGTAGTTTAGGATAGTTCGTTCCTTGGGGCCCTCATGTGACTCGGAGCCTTGAGAGTGATGAATCCCTCTTCTCTACAGTATGGACAATGCTTCTTGATATTGATTCAATGACATGATTATGGTCTCCAAATAGAGGGAAAACCTTGTATTCTTGAAATACTTGTTGATGGTGTTGAATAATCTTTTGAATTTTTAGTTGATCTTGAGTTATCATATCATGTGTTATAAAATGTAATTGTGCCCCTATATTATTGTTGCATAGACGGTTGTTGTTGCACCAAAATATTGACCTATTAATGCCCAGTGTAACCTCCAAAGTTAATGAATCAATGGGAGGTAGTTAAACCATGTCACAAACCTAAGTGTTGTGTTGCACAACAGAAGGAGGCCAAGGGAACACACCTTGTAACACTCCCCCCAATATAAGCAAGGGGTTCAAACTCGTGACCCAAGCTCTGATACCAATTGTTGCACAGATAATTGTTTTTGCACCAAAAGATCGACTTGAACTTGGGTCAATGCAAGATCATGGGGTCTAAACTAGGCCCTTAAGTGGCAATGAAAATTTAGAAGAATAGAGTTAGGCAACTTGACATAAAAATTTGAATACCTATTATTAACATAATTTAAAAAATATGTAAGAACATAATTTGTATAAAATTGAATGGAGTTTTTAAGATACTAGTCCTTTTTTCGAAAAAAGTACATCTATTTGGTAAAAAATTAAAATTTTAATGCAGTAGTACTAAATTTTAAAGAAAAAAATAAACATTAGGTGTATGTCTAACCAACTTAAGTACAAGAAAACAATAATTTTCTTTTTTGAAACTTTCAATATAAGTAGAGGACACATGCCTAGATGTGCCACATTTTTTTTGTAATTTTTTTGCAAGTAAATAATTAGTTATGATTTTTTTATTAGAATTTTTTTAAAATATTAAAAACTTGTTTGTCTAACCACCATAAATTGGTCAAAAAATTATGAAGTTCATTTAATTTTTTTATCCTATAGTATGGGATGCATAGAATGTGTTACATCTTTTGGATTCAAAAAAAGTGAAATTATTTCAGAAAATTATAGATTTTTTCAACCAACCTATCAATTAGGAATTTAGCCATAATGCATGTAGAAAATAAATAATAATTATCTATTAAATTCAAATAAGGCATATCTTATCTTGGTAAAAAGCTGACATTTTTCTCAATAAACCCTTTTTGTTTCATCAGATTTGGATACAAATGTCTTTTTGTCATATTGCCACTTTTTTGACCCCCATGATCCTACACTCACCCTATTAATGATTGATACAACCACCAAAGTTAATGAATCTATGAGACGTGGTTAAGCCATGTCACGAACCTGAGCGTTGTGATGCACAACACAAGGAGACCAAGGGCGCACACCTTGCAACAATTATATCTTTTTTGAGTAAATTCTCCATATTATGGGAGATAATTATTTTACTTGGTGGTGATTTTTATTCCCAAAATTTCATTCTTTTTTGCATAAATCCTAAAAGCAATGGATACATCTTGAAAATTGAATGATATTTTTCCTAACTACTTAAGCCATTACACACCCAAAACTACATCTACTCCCCTAATAGGGATAGTAAACATTTATTAATCTAGTTGATAATTTCCCATTGAGAGTTTTATATAATGATAAACTTGCCACCACAAGGTAGTTGTTTTCCATTAGCTATCATGACTTGAAAATTAGAGACTGGATAAACAAAACAATTGAGCTATTTACATAATCTTTTATCACTAAAGTCATCTTTACTACCAGTATCAACTAACACATTCACATTTTTATCTTTTATATTATCAATTACTTTGAGTGTTCAAAGAATTTAAATATAATTTATTTTTCCAATTACACCCTAGGAATCCAAGTACACCTTCCAAGAGTGTTGGAGATACCTAACATACACATAGGATTGTAAGGTAAATGAGACCTTAATTAAGTAACAAATTCACATTAAAATCAAAATGATGTCTTGTTTATTCCTTTCATTTATTTGATGTAGTCTTAGACAAACTTATTCTAAAACATAAAACTAGACATATAAAGGAAAACATGTGAGTAGAAAGTAGAACAAAGGAAAAATTACAATAGAAAGTGTGAATGACTATCAATATATATATATATATATATAAATAATTAGTTTATGAAAATAAATATCTTAAAAATAATAATGATAAACACAAAAAAGATCAACATTTCCACATATTCTAACCTCAAACTCAAGATCCATGGGTGTATTCCAATTGCATAATCATAAATTAATAATAACATAAGTTGGTAAAAGATAATATAAATACATATACAAAAGAAGTATTAGTGGAACAATAACCATACACATGCTTTTTCATGATTTCTTATGAAAGTTATGATGATTATGGTTTTTGTAAGGAGATAGGACAAAGGGTTATATTTAAACCTAGAAGTATAAATTTTTGCATCAATACATGATAGCCTAAGAGTAGGCAATGGTATATTGTTGCTAATTAACTAATTAATATTGTAAGCAACATCTAATAGCATGTATCTTAATGGTGTTTGAACTAAGTACCTCCCTTAAATAGGAAAACTAATACAAGAGCATCCATGCCATGCATAATCACATTATTTTGTTTACCTTGTCCAACAAAAAGGAAGATTTTTTCTTGTTCCATGGACTTATCATACCCTTCCATATGTTTTGTTGAACTTTTATTAAATCCAATCAAGAAAGAATTAAAATATTATTTTAGGCATACTAATTTTTGTCTAAACCTTAAATTTTTTATACTATAATTATATGCATTAAAGACCTCCTAACTTTGAAATAATATATGTAATTTTAAAAATGTAAAAAATACTAACATTAATATCTTGTTAATCATATACAAAAATTAACTTGAAATATTCAATTCAATGAACATACAATCATTTATTCAAATTAAAATTTTATCCATATTTGTAACAATTAATAGACCTAATATCCTTTCTACATGATTAATATTTGTTATAAACTGTTTACTACTTCAAACCAAGCATCTTTCCCCTACACTTATAATCACCATTAAAATATTTACCTACTTATAGAGTGATGGTTATTATTTTCATAGGACAAAAATATAAAAGGTAAAATTTAAAGTAAAATTTTAAAGTTTGCTTCAAGTTTTGAGTTGAGAAATAAAATTGGTGGAGCCCTTGATAGTGATTGGTTAATAATAGCATATTTCTAATTATTTGATTTGCATGCAAATAATATCTAATTATAAATTTATCAAAGGTTTTTGAATAAGGAACTTCTTTTAGAATGGGTATAACTATGGTATATGATTATTCATTCCATGTGTATAATCACATCCATTTATTTGAATTGCTTGAGAATAAAATATCAAATGAAGTTCTCAATATCATTCTTCAAGCCAACTAGGGATCAATAACAATTATAATATTTTAAGTGTTGTGATATTTGTTCATTTTATATTGATATATTCATTTTATATTGACCAAGTTCTAGAAAATCCATACATTGAAAAGAAAAGATCAAGCACTTAGTTGCTAATCTATAGGGCTAGTCTAGTAAAGAGGTATATATCAAGTATGATCATATGAAGTAATTTTTAATTACAACTCATTTTACATCGATATAATTGTAAAAAGAGATTAGTAATGTAAGAAAGGTTTGAATAATATGAGTATGTGATAACTTATATATACAAAATAAGAAAAATATTAAGAATCCTATGACAACACATGTTGTGAGCCTTTTTAGAAAGTGACAACCAAATGATTAAGCCTTGTAAGTGGAAAAAATTAGGCAAAAAGTAAAATTTCATGTGGTCAATATAAAATAACTTAAGGAAAAAAGGTCTTACACAAACATTCACAACAAGAATAAAGTTTAAGAATACATAAAATAAAATGAAACAATAAACTGAAAAATATTGTACTCCACAATACAAATACCATAGTTAACCCCTACCTTAATGAGTGGAAACAATCATAGTGAAAACCAAGTTCAAAAATATATTTAAAATAAAATGAAACAACAAACTAAAAAAAATATACTCCAAAATAGAAATACCATATTTAACCCTTGCCTTAGTGAGTTGAAACAATCATAATGAAAACTAGGTTAAAAATATATATTTAAAATAAAATGAAACAAAAAACTAAAAAATATTACTTCAAAATAAAAGTATCGTGCATTCAACCTCTATCTTTAATGATATGACCTAAATAACACTATAGATCTACTCAATATATTTGAAAAAAATTGATTAAATTTCCTTAAACATTAATTAACATCATAATCCAATTCTTATCTTTATCTAGGTTACAATCATGATTATTCTTAAACATCACCCAATTTAACAATGAAAGGTAAATACCAATCAATAAATATAAGATAACTCTTTATCACTATCTGGCCATTGAAACATGTGATGTTTGAGTATAATACAATTATTTGCAATGAAATTATTTTCAACTATAGATTCATCAAAAGTGTTTGAATAAATAAATTCCATTTAGAATGTGTATAACTGTATAATATATGGTTATTCATTCCACATGTATAACCACATCTATTTACTTGAATTACTTGATAAAAAATATAATCTAATGAAATTCTCGATATCGTTCTGAAAGCTAACCAAGGAATAATAACAATTATAATATTTCAAGCATTGTGATTTTTGTTGAAATATCGGCATGTTCTTTTTATATTGATCAAGTTATAAAAAATCCATACATTGAAAAGAAAAGAGCAAGCACTTAGTGGCTAATCTCATTGGGGCCACTCTAGCAATATATCATGTATGATCATAAAGGCAATAATTTTTAATTACAACTTGTTTTACATTGATGTATTTGTAAAAATGATTTTTTAATACAAGAAAGGTTTGAAGAATATGAGTGTGTAGCAGTATATATACAAAATAAGAAAAATATTGAGAATCCTATGACAACACATGCTATGAACCTTTTTAGAAAGTGGCATCCCAATGATTAAGCCTTGAAACTTGTGGAAACAACTTAGATAAAAAGCCAAAGTTCGCATGGTCAATATAAAATATAACTTAAGAAATAAATGTCTTACTCAAACAAACATTCATAATGAGAAATGAGTTTAATATTACATAAAATAAAATGAAACAATAAACTAAACATATTACACTCCACAACAAAAATATCACATTTAACCCCTATCTTAATTAATGGAAACTATCATAGTGAAAACCAAGTTCAAAAATACATTTAAAATAAAATGAAACAATAAACTAAAAATATTACTTCAAAATAAAAGTGGCATACATTCAACCTCTATCTTTAACAATATGACCTAAATCCTACAATAAATACTCTCAATATATTTGGAAATTTATCTTATTACTTTTTAAAAAACTTTAATTAAATTCATAGTTTAATTCTTATCTTTATCTAGATTGTACTCATAGTCATTCTTCTTAAACATTACTCAATTCAACAATAAAAGATAAATAATGATCAATAAATATAAGAAAGCGATGTATTACCAACCTAAAATTATATATACATACTAAAAAATTCAAAAAATATATATTTATTTTACTTAACCTCATTAGATGACCTAAATCCTACTATAAATACTCTCAATATATTTAAAAAAATATTTTACTTAACCTCATTATATGATCTAAATCCTACTATAAATACGCTCAATATATTTAAAAATTTATCTCATTAATTTTTCCATTCTAATTCTTATCTTTATCTAGACTATAATCATGACTATTCTTAAACATGGCGCAATTCAACAATAAAAAATAAATACTGATCAATAGATATAAGAAAGTACAATCATTGCATACATTGCCAACCTTAAAATTATATATACATTGTGATATTGCAAATGGGGTTGCAAGCTAAGTGGGCTTAACCTTGGGGAAAAATTTGTGGTTAAGCACGCTTGAGCTGGAGTAGTACTAGAATGGGCGACCTCCGGGGAAGGCCCTATGTTGAACAACACGGTCGAATCCTAATAAGATAAATACTTATCAACAATCATTACATACATAACCAACCTAAAATTACATATACATATTAAAGAATTCAAAAAATATAATATTTATTTCACTTGACTTACCCACATCATACAAATATAATACAATTTACATAATGTAAGTATTTGTCCTTGCCACAAGAAGGAATTCTCATTTCTCACCAAAACAACCCCACATTTGGTGACAGCATAAATAGAAAAGGAAATGACAAGTATAGGTATTTGGACCATGGGTCTAAGTGTTGGCAACAATTTGGACTTGGAAAAAATAATTCCAAAATATTCTTGGCAACAAACTGGACTTTAATTAGGTTAAAAATATTCTCAAGTGTTGGAAGAATTTGTATGCGTGTATGCCGGCACCTTATGATGGGTGTCATGATGGTGTCTTTTTTCCCGATGATGAATGTGATGATGTGTTGTGTTGCATGGCCAAAGTTTTTAAATGATTAATGACGTCGTAATCACAGAGCGGGTGAGTAGCAGCCTTTTTACTTACCTCTTTTCACCCACCCATAACAATTAAAAAATAATATTAAACCTGGAAACTTGACCGCGACTTCCCAGGAGGATCGCCCGGATCGGTCGCTGACTATTACCCTCAGTAAAAACACGAAACCAAGAGAACACAGACAAGAATAAGATTAAAGAAAAAACAATAGGACGAATAATCTTTGCGACCCTATAATTTTCGAATTATTACAAAATGATGAAACAATTATTAAATAAAGAGAATGAGCAGAGTCCTTGTAAGAGTCAACGAAAGGAAGGAATGCATGTGCCCGTGACGCATGTCCCCACCACTTACTGCAGGAGGATACACGGTCATATTCGAGGGGTTAACACTTTAACCCTGGGTTGGGTTTCTTCTAACTCACTACACCTTGTTTTTCCTCCTCCTCCTGTGAGGAAATAAAAGCACATTTACAGAAGGTTGTGCAAGGTTGGTTATATAAATATATATATCTGTGTGAGTTACCGAATTATATGTGGGACTGAGCGAATTGAGGTGCCTTGGCTTATTTTTTATTTTTGTTTTATTGATGTATTGACTAAGTTGCCTGACTGTCTCTGTCGGAGATATACTTTCATACTCTCTAATCTATTCCTCCCCCCTCATTCATTCAGCTTCTTTCTACTTGTTCTTCAGCTCTTGCTCTTGTTGTTTCTTTCTTCTTAATCGTTATCTGCTCTTATACCCTTTGTATTCCTGCGCCTGTGTCTTGTTAGGTTGCGTGTTATCAGTATCTTGGTGTGTAAAAGACATTGGAGAGAATCCTTTCCTGTGCCCAGCTGCTTTCAGCTTTCTGTCTCTCTGTGGCGTTCAGGATTGTGGTGTGACTGGGTTCCTGCAAGTTGTCGCCTGTGTTGTAAGCTTTCTGAGTTTTCTAAATATAACAGAGTTTTTGCAGTCTGTTGGCATGGGGCTTATTGGTTTCTGATATCCATTGGATTAAATTCAGTTGGTGGTGTTTTGATTTGATGTGAAAATCAAATTATCTCTGTTCCCATGTTTGCAATTTGAGCAACAGTGTTTGGGTTTCTTCCGCTTTTCCTCTGGCTGGAAACTATTGCCTATCATTTTGTTTGGGTTATAGCTTAGGATCCAAGAGTTTCCCCAAATCCTCTAATGCCAATGACCTGAGCGAGCTGCCTCCTCCATTACCGGTCTGCTGCCTAGGAGGAGGAGGAGGAGGAGGGATTTAAAAGATTGGATTTTGATTAATTGGGTGGTGTGGTTCAGTGGGGAGTAAGAAGGGATCTATAAAAGGAGGCATAATAGAGCAAGGATGCGGCCAAGAGAGGAGGATGAGGAGGAGGGGGATTTGCCAGATTTATCTCTGCACATAAGTCCCCCAAACAGCAACAGCAAGCCCACATCGACTTCAAGTAGCACAGAGCATGACATTGGGTTCGATTTGTGGCGGAGGTCGTTTAAGTCAAATGGCAATCTAAGTGAAGGTTCTACGAATTCCAGCGGCGCAAGCGAGAGAAGAGGCGACGCTGTCGTAGACTTGGCTTTGGCTAACTGCAGCTCCCCAGTGGAATTTTGCAGCAGATTTGAGGAGGAAAGACATCAACGCCTGAACACAACGCTTTCACTGTTGGAGCTTCAACCCAACAACAGCGTCATCAACAGCAACAGAAGCAGTAGCCCCATAAGAGGGGTTCCTATATATCATAATGGCTCTCAGTCCTTTCCGTTTCTGCAGCCAAGCGTAGAGGCTCGGAGCTATGCTAACGTATATAGTAATAATAATGGCTTTCATGAGGATCCCCTTTTTGGCATGGGGTTTGTACAGCAACCTATCAAGCCCGTTATGCCAACGAGAAGCTCTCTTAACTCCGCCGAGATTCAGAGATTTGGTCCGGTCGAGCTGGGCGATCCGCTTAACAGGATGATGAATAGCAATAGTCATCACAATCCCTATGGCGGGCCGCTAGAGATGGAAGCGCAACGCAGAGTGGATCACCATTACAACAGTAGCTTTGAAGGGGGCGGAGGACCATCTTCACACAACGCTGTGAGATCTCGATTCATGGCTAAGCTGCCGTCGAAGAGAAGCATGAGGGCACCAAGAATGCGATGGACCAGCACACTCCATGCGCATTTCGTTCACGCTGTCGAGCTGCTCGGAGGCCATGAAAGTATGCGCGTCCCCATTAATTTATATCTGCTTTTCTAATGATCGAACCGATTTGTTTCCTTTCTTTCTTTCGGCCCCTCCTGCCCTCTGGAAATAATCCAGCTTTATATCTTGCGAGGCACCGGGGTTTCATCACCAGATATTCCCCCATTAATGCCAGCAAGAAATCTAAGGAACATGATTTTTTATTAGATATAGTAAACTAGTATATAAATAGAGTGTGTTGATTTTGGTGAGCATCAAATGCAGATCTAAGCGATTTCTAACACTGTGTTGGTGATGGCTCCAGGGGCTACTCCCAAATCAGTTTTGGAGCTCATGAACGTCAAAGATCTGACTTTGGCGCATGTGAAGAGTCACTTACAGGTATGTCTGTCTAATCTTCTCCATATTATCATGATTGCAAAGAATACTCCGTCAGTGTATGATACCCATATAAATAACAAATTATAAGCGTAATGATTTCCTAGTTTCCTTATTGCACAGCAGTTATGCTTCTCAAGATTTTTGGTTTTGTCCTTATATTTCAGCATGCGATTCAGGGAAAAAAACACTTTATTTCATCGATGTTCTCTGTGCAGATGTATAGAACTGTGAAGACCACAGACAAACCTGCCGGGGCTTCAGGTGATTGTCATTTATGGCGCAGTTTGTTTTTCTTGTATTTTCCTATCGATCAAAAGATCCCAATACTGGATATAATATATATTATGTAAAATGGGCTAAATAAATCATACCCGAATTCAATCTGGCACCAATAACTAAAAACTTGTTCAATTTTTTTTCTGTTTTCTTTGAGAAAAACAATCTCTCAAACTTAAACCTGGGACTGAAATCGATCAGATTAGGTTCGATCAATGCGTGCACTGTTGAAATAACTGAAACCTGATCAGTATCCACTGTAGCAAATTGCTAACTAATGCCAGTTTTTCAATCCCATTTTCAGGTCAGTCGGAGCTGTTCGAAACATCCAGTGGGGAAATGGGTGAGGATGTGATAGCCAGCCCAGACAAACCACATTACAGAGATTCAGTGGATGAGGGCTACAAATATGGCGCAATTGGAAATGGGCGTGCTTCCATGAACAAATCTTCATTTCAGCAGGAAGAACAGTCACATTTGTGGACCAACTCCTCAAGGTAGACTAACACCACCTTCATTAATTCCCTCAAAACATTAAAAGAAATAGATGAAATTGTAAATCTCTTGTGTGTGATTGATGTACGTTGGATAACTAGGAGCCCTATTCTTCCTGCAATATCTTGACTTTAACGTCCTCGAACCAAGTGACAATGAGAGAGAACTAATTTCATGCCTGAGAATGAATCACGTGTGTACGATGCTCAACTCTGGTTCAAACCTAGTAATCTGACTGTTCTCGTAACAACCATTCAAATGCAGTTATACTCCCTAGACAAATCTCGTGTATATATTGCAGACGTAAAGCGATCGCTAACAGCCTCAATTTAAAACTTGAGCAGAGCCCACACGGTACATGTCTGGATCAAATAAAACGATAAGTCAAAGCTATACCATATCAATGCCAGTGCTGGGAAATAACTGGCGCAACATAGAGAAACTAGAGCACTGTAATAATATTTCATTAGATTAGTATAACACATTGTACGTTTACCCTAATATCGTCCTTAGTCTGCGGAAATAAAGATGAGAAGCTTTTTAAGGGGGCTGTATCAAATTATCAAAGCCTTAGCATACCCGGGTAATGATAACAGAACACAAATGCTTTAGACATCATGAATACAATCCAACATGTCCTTCATGGCTGAAGATGTGCGTATCATGAATATAGATTGCAGATGTCCTGTAAGGTTGTTTTATATCTTTAGGATCTTGAAAACTTACTGAAAATAAGTAGGGTATGCTTAAAAATTTCATCTTGAACTGTTTTTACGACTGAAAGCTTCTTCTATCATATCATTTATTAGGTGTTAAACGAGCGTTTAATGAATAGCATCTCAATGTTCATCAAGTTATTAGGTCATTGTAGGTGAAAGCTTTGTGTATCATATCATTTATTAGGTAATGAAGGCAAGCGTTTAATGAATGGGATCATCTCAATGTTCATCAAGGTCATTGTAGGTGAAAGCTTCTTGTATCATATCATTTATTAGGTGTTAATGGAGGCAAGTGTTCAATGAATGGGGTCATCTCAATGTTTATCAAGTTATTAGGTCATCGTAGGTGAAAGCTTCTTGTATCGTATCATTTATTAGGTGTTAATGAAGGCAAGAGTTTAATGAATGTGGTCATCTCAATGCTCATCAAGTTATTAGGTCATTGTAGGTGTAATACAAATGAGGAATTTGAAGCTTTTAGCTTTGATAGTGTAATATGTCATTGAAAATTTTGTTTCACTTTGTGCTAATTAAGATGGTTTTAAAATAGAGATAAACATAAACAAACTAAATAAATTTAAATTAGTTAAGTAATATTTTGAATAATTTTAAAATTTGGTATATTAATAGGTAGTCATTCAAATAATTTAAAAGAATTAAAATTAATTTTTAAAACATCTTTTATAAATATTTTAATGTGATGCATAATTATTTTTATTAATGAAGACTTAACATTATAAGATCTCTTGAACAAAATTAGATGTAAAAAATGTGAAAGATACCCTCTTCATGTTAGGAGAAACCATGTACTTCCTTAGAACAACAAAGATAAAGAAGAGAAGATATAATAAAAGAAAAAATTAATTAAAAATAAAAAATGAATGTCTATAAACAAGTAATAAAAAGAGTTATAAAGCCTTTAGAAACATAAAATTTATGTGAAAAACTATGTCTATAGATACCAACACAAAGGTCAAAAAAATACATCACTTCCTTTCAAATTCCATTTATTTTTGAGTAATGATATAAAAAATAAGATAAAATAAAAATTATAAATAAAAAATATTAAACTACTAGTATAAATACTTAAGATGAGAAACATTACCTTGTTCCACATATATTTAAACATTCTTGTTAACTTATTAAATGCTATAATAAAGTAGAGTTATGGCTTAGCACTATTTCAAATAAAGAATTTTTTAAAACTTTATTCTAAAAATAAGAATTCTCCTTGATTTTAGAATGATAAAAAAACTATCTAAAATTTAAACTAAACACCAATTATTTTACTACTACTCCATTCTTATAAAATTATACTTAAAATTGGATCTTAATTATAAATGAAATTATAATATTAGTGTTAAAAAATAGATTTATATAATTTATAAAAAAAATTATAGTTTAGAAGAAAAATGAAATAATGTAAACCTTTAGATTAAAATGAAAATAGATTATAATTGTATAGTCTAGGTATACCAATCATTCTCTCCCACTAAGAAGTGCAACAAAAACATACCTTCTAAAATAATGGAATACATGAAAGGTCTAAAAGTTGAATATGTCTTATAAAAAGGAAAATGCATATGAGAACTTAACAATAATAATTTTAAAGAACTTAATTATAATAATTAAAAAATATATTAAAATTTTTTAACCAACAACAAAATTCAAAAAAAAAAACTTGTACTATTATATATTTTTTAAATTAGACAATTCACCTACCTAATAAATTAACTAGCTTGAAAAATATCATTATGTTTATAATTTTTTTTAAAAAAATTAATATAAGATACACATTAAAATTACTAAACTAGTTAACTTATAAAAATTAAAATCAAATACTTTATCAAGATGTAATTCGATGAAATATTTTTCTACCACTTAGAAACAACTGAAAACAAATAATTTATTGAGATGAAGATAGAAAAAAAAAAGAAAAAAAAATTATTTAAAATGTCAATCTAAAAGTAATATTGAAAATAATTAAATGAATGTATAAATTTATAATATAGTATATGAAATCTTAAAATTAAAAATCCTAAACAAAATATATGAGAGGTTAAATTATTATATTTAATAAGTATAATAAGGATATCAATTTAGATTTGAACTTAAGTTATTATTTATTAAGATAAATATTTATTTAATGTTAGTCGAATTAGGATTTTTCTTTATGTAACTTCTTAAATGTTTTAGATTTTAGAGATAATTAATCTGGACTAGTGATACCATAAATAAGGACTTCATTTCTTATGACTTGAACCTAATATCAAGTGCTTAAAATCGTAATTACTTTATTGCTACATTATATTTTCATGCATAATTATGCAGATAGTTGATGGTGTGAGTTATGTAATCATTATCTATTCTCCACCAAACCACTTTTAAGGGCTAAAGTAAATCTTTGTTAGTAGTTACCTTATACAAATGAGATGAGTTTAAATTATTATTATATATATTTGTATAAGATCAAATAATTTATTCTTAATGAAAAATCATTATAGTTAATAGCCAAACATAAACAAAAACAAAGTAAAAGAAGCTAAACCTAACTTAAAATAATATCAAGAGGAGACTTGAAGTAATTAAAATATTAGTAGTACTAATCCTTCATATTAACAAAAATAGAGGATGTACTATATATAATTATTTTTTATTTAGATTAGAAATAAAGAATTAATTTATTCTTTTATTAAAATATATTTTACTTATTTTTCAAATATAACATTTAAACATAATTCAAGACTCTAAATAATTATTTTTCAATATAATTTAAACCTAAAATTATTTTGCCTCATAATTTATTTTATTATCAAACATATAGTTTATATTATTACTTTTCACTTGGTAGATATTTTTAAAAAAATATAGTATATTTGTTGTTAGTTCCTGACTTAAACTCTAGCTAAAATATTTAATATTAAACTTAAACTTAAGTGATAGTAAATGTTTGCAAGATTATCTTGAAATCATAACATTAAGTATAAATTCAAAAACTTATCAAAGAATAATAGTTTTCTTTATTTTTGAAATAAATTATAAAATGAATAAATTTTAAATATTTTATATCGTACATCTTTGAATACAATTGTTAAAATACTTATATTTTATCAATTTTATGATAAATCAACTTAAAATATTATTGTTAAAATAATTTATTATTCAAGACATCAATATCAAAAGATGCACTCAAAATAATTTTATCTATATAAGAATTTAATATACAAAAATATAATTAAAATGTATCTAAAATAAATACTAGAACTATTATATTATTAACATGAAAAAAATTACACAAAATTTATAGACCAAATTTCATTACCTTATTTAAAGAATGTCATCATTGATCTCTCACCTACATTTTTTAAGTTATACTAATTAGGAACAATAAATAAAAGTATTAAGACTTATAATAGAAGGTATACTAATTAGGGAGAATACTTGGTTTTGGTGAGATTGTCAAGGTTAACCATTTGGAGTCTCTAAATTTATATCGTCATAAATATGACAATCTCTTTTTAATATAGGATGGATTTAGAGAAATATATAATTTGACAATGTTAAAAGAAAAGTTCATGTAGAGTATTATAGAAAAGGAATAGAGGGAGTACCTCATCTAAGGATGTTATATTTTTTGTGTTTATAATATATGAGACATATGATTAAGGTCAAAGTGTTTTAAACTACAAGAAATTAGTGTTCTTATCATTTCAATCCAAGAAGAATATACGTATTTAAACCATATTACAAACCATGACATTTACATTTGATATTGTTCTAGTCTCATGATTATAGAGCCTAGATAATCATTCTTTGTAAATGTGGGCATGAGTGTGATGAATCAAATATGAGTAGGATATAGTAATAATAAAATTATTAGTTACATAATCAACAAAAGAAATTTTTGAACTCATTAGAGGCCATTGTTAGCCTTTTCTAGCCTCAAATTTTTATGATCTTTTTATCAAAACATCTTTAGCTAATCATTCAATAGAATAATCCTACACCAATATTAAATTTATTACTACCCCTTTTTCTCCACACATTGGATAGGTGGAAGGTTCCTAGCCTAGTTATTCTCTTATATTAAAGGTGTGTTCGTTATTAGGCTTGTTGGATTTGGAAGGGGTTTTTAGGATATAAAGAAATTTATGTTCATCATACTATTAGATGTGACAAGCAAATAAAATGGGTACAATCTATGTAAAAAGTATTAATAGTATCACAAGTGCATAAATCAGTTTACTTCACATTACCACATTATTTACATTGTGCAAGATCCTTGAGGAAGGTTAAATGTTCCCCCCACTTCATTTCATATTTTGAGTAATTTTTATAATTACAAATCTAGAAGTATTAACATGGAAGAGAATACAATTCATACCCAAGAATGTTATTTGCACTTTGGGGAAGAAGAAAACATTGAATACATAAATGCTACAATAAGATTATTGAAATGCTAAACTATTACTTCTATCACAATGTTTCCTTCATTGATGACTTCATCTTCATAGAGATATCATTCAAGTGTGTCTTTATAAATTACTTGCAAACTACAATACTAGTTTAACAAAGGAGATCAACGTTATTTTGGCCCTTACATTAGAGTAATTGGTTTCATCAAAATACATTACTATAAATTTTTCCCATTGTTTTAGATTCTTGGTTAAGAAGAATGAGATATCCAACCATATTTATCATACATATAGCTTCAAAAACTTCTACAGGTTAACTCTAGCCACTTAAATAATCTACCAAAGTAACTATTACGAACCATGTATGCAATATATGTAACATATTGACAATTTAAAGATTATGATTGAAAGAAATTCAAGAAAATATTCATCTTAAAATAAATTTCACCAAATTTAAGTCTAGTGGCTTACTCTCCAAAAGAGGGAGTCTAACACCATAAATGTGGAGACCATATCAATGAGGAAACAAAGCATGTTTTGCACTAAGTTGTGGAGATCTCATGATGTGTACGTGTGATTTGACATCCATTGTGTAGAACAAGAAACTTATGAAGGATTTATATCAAGGGTTATACCTCTAGTGGAAACAATCGCCTTGTTATTCTACACTAGCCTCACATGTTCCTAACACAATGCTCGAAGAATGATTATAATATTCTCTAAATCAAACCTTTGGTCCTTTTATTTTTGTGACATGTTCTCAATTCCCATAATAATGAGTAAAATATGGTTCATTGGTAAACAACTTCTTAGATAAGACGATATTATTAAGTCTTTTGATTTCAATTATAACAACCCATATGCTTCATTTGTAAATGAATTCTTAAGTAAGATTATATTTTCAAATCTTTTGATTTGAATCATAATAATCCATTGTGTTTAGCTACTATTATATCCTCAACCTTTAAATCTACCTTGTGATAGAACTTTAATCGCCTCATACATACCTAATCTAGATGACAAATTTGGTTTGTAGAATGGTTTTGATTGTATCTCCAATCTTACTTTATTATTCTTACTATATTCTCATCAACATGAGCTTTGAAATATTATATTATTGATTATTTAAATCATTTATATATTTAAATTTTGTATGATATGATATAATCTAAGTTACCGGTTCGGGTTCGGGGACGGGTTCGGGTACGCGAACCCGGTACGTGGGTACGGGCAAAATTTTTTTAGGGGTTTGGGTACGTATGGGTACGTGTGTATATATATATATATATATTAATAATTTAATATATTATAAATATATATATATGTATTATATATACAAAAAAATAAGAGAAACATAGAGAATTGTAAAACTAAATCATTTCATAGTATGATACTTGATCATTGACCAATGCCAAATGCCAAAGATAAATATTAAATGCCAATTGATAGTTGAAAAATATTCAAATAAAATTACTGAATTACAAAATGTAGTTCATGAAACATTGAAAATTTGAAACATGATTCAATGTTCATTGTTCATATGCTCATCAATCATCAAAAGGATTGTCAGAATCATCATGACTTGGATTTTGAGTGGTTTCAACTTCAAAATCATCATCATTTGAACCCAAAGCGGATCCAACACCATGTGATATGTCATCAATATCACCCACATCATCCATAGTGGCTCTAACAAGATCCTGAATGGTTGCATCCAAGTCAGTAGACTCGGGTGCTACATCCCAAAGCCTCGCTGCCCCCTGCCTGTATTGAGGATCCTTACGTGACAGAAGACGCAAATTGGAATGAATATACACTAAGTCTTCAGCTCTTTTTGCAGCCAACCGGTTACGCTTCACTGAGTGGATAAAGGAGTATGTACTCCAATTCCGTTCAGCGGCAGAAGAGCTTGCAACCTGGGAGAAAACCAACAAAATTAAAAATAAAATAAAAAAATGCAAGATAAATTCAAGAATGTTAAGTGTTAAATTTTACAATACAAGTGGCAAAAAAAAAAAAAACTTACTTGTGAGAGGATCTTGATTGCAAGAGGTTGGAGGTACATATAATCTTGACCATGGAGGTACCACCATGTAAGACCATCCATTTTGTATTGGTCTCTAGCAACAGAAGCGGTATGATTTTTTGATTTTCCTGTGACAAACATTCCAAATTCTCTCATGACACTTGCATGCACTTCTGGATCACTAAACATTCTACTAAATGTCGTCTTATACCCATTAGCAACTTCAGCATCTCTATATGGCGGTATTCTCCCTGGGATAGAAAGCACTTCAGTGGTATAGTACCTCGGAGATAGGGCATATGCAAGGAGGTGCAATGGAGTTGTCATCTTGTTCCAACGATGAAGAACAATTGCTTCCACCCTTTTGTACAAGGTGTCTTCAGGATCATTCTCTTTTTTTTGTATTTCTATTTTTATTTTTTCCAACATTGTGTCCATGCTATCATAGACATCCCCCAAGCATGGTTCATCTGTATCAGCAAACCGAAGCATAGACATGATAGGTTCGGTGAATTCCAATACATAATTCACACGATCCCACCAATCGTCATTCAAGATCAATGCCTTGACTTTTTGGGCCCTCTCTGAATTTGATTGCTTCCATATACTCCATTGGTTGCTAATAACCATTTGACTCAATGCATCTTTCACCTTCACAAGTCGTCTCAGAACAATTGTGTGAGATGCAAACCGGGTCTCGGCAACCTAAGAACATGTTAATAGTAAGTTAATAACACATTTAAAATATGTAAATAATGCAAAAAATTATTTTATTCAATTATAGTAAAACATGACATAATGTGATAAATGAAACTAAATATATTAAATTTAAAATTTACCTTCAACAATTCCAATGTTGAAAAAGTTCTGAAAATTGCTTGTGACATATGGTGGTTTGTCACAAACATCTGGATCTCCTCAGACTCCTGGTATATTTCTTTCACCCACTCTATTTGGGTGCCAATTGCTTGCATCACCAAATTGAGGGAGTGTACAGTGCACGGTGTCCAAAAGATGTGCTCATATCTGGCCTCTACCAAAGCACCTGCAGCCCTGCAAACTTTTGCATTGTCCGTAACTACTTGGACAACATTTTCACTACCCACCATCTCTATGGAGTCAATGAGAATCCTGGAAATGAACATTGCATCTTTCACTTGCCCTTCACAGTCAACCGCCCTCAAAAACATTGCCCCCTTGGGGGACACTGCAATAACATTAATCAATGGACGGTTTTTGCAATCTTTCCATCCATCGGAAACAATAGATACACCTGTTTCAACCCAAGAATCTCTAATTGGTTTTAGTTGGGCCTCTACATATTTCCTCTCTTTTTGCAATAAGGTGGTACGCACCTTTTCATACCCAGGACTTGTGAAATCAGGAGGTGCACTATTTATTGCTGACACCATGTCCTTCCAATATGGTGATCTCACCAAGTTGAATGGAAGACCATTGGCATAGAGGCAACGTGCAATTTTTTCTTCAGCAATATCTCTTGCCTCCATTTTAAATGCTTTCTCTAATGGACCTCTCTTGCGGGTGGTGGTTTCTGGTTCTTCATCTTCTTCTTCCGTAGAGGGTATAGACAAGAAGGGATGTCTAGAGGGCCTAACTATCTGATGAGTGGGTAATGTTTGTTTTTTCTTTCCGGAACTATAACTAGTTTGTTTTCCTCTTGCAATTGAATTGTCGGCATCTTCTTGTTCTTTTATAAATCCTGCTATTTGTACAGTAGATAACCCCTTCTTATCTGGACCCACACACATGTTAATCCCTTTACCACCAGGGCCCATAAAATGAAGTTTTACTCGGTAGTAGGAGCTATTATATTGTGCATTGCAAAAATTACACTTCCAAACAAACCCCCCACCTCCAGGAATTTGTGAAATTCGTGTGGTATGTCTCCATAAAGGAGATCCTTTATCAATTTTAAACTTTTGGCTTCCATCCCCACCCACTGAACTTTGACTACTTGCCATTGTTGCAATCTATAAAAAAAATGAAAAAAAAATATATATATTTGAAAAACTTCTTCACAAACTTGAAAAAATTCATCAAAAACTAAGAAACTTAAAAAAAATCATCAAAAGATTGAAGAATAGGGTTTAAATGCATACCTTGAACACTTAAATCTCCTTTGTAGAAGCTATTTGCCACTCCACAATCGATCTCCTTCAACTGCAATCACCTCCCTTCAAAATGCTAAGATGGACACAAATTATGGAGAGAGCAAAATGAGAGGTAAAAATGAAATGCTTTAGTGTTAAAATGCCTCATATTGGGTCGTTTTAGGGTTTTGTAGCAAAATAGAAAATAAAAAATTGCTTTTTATTCACTTTTGGGCCCACTTTTGAAGTGCTGGGCCGTGGGTTCGCAGGGGTTCGCCCGGGTACGTGGCTGGTACCCCCGGGTCCGCGTACCCACGGGCCTGGTACCCGCTGGGTACGCACAGGGTGCGTGCCCAGCGCGTACCCACAGGCGAACCCGTACCGGGTTCGTACCCGAACCGGGTTCGAGGCCTGTGGGTACGAATCCGGTAACACAGGATATAATATATTCTTTTATACAAAATAATAGATCTTTACAATAAAAAAGAAATTTAAAAACATAAAAAAGATCATAATTAATTATTATAATAGAATGATTCACTTAAAATTTATTGATCTAATATTTCCCTATTTATCTATTAAATCAAAGAGGAACTATAAAATACACTAGTTCTCATTTTATCTTGCATATTAGAATGTAAAACTCATTATATCCATTATATAATGAATTGGAAGAACGTTTTGATGTTTCCAATAAATTTTGTATATCCAAATTAAACTTTGAACATTAAATTGATTTTTTTAAAATATTAAAATTAAAACGTAGAAAATACTACTTTTTAAAACATCAATAGAAATTTTTATAAGATAAAAAATTCTTCTAATTTTCTGCTCAATATATTTTTACAATCACTTTTGATACCTATTCTACCTATTCTAAGAGTCTCTTCAAATAAAAGTATACATTTTTTACAACAATCCATTACAAATTAAAAAAGGCATAATTTCTCTTAGAGGATTTTCCAATTGTTGTTTTTCTTCAATAAAAGCAGTTTATTATATACTGTGCTTTAAGCAGGAGCTACATCTGTTCTGTATAACAGTTTGAAATATATGATTTTGTGAGAATATCTTTAATTAGTAGAAATAGAGTGAGCAAATCATCATCTGCCTTAAATTTCTAGCTTCTAGAAGACTGCAAATGATTGATTCTGCCAGACACTTTTACCAAGTACCAACAAGCCATTTTAGGGAACCAGATTCTTTATCAAGAATACCTTCTAAGAAGAGAGGTTCTTCTGAGAACAAGTTGAAGTTGGAGCTACTCCTCCATTACATTTAAAAACATATTACAGTTTGTTTTATGTCTGTTATAAATTGAAATCAAATTTAGGCAGTGATTTTTTAAGTAGTTAGATGTACTGTAGAGTTTGTTGGTTGGTTTTATCTGTTTCATTTATATATTTAAAATATCAATACACATTGTTCAATTTGTTATATAAGAACACATTTAAATGGTGAATAAAATTTAATTATATCATCATTTAGTATCAGAGCTTGATCAACTATGAAGCTCGTTTACCTTTCCTGTATTCACAGCTGATTCTGTGTACCGCCGACGAATCCTCCTCACTCCAGGTCCAAACCTGCTGCTTCTGTGTGCATTTCTACTTTCTCAAAGACAAAATCCAAACGAAGATTATACAACTTCAATGTTGTTTTATTGTAGATCAGCTTGTACAGGGATTTACAAATGTCCAATCACTTTTCAAATTTGAAAAAATTTGAAAAACTTAAATATAGTGAATAGTGTTCATAAGTTTTCTATGAAAACTTATATCAGAAGTGTTGGAAGTTGAATATCAAATGATAATTTGTTACAAGTTAACTCTAATGTAGAATTTGTGGGTTGGTTCTATTTATTTCATCCTAAACACCACACAACCTTTCATTTCTGATATGAAAATATATTCAAATGATGAATAGAACATTCTTATACGGTATATTAAAAATGTCTACCTTAAAATTTCTCTTGTCTGGTGAATAAGTGTCAACTTCACCTAGCTTTCTGACTCTCTTAAGAAAATCAAGAAATCTATAGTAAAACTCAGTGGCAACAGAATTCTTTATTTAAGCTGAGAGCTTTTAATGTTCCAGAGACTGCATGAATTTCAGACACCTGGGAAATAAGGCTTAAGCATAAAGGTCTCAGGTCTCCCTTCACAGGATTAAAGAGAGTAAAACTTTTAAATATGCACATCATCCACCTTAGGAAGACAACGAGTATACAACAGCCAGTTAAGAGATGAGCAGTGGTAAACCTTTAATAATCTGAGGTGCCATTCATTGTAGATAGTAGAGTGTGTTATCATAATTTTGTAATTTAAATATTTTATTATAAATGTTTTTAATAAAATTTTAGTGCCTTAATGATATTTGTTAAGTTTCGAAACTTTTTGATAAACAGTATTTCCCAAAAAATATTATATTAGTTGTTGACTTAAAATTGTTTTAAAAAAGATTTAAATTTTTCTTCAAATTTAAGTCTACAACATGTCATAACTCATATATATACTTTTAGTTATGATTTTTAAACTGTCTATGAAGATAATTCATAATGCTTTTGGATTTAACTAAGTTTATTTTGTATCAATATTTTGGATCATATTTTGTATTCCATCATCAAGATGAGGATGAAAAGTGGTGGATCAAATAGTGTGATCTTAAACATTGATGCAAAATAAACTTACACGATTGAATCCAAAAGTACTCAATTATTTTCTTATTTTATTTTTTCTTTTATAAATTATGTTTAGTTCATAAATTAATAACTTCTTGATAATTGAAAGGTTTTCCTCCCTTCAATAAATTTGATAACCTCATAACAAATTTCCTTGTCTATGTGTACAAAATTTTGGCAATGATTGCCAAAACTCCTCTCTCCATTAGCATAATTGTGCTTCTTAAAAAACATAGGGTTTTACTATTATTATAGAGATTAATGGATCAATGAATGATTTCTTGTTAGCTTCTCTAGTTGGTTAAAACAAATCCTTGGGTATTGTTGTTGCTTCTGCTACTTTATACATTTTCAATTCTAGTGATTTTTTAGATGCTTTCTCTCATGGCATGGTGCTTATTCCAAGGATTTATTTGACATATCGAGTGTGATTCTACTCTCCAAATCCTATTGCTAGGTCCTTTTGAGCACCAATAAATCTAATTTTTCTTTGTCAAAGGCTCAAACTAAATCAATAAACCTCAACTCTAAACAATATTTTTACTTTATTGCAATGGTTAAGTATCATTATTGTGGAGTTTAGGGATGATAACATAATGACTAAAAGGGTGCATCAGAACATACCTTCATATGTTGGTTGCACAATTTTAGTTAAGCTAAAGGAGTGGATTTCAAAACACTTGAAACCCTTACTAGAAGAAAAAATTCATAGATCTATGTCCAAAGAGTCTCTTGTTATTTATGGACCACCAAAGGACATGGATTTGTTGCTTCAAGGGGTTGTGGTCTTGGGATAGAGAAACAATATGCTTAAAAATAGGGTTCTTAAAATTCAATGCACTCACTAGAAATTTCTCAAACACCCTTTCTTGGATTTTATTATCTAATATATCATTGTTATTTTGGGATTCTTCTTTCCTTTCCTTCATTGGAAACTCCACCAAGAAACTCATATCAATCTTAAAAAAGTTCAACCTCACTCTTAGTTCACATATGCTTGGATCCTTAAGGAAATGAATCTTTCCAAGTTGTTGCTTGTGGAAATTGGTCTCAAGATAGGTGATAGAATTTAGAATAAACAATTAGATTATGAAGGGATTTTTTTTTGTTGTAGATCATTTTATTCCATAGGGTACTTGGTAGATGCTTCTCCTCAAGCTAGAATTGTAGTGAATAGGATTAATCCTTTGAAGAAATAGGTTGCTTGGAGGAGGGGATGCTAATTGAAGACAACAACATATTTATCTAAAGAGCTTTGCTAATGATGATATCCTCATCCCTTTGGATCATAATTAGAATTCTAAGATTTATCATTAATAATTGAACTTTTTCTCTCTATTAGAGGTTGAATGGGATTCTTTTAAAACCCCAAACATAAAGGTTTATTCTCTTTCTTGTACCAAGATAGTTGAATCTCCCCATTGAAGGACTTTGTGGTGGTTTCTAAGGATGTTAACAAATATTATGAAGATGAAAGCATAGAAAAATGGGTAATAGTTAAGAAGAAGAATACATTCTCTTTTAGAAAGGATAAGTCTTGATATAATATAACTTTTAATTCTTATGACAAGAAGGGTTAGTTGTGCTATTTACTAGGTAAGCTCCTTAGTTTAGGAAAATGGGGTGGTGAAGATACTTATAAATAAAATTTACTCCTTGTATGATTATACATGATAGCTTTACCAAGATAACTCTCACTTCCATGTCTCACCTCTTCATTCAACTTTATATATCCATATTGTTGGAATTAACTTTTATCTTATAGAGAAAGAGCTAGATATGGAAGTTTTATTATAATTACCTTAAATGTTTGAATTATTTCTTAGGAATCCTTTATCATTTATTTATTTTTAATTATATTGTACTTACATCAATAATATATTTTGTTTGTTGAGTTGGTTTCTATATTTCATGGTTCTAAATGATCCAGGGGATTATGGGATGGTATTGGAAAATTTAATCTTGAAGCTAAATATGGGGCATTAGGATTATTATCCTTAAACAAGAGAGAATTTAATGACTTATATATAAGTTCTATTTCTCTCTTTTTCTTTTTAAAATTTAAAAGGTGAAAGATTATAGAATATTATTGGAAACTTGAGGTTATAAGGGTCATTGTGATGTTTAACCTTAAAAATAAAGGTAATTTTTTGGTGTTAGTATATATAGTTTATTTCACTATATCATAAGTTTTTCAACACTAATAATTAAGAGTTCAAGAAATTTATCTTTTCTATCTAAAATAGATATGGATTATTTTAAAGATTAAGTCCATATTATTTTTTGTAAGAGCTAAAGATTAGCTCAATACCCAAGACCACCTACAAAAATAATGAAAACCTTCTACAAGAGAGTATGCAAAAATATGAACTTGCTTGATATTAAGACCTATCAAAATGATGATGAGGTATGAAGTATATTACAAAGTGTACAATGACCTTCCTTATATAGGCAAGGTGAGGAATAGGATTGAACATGATTGTGACATGTGTCTTAATCTGATGACATGAGCTGAATAACAAACTAATTACCTAGGAAATGATGCATAAAGCTAGATAAGATAAGTTCTAGAAAATCCTACTAAGACTTCTAGAAAGAATCTTATATCCTAAGTAAACTTAATCATGTGAATAAGTCCCCTAATTCCCTAGCAAGATAAATTACTAGGAACAAGACTTTAATTCACACTAACATTTTTTGCTATATAAATTGTAGTAATAGACACTACACCATTTTCATTAAATTGTGTTAAAAATATTATATATATCATCTTTCTAGGTAGATAAAATCCTAGAATTATATCCTTGTCTAGGGTTTACTAACAAAATGCCCTAACTTAATAAATAATTTGCATCTAGTATCTACCTATAATATTAAAGTATTTTATGCTTTCTTACATTTAGATATCCTCCTCTAAACTATTAATGAATAGGGAAATCATCCATTCCATATAGTATTATCAAGTTTAACCCACAACTTGCTTTAGGATATCCACTACTTTCTTGGTTTTCCTCCTCATCTCCATCAATGGGTTGTAGGTAATGATGGATGGTTTTCATTGAATATAAGTGAAACCACATACCATTGATACTACAATCTCAATTGGAATTCCAAGTTTAGGGGCCACAATTTTTAGGATTGTTAAAAAATCCTTTGAGCTCCTATTTCCTCACTATTAGATTGGCCATTACACTTACCAAATTTAATTTTCCTCTCCTAGACCCAACAAAACACCAATAAACCTAGATGAAATATTATAATTTACTTGATACTTATTATCAATGACAAAAAAAACCATCTCCTAACAAACATTTATCGGTATATAATAACATACCCAAATTGGATTTAAACACCATTTTGAACTTCAATTGTGAAATGAGCTTGAAATATTCTATCTACCTATTGTCACAAGTTAATTGAACACACATTTTCAAAACTTTATTCTATTTGATAGTAGGCACTGGTGATGAAAATGCAATTTCATTCCTTCAGCCCATCTCATAATGACAAGTAATTTTATTATTACTTCCAATTTTCTTTTGCATGAAGTCTTAATTCATTTGATTAGTAAAGTAACTCACTTGTCATTATGTATACTCCTAAAAAAATTGTGATCCATAATCATGGAAATTGGTTTTGGAGTTATTAAATATTAATCAAATTGTGTAAATCTTTCAATTCATTCACATGATTACTAATCTTCTTTTCTTGATCATATCTATAGCACAATTCACTAAGTAACTTGATGTCATATTTATTTCTCTATATATTTTTTGAGTAGTGAAGGAATTGAGAGAGTATATATAACAATGCCTAAGAAAGAATGTTATTAATTTTTCAAATTTCATCATTTTTCCTTCAAATTGAGTTAATTATTCTCATTGGATTTCCCTCTATTTTAATGTTTTTTAATCAAAATTGGAACCAAGTTTGGAGACCTCACACCAATGCCTTTGCCTTAGCCTCATTGTTCATTTCTTCTTTGATTTTAGTTGTATACTTGGTATTATTTTCCCTTCCAAATCTCAAATGACTCTTCTTGCTTGTAAGGGGCCCAAGTTACCCCTAGTTGCCTCATCAAAATTTAGTTGGACCCAACCACTTGAGAGAGTTGTCCATTCTATTTCTTTTCCTTGCCTTAATTATCAAGTGTGCTCCATCAACCTCATAAATGAAAAATATATTTTGAAATTATTTTATTATATAACATCTTAATTTATATATACTCGTTAATATACTTAAAATAAATATTTTGACCATTTCAAAATTGCTTTGTCTCAATCTTGAGTTGTAATGTAATAATTCATTCCCTTTATTTGTATTCTTAGGGCATATTTAGGATGTTATTTGAAAAATTGACTTTGGATTAAAAATTTCTTTATGCTCTTAGAATGCTAGATTGTCTTGAAGAAGTTTCAAATGCTCACCAGTCTTAAGATGTAAATTTTATTTATAAAAAGAAAATTAAGTTTGTGCAGTTATTAATTATATCATTATACTTTAATTTTTTTCACACTAATTAAATGGTGTAGGGGAATTTTATTCTATTATGCTTGTGTTTAATTTTTTAAATTATTTTAAAAAATTATAACTTATAATTTTAAGTAGGCTAAAGCAAATTTAAAAAATGATCAATATTAAATTGTTATTAAAGATAATCCTAATTGTATGGCTTATACCACTATATTTAATTCATGAGCTTGAGATATAATTTGATTATTTGTGTATACAAAAAAAAAAAATTATAAAAAATAGATATTATAGGATAATTAATTCAAGGAAAGGGACAAATTAAATTTCTTAAAGACAATAAAAAAATTACTATAATGAACAACATATTCACATAGTATAAGACATAGGAAATGATTGTTTGGATGAAAAATAAAAATACTTAACCACCTAACAATTTTAAAGTTGGTGAATTATATCATGAAATAATCTAGAATTGATGTTTCAATATTTTATATATTCTTTATGAAAATAAAAATTAATTCTTATTTAAACTAAATAAATATTTTTATTGAAAATAAAAAATAGTTTTATATTGAAGATAAAATATTTCTACCCACTTATATAAGAGAATCATAGTTAAAAGTATCTTGAAGATGGGGTAGAAAAACACACTACAATTAAAACACATTAATATGTTCATAGAGATTATTATATATATGAAGAATATTTTGATTATATAGGTTTTTTTATTAAGACTCACTCTCATGAATGAAACAAATCTTTAAATTTTTAAGTTACAATTAAAAATAATAAGACATGCATATGACCTTTTTCAAAATATGATTATTAATTAAATATTTTTTTAAGTATTTTATAAAAAATATATATATATATATATATTTAATTTAATTTATATATTTGGAATAAATTCTTGTATTTTTCATTAATAAAATACTTTGAGTGAAAGTGGCATAGAGAGTTTATTTTGAGAAAATTTCACTACAATTATTAGTTGACTATTATTGAGTCGTCAAAAAACAAGTTTCAGTTGTGTATGCAAATATTTCATAATCAAATAATACTTAATTTTCTTTAAGAAAAAAACTAGATTTGTCTAAGTCTATTTCATTCCATCATTTAGCACTTATTATTAGTTGTTTAATCCAACCTCATGCAACTAGAATTTGTAGCGCATTCATGCACAAATTTAGCACTTATTATTATTTGTTTAATCCAACCTCATGCAACTAGAATTTGTAGCGAATTCATGGACAAACACATACTCTCAAACATATTAACATACATATAGTTTTCTAATCTTTGAACCTCCTTTAGGTGCAAGTGCTAGTTATATTTGATTTTAAATTTATTTAAGGAGGGAAAAAATTGTTATATTTCTCTATGTCTCATTAAGTCACTTTTTTCAATTTTTTTAGCTATTAAAATTATTTTTTTAATTTGTAAAAATATATATCTAGCTAATTCATTTAAAATAAAAAATATTATAAACATTTAATCTCTAGAAATTAAACAATAATATTAATAATGAATACTTTTTTATCATTACTATTTTAAAAATTTTGAATAGAATTTATATTTAATTAATTGATTTTTTTATTTTTTAATTATTAAATTTTGAATAATTAAATTTATTTTTCTAATTAAAACCATTTTTTTTTTAAATTTTTGTGCCATCTTTGTTCTTATATTATTATGTGTTAAACATTAAATTTTCAAATTCTTTTAGATTGCACGAACCTCATGTCTGCTTTAGCCAATGGAATGAGAGCCCTACCCCTATTATATTTTCAATATTATTATTTTTTATTTTTTCCAACCTAGTTTAAATTATAAAACAATAGATTTTGACTATAAAATTATACTTTTAGCTTTGCAAATATCTCGTTTTTTATATATTAAAAAGAAAAAAATTGATTAATATTTTAATTCTAATCAAATTTAGACATTGAATTTTTATAGTGAAAAGTACTACAATTGATTAATATTTTAGTTCTAATCAAATTTAGACATTGAGTTTTTAGAGTGAAAAGTACTCCTATTGACTTTCAAGCATGTTTTCAAAAATTAATAAATTCCATAAAAACAAAAAAATAATAAAAAACGACCCAAATTAGGGTTTCCAGATGTTGAGAGCGCTATCTTCACCATATCTTATTATTCATAAAAGAAAATCTAATTTGGTAGCTTTCTTATCGACCAAAAAAATTCTGTAGCTTTTTTAAATTTTACTCTTTGTCTCAACTTTTGCGAAGTGGTTATGAAATGGGTATGTTGTTTTGTCGAGTCAGTCGAACCAGAAACCTATTTAATTTAGATAAGCATGTACAGTAAGAGTAGTTCGGTGGTTTTAGTCAAAATTGACAGGTTGCGGGTTCGAATCCTTTCAGTGTAAACCCCAATGTTTTGATCTCGAAATCCAAAAATTTCCTATGAAGAGGTCACTTCAATGAATGCAATCGTGTACAGAATCATCTGCTCACGTGTAGTTTGGGTTTGGCAAATATCTAGCGTACATGTTTGATGGATGGTCGTTTGGCTATCTTCTTTTGAGATAATATTCCTGTGCGGCTCAGTAAGTTTTGTGTCACTTTAAAAGGACAATTCACAGAGTTTGAAAATTGTCTTGTATGGAGTAGTTTTCTTTCATTTTGTTCCACACACCCACTTCAATAATTCCACAACCTTTTTCCCACCACTACCCACCTTACCTTTTGTTTTGATGCAAACAAGAAGATGACTGAGACAAATGAAATATATGATGAATGACAGACATTTTAAGCAAAGTAAAGTGCCGAGATACTTTTCTTCACGTAGTGGTTAGGAGATTCTTGACGTAAAATTGTGGGCCATGATAATGGAGAAGTTAAACCTGAGAGACAGCCTTTTTTGTCTCATGGAATGTAGTTAATGGGCATCACGTGGGGTATCCAGGCATTTTGATTTTATCAACCACTCTATCATGTCGTCTACGTGATGGGACGTCCCAAATAATCTGGTTATTGTCCGTCCATTCACTTTCAAATTCACTGCAACAAACGCAATATTTATTTATATCTATCTATGTATATTTATATTCCAAATGCCGATTTGTTCTCCGTGGTGAGGTAATTGCGTTAAATCATGTCTCATCTGTCCATGGAATTTGATTGTGCAATCTTTCGTTCAAACTCGTAGGAATATAATCATACGTGCATGCATTGCATTCATCTTTTTAACAGTGAAAAGGATCTTTTCTGTCTTTATATTTGTCTTTTTCTTCGCTTTTTCACACGGACTGATGATTCATGGATGGGACTGGACTTGGGCTGCAATTTAAACCAATTTAAACAAAAACATCGTCCCATCACAGAGCAATGGTTTATAATCAGAAACATTCATGTTAGATCCAGAAACATTTATATTACTTCACGGATTGTGGAAAACTTATATTTATTATCAGTGTCGAATTCATGTTAAATTTAGAAACATTCATATTATTCTTCATGGACTGTAGAAAAATTGTATCTACTATCAGTACCAAATTCATGTTAAATACAGAAACATTCATACTATTCTTCATGAAATCTATTATGATTCATATAACTTTCAGTGCCGACAAAACAGACATTCAGTACTGTAAATTTTGGTATAATTAATCTGTGGGTTCTTGCCCCATGGAACAATGCCTTAGAATAGCATATTCAATCCATGAAAACTAGTGCTGGAATTTGCATCTTTCGAAGACTTTGGGTTTAAGAGAACACCCAATTACTTTCTAGTCTTGTATAACTATGGCGAACAAAAATTTAATGGGTTGGAAGGATACGATAGGATAGGATACTCTTTGACCTGAATAAGAGAAAGGAGGTAGATTCATGGCACATGCTATAGATCTGTATATTACCTACGGTTGAGAATGAGCATTTATTTTATTTTGGGTAAAGAGGAGCATCTGTTTTGAATAAATACGATACCCACTGTCTACGGTGTGTGCTTTTTCCAAGCATTTTAAACTGTGGAAATATGAAAATTTCATTCTGATGAAGTGACTTTGTGTATTTTACAGCGGAGGATGTTGGGCAACTCGAGATGAGGTACAAGAGATGCAGCTGTCTAGCAGCGGTCAGAGCAATTTGCAGCATTCGTTTCGTATGCAGCAACAAAACCCCATGCATTTAATAGAGGTATGCCGTACTTTATTCTTGGACTTATCGAGAGAAAAAGAGCAAGTTTGTTTGAATTAAGTAGAGTCTATCAAATTCCTTTTTGACTTAAATCCAGATTTTTTTTTAAAACAAGCGAAGTGTCAAAAGTTTTCTACAGTGCCTGGAACATGGAATTCATTCTTTTCACGCTATTTTTCTTTGAAATTAAGGAGAGCGCCAGAGAATTTTTACTTTATTCTGGGCCTTCTTTTTTGAAAAAACTAAAGTTGTGCTATATATTTTTTAATTTGCATTCAAGGTCTATTACAAAATGCCGGCACAGGCATCGTACGATAACCCACTTTAGATTAAGCAAAAGAAATGGCATAAAGAAGGGGTAAAACTTGATATGCCAAATCAATGGTGGCGCGCAGGCCAAAGACTAAAAGCAATAGCTATAAACAGAAATTCAAAAGACAGTGAAATGCTGTTATTTAAAATTTTATTTTTATCTTAAAGTTGATGGTATGTTTTCTTATTATTTTATTCATCAAGATTCAAAATTTCTTGGAGGTTTTATATAAGAGATAAGGTTGGGCTACTGTCAGAATGGATACCCTTCTTAACCAGAGACAGTATCAGCATAGACTCGTACTCCCCCATCACATAACAAAACAAATTCGTAGATGATATAAAATCATCCCAAATAAATTAAAATTTCAGAACCCAGATACATAGAATATATAAGAATTAGACAGCTATATTAACAATCTTACATTGATTAAGATTAATCGATTCAAAAGTAAATCCTGAACATAGAATACTCGGCCAAAGAATCTAAGATGAGCTTCATTGTCAAAGCTATTATTATGGTGACGTGGAAAAGTTGATCTTGACAATGACTGTCAGGCAAATGAAAAATATTCCTCTGCAATTCAGGACTGAAAATCTGAGGAGATCGAAGGAAAATAACATGAATGAATTAAGCACTGAATTGAATTGGTATTGAAATGTCAGGTGGCTTTGTGATGGTGGGGAACAAGTGCACAGCAAACGTATATGCTTACTGTACAAGATTTGTACATGAAACCCATCTAACATTTTACAGCTTTTCCATTGTCAAATGGGCATTTGATTTCATCCACATTGCTTTGGACCCTGCCAATTCTATACAGCTGGGCATGGCAGACCCAAGTCAAGGGTGTGGGGTAAGAGTTATGATATGGAGGAGAAAATTGGTGGTGAGGGTACAGCAGGAATCGATACAGATGGGTTTATGATACACAGAAATCTATGTAAACCATAAATGTTATTATCATTTGCTGTAAGATGGAAAACTTTTTCACTTGCCTCAATGTGTGCTGTGAGTGCCGTTTGAATCGTTTCCCACTGGCAGAAGATAAAAAAGAAAACTTTAAAAACGGCGGATACCTAAAAACTATTCCATTGCCTATAGACCACGTCAAATTCCGTAGGTTTGTTGAAATAAATAACGGGAATTCCACTTCAACTGGTATACCGTAATATTATTCCACGCCCATTAGACTGGATATAGGATTCCTAGGGCTAGGTTGACCAGGTTTGAGTAATATCATTTAACAATAATTCACACTGTCACATTGCTGGAAACCATTTTTCTCATGATAAGGTTGGATAGTTACATTCGAAGATAACTCGCATTGGATCTCCTTTTTTAATTTGCACAAATGGCATCTTAAAACCTAGGTGACGTCCCACATTTTTCTTTTTTCTAAGTATCTTTTCAGAAATTTGTCTTGCGTGGGAGGAGCCATGAGAATATCTGAATGTTTTGTTTATTGAGGGGATGCCACAAATGTTGCTGTATGCCCACACCTCCCTATGTTTAGGTACTTGAGCTCAGTTGAAATATTGATGTCCATGATTAGGATTGTATTGTGTTGATTTTCAAGTTTTTCACATTAGGTGATCAAAATGATTTCAAATCTTATATAGAGGAGGTTACCTATTTTGATATTTTTATTGGAGGAGGACAGTAATTATAAATAAGAATTTTCTAATGTTCAGGAGAGTCTACTCATATTTGTTTTTGAGGGTTTAGAGTTTACTCATATTAGTTTTTGAGGGTTTAGATACCAAACATATTTAACATGCAATGTTTTTCTTTTACATTGTTTTATGAAGTGCATCATCTCTAAAAACAACTTTGCATATACTTTTCTATTTGCATTACAATTTTGTTTGAGTCTTAAGCCTTTACTATTCTTAGGATTTATGATCAAAGGCATGTCGCTAGATACCATTGAGATCCCAATTTCTTTTTGTGGAGATGCTTTTGAGGATAATATTGAGAAGAGTTTTTAGGAGGCTATCGAGGAGGTTTTTTAGGACATTTGGGTTGACAAGTTGAAATCCCTTTTGTTCTACATATGCATCATACTCTAAAATAAAACACCAAAGCATATTCAATATTTTTTGGGAGTTAACTAGGTGTGCATTAGTGTTAATATGGAGGAATCATTTGAACAAGTATTCATAAAACATAATGGGTGTATCTTTTAATGTTATACTATATCATTTAATCATAATTTTATTTAAGTTCAGTACACCAAGAAGGGCTTCTTGGTGCAATAAATTCAATCAAGAAATCTTAAAATGTGCTTGCTTAATAAATGGCCAATGCATCAAGTGGTCACCTAACACATTGATTATTTGTTGAATAAGCCTATTTTCATAATGTTAAGTGTGCCTAGACATGATAAGGTGAACTAGGTAGATTTTTTTTTAAAACATCATTGATTATTCATTCCATTTTATTTCATGTTATAAATGTGCATAATTAGCACTATAAAAATGTTCATCATGAGCATAGCGTTGTAGCTATCTAATATTTTTCTAGGATACCATTTTATTTTGACAATTTGTGTGCTACATCATCTTTTCCAAATCCTAGACAAAATATGTTTCTATTCTCAAAGTGCACATGAGAGCTCATTTAGTTGCCACCTTCAACAATCCTCATTCAATCAATAAAGAAGAAAATCTTCTACCATTTTCTTTAAAACTATTATTTTTCTTAGAGGGCTTGAAATTAATACAAATAGGAATCTATTTTTCCTATCTATGAGAGGGTTTAGAATGAAATTTGGTCATTTTTCTCCTCATGTAAGATTTGATATGTTCAAGTTACCATATTTTCATAGAATATGTAGATTATTATAATTATTTATGGGTTCAATGACATTAACCAATCATATCAACTTAATGTTTTCCACCTATAATAATTTTAAATTTTGCATGATGCTAATATGCTCTTGATGCATTGGTGCATAATTTTTTTTTGGCATGATGTGTGAAAAAACATCTTCAATAACCTTTGCCAAGCATTTCTTTTCTATTTATACAAATCTTGTGAAAATATTACTATATAAGTTAAGGAGCTTGTTGAGACTCTTCATGTGAAAAAATTAAATAAAAGCCTTCTCCAAAATCTCCTCAACACTTAGGTAATATGGTATTTGTTCTTCCTCCATTTATCATACCATAGATTTATACCTTTATGTTTCCACTTCCATATCTAGTAACACTTTGATTTTACTCCTTTTCTCATTTGCAATGCTAACCTATTAGAAATGATCATTTTTGTAGTAACTTATTCTTATGCAATATCATGACTTCAAAATCATCCACACAATTTTTCCTTGGTGAACAAAATTGCAACTATAATTTTATTGATGTTATATCAATACAAGCAAGTATAACATCCACTTAATCTCCCTTTCATATAGCTAGCATTATATACTTATTAATATTTGAAAATTGAGCTACTAATATGAACTCTATTTTATGGATATAATTCCCTTTGAATTTCCACAAGAATAATTCTAGAAATCACTATTTCATGCTCACATGAGTCTTCATGCTACACATGGGCAATCTCTTCTAAAACTTGTATAATTCAAAAATCACCTTAATTTTGTTTTCATGAATGCAAGTGTTTAATGATTTCCCTCTTTTTTTCAAATTGATCTTCAAGGGACTATTCTCTTAAACTATTTCATTTTTTCTCTTCAATTGTAGCTTCTTAATGTGTGCATTTTTTTGCAAACTTCTTCATAACTATGCATTCTTCATGTTAACTATTTTCAAGATAGATCAATATATCGACAAAATGTCCATTTCCAAATGTTATTTTCTTCAACTATCATCTCTTCCACTACATCATTTTTAGGGTGTAGAGACATAATAGTGACACACTTTAAACATTAATATGTTGATATTCTCTATAGTTTTTATGCATATTTCATATTCATGATTTCAATCTTAATACCACTCTTTATTGTCATTTTTTAATTTTCTCTTGTTACAATTGTATCAATTTTATTTTCTTTCATAATGTAGATCATGGTTTGAGAGCCCAATATATGGCCTTATAAATGAAGTAGCTTAGCTTGATCACAACATAGTTCAATGCAAAGAACATAGAGATATGATGGGAAAATAAAAATTATAGAGATACTCAATGACAAATTCTTACAACATGGTGCAAAGGTTAGATACCAGTCAATCTCAATGATCTCTTATAATTTTATAAAATATTAAATAATTTCTAGGAATGAGGTATGAAAAAATGAATTTCAAGAATGTGTACTTATATACACCTTATTTTCCAAAATACCCAATACAATATCCAAAGATAAGGACAACCATCTCAATTGGGTTCATTATTAGAATTTATACTTATCCACACAAGGTTGATCAAAAGTGACCCATATTCTTTGAGAGATATTAGGGGGTAATTAACATTGATTAAGATCCAAGAATCACTAATGCTCCCATAACTTAGCATGAAGTTAAACTTAGGAGAGTTTGGATTGGATATCAAAACTAAGGACAACAAAGGGTGGCATCCATTTGAACACAATTACCTCCTTTTTTCTATTAGATCATGAACACAGTTACAAGTAAGAGGGGTAAATTCACTCTAGTTTTAGTTATAAATCAAGAACTAGAAGATTATCCTCTAGTTAATTAGAAAGGTTAATCACTAATCTAGATTATATACCTTTTCTCACTTTGTTCCAAAAATCCTTCCACTACACTTTTTACTCAAACTAATAATATGAGTAAACTTTGACATGAGTGATCAACCATCTCAATAACTGTTATCTTTAGTAGTTGACTCAATAGGATATAGTCACATGGATTCATAAAATCCATATTTTTATGGGGTGCTGGTGCAGGAGCACCTAGAGAGCATTGGAAAACACTAGGCAATTTTGAGTTTTTAAACTTCAAGGTCATGTTGACCATTTTTGTTTTGAGTTAGTGATGTTAGAAGATGTTAGAATGAAGGGTGATCAGTAGTGAATGGTGGAGTGAATGGGTTTCTAAATTGGTTTTCATTAGGAATCACTAGATTTTGGGAAATAAAGCCAAAATGTTGCAATTATGCAATTTTGGCCTAATAGGGTGGTTATGTCCGACCAAGGGAAGATGTAACCACCTAGGAACCTTTAAAATAAGAGCCTCGAACTGGATTTAGGGTTGGACAAAGCATTGTATCAGTTTGTGTTTACTATTCATATGGAAGAGCATTGAGTTTGTTGCAATTTTTCTAGTTTTAGTGTTTATTTGTGTGTTAATGGAGGATTTCAGGCTTTGACCAGTGTGTGAAACGTGTGGCATCTATCTTACAAGCTTTGTGTGGTCGTTGGTGGTGTTGTTTCATCGTTGCATAGTATTGTTCTTAGTAGGTTTTGTTTTCTTTATTTGCTGATCAGCTTGATAGACTGTTATTCATGGAGTCTTAGACCTTTGTTTTCCACTATACCAGGTGTATAGCTCGTGGGAAATGAGGCTAAGCTCCATGCTTGTATATAGCATAGTGTTAGGAGATTGTAGGAAGCATGGATACATGGTGAAAGACCTTCCCTAGGCGAGCTTGACAGTGCCTGGTTAGGGAAGACAGTCAAAAACCAAGCCCTAACGTTGCAGGGGTATCAATTCATTTGCAACCCAAGGTGTGTAGTGGATGCAGGGGTCTTGGAAAAGGTCTAGTAGGAAGGAAGAGTCTTCACCAAATCATTTGGTGGTTGAAGGAGGCAGACAGATCACTGACTGTCCAAGAAAAGGCCTAAAAAGCCCTAATTCCCACAAAAATAGGGTTGAGCCTGTGTACGGCCTGTGAAGGCCCAAAACCACAAAATTCCTTGAGAGGTTGGCAATTGAACCAAGGTCTCAAAAATAAGTTTGTGATGAACCTCAGTAGGATTGGAGTTATAGCCTAATTTATCAGGCTAAGAGGCCTAATTGGGGCTCAAGGGCTACTAGCCCTTCTTAAACCCTAGACTGGGGTTTGAGGGAAGCGATGGAGATTTGAAGGCTTGTGACTGATCAATAACCATGGAGGGATGGTTTTGAAGCTATAGAAGACACCACATACCCCTGCAACAAGTTGGTAAGGTTTGGAGAGTTAGTTGGCCTTTAGGAAGATTAAGGGCCAAGGAGAGAATAAAGGAGTAAGCACCAAGATTGACTTGGTTAGGTGTATGCAGATGATAGTAGGGTTGGCCAGGAGAACCAGGGGTTCCTAACAAGCTTTAGGACCTATAGGTTAAGAAGGTGGAGAGTAACACCAAAGGGGTTTGCCTAGGAGTGACCCAGAGCATGGGATAGTGATTGTCTCAGCCAACCCTGCCCTATCAGATTGGTATCAAAGCAAGTTAAAGATTTGGGAAAGAGTAATATATGTTAGAGGTTGAGTCAAGTGATACTACCGTCATGGTGAGAAATGCACAATTGGCCAAGATGGTTGAAGAGAGGAGGAAGATAATAGACAATTAAGGGAAAGGATAGCCCAGCTTGAACAAGCAGTGAGGACTGCACAATTTGAAGGAAGGATACCAAAGGAAGAAGAGGTTGTAGAGGAAGACAAGACCCCTAAACCTAACCCTGTCCTGAAAGAAGAGCCTTTCTTGAAGGCATTGAAGGCCTTGAGTGGAAAAGCACTTGAAGGCATACCACTATTTAGTGGGAAAATGGAAGTTGATCTAGTCATGGACTGGATAGAAGGAATTGAGAACCATTTTGAGTGTGATGGAGTCACTGAAGCACAGAAGGTAAAGGTGGAAAAATCAAGACTAAGAGGTTATGCCTTGACATGGTGGAAATTCATTCAGACAGAGAGGGAAAAAGAAGGTAGGCAACCTATCTCTACTTGGAAGGGAATGGTTGCCAAGATAAGAGAAGCATACATGGCAGATGACTATGAGATTCAGTTACACAAGAAGAGGAAAAGCTTAAGGCAAAGAGACCAAGATGTAAACACTTACACTGAGGAGTTTCAAAAACTTTGCATGAGGTCTAAATGTGACAGAGGATGAGAGTCTCAAGGTGGCTAGATACCTTAATGGCTTGAAGTGGAACATTCAAGAGGAGATGGCTCTTTTAAGTCCTAAGACAATACACCAATGCTATCAGTTGGCCATAAAGATTGAGGAAAGAAGCAAGAGGAAGCAAGATCAGGCTTCTAAGGGCAGAGGCAAAGGCAGAGATCAAAGAGATCAAAGAGGACAGCGTGGTGGCTACCAAGGTAGAGGCAATGACCAAAGAAACCAAGGAGAGTTTAAATCCATAGATCATGGAGGTTAAACATCTTCTAGAGGAGGATATAACAGAGGTAGAGGACCTCAAGGGGGTTCAAACAGAGGAAGAGGAGCAGGCAAGAGCAATTCTTATTTTGCAAACATGAAATGCTACCATTGTAGTCAAGTAGGTCATCCTGCTTATAGGTGCCCAGAGAAAGCATCTTCATCAAGCAATGAAAAGAGAGTGGCTTATGCACAAGAGGACACCATGAGTCCTAAGGCATCTGAGGTCAGTCATATTGAATATGAGGTAGGAGAGAATCTGATGTTCAATAGAGTCTTGATCAGACAACCAGTTAAAGAAGAACCAAAACAAAGGAGAGCACTATTTAGAGTGAGGTGCAAGATACTTGGTAAAGTGTGCAAAGTCATAGTAGATTCAGGTTCAACAGACAATATCATATTAGAGGAGGTAGTAATGAAACTGAAATTGGAGAAGGTACCCCATGTTAACCCTTACAAGGTCACATGGCTAAACAAGGGGTAGAGTGTTTTAGTAAATGAGCAGGTAACGATGGAGTTTTCCATTGGAGGGTACAAGGACAAGTTAGTTTGTGATGTTTTACCCATGGATGCATGCCATCTACTACTGGGTAGACCATGGCAGTATGACAAAAGTTTCATGTATGATGGAAAAGAGAACACCATTTCATTCAGGAAGGATGGGAAGACTTTTAAGTTGCAGTCACTATCAGAAGAAGAAGAAGGACAGTCAAAGATACCAAATATCATGTTGAGCAGTGGTAAAGAGTTCCTTAACAACCTACATCAAGGGAGTGAAGGATATGTGGTTGTGTTATAACCTAAAGAGGAAGATAAGGCTGAAAAGACAGTCCTACCGGAAGCAGTCCAAAAGTTGCTTGATAGGTACAAGAGTATAGTCAGTGATGGTACACCTGCAACTCTACCACCAAAGAGAGCCATAAGTCATCAAATTGACTTCATACCTAGAGCCTCATTTCCTAACAAAGCAGCATACAAACTTACACCAAATCAGAATCTAGAGGTGGCTAGACAAGTGCAAGAGTTGTTGGATCAAGGATTGATTCAAAAGAGCATCAGCCCATGTGTAGTACCAATGGTTTTAGCAACCAAGAAAGGAGGTAAATGGAGGTTGTGTACTGATTCTAGAGCAATAAATATCGAATCACAATCAGATATAGATTCCCTATCCCTAGGATTGAAGACTTAATGGATTGTCTTGGAGGAGCTCAGTACTTCACAAAGTTGGATCTCAAGAGTGGATACCATCAAATCAGAATTAAGGATGGTGATGAGTGGAAGACAGCTTTTAAGACAAATGATGGGTTATATGAGTGGAGAGTGATGCCATTTGGTCTCTCTAATTCCCCTAGCACATTCATGAGGCTCATGAATGAAGTACTCAAGGATTTTACAGGGATATTTGTGGTGGTATACCTTGATGACATCCTCATATACAGCAAGACAGCAGAAGAGCATTTGAAACATGTGGAGTTGGTTCTAAGAAGGTTGCAAGAAGAGAAATTGGCAATCAATCTAGAGAAATGTGAGTTCTTTAAGCAAGAGCTAGTCTATTTGGGTTTTGTAGTGTCCAAGGGATCATTGAAGATGAATCCAAGCAAGGTGGAAGCCATCCTAAACTGGCCTACACCAACCACAGGGACTGAGGTAAGAAGTTTTCATGGATTAGCCCAATTTTATAGAAAATTCATAAGGAACTTTAGTGGCATATGTGCACTAGTCTTAGATACAATCAAGGGTGGTTTAAAAACTAAGTTTGTGTGGACTCAAGAAGCTAAGAAAGGGTTTGAGAAACTGAAACAAGAAGTGGCAACTCAACCTATTCTTTTGTTGCCTAGTTTTGACAAGTTGTTCACTGTTGAATGTGATGCTAGTGGAGTGGCAGTAGGAGGTGTGCTTAGTCAAGAGGGCAGACCTATAGCCTTCTTTAGTGAGAAGCTCAATGAAGCAAAGAAGAAGTATTCAACCTATGACTTGGAACTTTATGCTTTGGTTCAGTCACTTAGGAAATGGAGGCATTATCTTCTACCTAAGGAGTTTGTAGTCTTTACTGACAATCAGGCACTCAGTTTTATCAACACTCAAGAGAAGTTGAGTAATAGGCATTTGAAATGGATGGAATACATCCAAGCTTTTACCTTCACCATCAAGCACAAGAAGGGACAGCTAAACAAAGTGGCAGATGCATTGAGCAGGAGATTGTTGATAGTGCAAGAGATACAGATCAAGAGCATTGGCATAGAGAGTTTCAAGGATCTATATGGAGAAGATGAAGACTTTTCAAAGGTCTATAAGGTATGTTCTAACTTTGAGAACCATTTCCATAGTCAATACTCAGAATATACTTTGCAAAGTCGGTTATTGTTTAAGGGAAATTAGTTATTTGTTCCAAGAGGGTCAATGAGGGAAAATCTGATTCAGGAAAAGCATAATGGCAGTCTTAGTGGACATTTTGGCATAAATAAGACTTTAGAACTAGTGCAAAGATTCTATTACTGGTCTAAGTTGGCAAGAGATGTTAGAAAGTATGTGGAACAATGTGTTGTGTGTATGAAAGCTAAGGGAGGAGCTAGTAATGCTGGTTTATACCAACCCCTACCCATTCCTAACAGACCATGGGAGTGTGTGAGCATGGATTTTGTGGTAGGCCTTCCTAAGACCAAAACTGGTTTTGACAGTGTTTATGTAGTAGTGGACAGATTTAGCAAGATGAGTCATTTTATCCCTTGCAAAACTACTCATGATGCTAGTTACATAGCTCATCTTTTCTTCAAGGAGGTAGTAAGGATCCATGGACTACCTTTGAGCATTGTTTCCGACAGGGATGTGAAGTTCATGAGTCACTTTTGGAAGACTCTATGGAGTAGATTGGGTACAAATTTGTCATTTGGATCAGCTTACCATCCTCAGACCAATGGTCAAACAGAGGTGGTTAACAAGGTGCTAGGTAATCTTCTAAGGTGCTTAACTAAAGAATATGGACAGACATGGGATATGGTTATCTCCCAAGCTGAGTATGCTTATAATGACAGTGTCAACCGGACCACAGGGAAGAGTCCATTTGAGGTTGTGTATGGGATGCACCCAAGAGGCATATGTGAGCTCAGAGATCATGGAACTATGGAACAAAGAAGTGGACATACATAAGACTTCAGTCAGACCATGAAGGAGATTTAGGAGCAGGTCAAGAGGACAGTCACTGAGGCTACACAAAAAGTGAAGGAGAAGGAAAATATGTCAAGGAAAGATGTGCAATTTCAAGTAGGGGACTATGTTATGGTCCACCTTAACAAGTCCAAGTTGCAGAAGGGAATGTCAACCAAGTTGCAGATGAAGAGAGTGGGTCCATGCAAGATATTGGCCAAGTATGGGCAGAATGCATACAAGGTGGAGTTACCTACTGATCTAGGACTCTCACCAATGTTCAATGTAGTTGATTTGATCAAGTATAAGGGAAAAGACAAGGATTTGGATCAGAACAGTTAGGAGATCTTCAAAGACATCAGCAATGTCTCCTTACCTAGTCAAGACAAGCCTCGGGCAGAGAAGATCTTGGAGTCTAGAGTGCAAAAGTCTACAAGGCACAAGGTGTACATGGAGCACCTTATCAAGTGGAAGAACAAGCATGAATCAGAAGCTACATGGGTACAAGAAGATCAGTTCCAGAAGTTTGGTATTGACCTGTCATTGGTCTCTCCTTCCATTCCCTAGTGTTTGGGCTGAGAGGGGGAGAATGGTGCAGGAGCACTTAGAGAGCATTGGAAAACACTAGGCAATTTTGAGTTTTTAAACTTCAAGGTCATGTTGACCATTTTTGTTTTGAGTTAGTGATGTTAGAAGATGTTAGAATGAAGGGTGATCAGTAGTGAATGGTGGAGTGAATGGGTTTCTAAATTGGTTTTCATTAGGAATCACTAGATTTTGGGAAATAAAGCCAAAATGTTGCAATTATGCAATTTTGGCCTAATAGGGTGGTTATGTCCGACCAAGGGAAGATGTAACCACCTAGGAACCTTTAAAATAAGAGCCCCAAACTGGATTTAGGGTTGGACAAAGCATTGTATCAGTTTGTGTTTACTATTCATATGGAAGAGCATTGAGTTTGTTGCAATTTTTCCGGTTTTAGTGTTTATTTGTGTGTTAATGGAGGATTTCAGGCTTTGACCAGTGTGTGAAACGTGTGGCATCTATCTTACAATCTTTGTGTGGTCGTTGGTGGTGTTGTTTCATCGTTGCATAGTATTGTTCTTAGTAGGTTTTGTTTTCTTTATTTGCTGATCAACTTGATAGACTATTATTCATGGAGTCTTAGACCTTTGTTTTCCACTATACCAGGTGTATAGCTCGTGGGAAATGAGGCTAAGCTCCATGCTTGTATATAGGATAGTGTTAGGAGATTGTAGGAAGCATGGATACATGGTGAAAGACCTTCCCTAGGCGAGCTTGACAGTGCCCGGTTAGGGAAGACAGTCAAAAACCAAGCCCTAACGTTGCAGGGGTATCAATTCATTTGCAACCCAAGGTGTGTAGTGGATGCAGGGGTCTTGGAAAAGGTCTGGTAGGAAGGTAGAGTCTTCACCAAATCATTTGGTGGTTGAAGGAGGTAGAAAAATCACTAATTGTCCAAGAGAAGGCCTAAAAAGCCCTAATTCCCACAAAAATAGGGTTGAGCCTGTGTACGGCCTGTGAAGGCCCAAAACCACAAAATTCCTTAAGAGGTTGGCAATTGAACCAGGGTCTCAAAAAGAAGTTTGTGATGAACATCAGTAGGATTGGAGTTATAGCCTAATTTCTCGGGCTAAGAGGCCTAATTGGGGCTCAAGGGCTACTAGCCCTTCTTAAACCCTAGACTAGGGTTTGAGGGAAGCGATGGAGATTTGAAGGCTTGTGACTGATCAAGAACCATGGAGGGATGGTTTTGAAGCTATAGAAGACACCACATGCCCCTGCAACAAGTTGGTAAGGTTTGGAGAGTTAGTTGGCCTTTAGGAAGATTAAGGGCCAAGGAGAGAATAGAGGAGTAAGCACCAAGATTGACTTGGTTAGGTGTATGCAGATGATAGTAGGGTTGGCCAGGAGAACCAGGGGTGCCTAACAAGCTTTAGGACCTATAGGTTAAGAAGGTGGAGAGTAACACCAAAGGGGTTTGCCTAGGAGTGACCCAGAGCATGGGACATTGATTGTCTCAGCCAACCCTGCCCTATCAGGTGCACTAGGGATACATCATGGGGAAACATTACGAAGAGAATTTTGAAAGAGGAAAAACATATCGAGATTCACAAGTTTTATACTTAGTTCACACCAATCTATCAAGCTCCTTCTCATCTATTTTTAGCAAAAACCAATATGTACTTACCTTAATTGATTTCTCTAGATTCACATTGACATAATAGTGAAATGTTTGAAAAATTTCTTGACTTCAAGGCTCTTGTAGAGAAACATTTTGGGTAGGTCATCAAAATCTTTTAGATAGACAATATATGGAACATGTCAATCACCACTTTGAGGAATTTTCCACTAAAGAAGTTATTAATATTTAACATATAGTTTTATATAGTCAACAATATGTATAACAAGATTGTAAAGTGGAAGAATATAATCTTGAAAAATGGCTAGCTACACGATTCATTCTCAAAATCACTTTCTCTACATTATTGGGTTGAGGCCATCAACTATGCTAATTATATCTAAAAATACATTCTCCACAAAGCCTTGAAAGCTATCACTCTTTTTGAAGCTAGAAATGGTATTAAACCCATAATTGAGCATTTTATAGTTTTTGAATATCCTAAATGGGTCCATATTCCAATAGATAAATACAAGGATTTGGAGTCATAAAACAAGACTTACATTTTTGTGGGCTATTTAGATGGTGTCAAAGGATCTTCATAATTACACCTCTAAGTACTCATAAGTTGATCATTATGAGGAGTGTAAATTATTTCTTCTATATTATATTCCTTATCTTCTCCTTCTTTCTTTACTTTGGATTCCTTTCTTGTTTGTGGTGCTTTAGAGGAATCACCTCCTTACTCAATTGGTATCTTTGAGAAATTGGGATGGAGATTGTATAATCAATGATCATAAAAGTGAAAATAAACTAGACTATATTCACATTAAACTATAAAGAGAAACTATGCAAATAGAAATAAATCTACATAAAATCTAGTAGGTTAGTGGCAAGTGACATGAGATATACATTGGAATAGTCCTCAAAAGGGAAAAGCTCAATACTTAAAGATTCTACTAAATATATATTTATCTTCAAAAAGATGGTTATAGTACAATGACAAAATCTCATTACTTCAATGAAGATCTTCAATATCTAGAGTTGATTTTATAGCATAATATTGTAATAAAAATCACATACAATCCTCATCCCAAGCCCTCAATTTATAGACCAAGGAGATCTAGGAAACCACAAATGGTTTCTCAAAACCATGAGTGAATTTGTAGTCCAAGTTGGATCAACACACCCCTTATAAGAGTAACTCCTCCTAAAATAGAATATAACTCTCAATGTGACCTTTGATACATATGAAAAAGGGGGTCCAATTTAACTCTAAAGTTCTCCCTATAGAGATAGTAATTACATTTGCACACCTTTGACACACAACTATTGTTAGCTTTTCAAGGATGCCCTTCCTAGTCCACTAGGTAACTCCCTTTTTAATGTACTCTTAGAATCATCATAATATATTATTTACAAGTAGCATAGTGTGTCATCCATGGAATCTTATGAATTCCTCTAAATATGTCACCCATTTTATTAGTGCCCAAATATTATAATAATTAAATATTACATTATTTATTAGGATTTTCAAGGTAAACAACACATAGTCCTAATGATATCTCCCTTCTTGTATACATTATAATTTAAGAGAAAGATGGTTTCCAAAAAATGAACTAATTGTTAACAAATTGAATTCCCATAGCCATCCTATACTATCTCTACTTCTTTGTGCTAATAGGATTCATCAACACATATGCAATATTCATCAAAATATCCACCTTAATGATAATTCTCTTTCTCTCTACCATTTCATGATCAAAATGGTATTGCACATCAATGTGCTTTATCTACACACAAAAAATAATGTTCTTTACCAAGATGATGACACATTGTTTATCACACTGAATTTGCATTGTATATAGACTCAATCCAATATTTGAACATGATCTTTGAAACCACGTTGTATCCTTACAAGCACAATCAGTTTCCATATACTCTACCTCTATTTTTGAAAGAGAAAGGTCATAACTTTTCTCTTGATAATCCAACTCATTACACCATAAAATAAGTTAAAAATATAAATTTGGTAGACATCCTACTATATCCACATCTCTTTTGTAGCCTAAATCTTGGAGGATTCATCTCTAAAGAAATACCTTATCATGTGCATGTATATTGAGCTTTCTTAAATTACCAAAATATAACCCAATATATTTCTTTAGTACGAGGGGAAAGGGGATAATTTAATTAATATAATACAAGGAGGTATTGGGGTTTGGAAACATGCATAAAAGGGGGTGAGGTGTTTTTAAGTTGTATTTTAAATCCTCTACAATTCAATTCCCATAATTCAATTAAAGGAAACATCATTCACTATGTTGGTATTGCTAGGGCCATTAATCTATCTTTTTTTCTACACCACATAGTCTTGTATTATTTTAGAGCCTCATAATACTAGGAGCACCTTCTTAATCCCAACATTAATCTAGTTAACAAAAGAAATAATGGTCGCAAGAAGATTGTGTGGGTTCATTACAATCCTTTCAAGTTTCCTTTAAAACTATTTCAACCTACAAACTATGTCCTCTAAATATCTTTTATTACAAAGCACTCTAGATATTTCATGCAGTTTTACTCCACTAGAACCCCAAGCTTGAAATTTTCCTTGACATCTATTTTCTTAACCTCAAGGTACAAATTCAACAATAATAAATACATCAAATATAATGAATGTAAGCTTTCAAGAATAAGAGATTAAATATTCCTTGGCCACTAATGTTGCCTTGCACTTCTCAACCTTGCACTCAAGATTGTACTTCTTGAAAACCCATTTATTGAAAAAAAAAAATTACCTTAAAGGAAATTGTACCAAGTCTCATGTAATTTTTTTTCTTTGACAAAGCCATCTCTTTATTTGTGGACTTCTTCTAGGAATTATTATCTTTATATTATATTTCCTTCTTCATAGTTCTATACTTATTGTGCTTAGCAGATGAAGCAAAAGTTTAATAGAAATAAGGTGGGTTATACCTTTTTAGTTGCTTCTTTTATTGCGTGCACCTCCTCATGAGTGGGGTGTGAGGTTCTTGTTTTTACTTTACTTGAATCACTATGTGAATTAGCCTCCTCATTAGGTCCATCCTAACATTTTTCTTTATCCTTAGGTGTAGTCTTCTCAATCACTGGCTCAAGATGGACCAATATTTTAAATCCTCATCTATAGTATCTAAAATTTTAGGAGAAGATTTGATCTCTAAATATCACATTCTAGCTACACACTATCTTTCCTATCTCAAGATTCTAAATCTTGTATCACTTAATTCCACCATATTATCCAATGAAGGCACACTTATTTCAAAAAAAAACTTGGACCATTTCTCCTTAAGCACACATATGCTTTGCAACCAAAAACCTTGATGTGTTAAGATAAATGCTTCTTACCCATTCAAACATACATAGGGATTTTATCCAAGAGAGATGAACTTGGATATTTCTTAGTTGAATACAAGTTTTTATCTCAATGCCCATAATTTATAATCCAAATTGGCTCCATTAAGCATACATATAGCTTTCTCCATTGACACGGTATTCATCCTCTCCACAACTCCATTATATTGAGAGGTGTATAAAGTTATCTTATACCTCACAATGCCACTTCCCTTATAGAAGATTCAAACTATTCTTAATAGAATTCTCCATCATTGTTTATCTTAAAAACCTTGATCTTGTTCTTTGTCTAGGGTGTTCTCAAGAGATTTTAACTCTTTGAACTTTAAGAAGACCTCAATTTTATTCTTGAGAAATAGCATTCATGTTTTTTAGAGAAATCATAAATGTAAAAAACATATAATACAAATATTTTCCAAGTGAAGGTACATCAACAAGACCAAATATGTCACAATGAATCAAATCCAAAATCTCTATAGATATGATACATCTCAAATAAAACTTAATATGATTTTTCTTTTTATAAATACAATTTCTAGTAAAGATAAAATCTATGGATACTTTTCTCACTAGTGTGGTCCATACATTCATACCACAACATAGTTTTCTCACTAGGAAACATGATTTCTAGAATCAAGAACTTGAAAACCTCTTTTTAAACTTTGAATGAAGGTGGGTACCTTCAAATGAAGGCTTCTTTTTAAAATTTTAAATATTTTTCAATGAAAATCCTTTGTGGAAGGAACCTTCAAATGAAGGTACCTTTCAGTGAAGGTACTACCTTCTCTCAAAGGTCTTTATGATGGAATCCTCCCTCTACTCCCTTGGTGTTTAGAGAAAAATTATATTTCAAAGCAAGGGTTAGACCATCACGTGGAGTGAAAATGTATGGCTACATGAGAGTGAGAACAAAGTCTTTTAGGAAAGAAGATCTTTCAAGAGGGAAAGTTGGAAGTGTTTGAAGGTCAAATCTATGTTGATCCTTACAAGTGCTCTGTGTTGCATGGGAACACAACCTTCTACTATTTCACATTATCTTATTTGATTTATAGTTGTTAATATAAAATTAATCTCAATCTCATCTTTTATGTTGATAAATTGTTTTTTTTAATAAAATGATTATATTTTCAAATTTTTAAATAATTTAATAATTACAATTTTTTTTTTAAATAAAATAGACTTATGATTTATCACTTTTATACATAAATAAAAAAATTATTATTAATTGTTTAACTATTAAATTATTTAATATTTAAATAAAAGATTGTCAGTATTTCTCACATTGACAATAGACAAATCAACATCCTATACAATATATATGTCACTTTGAGGCCATTCATGTTGTAATAATGAATAACTGAATTAAGAATATGTTGAATAATGTTCACAATATATATTAGTAGTTGTATCAAAAGTAGTTAGTTTGCTTTCAATTAGTTGTCAAGTGTAGAATCCGAGATTGTAAGCATTGGTTATGAGTATGTAATCTCTATAAATGTAATCTCCATTCTGATGAATAAGAATAGTATACAATAATTATTAATATATCTATTTTGCTTCAGGTTTTAAAAGGGCAGTGGTGTGCTCATTTGTCCGTTTATTAAATGTTTGGTTGTAAGAGGATGTTAGAGATATTTAAAACAAAATTTATAATATGTCAGGATGTGTTAGATGTCCAAAAAAAATCAGTTCTTCATTAAGAGGGAGATGTAGGATAATAAATAACAGAATTAAACATATGTTGAATAATGCTGACAATAGTTTTAATGAAGATCGTGGGAATTATAGATGTGTCAAAAATAATCAATTGGTTATAATCAATTCCAATTAAATGTCAAATATAAATCCATTTTTATATGAATCTATTAGAGCTACTTTGAAAATTATATATTATAATCATCTTTTATTATATACTACAGTAATTTTCTGTTGAATAATAGATTCTACTATATATATTTTGCTGTTAGTATTCACAGTTTTATCAATTCAAGCGTTTCCATAGATATAGTGGTGGCTCATGATAATAAAGTAGACTATGAGCACGCACTTCTGCACAGTTATAATCTGCTAATTGCAAACATGAAGAATAGGCGTGATCCATTCCCTACCATTTTGTTGCATAAAATCTTCTTGTTGGACGTTAAGGGGTGTGGTGAATTTTTTATTGATCTTTGGAACTGTCTATATTATGTAGGTGTGACTTTTGTAACAAAAATGTATGAGGAGCTTGCAGTAATATTACATGGTAGAAAAGTTGTATGAACAATTTTTTTTATGGGAAAATCTAATGAACACAAAAGCTACTATGAATATTGTATAATTTTCTGTTTTTTTTTTTGGAATTCTTGTATCTAGCTCAATGATATTTGTCTACCTTACAAAGCTGACCATGGCAGTGCTTACATGTTATGGTGCAGGTAAATAGCAATAAGCAAAAGCTGAATCATCATTTGAATTTGCAACGAGTGGCCGATGGATTCCAGGAAAATAACAGAGAGAACCCACATCCACATTTCAATAGCTCAACTTTGTCACAGTTAGTCTCATCCCAAGTAAACATTATACCTAAGAACCCAAGTTTAGAGTTCACTCTGGGCAGCCCGGCTTGGCAAGGTGAACATTTTCATGATCTCCTTGTGATTCAATAAAAACCTGTAAAAGAAATTGAATTATCTATCTACTAATCCATTTAAAATTTAGTAACAGGTGTTGAACGTTGCTGAAGGTTTCTTATATGGTATGCAGATCTAAAGCAAACATAAGGATACTGGAGTACTGCTAGAGCTATATTGAATTCAAAAATATATATTATGAGCGAAGGGAGGACTTATATTTAGAAACAAAAAGGAGGTCAAGAGGGCAATTTTTTTTAAGGTTTCTTCCTCAGGCTTTCTTCCCAATCAGTCCAATCCTGCAGATACATCACATGTATTAAAACTAAAATGGGTGATTAAAAAAACAAGAGAGGTTCCACGTACAAGGTGGCATAAGGGGTGTATCTTACGTTTTTAAATTCTTGGATGCACTTTGTAACATGCGTTGTTATTATTATGAAAGTGGCAGCAAATGGCAAGTGAAAAGCCCTTTCTTATATACAGTATAAATGTAGACCTTGCAATGGCTTTTCAATGCCATCTGCATGGAGAAAGAATAGACGTGAGATGGCTGAAGGGTGTGTATGACTTTAAAAGAGGCTTCTCACACATGGCTGTATCATAAGATTGTAAGCAAGTAACGTCTATAGAATTTGATGTCACTTGTCTTTGAGGAGCAGCAGAAAAGATGTATGTATTCAAGAGTAAATAGGCAGCTTCATGCCATTTTGTGATGTTAATGGAAATTCCAAATTTAGTAATCCACAAATAACTTTGTCATCAATTTATACTTTGAACATTCATATTTGCTAATAATTGGGTAATAATTTAATTTGGATAGAACTTATTGCCATTACAAGTAGCGTTTGCTTGATCCTTCTATTAATCCAAACAAATCCATGCTTATTACCTGCACAAGAATGTAAGAATTCAGAGGAAAGAAACTTGAATAACTGGTGACATATCATGGAGTTGGGCATAACCGGTTCTGCTTTGTAAGTTAATAAATTTATATTGAGTCATAAATTTCTACGGTTCATGATTAAATAGTGCAGATGTTTCTGGATTAAAACTGTGTCTGAATTTTTTCAGCAACATTTTGGATCATGTCCCATGATCCATCATCAGGATAATAAGCAAATAAAGAAAAGAGAATGATCTTGATGATGGATCATGAAACATGATCCCAAACTTGATAAAAATTTTCAGACACAGTTTAATCCAGAAACATCTGCACTATTAAATTTATAATGCTTACCAGAGAGTTGATCAGATTTAATTTGCCTTTTTAGTTTTAACTCGATTCATGATGTCTTCCATCAACCCCTCGTGGCCTACTGAATCTGATCTTCCATATTTCACCCAGTGAATGCAAAATCAAAATATGATAATAATTAAGGTGGAACCCGGTCCCATGTAAACAACCGGCCAGTTATATTACTTGATAATGGAGGGTGAGCAATGACTAGTGCTGGCAATGTATACTTTTCAGACAGTCATTTATCAAGGAAAGTTCACATAATAATAGTAAAAATATATTTTTTTATGTTAAGTTTTTAAGTTTTTTTATTAATTTTCAGTCTTCTTATTTTCATTCTTTTTTAAAAATTATTCATACTAATTATGTGAATAATTATCTATAAAATAAGAATCAGTTAACTTATTTTGAAAAATTATCACAGAATTTTACAACTTTATCATTTATTTTATTATTTGTAATATTATTTTTCTTTGTTAGAGTTCAGAAAATATTTTTTTATCAATTAGAAAGATAATAGGAGTATATTAATCAACACAAAAGTAGGGCCTAAGATATATTATGTGAAAGTCACATAAGTTATTTAACTAGCAAGTATTACAATTGAAAACTACCAACATGTCCCATAATTGAATGCTTGACTAAGTGTATGCTAGGATTAACATAAGCATTACATTCTCACCTCTTCCCTTTTAATCTAAAGAGGTTTCAATCAAATCAAGCATTCTTATAAACTTCTCAAAATTCTCTCATCCAAGCACTTTGCTCAGTATACCTATTGGTTGTTCTACAATTGGACACTACTTGAGCTATACATACTATCATCTTTCACATGACGTCAAATCAAATGGAACTGTATGTTGATGTGTGGTTTGATCATGAAAGATATTATTTTTCCATCTTTATAGCTTAAGTGTTATCAATCATTAAAGGTGATTGGTTTTTTTCATCTTTATATCATAAGTGTTATCAATCATTAGAAGTGTTGATGATTATTGTACTTCTTGTACAATTCATCTAAAATCCTTTTGAGCCACAAAAATTTCTTTTGTCACTTCTCGTTGAGGACCAAGATGCAATTATCTACTCAAAATCCCAAAAAATAGTATTTAACTCTAATTGCATACTTGTTAACTTGATGTAGACTTTCCGTCTTCTATATCCTTAGCAAAATATGAATCTATATACCTAATAAGTTTGAAGTTTGTTATCCTTGAGTATTTTAGTCTATATTATTGAGCTCCCTTAAAGTATTATAGAATCTACTTAGATTCCACCCAATGGTTCTCACTAGGTTGTAGCATGAAATGTGACAAGAAACCAATTGTAAATGAGATAAATGACCTCATATTTGTCACATAAATTAGTTTGCCAATAATTTGTATGTATTTTTCTACATCTATGAATGTTGTATCATTTTATTTTAGTTTTAAATTTTATTACATCAATCAATTGATAGTTTTATATCCTACAATTCTAAATTTGGTCAAATGTTTGTCAATATACTTTTACTATGAGATGTAGATGCATCTAGGTTTTGAATCACTTCAATTCCTAGGTGGTAATTTTATTAACCCAAGTTGGTCATTTCAAACCCTTCTACAAGTCTCTCATTATTGTACTTTTTACTATTACATGTTATGAATTTGATCTTCGATAGATGCTCAATTAATTTTTCATATCAAGCACAAAGGGGCTACACTAGACCATTCAATGACTTATCAAGTTTGTAAACTTTTTATTCCTACCATTTCACTTCGAAACCTTTCGGTTGTGTTGTGTAAACTTTTTATTTCAAATCACAATTGAGAAATATATTTGTTTTCAACATCTTTTTGGTGACCCTACAAACCATTATTGCTAATAGTGCCAAGAATGCTCAAATGGTGGTCCATTTTACTATAGGCACAAAGGTTTCTTAATAAACTAAACAATCCTTTTGTGAATAGCCTTTTCCATTAAGCATTGTCTTGTGATTATTAAGTGATCCATCAACCTTGCTTTTGTTCTGATGGACCCAATTTTATTCAATTGGTTTCCAACCTAGTGGAGAATCAACTAGCTCCCAAGTTCCATTTTTAAAAGAGCATCATACCCACTTTACATAGACATCCTCCATGGTTCAACTTTTTTAACTTATTTGAAGGAAGTTCACTTGGAGTCTATTATTATATTGATTTCATCAACAAACTCCAAGTTAACATTTAAAGAATTCTCAAGTTAACTTCTTCATTGGAATGTGCCTATCATCTTCCCTTCTAAGAAATTCTTCTTGTCTTTCCAATTTCATTAGGTCTTAAATCTTTACAAGTTATACTTTTTCAAATGTTTGAGTCGATTTACTAGTGCTTCCACTTCTTGATTAGAAGCTTCATTATGTTTTGATTATTGATGTGAAGTTTCCTAAATCCTATGGACATATAAGAAAGTACAAAATTATTCATGAGAGGGAATTTATTCTTCAAAATATTGAGGCATAGATTCCAAAGTTTGATTCAAATTATTATCACCACTCAAAGTTTCATAATCTTGTAATAATTGCCACACCTCGTCTTGTTATTACTGATTTACTTTTACCTTCACAAGTAAATAGGTAGGTAAATGCAATCATAAATTTGATATGTTTGCTAAATGAATGGAATACTGAAATAGGTATTATGTGAAAGTATTGATAAATGTTTATTATAGCTTTGAAGGAGTAAATATGTTTATATTGATTGCTATATGAATATGCTTAAGTTTATGATGCATATGGATTTATAAAAAATGTCTAACTACCATTGCAAATGTGTTGAGCTTGTTGCAAGGACCGGTTCATTCCTCCAGGTGGAGGGGAGGTATCACTCAGGAGAAGATCTTGGTCAGATAACCCTAAATGAAACCTATATCTGGGCTTATACACACACTCACAATAGAATGGTTGAGTCTAGACAAAGTGTTGGGAAAATGGTAAGTCGTCCTTAGTATGATGTGTTGTATTAGTAAGGGTTGTGATTACTATTGAATGCATTCTTGTAAGATGGTTATCTATTTAGAGCTTATGAGTCCTTCCTTATATTACTATGCTTGATTGTATGGTTGAATGAGTATTTGGGATATATGCATATATACACATATGTTGACATACATGTACGATGGATATAAGGGGATGTCCATATGAGTATGATGACATATGTATAGACATGCATATAATCAGTCAAATGGACAAGCGTATTAAACAGGCATGAGGATAATCTTCCTTTATTTGTCTTTGTTTATGAAAGATTGATTCTTGAGTGCTTTATTTGATCTATTGAGTTTACTTGCATTATGGAAATATAGCATTTTCTTTGAAAGGAAATTAGAAGTTGTTTATGTTGTTTTGTGAAGTGCTTGTAATTACTTTGTAATCAGGGGAATTTTTTTTCATAGGTATTAATATACTAGATATGAATAAATAAAGGTAGCTTAAGGGTTATTCATAGCTAAAGTTATTTGATTATAGTAGATAGCTAGTGAGTTACTCCTGAGTTGAGAGGTATATTGAAACTTAGTGAGTTAGAGCTACTACTTGATTAGTGGCATTGCACTCTTAAATACAAAGTTATAGTATTGACAAGAGTAGACTCATAACTTAAACCCTTTTAGTTAAGGAGATCATACTCTTGAATGGAATCATCTATTGTATGAAAATTCTTTGATTGAGGTCATTCATTGATAAGGATATACTCATAATGAGTATCACTTATTATGTGTTTTTTTACTAAATGGAGTTAGTTATTTAATCTACGATTACGATGAGGCCTACGTAGCTATACTCTAGATTATAAGTTAAAACTTGGGACTAGATTGTCTTTGAGGTGAATAGCTTGTTTATGCAAAGATAAGCCCATATGTTATACCTAGGATAGGAATTTCCATTGAAGGGGTAACTAATTCTTAGGCTTGATTGGTAGAGGTGCCATTTTATTTTGGGAAAAGGGAAGTAGGTTATTTATAGGGTTAAAGATTACCCATTGGAGGAAATTACCTAGCAATAGTATATAAATGGTCATAATCCAAACCAATCTATGGTAGTGTGTGTGAATGTGAGGACTGTCACTCGAAGTATTGAGTGAGAATACTTTGGCCAAAGTAGTGTAAGTTTCACTATTTACACTGTCATTTCACTGTGTTCCTTTTATGCATTCTAGATGAGTATTTTCATACTCGTAGGAGTATCTACCATATGATTAGGTTCTAGTTTATAGGACACAAAACTAAGCTCAAATAGGCATTTGTTATGAGGTTTACCAACTAATCTCTTTGTCGAAGGGTAGTGCCATCTCACCTACGAGGTAGATGTGCGAGGAACCACATTTAAGTTTGTGGTTGGTGAAAAAGTGCTTGAGTGATGCTTCTCCTCATCAGTTAGTAGCCAAGGTTTGTGGATGTTTGCACCAGTATTGGGGAAAACTGGAGTGTTTGCACCAACAAGCAAGGACATTTAGAATGTATGCATCGATGCAGCGACATTAGGACCAATTTGTACATCTAGATTTCCAGACAAAGCTCAGTTGAGCTATGTATGTATCATGTACACCCATTTATATGGAAGGATGTATTCATAAATGATTATCTTAAGTTCATTCAATATGACATCTAATTATTGGAAAGATTTGTGAAATTACAATGAAATGCAATGGGAGTTTGGGAATAGTGTTGTTTCAATTGTGCATGTAATTTACATTATGGAAAGAAAAAAAATTATTGCTATGTTATGACGTCATGGTTTATCACTTGAGGTGAAAACATTTGAAGTTTTACTAAGTAGAACACTGGGGTTGTTACAATAATGTATTCTCTCGAGGAATCAAACTTGATAAATTTACCAAGATAACTTAACTTCCATTCAACATAAGATTTATCCTTGAGGTTGAACATAAAATACATGTCAATAAATAAGAATTTGTTTCCTATCTTCATCATACAATGGGTATGCCTTAGAGGAATTTGAATAACCTAGAATGAGACACTTGTGGCTCTAGTTGTCCAACTTATTGCTCATGTCCTCTAAAATCGAAGTATAACAAGTGGATCCATAAATCCTTGGATTTCACATAGATGGAGGATGACCATACCAAACTAACATATAAAGTCATCCCTTAAATATTTTAAGAAGGCGATATGTTGTGAAGATAAACATTTATTTTGTTGATTCTACCCAAAAATAAAACTTTAGTACTTTGAAATATAACATTAAGCTAACTATAGATTCATTATATTTATATTCATTATTTCAACTATGCAGTTACATTGGGGAGTACCTAGAATAGTGAGATGATGAATCTTATCTTGATAGAGGTAATATTCAAATACTTTCAATTCTCCACCGTTGTTTGTGAAAATAATGCAAATTTGAGTTTGATCTCCATATTCATTCATAGTATTAACCTTATTAAAAGTGTCAAAGGCTAGAGAATTCTTATTTAAGAAATATTTCAATCCATTCTTCTACATATGATCATCAATAAACAACATGAAATACTAACATCCTCTAGAAAAAGTCATTGACAAGGGCCTAGACAAATAATTGTGAATGATCTATAACTTTCTTTGAGCTCTTTAAGTTGCTCTAGAAGGAAAATTCTCTCTATTTTATTTTTCCATATTTAAGCTTCACATTGCTCAATTGTCTTTGGAAAAGTTGGAAAACCCACAACACTATTTTTGTACATTATTTGAATGTTATCATAATTAACATCCCCAAATCTTGCATGCCACAAAAGTCTACTAGAAATATTATCTTCTTCAATGAGGTAAGAAAAACTTGGGTTGATATGGTTGAACCTCTAAATTTAAAAAAACTTTAGATCTCCTAAACAATTGATACAACTTTATTATAAAATAATTTTCTAGTTACTACTTTCCCATATATTGAAAGCACAAAGCTGTGACAACCATTTATAAAGGAAAAAGGCAAAAACTTCTAGTTATTTAGCTTGAAGCACCCAAAATCAATATATATGTTTCAAAATTTCAAAATAATTATCGTGTCCCCTTTTTAGAACTATTTTTTTGGGAGACCCACAATCTATCTCTTATTTCTCATGGGTTAAGGGATAAAGCTAGGGAAATAATTTAATAATATTTCATATTATCCTAGAGTAACTTTATTTTATAACATTGTAAATGAAATGACTTATGTATTATTCTTATTTTATTTAAGTGGGCCTGATGAAATAATTTATTAATTATTTTTTAACACCTTCAAGGAGGAAATATCATATGGAAAATAAAGCTCAATTTAATAAAAAGTGAATATAAAAGAAGATTTTGACACTAAAAGGGTACCCATTGTCATTTACAAACAGTCTTTTCTTGAATATTGAGAATTCATTCATCTTTCCTTAAGGATGAGAACCCTCTTGGCATAGCGATTTAGATGAGAAAAAAAACTTTGGATTCTAGTCTGGATTGAAAGATGAAAACCCTTTGATTCACAAGAGTGATTCCACTCAAAGATTACTAGTGTGATAAAATCTTGTAGTTTATTTCTAGTTTCATATCATTATTTGAAGATCTTAATGACCACTAGTTTCCAAATTTTGGTATGAAGTATTTATCATAATATTTTTGTATTTGTTATCAAGTATTAATATTAATATTTTATCAATTTTAAAGACCCATATGTATAGTTTAGTACCTTAATTTGAAGATTTTGAAGCCACCATATAACCTGAATAGTATGTCATAACATATAGAGGTTAATTTAAAGCAATAGGAGGGATCGTCATATAAATATTAGAAGTGTTGAATGATGTTTATTCTAGTCATGCCACACTTTCTATGAATCATGACATTTGGGAGGTATTTAAGCCTATCATACGTATTTCTAGGTAGTCATACACATTCAAGATATTCTCTGTGAGTTGTTGATATTGTTGAGTAGTACTTAAGTTTTGTTGATAATAAATGTTGGGTTTGGGCTATTCATTACTACATTTATTATCAATTATCAAGTTTAAATATGAACATGGATTTCAATATTACAAGAAGGTTTATCAAATTTATTTATGATATTTCCTACTAGTATTTAGTATTTACAATTGGAGTTTAGTAGAGATTATTATATTACATATTTATTTTAGTATTAAATTAATAAAAATAAATAAATTGAATACCTTACAAAAATCCAAAAAGGGAAATTCTAGCTATGTTAGATGATGATCTTGCTAGCCTACAATGTTAGAGTTAATAAATTTTAATGCAATCTAATGATAGAAAAATGAGATTTTATTAGACAATAAATAAAGTTGCAAGAATAGGGTAAAGAAATTAAAAAAATAGAATTGGGGGATATAATTAATAAGGCTCTAATAGATGAAGAAAAGGTTGATATTTAGTATAATGCCACCATCAATATGATTCATGGAAAAAAAATAGATAAAGATATTTATGGCTCAGTTTTTACTTGTAAAAAATGTAGAATTTCGATACTCCAAGACCTTACCAAACCCCTATCTAGGTGAAGAAAGTAATATTTCTAGTACAAATAATAGAACATTTTTTTAGATTTGCATCTAGGAATTTATAGCCTAATTTTTTGTAGGGAGAAGTAGAACTTGAAGAATAGGAACACAAAAACTATAAGGAAGATAACTTTTCATCCTACTTTGATGAATACAAAGAACATGGACTAGAATTTCATGTATATATGTCTCTCACTAATTTTTGTAATCTAAAAATAAAAAATAGAAAAAAGAATGAAATGAGGATAAATAAAAATTAACCTCATAGAGACCTATAACTCATATTTAGTAAGTTGCCATTACTTCTTATGACAAAACAAATAATTCTACAAATTGTTCTTGGGTTCAAAAGTTAGACACTTTTCACTCAAACCAATGTATGAAGAAAAGCCACCAAATTTTCTACCCTTCATATGAAATGCATATCTCATGAGTGGTGGTACTATGATATGGTTACCTAGGGGTATATGTTTAATTATTTCATATGATGATTTTAACCAAAGCTTTATTTAAAGGTTTGATAGAAAGGACCCTGAGATTCCTTTAAGAGATTTGATTCAATTGAGACAATATAGCATAATGGATAATTATGTAGTATGATTTTAGAGGTTATCAATGATGGTTCCTAATTCCTTCAAAAGGAGACTTACTATTATTCTTTAACATAGAAATTTTATCTTAGCTTCTTAGAGGTTGGGTGAAGGATTTTGACCCAACATCTTTGTATGAAGCCATTAAGATGGATTTACCTTTGGAAACATTTGTACCTAAGAATAAATTCTACTTTTAAGACACAACCAATGGGACAACAAAAGAAGTCATTTAGAAGAACACATTTCATTATAAAGAAATAACTTAAAGTAACAAGAAAGGATTAAGAAACCAAGAATGAGCCTTGAGGTAACAAACATGGATGGCATTGTTCTCTACCTGTGCGGGCTGGGGGAAACCCTAGTCATGGTAGTCCATTATGTTGCTATTCTTTCCTTGCATGTAGGGGAATTTGGGGGGTCAACTGTTGGTCTTTGACATCTGGGGGAGGCAAATACTTTGTGTTGTGTGTTGTCTTCTTTTGATGTAGTTTTTTTTGCTCTTTATTTCTTCTTTGCTCACGATTCAGTTGTGTGTGGGGTTTCCCCTCAATTTTGAAGCTTATGTGAGATATGGATCGAGCAGATCCTCAATGCAAAATTTGAACAAACAAGTACAAGAGTTGTTGCGGAAGGGATTGATTCTAGAGAGAGATTGAGTCCATGTGTAGTACCTACAGTACTAGCACCAAAGAAGGATGGGGAATGGCAGATGTGTACAGATTATAGATCCATCAAAAAGATCACCATTAAGTATAGATTTCCCTTGCCAAGAATGGATGACATTATGGATTGTTTGAGTGGAGTTGAGTACTTCACGAAGATAGATTTGAAGATCGGATATCACCCGATCTAGATTAGAGAAGGAGATGAATGGAAGACAAGGCCTATACGAGTGGTTAGTCATGCCTTTCGGGCTAACCAATGCACCACACACATTTATGTGACTTATGAATGAGGTATTGAAAGAATTTCTAGGAAAATTTGATATTGTTTATTTGGATGATATTTTGATTTTCAGTAAGAAATTGGAGGAGTGCACTTGATGCATATCCAAAGAGTTTTTGAGAAGCTAAGGGAGGAGAAGTTGTTGATTAATTTGAAGAAATGTAGTTTTGTGAAGAGAGAGTTGGTGTATCTGGGATTTTTTGTCTCAACAGAGGGTCTTAAAATGGATCCAAAGAAGGTGAGAGCTATCATTGAATGACATACCCCAAGGAGTGTTACAGAGGTAAGATCATTTCATGGTCTAGCAAGCTTTTACAGAAAGTTTATTAAGAATTTTAGTAGTATTTGTGCAGTGCCTCTAACTAAAGCAATGAGAGGGGATAGAAAAGAGTTTAAGTGGACTACAAGAGTAGCCAAAAAGTTTTGATATGTTGAAGAAGAAAGTTAAAGAGCAACCTGTTTTGGAACTTCCAGATTTCAATAAGGTATTTCAGGTAGATTGTGATGCTAGTGGCATTGCCATAGGAGTTGGTTTGAGTCAAGAAGGTAAGTTTGTTGCCTATTTTAGTGAGAAGTTGAATGATGCTAAGAAGAAATATTCTATCTATGATCAAGAGTTTTATGCTATATTTTAGGCTTTGAAAAAATGGAGACACTATTTGTTGCCAAAAGAATTTGTTTTATATACTGATCAGCAGGCCTTGTAGTATCTCAATAGTTAAGGAAAGTTAAATCAAAGGCACTTAAAATGGGTTGAGTTTTTGTAGAGTTATACTTTTGTTTTGAAGCACAAGAGCGAAAGGTCAAATAGAGTCTCAGATGCCTTAAGTGGAAGGAAATTTTTTTTGATAGAGATGAATATAGAGGTTGTTGGGTTCAATGAACTCAATATTTTGTATCCTAAAGATCTAGATTTTGTAGAAGCTTGGAAGGCTTGTTTAGAACCTGTTACATTAGATAGGACAAGATGGGATGTTTTTTAGAGGAAGCCTATTGTGCATTCCAAGGAGTTCTATGACAAAGAACCTAATCAAGGAGAAGCATAGTGGAGGATTGGCTGGACATTTTGATCAAGATAAGACCATTGCTTTGGTTAGTGAGAATTATTATTGGCCACAGTTATAGCAAGATGTGAAGAAGTTTGTACAAAGTTCCAAAGTATGTCAAATGGCCAAAGGAACAAGTGAGAATACTAGATTGTATCAGCCATTACCTATACCTGAGAGTCCATGGGAGGATATTAGCATGGATTTTGTTCTTGGCTTGCCAAGGACACAAAGAGGGCATGATTCCATATTTGTGATGGTGTATAGATTTTAAAAGATGGCACTTTACATTCCATGTCATAAGACCAGTGATGTTCATATTGCAGAGTTGTTTTTCAGAGAGGTGGTGAGACTATATGGTCTATTGAAGAGTATAATTTCAGATAGAGATACCAAATTTTTTGGTTATTTCTGGAGGACATAAGTTGAAGACAGATTTGAAGTTTAGTTCTACACACCATCCACAGACAGATGGAAAAACAAAGGTGGTGAATAGGATTTTGGGTAACCTGTTAAGACGCTTAGTAGGAGATAAGCCCAAGGGATGGGATTTGATATACCACAGGCAGAATTTTCTTACAACAATTCTGTCAATAGGGGCACTAGAAAATCACCATTCCAGATTGTGTATGGGAATAGTCTAAGAACTACGTCTGAACTGGGGAAGATGGATAAGGAGGAGAAGAGTAGTGCTAAGGCTGATGATTTTTCTGAGCACCTGAAGAATTTGCATGAAGAGGTGAAGAAACATATCAATAAGATGAACTCACAATATAAGGATAAGGAAAATCAGAAAAAGGAGGTATAAGGAGTTCCAGGTAGGAGATGAAGTCATGGTTCATTTGTGAAAGGAGAGGTTTCCAATTGGTACATACAAGTTAAAGATGAAGAATTTTGGACCATGCAAGATCCTGAAGAAGCATGATTCAAGAAATGCATATGAGGTAGAGTTGCCTGATGAAATTCATATTTCACCTATGTTTAATATTTCATATTTAACAAAATACCATGAAGGAGGAATTGATGAATAAATAATAGAAGCACAGTGGAATATCCCAACACCTACTTTAGAAAAGGAGGAGATAGAAGAAATATTGGATAGTTGTGTGGACAGAATTACAACGAATAGGTAGTATAAAGAATATTTGGTTAAATGGAAAGGAAGGCCTATTGAAGATTCATCATGGTTGTCTAAGGCTGAGGTTAATCATCTTGGTTTCCTTCTAACTCCTGAAAAGTGACAAGGTCACTTTTCAAATTACCCTCGGTGTCTAATGCAAGGGCATCCAATGCTATAGGGAAATCTTGCACATCACCCAAAAAAAATGTTTTCTTTATTTTCTTTAGTTGTTTTGAGTCCCATGATGGCACTTAAGGGGTATAAGATAGTCAAAAATCAAAAATAGTGAAAAATAGTCACTTACTATTTTTAGTAAGTCGGCCTAAACTGGCTCATATGGACCTGAAAATTTACCTGAAGGAGCAGAGATGAAAAAATTTCTAGTCGTGAAAGAATCACCTCAATACCCTGAACGGTTTGGGAGAAATTAAAGTTTTCGTCTTGAGAAATTTCTCCAATGCAACTTCAAATTCAAATATAAAACTTTAGAGGCCACAAAACAACTTGAAACATGGAGGAATTGACCTATGATGGGTTCATGCATTGTAGATCTCTTTGAGATCTTTCCAATGATATGCAATAATAGCAAATCGCACACCCAGATCAAAAGTTATGGTCCCACGAAGTTGCCCCTCTAAAAAGTGAATTTCATTAAAATTTCTTCCTAGGCCAGAAATCAAATGGCGGGACTTTTGGCACCAAAACAAAATGGAAAGTTGCATTTTCTAGAACATTCTAGAGTGTTTATTGGGTAAAATAAAAAGGGATATGTGGGGGTTGTAGAAGGTGGCTCCGAATAATAGTTTTTTTAGAGTTGATTTAATGAATCAAGCATGTGAGGCTGTAGTGTGTAATTTTGAATCTGTAATTTCATTTTATGAAAATAATTAAAAGTGGGTTAATCTTTGTTTTGCATCTTTTTTGTTGGTATCTATTGTCATGTTTTGCAAGTTTGGGCAATGTTTCCTTCATCAAGTGGTATCAGAGCAAGAGTTCTTGAGTGTGTAGACAGATTGTCGAACATGAGGCAGTTTGCACCAGGAATTGTGGTTGTGGGTCTATGAGAAAAGATACCTCCATGAAGAAACCATGGTGGAAGAAATGTTGGGGTAAGAGAAGAGGGTTTTAGAGCCCTCCAGAGACAAGTTCAAGTGTTTTAGGAGGAGCTATGTAGAGGAGTTGATGTCAGAAGAAGAGATGAATGTGAGAATAAGGCTAAAGATGAGGAGCCATTCGAAGAGGATGCACAAAATGTAATGGATCTTGGAGAAGTCAAACTGATTAGGGCCATTTCCAAGATTGGAAAGAGGCAAAGATAGGAGTTTCTAATTTTTCTGGAAACCTAAATCCAAAGGAGTTGATCGATTGGATCAATGAAATTGAAGAGTACTTTGAGTATGAGGAAATAGAAGACCTAGATAGGGTCAAATTTGTAAAGGCCAAATTGAAAGGTCATGCTAGCATATGGTGGAAAGAAGTCTAGTTGGAAAGAAATAGAAGAGGAAAAGAGAAAATAACAAGATGGGATTGGATGGTGGAAAAATTGAAGAGACAATTCATTCCTGAGGACTATGAGTTGGATTTGTTGAAGAAAATGTAAGGGTTGAAACAAGCAAGAAAATTTATTAAGGAGTATACAAAAGAATTCTACCAAGTCTTGATCAAAACATGTCATTTTGAGGCCAACAAGGAGAAAGTTTCTCATTACATAAATGGGTTGAAACCAAGCATTCAAGAAGAGTTGAGTCTGGTAAGAATGTCTACCATTGAAGATGCATATTATTTTGCTTTGAAGGTAGAAGAAAAGTTGAACAAAAGGTTGGAAAGCAAGCAAAGAGGTGGAGGTCGAAATGAAGATCAAAAGAAGGGCAAAGGATCCAGTAGTAGCCAGAACCAAAAAGGAGATAACACCTATCATCCTCATGATCATAATAATGGAGACCAAAGAGGAAGAGGAAGATCTGGACAAGGACCAAGGAGAGGAGGCTTTTGAGGAACCTATTCTAGTGTGGAGAAGAAGGGCATATGGCATATGAGTGAACTCAACATCAAGGAAGGACAAATAGAAGACCTAAGGGTATGGATGAGTTGCACATGTAGATGAAGATGTTGAGTCTTCACATTCTAAGGATGTAGAAAGAGGAGAGGTTCTTTTTACTAGAAGAGCCTTGTTGAATGAGGAGAAAGAGCCAAATCAAAGGAAGAATTTGTTTCACACCAGATGTAAGTGTGAAGGTAAAGATTTCAATGTTATTATTGATGGAGCTAGCACCGATAACCTTGTTTTAGAAGAGATGGTTAGTAAGCTACGGTTGGAGAGAAGAAGGCATCTGAATCCATACCAGATTGCTTGGTTGCAGAAGGACCATAAAGCTTTGGTAAATGAACAATGTCTGGTAAGGTTCAAGATTGGAAATTACCATGATGAGGTATTATGTGATATTATTCCTATGGATGTTTGTCATATGTTGTTAGGTAGACCATGGCAATTTGATTGGCGAGCAGTACATGATGGGCATGCCAACACCTATTCTTTGACAAAGGATGGATTTTGTCATAAGTTGAAGCCCTTGAAAGAGGAAAAGGAAAAGGTATGCAATAATGCAAGAATTTTTTTAGCTAATGGAAGAAAGTTCCCAGAAGGTATGAGGCATGAGCATATGTGTTTTGCATTGATTCCTAGAGTTGATAAAGAAGATACTAATGAGGTACCTGTAGAGGTTTCAAATTTATTGACTGAGTTTCATGCTATTATTTTTTATAATATACCTGAAGGTTTTCCTCCAATAAGAAAGATTAGTCATTAGATGGACCTAATTATTAGAGCTAGATTGTCGAATAAGGCAGCTCATCATATGACTCCAGCAGAGAGTGAAGAGTTGAACAGACAAGTGCAAGAGTTGTTGTGGAAGGGATTGATCATAGAGAGTTTGAATTCATATGTAGTACCTATAGTACTAGCACCAAAGAAGGATGGGGAATGGTGGATATGTAAAGATTCTAGATCCATCAACAAGATCACCATCAAGTATATATTTTCCTTGCTAAGAATGGTTGACATTATGGATTGTTTGAGTGGAGTTGAGTACTTCATGAAGATAGATTTGAAGAGTAGATATCACCAGATCTAGATTAGAGAAGCAGATGAATGGAAGACAACATTTAAAACCAAGGAGGGCTTGTACGAGTGGTTAGTCATGCCTTTTGGGCTAACCAATGCATTGAACACATCTATGTGACTTATGAATGAGGTATTGAAAGATTTTTTACAAAAATTTGTTATTGTTTATTTGGATGATATTTTTATTTTTAGTAAGACATTGGAGGAGAACTTGATGCATATCCAAAGAGTTTTTGAGAAGCTAAGGGAGGAGAAGTTGTTGAATAATTTGAAGAAATGTAGTTTTTTGAAGAGAGTTGGTGTCACTGGGATTTGTTGTCTTGGCAGAGAGTCTTAAAATGGATCTAATGAAGCTGAGAGCTATCAGTGAATGGCCTACCCTAAGGATTTTTACAGAGGTAAGATCATTTCATGGTCTAGCAAGCTTTTATAGAATTTTTATTAAGAATTTCAGTAGTATTTGTGAACCTCTAACTGAAGCAATGAGAAGGGATAGAAAAGAGTTTAAGTGGACTATAGGAGCAGCCAAAATTTTTGATACATGTTGAAGAAGAAAGTTACAGAGCAACCTATTTTGGCACTTCTATATTTCAATAAGGCCTTTCAAGTAGATTGTGATGCTAGTGGCACTACCATAAGAGTTGTTTTGAGTCAAGAAGGTAAGCCTATTTCCTATTTTAGTGAGAAGTTGAATGATGCTAAGAAGAAATATTATGTCTATGATCAAGAGTTTTATGCTATAGTTTAGGATTTGAAAACTTGGAGACACTATTTGTTGCCAAAAGAATTTGTTTTATATAATGATCACCGGGCCTTGTAGTATCTCAATAGTTAAGGAAAGTTAAATCAAAGGCACTTAAAATGGGTTGAGTTTTTGCAGAGTTATACTTTTGTTTTGAAGCATAGGAGCGAAAAGTCAAAAAGAGTTGTAGATGCCTTAAGTAGAAGGAAAAATTTGTTGATAGAGATGAATATAGAGGTTGTTAGCTTCAATGAACTCAAGAGTTTGTATCTTGAAGATCCATATTTTGTAGAATCTTGGAAGGCTTGTTTGCAACCTATTACATTAGATAGGAAAAGATGGTTGTATTTCTTAATCCAAGATGGGATGTTGTTTAGAGGAAGCCAATTGTGCATTCCAAGGAGTTCTATGAAAGAGAACCTAATCAAGGAGAAGCATAGTGGAGGATTGGTTGGACATTTCGATCAAGATAAGACCATTGCTTTGGTTAGTGAGAATTATTATTGGCCATAGTTACAACAAGATGTGAAGAATTTTGTACAAAGTTGTAGAGTATGTCAAATGGCGAAAGGAACAAGTCAAATTAATGGATTGTATCAGCCATTACTTGTACCTAAGAGGCCATGGGAGGGTATTAGCATTTTGTTCTTGGATTTCCAAGGACATAGAGAGGGCATGATTCCATATTTGTGATGGTGGATAGATTTTCAAAGATGGCACATTTCATTCTATGTCATAAGACAAATGATGTTGTTCATATTACAAAGGTGTTTTTTAGAGAGGTGGTGAGACTACATGGTCTACCAAAGAGTATAGTTTTAGACAAAGATACCAAATTTGTTGGTTATTTTTGGAGGACATTATGGAAGAAGTTGAAGAAAGATTTGAAGTTTAGTTTTGTACACCATCCACAAACTGATGGAAAAACAAAGGTGGTGAATAGGAGTTTGGATAACCTGTTAAGATACTTAGTAGGAGAGAATCCCAAGGGATGGGATTTGATTATACCACAAGCGGAATTTTCTTACAACAATCTATCAACAAGAGCACTGGAAAATCACCATTCCAAAATGTGTATGGGAATAGTCCAAGAACTGCATCTGAACTGAGGAAGATGGATAAGGGGGAGAAGAGTAGTGTTGAGGCTAAATATTTTATTGAGCATTTGAAGAATTTGCATGAAGTGGTGAAGAAACATATCAATAAGATGAACTCACAATATAAGGCTAGGGCAGATCAAAAAATGAGGTATAAGGAGTTCCAAGTAGGAGATGAAGTCATGGTTCATTTGTGAAAGGAGAGGTTTCCAGTTGGTGCATACAAGTTAAAGATGAAGAATTTTTGACCATGCAAGATCTTGAAGAAGCATGATTTAGGAAATGCATATGAGGTAGAGTTACCTAATGAAATTCATATTTCACCTATGTTTAACATTTCAGATTTAACAAAATACCATGAAGGAGGAATTGGTGAAGAAATAATAGAAGCACAATGGAATATCCCAGCACCTACTTCAAAAAATGAGGAGATAGAAGAAATCTTAGATAGCCATGTGGGAAAAAGTACAAGGAACAAGCAGTATGAAGAATATCTGGTTAAATGGAAAGAAAGGCCTATTAGAGATTCATCATGGTTTTCTAAGGCTAAGGTTAACCATCTTGGTTTCCCTCTAACTCCTAAGAAGTGACAGGATCACTTTTAAAATTACCATTGTTGTCTAATGCAAGAGCATCCAGTGGTGTAGGGAAATCTTGCATCACCCAAAAAAAAAATCTTTATATTCTTTAGTTGTTTTGAGTCCCATGATGGCACTTAAGGGGTATAAGACAGTCAAAAGTTAAAAGTAGTAAAATACGGTCACTTACTATTTTTAGTAAGTCAGCCTAAACAGGCTCATATGGACCTAAAAATTTACCCAAAGGTGCAGAGCTGAAAAACATTTCTGATTGTGAAAGAATCACCTCAATACTTTGAACAGTTTGGGAGAAATTAAAGTTTATGTCTTGAGAAATTTCTCCATTGCAACTTCAAATTCAAATATAAAACTTTAGAGGCCATGAAACAGCTTGAAAGGTGGACGAACTAACCTACGGGCGTTGTAGATCTCTTCGAGAGATTTCCAATGATATGAAATAATAGAAAATAGAACAATCGGATCAAAAGTTATGGCCCCACGAAGTTGCCCCTCTAAAAAATGGATTTCATTAAAATTTCTTTCTAGGCCAAAAATTAAATGGAAAGACTTTTGGTGCCAAAACAAAAGGGAAAGTTGCACTTTCTAGAACATTCTAGAGTGGTTATTGGGTAAAATAAAAAGGGATATGAGGGGATTGTAGAAGGTGGCTCCATTAGTGCAGATGGTGGCTCCGAATAATAGTTTTTTAGAGTTGACTTTGTTGTAATGAATCAAGCCCGTGAGGCTGTAGCATGTAAGCTTGAATTTGTAATTTCACTTTCTAAAATAATTGAAAGTGGGTTAATTTCAGTTTCGCATCTTTTTTGTTGGTATCTATTGTTGTGTTTTGTGGGTTTGGGCAATGTTTCCCTCATCACTTGGATTCAGCAATTGGATTATGAAACCCTCCCATTTTGATGTCGCCTTTGTCATGAGTATGGCCATTTACAAAGGAAGTTCCCTCAGTATAATCAAGTTGCAAGTACAACTACTTCCAACTTGACTCCTAAGAATCATAAAGGAAAGGCCCCTTTGGTTGAGGGGTCGGCAGATAAGGAGGGTTTCATCTCGGTCAAGCCTCATAATAAATGTAGAGGTATCAAGAGAACCTTGAAGGATAGACAAGATGATGGGGTCTTCAATTGTTTTGATGTTCTGGAGGACTTAGTCTTGGAGGAGAGGTGTCCTATTGTGCCTCCTTCTAGTGGGGGGTCATTGAGAGTGGATTTATCTGGAGATAATGGGACTATTTTTTAGCTCTTTCCTTTGGGAGAAGCTCAAGTGGATTAGATGGTCCTGGATGTAGCATCTTAGATTCTTAGTGGTGCAGATTAGAGTGGAAAAATGGTCTTGGTTGGGGATGAGGCTTCCAAGGATCTTGTTTTCTCTCAACTAAAGGAGGTTTTGGACTCTAGGAAGAGTAATGGGGTGGTGCAAACCATGGGTTTGTAGCAAAATCCCCTAAAGAAGGGTCCTTTAGAGAAATCTTCCATGGTGGGCTGCAAGAAGGATTTGGAGAAGGTTAGGTTGCTAGGTGAGAATTTGGTGGATTTGGGGTTAGTGAAAACCATTGATTCCCACTTCTCCCAATCTCAAAAATGTTTTTTATTTCATGGAATGTGAGGGGTATGAATAGTGTCCCTTGACAAAAGGTAATTTGGGTGGTAATTGGTACTCATGGCCCTGACTTGGTTTTCTTCAGGAAACCAAGTTACCTATGGATGGTATGTTGAATAAAGCTCCTAGCATTTGGTCTCAAGGTTTATGTCAGTGTGTTGGGGCTTATGGTATTTTAGGGGGGTTGACTTGTTTTTGGGATCCTAGGAATATTTTTCCTCTCTGGTGGTGTTCAAGTCATTCAGCGATGTCAGTGGTCACTTCCTTCTAGAGTCAGGTGAAACGTGTCTCTTCACCAATGTTTACACTCCTACTAACCTTCTTGGGAAAGATCAATTGTGGACTCATGTTAGATTTATTAGAACTTTGGATCCTTTGTTTTGGTAGATTGTGGTAGGAGATTTTAATGCCATTTCTTGTCTTGAGGAGAAACGAGGTGGGAATGCTAGGTTGGATCAATCTGCTCATCTTCTCAGGGACAATATTAATTTTCTAAACTTAGTTGATGTGAAGCCAAACAATGGTCTTTTCACTTGGAATAACAGGAGATGTGGGGAGAGTGTTATCTCTGAAAGGTTGAATTGGTTCTTGGTGTCTTGCTTCTAGGTGGGGGTCATTTGGTCTACTTGAACAGAGATTTTTGATTGGAGAGGGTCAGGCTATTGGCTGATTAAGTTTCCATCTTTTAAGTTTCAACTTATGTGGTTACATGGTTCCTCTCTTCATGACCTTATGGTTTATTGGTGGAGACAAGGAAAGCCTACTCATGGTAGGGCTATGTATTCTTTTGTAAAAAGATTGAAGTTTATGAAATTCAAGCTTAAGAAGTGGAACAGACAATGTTTTGGAAACCTTCATAATAACAAAATGACTGATCAAGCTAGGTTAGTAGCCATTACCTACTGGGTTCAAGATGAAGGTCTTTCTACATATCTGATTAAGGCTTAATCTATAGCTATTAAGGATTTGGAGGAATGGGAGCTTTAGGAGGAGATCTTCTGGAAGAAAAATTCTTAGGTGGATTGACTTCAAGAAGGGGATCACAATTGTAGTGTCAAAAAATGTCGTCATTGACATTTTCACACTTGTTTGGTCCCTCCTTGTAAAATTGAGCTTAATGATTCCTTGACTTAGTGTTGTAATGTGTTTACACTCACATTAGTTCTTGGGCCCTTGTGAATTAAATAAACCTAATCCAACCTTATTTAAGGTGTTGTAAAGTGTTGTAACACATTTTCACACTTTTCTAAGGTTTTATTAAATAATTGGACTTCTTTATGCTTTAATTGGCCTTATTTTGCATCCAAAAGCCTTAATTAATGCACCTTTTTGAGGAAAATCCTAACACAAATCAATATCCAATCATAATTTAGGTGTTTTTCAGGTTGTGTGGCCCAGATTTGGTGGTCTAGGACTCATTTGCCACCTTGGGTGTATAAGTCCCACCTGGGGTTTTGGGTCTCAATCCTAATTTTACACCTTTCTAAGCATTTTTGAATTTGGTCCCATAAATTATGCCTAATGGGACTCATTCGCCACTTTGGGTGTATGAGTCTCGTGTGGCCCAAAATTAAAATTAATTCAAATTCTTGGAGGGATTTTATCCTCCTAGATCTAATGTTGGCTTGTAGTGTTGTAATTTTGGGAATTCTTGCATAATTAAGTATAAATACAAGTTTCTTTCACTCATTTTCACCGAAGACTTTTGTGAGAACATTCATAATAGCAATTTGAGTTCACAAGATGATCCAAGTGGATCTTCAAAAAACCTGAAAAATTGACTATTCCAAATGCTCAAGAAATTAGCATCATTGCATAGAGCTCATAGAGAGCTTTCCAATGCAACTTGAACGGGCTCAAATTGAGTCTGTATGCCAAAGTTATGCCTAGTCAAAGTTTGGTCAACATGAGGTCAAAGTTGGTCAACAAAAAATTAATGATCATGGAACATTTCTCTACTAGTTCCATCATGTAGATCTCGGTGAGATCTTTCCAACGCATTTTGAATGGACCAAATCTGAGTCTGTATGTGGAAGTTATAACCAGTCAAACATGGTCAAAGTGATGACATGACATCACCAAAGCTTGAGCACATGGTGAATCACATGGTAGGAGTAGTGAGTTGACACTGACATGGACCAACTAAGTGATAAAATAAGGATTAAACCATCTTTATTAAATAAAAATCATTTGGTTTAATATTTAAATAAAGAGGATTTGGTGGGATTTGATCGCTTGAACTGTGCCTTAAAATCCTCTTGCACCACACTCCTTGTCCAAGATATAAGGGAGATCCTCCCTATATATAAACCTTAAATAAACATAAGAATTTTTTTTATTTTATGTAAACCATAAAATAAGGAGAAAATTAAGGGGGGCCTTAGGACAAATATAAAGCCCGATCTTTTTTAAAAGGATTTTCATTGGTTTTTAAAATTAAAGGGCCTAATTTGGGAAAATATTAAAAAATATATTTCTAAGCCCAAACTATGATATTCTAAAGGGCTATCAAGGATTTAAATATTTTTATGAGATTTGTAAAAAACAAATAAGGGGTTCTCATAAAAATAAGGGGTAAATAAGCTATATTTTCAAGATTTGTAATCTCGAAATGGAGATATAGCAAATATTTGCAAATATTATTGTTGCAACCCCTTATTAGCATATGAGCATGTATATAAGGGGGTATTATTTCTTTTTAAAAACAATGCTTAGACAATGCTTGGAGACAATTCCCTTGGAAGAATTCTCTTGGAAGGAGAATTAGGGAAATTGCTCATTGGCTTTGTAATAGAGGCTCGATGCCTTAAGCTTTTGTACTCTTGTTTTGAGAGAGTGAGTTGCATTATTATTCCTTTGGAAGCATTGTAAAAGTGATGGAGAAGCTAGGCATGAACATGTTGCTAGGAAGTTTTTTTCAATGAGATGTGGAAGTAGGAAGATTTTGAAGAGCAGTAATCTTCCTTGAAAGCAGAATAATTTGTATTGCAGCTTGAAGACCATAGTGATGAAATTAGGAAATTTGCATCATAATAATGGAAAATGGCATCACAAATTGAGTGAGCCTGGAGACGTAGCCTGAACATTAGTTGAACTTCGTTATCAAATTTTGTTTCTTTCATTCTTTTCTCTATGTTTTGGATGCTCATTTCTATGCTCTTTCTTACATGCAATTTGTCAATGATCAATAATAATAAAATTTGTGATCCATAGGTGAATCTAAAAAATTGTTTAAGTGATTCATAAGTAGGATCATTTTACAAATCACAAGAGCATTCAAGTGTTTACAAGAGCATTCAATTATCTTCAAGGGAAAGTTATCAAGAATTTTAGAGCATTATTCAAGCATCAAGCATCATGTCAAAGTATTCATGCATCATGTTTGTTTTGGAGCTAACAATTGTGATGTAGGGTTTCATGATTCAAGCTAGCATTTCATTCAAGATCTATCACATTCAAGCAAGATTCAAGGTACACATCTATTGGAGCCACTTCATATATGTTTGCAACACTTTATTGCTAGGGTTTGGTGAGTTGCAACATCATATTTTGTTCATTCATCATTCTCCATTCCTATTACATTTCATTTCAAGGTTCAATTACCAAAATGGTGTTTGACCAAGGCAAACCCCTACCCACTAACAAAAAAACATTTTTCCCTCCCTTTAGTGTGTGATTTACAAGTTTAGGTTGAAGATACATTGAAGAGAAAGTTTGGAGAAAGTTGTCAAAGTGTTCAAAGTTGTCAAAGTTGTCACCTTGAATTGGAGATACTTGGAGGATTTCTACAGGTTGCAAATCAGAGTTTTGGATCTGAAAATCAATTGGGAAACACAGAGCAGACCTTGAAGGCTAGACTCAAACTTTGAAGTTTCAAAAAACCTTAGCTAAATTGATTTGCCAGTTCTAGCATATGAGTCCTAGTTTAGGTCAAAATTTAGGTTTTTACAGATTCAAATACCCATTTGCCAGATTCTTGTTTCTGCACAGAAACCTAGATTTGTGATTGATTCTCCCAGCCAAGCGTATGAGTCCCAGTCAGCATTAAAGTCATTTTTTCAACATTTTAGAGATCCTTCCAATCATCTTCAGATTCCCAGGTGCACACATTTCATCTTATAGCTTGTTATTTTGTTTCACATACTTTTCTAGGTCATTTAATGAAGCATTGCATCATATTAGGGTTAAGTAATACATCTTGCATTGCATATGTCTTTCCATTCCCTAGCTTGGTGGTGAACCCCTCATTAGTTTATAATCAGCCCCTAGGACAGCCCTATTTCAATATCTCTTTCTCCCTTGCATTGAGATATCTAGGGTTATCCTTGAATGAGAGAGTGTGAAGATTGTTATTCTAGGTCCTAAACCCTAGAACCCAAACAATTTCCCCCCTTCAGTAATACAACTTTTTTCACAACTCTATCAAATCTTGAAAGATTGGAAATCTTATTCCCTCTTTGGTGTCATAGGAGGGGGTGCAACTGTCTTCTACAATTGAGATTACAAGGGAGGTTGCTCAGTTCTCACTACTCTATTCAATAAGGACCCTCTCCTTGTTGGTAGTGAGGAGAATGTTATCCTAGATTACATTCCTTCTTTGGCTTCTAATGAGATGAATGTGGCCCACATGCACCCTATTCTACTATCGGAGCTAGAAGAGGTTGTGTTTCAAATGAAAAAAGGAAAGGCTCCTGGTCCAGATGGTTTCGCTATTGAGTTCTTCCAAGAGTTTTGGGAGGTTATCAACGTGGATCTCCTTGAGGTGGTGCAGGAGTTGCAATGCAATAAGCAAATGCTTTGGGCTTTGAACTCTATCTTCTTGGATCTTATTCCAAAAAGGGAAGGAGCTAATTATCTAGACTAGTTCGAACCCATTGCTCTCTGCAATGTTGTTTACAAAATTATCACTAAATTGATTGCGGAAGTACTTAAGCCTTGGCTCAACTCTCTGATCTTTGTTGAACAAGGTGGTTTCATTGCTGGCAGAAAAATTCTTGATGGGATTGTGATTTCTTTAGAGGCCATTCACTCTATGGTCAATTCGAAGGAGAAATCCATGTTCATCAAGCTTTTTATTTCTAAGGCTTATGGAAGAGTCTAATGGACTTTCTTACAAAAGGTTTTACTTGAGATAAATGGGTTGGATAGGTGGTGGATTGAGTGGGTCATGAGTTGTGTTACTTCTTCTTCATTTTTTGTCCTTGTGAATGGGGAACCTTCAAAGATGTTTAGCGCTTCTATGGGCCTTCGTCAAGGATACCCTCTTTCTCCTTACCTGTTTATTATTATGGATGAGGGGTTGGGACAATTTATAAGTCCTGTGTTACCCAAGGTTTGATTCAAGGTTGGAGCTAGGGTGGTAGGATGCATCTATATTCTCATCTCTAATTTGTAGATGATATTGGTTTGATGGGGATGGTCAGAATTTAGGAGGCCATGAACTTAAGGAAAACTCTGGATATTTATTTGGATGTTTCTAGGAAAAATATCAATGAAGATAAGTCCTCAATTTTCTTCTTTAACACTCCCCAGCTAATTCAAAATTGGATTTCTCGAATTCTTCGATTTCATATTAGCTCTCTCCCTTTTTCTTATCTTTGGATTCCTATCTTGGTGGGCTCTCAACTTAGAAATATTTGGTAGGAGGTGTTGGATAAGTTCTGAAGGAGGATTAGTCATTGGACTTATAGATAGCTCTCGATGGTTGTATGTGTGACTCTTTTGAATTTTGTGGTGCAAACTTTTCCCATTTATAGATGTTTTGTGCAGGTGGCCCCTCAGTGTTTTGTTAAGGAGTTTGATGCTTTATCCCATCAATTCATGTGGGTTGATAGTCTATCTTCTTCAAAATGGAGCCTTATTAGATGGGATTTGTGTGCAGGCTGAAGCAAGAGGGGGTCTTGGACTCAAGCCTGCTAGCTTGATTGGTCAGGTATTAGCTACTAAGTTATATCAGTGTTGGTGTTCTAGTCAGGATCAAGACTGGGCTAGGATTCTCACTATTAAGTATCTCAGGGGTGTGTGTGTTGAGGATGTGCCTCAGTTTTTCCTTCCAGGTAAGGGTTCCATGATTTGGGAGACTCTCAAAAGAGGGGCGAAGCTCATTAAGCAGGGTCTCTTTTGGATTTGCAACAGTGGATCTTAGTCTCATTTTTGGCATGATTCGTGGGATGGACATCCCCCCATTTTGACTATGTATCCTCATCTAGAGCCCCTCTGTAATAGTTTTATGGAGGCTAGTTGGTGCAGAGTGCATGATTTCAAGATGGTGTAGGCTCTAGGATAGGTGGAGATGGCAGGTTGGAAGACCCTGCACAAGTGGCTGCTAGGGGTTATTATGGAGGCCCGTCTGGAGCTTGCTAGGATCTTGGCAACCAGACTATGTAATTCCCTTTCTGGGAGGGATTCTTTGGCTTGGGGTCCTTCTCCAAAGGGTAAATTTACTGTGGCCTCAGGCTACCTTGAGCTAGATAGACAGGTGTTTGGGAATCTGGAGGTGCCTTGGCGGAAGCAAGTTTGGAGTAAATTTTCCTAGCCCAAATACAACCTTTTCTTATGGCTTGTTGTGCAAAATAGATTTCTTACCTGGGATAATCTTTAGAAGAGAGGTTTTCATGGCCCTTCTCTTTGTGTTCTTTGTAGCAATAGTGAGGAAAATTCCTCTCATATCTTCTTCTTGTGCCCTTTTGCTTGGGAGATCTGACACTTCTAGTGGGGGGATTGGAAGCATGCCTATGTTCATGCCACTACTTTGGGGTAATTTTGGAACAAAATGGGTAGGCCTCCTACTCAAACTCCTTTGCTCAAGTTTTCTTGGTTCCTTGGCCCTTCCCTAATCATTTGGCAGTTGTGGTTGGAAAGAAATGGGCAGATTTTTTAGGGGGTGCAAATGGTTGTGATACAACTTTGGTATAAGATTCTCAGCAGGGCTCAGGAAACTATTTATGCAAAATGTGACATGGTTGATATTGTTGTTCCTAGTGATGAGGTCATCATAAGGAATTTTAACCTCAGTGTTGGTGGGCCTAGTTCCACTAGTAGTAGGGGACCTTAGCATACTAAGAAAAAAATTCAATGTGAAGGTAAATGAACTCCTCTTCATGGTGTTCTGAAGGTGAAAACTAATGGTTCTTCTCAAGGGAATCTTGGCCATGTTGGGATTGGAGGTAATGGGCGTAACAGTTCTAGGGAAAGTGTTTTTTTCTTCTCTATTTATAAGGGGTGGTAGACTAACAATCTTATGGAGGCTTTGGCTATCCTCTATGTTGTGGAGAGAGGTTACTCCCTAGGTTGGAGGAAGATTATCTGTGAATCTGGTTTATAGATTATTATTGATATGTTGACTAAGAAAAGGTTGGAGGGAGCTAGTTGGCAACTAGCTTTAGTGATTAGATAGATTTTGAGAATGTGCAATTTGTTGGAATATATCTCATTTTTTCATATTCCTAGAGAGTAGAACAAAGTGGCTAATTGTTTGGCCAAATGGGCTTCTAAGCAGGAGCATAGGTGGGATGTGGGAGATTGGAGCCTTCTACCTCTGGATTATGTGAGGACTTTGGAAAAGGCTATTTGGGAAGATATGAATATGTAAGGGTTCTCTTTTAGGATTCCTTCATGAATCCCCCGTCTTCTTTTGGTTGCTTTGTAAGATTCTTGATTTTCTAATAAATTTTGTACCCCTCTTTTATTAAAAAAAAAAAAAAGAAACCAGGAATGAAATAAGAAGAAAGAAATTGTACTTCTTGTGCAAGGTTCCATGGGTACCAGGAAACATATTCCTTTGTAAAGGACATGTACATTACATAGAGGTAATTTCATATGAGGAATCATAAATAGATGAATCCAAACTAGAAATGAAGTTGAATGAACCAAAACCTAATCACAAAATTATAATGATATGCAAGACATGCAAGTGGTATCCAATAAGAATTTGCATAATATATAACTCCCACTTGAGTACTATAATAATGAATTACATGCATAATTACATTGTAATAATATGAAAGACTCACAATTACATGTCTAATGCTCAACAATGAAGATAACATCATTTTATAGAAAATATATACGAGTACAAACTAAAACCCTCATCCATAATAAGAATATAATAGATCATGTGACCAACCACACATATACAAATAGTATAAAATAATATACACCATAAGTAGTATAAGATAATCCTCCAAGATCTCATACTCCTATTGTTGGTTGGGGAAGGACTGAACCCACTATGAGGATGTCCCTTTTCTCCCCATCCATCAATCAAGGTGAAGAATTAAAATCCGTAATACAAATATGTTGTACAATATAACATTAATTTTTATCTTTCTTGATTAATTCTATTAATAATAAACATCATACCCATGAAACCATAATTCTAAAAAATTCAAAATACTTGGGATATATTCCATAATGCATATTCTAAAAAATAGACACATGCCAAATAACCATTCCATGATAATTATTATTTATGACACATCCTTTCTAGTATCTAATAAACAATGAATGAAAATACATTGACACAACAAATATGATCATCAATAAAAACTATAAGTCCTTCCAACCATATAATTAGTAACACATCCAAAACCATATAAAAAATTTACATGGATTACTACTCACATAGAACTATGAATGTTTTATCCATGTGATGCTATATGTCTTCTTAATAAACATGTGCAAGGTAGGAATACATACTTCCTAACATTTGCATAAGGAAAATGTTGAAACATGCCAATATTAATAATTAAAATATGCAAAACACACAAAATAAAAACACATAAAGAAAGTACACATAAGTCAAACACACAAAGAAAGTGAATACAACATAAATAGAATAAAATCACCTCACATATTATGAAAACATAATAACAATGACAATCGCATAAATAAAAACACACAAGGAATCCACAAACATGAAAAATATACTTGGTTCGTAAAAGCCATCTAGAGAGCATTTCTCAACTATGCATTGTACCCAAGTACTAGTACCTCACATAAGAAAAGAAGGTTAAATATATATACTAGCCACAACTCACCCCTTACCAAAGGTAGAAATAACATATATGAAAATAGAATAGGCCACATGACTCAAGTCTTAAAGATCTCCTAGCTCTAGTAGTACAATGTGGTCATAACATAAACTACTTATGGAGCCTTTTTTAATGTGATTACTAGAGCCTATGAAATAAAGGATATTATGATCCTTTTGTTAAAAGAGATATTAATAAAGAATATGTATAAAAAATATTTTAAAAAGGTAGAATAATAATTATTTATTTAAATAATAATTAAATGCAACCTTTGTGAAAGAGTGTGATGGTTTGGAAACCACCCCTTAAGGCTTATATAAGCATTTATGTGAGACTTGGAAAGGATGGAGAACATTCAAATTTTAGAGAGAAGAGAAAAAAGAAAGAGAAATCCAAAGGGAACAAAGGAGTGAAGGTTAGGTCATTGGTTGGCATTGAGGCATTTGGAGAAGGGGCACATAGGGGTGTGTACAACTCAGGGTACAGTGTACACCCGGTAGTGAACTAGCTAGGGTTATATTATATATATCGTGAAGGTGGGTTGGTTATGTGTAAGAACTAGTTCCTTCGGGGGTGCTTCCTTGTCATGGATAGCCTATACCTATAACCATCCTTTGAGTGTTGGATAGCAGCCTCTCTAGGAATTAAAGACATGTGTTATCCAATTCTATATGCAGTCATTGTTTTAAATGTTTAATTGATTTATTTATTAACATGGTATCTTGTAAATTATCTTGACTCTAGTATTAATCTATAAAATTTGTTGCTAATACTTAAACAACTTTAAGAGGAAAAGTTACATCATATTTGGTATCAAAGCCTAATGATCATGCCTTCCTATCTCTAAATTTGTCTTCAAGTTTTGAAATTTCATATTAACCAACCCTTAAAATACTCCTTACTAGATTACTAGATGAAAATTTCATAGTGGATCTCTACTAGGGTTTCTTGTGTCTACGATCATCCTTGACCCCTCTTGCATCATATCACACCTTAGGCACATGAATTTCTCATTTACTGTGGTTTTCTTAGTTTTATTAATCATTCAACCTGCTCTAACCAAACAATTATTGCTAGTGTTGGGGGTTCGACAACTCTACTCAATGGATCCCCCTCCAAACAAGTGACCCTGGAAATTTGTTTCAAAGGTGTTTCACGAGGTAAGTTTTTTTATTCCCCGGCTGATGTGGTTTCACCCTTGCCAGATTTTGATTCTACATGTCAATGGCTTGAGAAACATACTCTTGTGGGTTATTTTGTTGGGAGGACTCCCCCTAAAAGTGTGCTTAAAGAATGTGTCCACAAGGCCTGGGTCCCTCATGGGGTCTGCCTTGATATGCTCCAAAATTTAACCAAAGTCTTTTTTCTTTTTCACTTTGCGAAGGTCAGTCATGTTCAAGAAATCCTAAACCATGGTCCTTGGTATGTTTGGTCATCTTTGTTGGTGTTCTAGTCATGGACCTAGGATTTTTTTGTCTTAGATGACACCAAGTTACGGGACTCAGTCTAGATTGAGTTCTTAGATTTTTCTTTTCCGTGTGTGCCTTTTTTGGTGCAAGAGCACCTAGGAAATCTTAGGCATTTAGGAAGTCTAAGATGATTTTCTTTTTTTTTGTTGTTTATCAAGAAGGTCATGTTGACCATTGAGTTGAGGATATGGTTAATGGATGTAGTTGTTCTCTAGGATAGAAGTTGAGGAAGGGAGAATGAGTTACAAGCTCATTTTTACTTAGTTTTCTAATTTTTGGCAAAAGTTGAAAAACACAGTGCGTTTTACAACTTTGCCATCTTTCTCATTTACATGACCGACCAAAGGAGCTTAACTATTTTTGTAACCTCTTTAAGGTATGCCTTGACATGAGAGTTGGTTGGTTGCAATGGTATTGTAGTGAAGCTTTGTGAAGTTGAAGAAAAACAGTGGTTTCAAAGTGAATTTCTGATTTTGTTCCAAAATAGAGCTTTAATGGTTTGGATATGTTATTGTTCCTTGTGTAGGATGTAGGGTACTGATAGATTAAGCCCTATGTGGTAGCCATTTAGCTTTCTAGTTATGTTTCAAGCATTTTAGTAGATAGTTGTTTCTTTGCATTTGCTGTTTTGTTGAGTTTGTCAATAGGAAATGGAGGTTTAGGACACATTCCCACTATACATAACGTTCAACCTCTTGGGAATTGTTCCTAGGCTCCATTTCTATAAATAGGTTAGGGTTAGGAGTTTTTAGGAGTCAAGGGATTATGGAGAAAGTCTTTTCCTAGGCGAGCTTGATAGTGCCCGGCTAGGAAAGACAACTAGTGCTAAGCACTTGGTTTGCAGGGGTGACCTTCCCCTGTCAAGGAACAGTGTGGAAAGGTAGATAAAATCATTGCAAAGACTTGACATAAAGGAGGAGGCTTCATCAGACCTTTTGGAGGTTGAAACAAGCTGACAGGTTGTTGTACAGTCAGGAAATGGCTTAAAAAGCCCTAAAATTGCTAAAATGTGGGTTACGCCTGTGTACTAACAGTGAAAGTCCAAGATCCCAAAAATATTTGAGAGGTGGGCATATGGACCAGGAAACCCTAGGAAAGATCCTATGTTCTTTGGGAAACTTTCAAGGTCTGACCTATTTTCTCAGAGTTAGAGACCTAATTGGGGCTCTAGGCTTGTAGCCCTTTTCAACCCTAAATGAGGGTTTGATGAAAGCGATGTGAAAGTGGAGTATGGTGAACCTACAAGAACCCTAGGAGGATGGTGTGAAGCTATTGGAGACACCTCTACACCCCTGCAAATAGCTTACTGAGTGATGAGGTTAGATTAGCCTTTAAGGTAGATTAAGGGCTAAGGGAGAGTTGGAGGCAGTGCACCAAGTTTGACTTGGTTGTTTGAACAGTGATGGTAGTGGGGTTGGCCAAGAGAACCAGGGGTACCTAAACATGCAAAGGGGCCTATAGGTTAAGGTGGTGGAGTAAGACACCAAGAAGGTCTTGCAAGCAAGACCTAGAGTAGGAATTTGAGATTGATTCCTCCAACCCCTCTCCCTATCAAATTGGTATCAAAGCAAGTTAAAGATTTGGGAAGAATCTTGTATGTCAAACCTTGAATCTAGTGGTTCTACCATAATGGTGACAAATTTTGAATTGGCCAAGATGGTTGAAGAACAAGAGGAAGACAATAAGCTATTAAAAGAAAGAATAGACCAACTTGAGAAAGCATTGAATAATGTGCAGTTGGAAGGAAGGGTACCAAAGAAAGAAGAGGTTGTAGAGGAAGACAAGATCCCTGAACCTGACCCTTTTTTGGAAGAAGAGCCTTTCTTGAAGGCATTAAAGGCTTTGAGTGGAAAAGGAGTTGAAGGCATACCACTGTTTAGTGGTAAAATGGAAGCTGAATTAGTCATGGATTGGATAGACGGAATGGAAAACCATTTTGAATGTGATGGAGTCACTGAAGCACAAAAGGTAAAGGTGGCCAAATCAAGACTAAGAGGTTCTGCCTTGACATGGTGGAAGTTCATTCAAACAGAGAGGGAGAAGGAAGGCAAGCAGCCTATTTCAACTTGGAAAGGAATGGTTTCCAAGGTGAGAGAAGCATACATGCCAAATGATTATGAGATTCAGTTGCACAAGAAAAGACAGAGCTTGAGGCAAAGAGACCAAGATGTGAACACTTATACTAAGGAGTTTAAAAAACTTTGCATGAGGTCTAATGTGACAGAGGATGAAAGTCTCAAGGTGGCTAGATATCTTAATGACTTGAAGTGGAACATTCAAGAGGAGATGACTCTTCTAAGTCCTAAGATAGTACACCAATGTTACCAATTAGCTATAGAGATTGAGGAAAGAAGTAGGAGGAAACAAGAACAGACTTCTAAGAGTAAAGGTAAAGGAAGAGATCAAAGAGGACATAGAGGTGGATACCAAGGTAGAGGAACTGAACAAAGAAACCACAGAGAGTCTAAACTCACAGAGTATGGAGGTGAAACAACTTCTAGAGGAGGATATAACAGAGGTAGAGGACATCAAGGAGGTTCAAATAGAGGAAGAGGAGCAGGCAGAAGTATTTCATACTTTGCCAATATGAAATGTTATAATTGTGGTCAAGTGGGTCATCCAGCCTATAGGTGCCCGGAGAAAGCATCTTCATCAAATACTAAGAAGAGAGTGGCATATGCACAAGAGGATAACATGAGTGTCAAATCACTAGAGGTTAGTCACATTGAATCAGAAGTGGGGGAGAATCTGATGTTTAGTAGAGTTTTGATCAGACAACTGGTCAAGGAAGAGCCAAAATAGAGAAAAGCCTTATTTAGAGTAAGGTGCAAAATACTTGGAAAGGTGTGTAAGGTTATAGTGGACTCAGGGTCTACTGATAACATAATCTCAGAGGAGGCAGTGATGAAATTGAGGTTGGAAAAGGTACCCCACACTAATCCCTACAAGGTGACATGGTTGAAGAAAGGACAGAGTGTTCTTGTCAATGAGCAGACAACAGTGGAGTTCTCCATTGGAGGATACAAGGACAAGTTAATTTATGATGTATTACCCATGGATGCATTCCATCTTCTATTGGGCAGACCATGGTAGTATGACAGAGGTGTCATCTATGATGGAAAGGCAAATACTATCTCATTCAAGGATGGAAAGACATTCAAGTTGCAATCACTGTCAGATGAGGAAGAAGGACAGTCAAAGACACCTAGTGTCTTATTAAACAGTGGGAAGGAGTTTATCAACAACCTACATCAAGGAGGTGAAGGATATGTGGTCATGGTACAAACCAAGGGAGAGGACAAGACTGAGAAAACAGTCATACCTGAAGCAGTCCAGAAGTTGCTTGAGAAGTATAAGGACATAGTGAGTGATGGAACACTAGCAACTTTACCTCCAAAAAGAGCCATCAGTCATCAAATTGACTTCATACCAGGGGCTTCATTTCCAAACAAAGCATCCTACAAGCTTACCCTAGATCAGAACCTAGAGGTAGCTAGACAAGTGCAGGAGTTGTTAGATCAAGGATTGATTAGGAAGAGCATCAACCCATGTGCAATACCAATGGTCTTAGCAACCAAGAAAGGTGGTAAGTGGAGATCATGCACCGATTGAAGAGAAATAAATAGAATCACAATCAGGTATAGGTTCCCTATTCCTAGAATTGAGGACTTGATGGATTGTCTTGGAGGAGCTCAGTACTTTACCAAGTTGGATCTCAAGAGCAGATAGCATCATATCAGAATCAAGGATGGAGATGAGTGGAAGACATCTTTTAAGACAAATGATGGGTTGTATGAGTGGAGAGTGATGCCATTTGGCCTCTCTAATGCCCCTAGTACATTCATGAGACTCATGAATGAAGTGCTCAAGGACTTTACAGGGAAATTTGTGGTAGTATACCTTGATGATATACTCATTTTTAGTAAGACAGTAGAGGAACACCTAAATCATGTGGAGATGGTTCTTAGAAGATTGCAATAAGAGAAGTCAGCCATCAACCTAGAGAAATGTGAGTTCTTCAAACAGGAGCTTGTGTATTTGGGGTTTGTAGTATCTCGAGGATCATTGAAGATGGATCCAAGCAAGGTGGAAGCCATCCTAAACTAGCCTACACCAACCATAGGGATAGAGGTAATAAGTTTTCATGGATTGGCTCAATTTTATAGAAAATTCATAAGGAACTTTAGTGGCATATGTGCATCAGTCCTAGATACAATAAAAGGTGGTTTAAAGACTAAGTTTAAGTAGACTCAAGAAGCTGAGAAAGGTTTTGAGAAACTAAAACAAGAAGTGGCAACTCAACCTATTCTCTTATTGCCTAGTTTTGACAAGTTGTTTACCGTGGAATATGATGCTAGTGGAGTTGCAGTAGGAGGAGTACTCAGCCAAGAAGGCAGGCCTATAGCATTTTTTAGTGAAAATCTCAATTAAGCTAAGACAAAGTACTCTACCTATGACCTAGAACTATATGCTTTAGTACAGTCACTTAGGAAGTGGAGGCATTATCTCCTACCCAAAGAGTTTGTAGTCTTTACTGACAATCAGGCACTTAGCTATATCAACACTCAAGAGAAGCTAAGTAATAGGCATTTGAAATGGATGGAATACATCCAAGCTTTTACTTTCACCATCAAGCACAAGAAGGGACAATTGAACAAGGTGGCAGATGCACTAAGTAGAAGATTGCTAACAGTGCAAGAGATACAAATCAAGAGCATTGGAATAGAGAGTTTCAAGGATCTATATGGTGAAGATGAAGAGTTCTCAGAGGCATATAAGGTATGTTCTGACTTTGAGAATCATTTTCATAGCCAATATTCAAAGTATACATTGCAAAATGGATTGTTATTCAAGAGAAATCAGTTGTGTGTGCCAAAAGGTTATATGAGAGAGAATCTTATCCAAGAGAAGCACAATGGTAGTCTTAGTGGTTATTTTGGTATCAACAAGACAATGGAACTAGTGCAAAGGTTCTACTATTGTCCCAAATTGCCAAGGGGTGTCAGAAGGTATGTGGAGCAATGTCTAGTTTGTATGAAAGCCAAAGGGGGAGTTAGCAATGCGGGTTTGTATCAACCTCTACCTATTCCCAACAGACCATGGGAATGTGTTAGCATGGATTTTGTTGTAGGACTCCCTAAGACAAAAATAGGGTTTGATAGTGTCTATGTGGTAGTAGATAGGTTTAGCAAAATGAGTCATTTTATCCCTTGCAAGACCACACATGATGCTAGTTACATTGCTCATCTTTTCTTCAAGGAAGTTGTAAGGATCCATGGATTTCCTTTAAGCATTGTATCAGACAAGGATGTGAAGTTTATGAGTCATTTTTTGAAGACTCTATGGAGCATATTAGGTACCAACCTGTCTTTTGGATCAGCTTACCATCCTCAGACCGATAGAAAAACTAAGGTAGTTAATAGAGTGTTAGGTAACCTTCTCAGATGCCTAACCAATGAGTATGGCCAGACATGGGACTTGGTCATATCACAAGCTGAGTATGCATATAATGACAGTGTGAACAGAACTACAGGGAAGAGTCCTTTTGAAATAGTGTATGGGATGCACCCAAGAGGTGTGTGTGAGCTCATAGATCTAGGAGCTATGGAGCATAGGAGTGGAAATGTAGAGGACTTCACTCAGACCATGAAAGAGATTCAGGAGCAGGTAAAGAAGACAGTCACCAAAGCTACACAAAAGTTGAAGGATAAGGTAGATTTGTCAAGAAAAGATTTGCAATTTGTAGTAGGAGATTATGTCATGGTTCACCTCAAAAAATCCAGGTTGCAGAAGGGAACATCAACCAAATTGCAGATGAAAAGATTAGGACCATGCAAGGTGTTATCCAAGTATGGGAGAAATGCATACAAGGTGGAGTTACCTGCAGATTTAGGGATTTCACCAGTGTTCAATGTAGCTGATTTGATCAAATATAAGAGATCAGTCAACGACTTAGATCAGAACAGTAGAGAGATCTTAAAGGATGTAAGCAACATATCCTTACCTACTCCAGACAAGCTACAAGAAGAGAGAATCTTGGAGTCAAGAGTGAAGAAATCTACAAGGCATAAGGTGTACATGGAGCATCTTATCAAATGGAAGAACAAACATGAATCTGAGGCTACTTGGGTAGATGAAGCTGAGTTCAAGAAGCAGGGAAATGATGAATCACTGATCTCTCCTCACATTCCTTAGTGTTTGTGCAAAGAGAGGGGGAGAATGGTGCAGGAGCACCTAGGAAATCTTAGGCATTTAGGAAGTCTAGGATGATTTTCTTTTGTTTTGTTGTTTATCAAGAAGGTCATGTTGACCATTGAGTTGAGGATATGGTTAATGGATGTAGTTGTTCTCTAGGATAGAATTTGAGGAAGGGAGAATGAGTTGCAAGCTCATTTTTACTTAGTTTTCTAATTTTTGGCAAAAGTTGAAAAACACAGTGTGTTTTACAACTTTGCCATCTTTCTCACTTACATGACCGACCAAAGGAGCTTAACTATTTTTGTAACCTATTTAAGGTATGCCTTGACACGAGAGTTGGTTGGTTGCAATGGTATTGTAGTGAAGCTTTGTGAAGTTGAAGAAAAACAGTGGTTTCAGAGTGAATTTCTAATTTTGTTCCAAAATAGAGCTTTAATGGTTTGAATATGTTATTGTTCCTTGTGTAGGATGCAGGGTACTGATAGATTAAGCCCTGTGTGGTAGCCATTTAGCTTTCTAGTTTTTTTTCAAGCATTTTAGTAGATACTTGTTTCTTTGCATTTTCTATTTTGTTAAGTTTGTCAATAGGAAATGGAGGTTTAGGACACATTCCCACTATACATAATGTACAACCTCTTGGGAATTGTGCCTAGGATCCATTTATATAAATAGTTTAGGGTTAGGAGTCTGTAGGAGTCAAGGGATTATGGAGAAAGTCTTTTCCTAGGCGAGCTTGATAGTGCCCAGCTAGGAAAGACAACTAGTGCTAAGCACTTGGTTTCCAGGGGTGACCTTCTCCTATCAAGGCACGGTGTGGAGAGGCAGATAAAAGTCTTTCAAAGACTTGACATGAAGGAGGAGGCTTCATCAGACCTTTTGGAGGTTGAAACAAGCTGACAGGTTGTTGTACAGTCAGGAAATGGCTTAAAAAGCCCTAAAATTGCTAAAATGTGGGTTACGCCTGTGTACGGACAGTGAAGGTCCAAGATCCCAAAAATATTTGAGAGGTGGGCATATGGACTAGGAAACCCTAGGAAAGATCCTACGTTCTTTAGGAAACTTTCAAGGTCTGACCTGTTTTCTTGGAGTTAGAGACCTAATTGAGGCTCTAGGCTTGTAGCCCTTTTCAACCCTAAATGAGGGTTTGATGAAAGCGATGTGAAAGTGGAGTATGGTGAACCTACAAGAACCCTAGGAGGATGGTTTGAAGCTATTGGAGACACCTCTACACCCCTTCAAAGAGCTTACTGAGTGATGAGGTTAGATTAGCCTTTAAGGTAGATTAAGGGCTAAGGGAGAGTTGGAGGCAGTGCACCAAGTTTGACTTGGTTGTTTGAATGGTGATGGTAGTGGGGTTGGCCAAGAGAACCAGGGGTACCTAAACATGCAAAGGGGCCTATAGGTTAAGGTGGTGGAGTAAGACACCAAGAAGGTTTTGCAAGCAAGAACTAGAGTAGGAATCTGAGATTGATTCCTCCAACCCCTCTCCCTATCATTTTTTGCAACATATTGCGTCCTCTCTAGGTAAAGTTAGTTATGTTGAACCAAATAGGTTCTTTCAAGCTCGACCCCAAAAATGGGTCTATTTCAAAGTGGAACTTTCATAGGATTTGAAAGAGTCCATTGACATCCAAATTGGAGCTCTTTGGTATACCCAGAAAGTAACTTATTTTAACCTATCAAACGCGTGTTATAGGTTTCAATACATAAACCACAAGATTAAAGATTTCCCACTGGTAGTTCCTCGTAGACCTTTGTCGTTGCAAGTTACTAAAAAGCCCTGCTAGGTAAATAGTTCTACTACCAAACTAGAGGAGAAATGGACAATGGTTACAAACTGTAAGAATAAGTCCAATGGCTTTGGGATAGTTTCCAAAGTCCTTGAGCCTACCAAAGAAGTTTCAAACCCTTCAGTGAAGGGGACAGAAGCCTAGGTTGGGCCTGCAATTACTTATGCATAGCCAAGGTAGAAGGCCATGCCTCATCCTACTATCGTCATGATAGCATAGTCGAATGAATCCCCTCTCATGTCGGGAGATCATAGAAGGTCTGAGAGCCCATCTCGGCCTCTAGAAGAAGGAGAATTTTGTTAGGAGAAATGGATATTTTATTCTCGCAACATCCAAATTGGTTTCGTTTCGCCAGAATTTTTACAAAATTGCTTCTCTACTTTGGATGAGGAGCTGGACTCCAATGATATAGAGTTCCCTCCATTAATTTACTCTCATGGAATGTTTGAGGTCTAACAGGGCTCTCTAGGAAGTATTTTGTGAGGGATACTTTGTAGAAGTATGTTGGTATTGAAGTGCTTTGTCTCCAAGAAGTGAAAATTGCTAGTTTTTTGCTTACTTCGACTTGCCGATCTATTTGGTCAACCAGTAAAATGTTTTCTACTAAACATGAGGCTAGACGTGGTAGAGTAGTCACCCTTTTTTCCCCATGGTGGCATGATTTTGTGGTTGATCATGGGTCTAACCCACACATCGACTCGTATGGATACATCTTAACATTGATAATCATTATTTTTGGATTATTAATGTATATGCCTCAAATGATGTTGCTGAAAGATCTCTTCTCTGACATTGGATTGCAGATTCACTGCTAGTTGCTACCTAGCTTTTGTGTGGGGATTTCAATATGGTTGAGATGGCATACGAAAAGGATGGTAATTTTTCATTCAGATAGGCAGTTGGAAAACACAAGGCATAGTACTACATGTGTAATAAATTGGGGCTCTTTAATCCCAATATTGGTTTCCACCATTCTCATTCTCTCTGGCACACTTAGTGTAATAATTGAGCTAGTTTTGACAAGATCTTTAAACACCTTGATCGTGCCATGATCTCAACTCAATCTTTTTTCTCTTTTTCTAGCTCTTCACTTCCGAACAAGTCATTAGTGGATGCCATGTTGTCAGACCATTTCCCCATCTTTTTTTGAATTGAATGGGAGTTAAGACAACCTTGTTCCAGCAAGACCCAATTCTTCTTGAACATGTCTTTTTTGCATCATTAGCCCATGCTAGCCCACATTTGTACGGTTTGGAATTTTAGTGTAGGTCACCTCATAATATAGGCTAGATTATTTGGTGGAATGATGCCATCACTCGAACGGCAAGATTTCTTCACATTTATGGGCACTAGTTGGCCATCTTTCAACATAGGTCCTATGAGGCGACCATGGCTAACCTCTACTCAGCCACCAAGGATCTGGTAGCTATCCCTTTTTCCCCTTCATTGCAATTCAGGGTGGTAGAATTAAGGCACAAAAAGCAAGTTGCAGATAATTATGCTACCAAAGGGGCGAAAATCAAGGTCATGTTACGCTGGCTTAAAATTGGAGATCGTACCTCCAAATAATTTTTTTTGGCTCTTCATGCCAAGAACTCATCTCATGGTATCAAAGAAATAAAAGATTGTAATCAGGTGCTATCTAAGCTACCTGACATTCTCCAAGCCTTTGTTAGGCATTATGAACAAGTTTTTACTACTAGAGATTCCACACCAAAACATGAACAATCTCTTCAAGATTGCCTTATTGTTGTGCCAAACAAGCTATCTTCAACCCTATAGGAGTTATAATGAAAATTCTAGTTTGAGAGTGGTTTTAGATCTATAGGAGTTATAATGCAAATTCTAGTTTTTTTGAAGATCTCACAAATTTTAGACTTAGTCAAATTTCAGTAATCAACATGTCAAATTTTAGTAAT
>VDFB02047230.1:440909428-440922344 GCA_007258455.2 Sequoia sempervirens | reverse complement strand
TAAGTGTTGATACTTTTATGATATTTTCCTCAAACTATAGACATTGGGCATAATCTTATTCCTGCAAACCTTTAATGATAATGGCATGTTATATGGACTGTCTATATTAATTTTGCAGGTGGTTAATGAATGTTCCTTAAGGTGGTTACAGATATGCAATTATTGTGAGTACTAACATTGCCATGCATATTTAATTTGAGGATGCTAAATTGAGGAAGACACCGCCAGTTGGGCATGCACCATAATGTCTAGCAAGGGAATCGTTCAAAGGTCAAAGGAGTTCAACGCCAGGAGATTCTTCATGTGAACCAAATGTAACTACCTTGGAGTGGTCATTATTGATATTGAGAAAACGTGTGCATTATTGCAATGCTAAATCCACGGTTGGACATGCACGTCTGACCGGATTCCATGCATGCATAACCACGACTCCCCGCTTTCTCTGTTTTCCCTAAATGGCGTCCTTCTAGTTCATGGAGTTGATGACCTTGTTTAGCTAATAGTATAAATAAAGATATGATGCTCCTTCTCTAGAGGTTGCACAATTTGATATTGTACTTGCATTCTTGAGTTTTCAGTAATATAGATATACTACTCTTTTGTACTCATGATTTACAATGAATAAAATAAAGTTCTAAGTTCAAGCATCTGAGATCTCATTGTCTTAGAGGATACTTATCCAAGGGAGCCTACTTGGTGATTAATTTGTCCTTTAGTTTAGTATTGCTTTTTGTTTAGTAATTAGTTAAAAAAATTGGCACCGACTGTTCCTGTAGCCACTAGAATTTCATTATGTGACTGTTCTTGCAGCCAAAGCAGACAGAGTAGTGCCCTGTTTGTTCACTCATATTTTCATTTATGTTATGCATTTCAGCTTGGTATAATTTTTGATTGATGGTTAGCATTTATATTATTCCTTTCTAAGCAATTTACTTTCAACATTGTGTCTTTCTTAGCTGTAGAATGAAAATGGCTACTTTGGGTTCCTAGTGCACATACTGTGCTGACCCATTTTAGGCTCACGTTCCTGGGTTGAAAAGTTAAATGCACCTTCATGATGATTGAAATAGCTATTCAGGTTAGATGTCCAATCTCTGAATCATGGTTGTAAATACCTAGTTGTTGAATCATTGTAGGAGGCAGACATTTTTGGCACCATTGTCGGGGATGGTGTCAAACTAGGAAGTTCTTTGGAGTCATTGATAGTTTTCATGTTGTAGTGTTTTTGAAAGTTGTTCTTAGCATACCCCTCATTTAGGAAGTAATGAACCCCCTTATTTTTTACCATTTTTTTGTGTGAGCTGGCTGATAGTGATTTGATACTACATGCATAGAGGAAGGAGAAGAGATGCTTATGGGAGATTCCTTCCTAACAATCTTGATCCATTCCAGCTAGAAGAGCTTCCAAATCTACCAAGGAATGAAGAATAAGAAGAGCTAAACCACTTTGCTGATGCATTTCCTGATCTAACCAATTTTGAAGCTTCCACTGAAGACCAAAATCAGTTTGAGAATCCCTTTGAGAAATCCATCCAATAGGAATGGTGATGCAAATAGAAATAGACCTAACCAACCAGCTTTTCCTTTCCTCATTTCCCATTAGAATGAAGTGGACAACCTCAAAAATATCCCTGCTTCATCCCTTCCTAAGTTTTATGGACTTGTTACAGAAGATCCTGATACTTTCTTGTTCGAGTTTGACATACTCTGCAGGAGTTATGACTATACCACTAATGCCCATAGGATTAAACTATTTCCTACCACTCTGAAAGAAGATGCATTAGGATGGTTCATGAGCCTAGGAAAAGATACTGTGGCAACTTGGGAGGACATAAAGAAAAATTTCCTTGAGAAATACAAGGAATATTGCAGGGGAAGTGACATGAGAGGAGATGACATTTTCAAGATGCAGCAAAAGGAGGATGAGAGCCTGGAGGATTAAATTTCAAGGTTTTTGTTTTGCTAACAAAAATATCCACACCATACCCTCAATGAAGAATCACATAAGCTACAATTCTTAAGAAGAATCAATGAGAGTTGCATTGATGCCTTGGACCTGATGGCAGGAGGAGATATCACCCAAGTTCCTTGGGAAGACATCAAGAAAATATGTCAAAACTACTCTAGGGAAGCTTCAAAGAAAGGGAGAGCTTTCCAATCCTCTATGGGTAAGTCATCTACCAGTGGAGTCTCAAGAATGGAGATCACACACTTGTTGGAAAATTTCAAGAAAGACATTATAAACAATCTAGCTACTCAGTTGGATACATTTCAATCCAAGAAGAAAAAAGAGGAGGCAAAGGAAATGTTGGCAGAGTATTGCCCCATTACAGACAAAAGAAGAAGGAATGTAGATGCAAGATGGTAGATAATATTGAAATCAAGAAGATTGCACCCGAGTTCAAGCCAATCCATATTGAAGAAGATCAAGTCTGCTATGTTGTACAAAGGAATCCTTGGGCTCCAAGACAAAGTATGCCACCGGATCCACTATCTTATGTTGGGCCATATTTCAATTCTTATTCATCTGGTAACCAATGGCAGCCCCCATATCCATCCAGCTATGGAGGATATCCACCACAACCTTGGGGTAACCCTCCAAATGCTTGGCCCAATCATCAAAACTCTCCACCCCAGTGGCAACAACCTCAGGGGAATAAGCAGCATTATCAAGGGCATTAATAGCCACCTCAGGAAATTGGCAACAAACAAATCACTAGAGGAGAGGACAGTAATGGCCAACCCATACAACCAATTACATGCAGCCACCTTCTCAGCCCCAGCAGCCTGCTATAATGCCTTCACCTACTAATTAAAGCTCAAATCCACCTAAACGTACTCAGCTACCAACTCAACCCACACCCAATCCAAATAACAAACCACAACAGCAGCCTGCATATGTTGTGAGTGTAAGTGACATCCAGTTGTGTTCAGGAACTACTTTACCAACCCCTTCCAAGCCCATTATCACTGAGCTTCCTGTGGAAGATGAAGAAGAATATCTAGATGATCCCATTCAACCAAGTGCACCTAAAAATCTTGAACCAGTCTAAGCCAAGCAGACTGGTCAAGAACCACCATTTCCTCAGAGATTGGAAGTTGTCAAGAAGAAGGAAGAAAAAGAGGATACAAATTTTGACATCCTAAATCAACTGAAGCATATATGTTTCCATATCCCTCTATTCCAGGCCATAAAGGATGTCCCAATCTATGGCAAGACAATCAAGGAAGCATGCATCAAGAAGCCAAGCAGGAAGAAGAAAGACCCAACTACAGTTCATGTGGTGGGACAACTAGCTGACATCATGCTTGGAAAAGTGACTATCCCCAAGTACAATGACCCAGGTAGTCCTGTGGTAGCAGTTGTTATAAACGAGATCCAAATTAAGAATGCTCTGATTGATTTAGGGGCAACAATCAATGTGATGACCAAGGACATCCTGCAACAACTAAACGTTGCAAGCATGAGATCTACTCCTACTATCCTGCAACTTGTTGATAGTTCTACTATTAAGTTGATGGCATAGTGGAGGATCTTGTGGTAGTTTTAGACTCTTGGGAGTACCCAGCAGACTTCATGATTCTCTCTCCTAAAGCTACACTAGGCGGGTATCCCATTATTCTTGGAAGACCATGGTTAGCAATTGTAGATGCATGTATTGGATATTGGTCAGGGGACATGACCATTTCAGATGGGAAGAGCACTAAAAATTTTGTTCTTTATCCTCCTACTCAGCCATCTCATGATGAGGATGATCCCGTATGGCCACATGTTGGTGAAGAGGCCGAGGAAGTTAATTATGTGGTGCAACTTATGATGTTAGGAAAAATCTCCTGCATGTAGCTTCAAGATGAGGATGAAGTATTGGATAACATTATTCAGAATCATTGTGAAGTAGAAGAAGCATCATCTTCTCATTTTGTTGTTCTAGTCAAGACACTTTTTCCTGCTCTTTCTGCAGCCACCGTTCCTAAAGACTCTCTTCCTGCAGCCACACTTCCTATAGTTGAACTTCCTGCAGCAATAGGTATGACCCATACATTGTTTTCATATGAACTAAAGGTACCATGCATTAATGCATCATCCATGATAGAGTTGACTACACAAGTGCAGGTGTCAGAGGAAAGATATCTAAATGTTAACAACAAACTAAGTGAAGAACAACAACTGTTGTTGGAAAACTTATTAAGGACCCATCAACATGCATTTGTGTGGGATTATCATGATATGAAGGGATTGGACCCTAAACTTTGTACACACAAAATTTACATCAAAGATGATTGCACACCAGTGAGGCAACCACAAAGAAGAATTAACCCTACACTAAGAGAAATTGTAAAAGGGGAACTACAGAAATTGCTAGATGCATAATTTATCTACCCCATTTCGGATAGACAGTGGGTGTCTCCATTAGTGATTGTTCCCAAGAAAGGAGGGAAATGTCAAGCTTTTTTTTATTATAGAGAACTTAATGTTGCCACCATGAAGGACCATTTTCCCTTACCCTTCATAGATCAAGTTTTGGACACACTTGCAGGAAAGTAATATTTTTCTTTTCTAGATGGATTCAATGGCTACAATGAGATCCAGATTGCACCAGAGGACCAAGATAAGACCACATTTACTTTTCAATGGGGGGCCTATGCCTACATAGTACTCCCATTTGGATTATGGAATGCACCTACAGCCTTTTAGAGGGTAGTCATTAGCATATTTTCAAATATCTCTCTTGACTGCATGGAAATTTACATGGATGACTATACCACTTATGGTGCTGATTTTAATCAAACATTGGAAAATATCACGAGTCCTACAAAGATTTGAAGACCAAAACATGTCCTTAAACAGTGAAAAGTGCTTCATGATGATGTAGGAAGGTGTAGTTCTTTGCCACTACATCTCCCACAAAGGAATTCAAGTAGATCTTGCAAAGATTGAGGTGATCACAAATCTTCCCACACCTGCAAAACAGAAGGATGTTAGAATTTTCTTGGGCTATGCAGGATATTATAAGAATTTCATCAAGGATTACAACAAAATAGCAGCACCATTGTATAATCTTCTCACTAAAGATGTTGAATTTAAGTGGACTGAAGCTTGTGACAAGGAATTTTCTAACTTGAAGGTAGCTTTGACTCATGCTCCTAAACTAAAAGGACCTAATTGGGAGCTTCCTTTCCACATCCATACTGATGCATCAAATTATTTCATAGGAGCAGTCTTAGGATAGAAAGAAGGAGATATTGAAAATGCCATTTATTTTGTCAGCAAGAATTTATAGGGAGCTGAATTCAATTATACAGTGACAGAGAAAGAAATTTTGGTAGTAATTTATGCCCTGAACAAATTCAAGCATTACATAATGGGTTATCAAATCTTTGTGCACACTAATCATGCATCCATTAGGTATCTCATGAATAAACCTCTGATCTCTGGTAGGCTGGAAAGATGGTTGTTGTTGATGCAAGAGTTTGGCATGACCATTGTGGATAAACTAGGGAAGGCCAATGTTGTTGCATATTTTCTTTCAAGATTGACTACATCATGGGATAATCAAGCCATAGATGACTCTTTTCCTAATGAGAATCTATTCTCTATCAGTGTACAAACACCCTAGTATGTTGACATAGCTAATTATCTAGTCACGGGTAGAGTTCCTCCTCACTTCTCTCCAAAAGAGAGAATGACACTCATTGAAAAATATTTTCCTTTCTCATGGATTGTTGGATGTTTGTTTTATACTGGACCAGACCATGTCATGAGGAGATGTGTGAGAAAAGATGAGACATATGACATTTTGCATGTATGCCACAATAATCCATGTGGAGGACATTTTGCATCCAAGAGGACAATAATGAAGATTTTGAGCATGGGATATTATTGGCCAACACTCCGTAAGGATTCAGGAAGGTATACAAGAAAATGTGATAGATGCCAAAGAATGGGTAGGCCAACCAAATCTGATGAAATTCCACTTTACCCTCAGGTAGTAATCACTCCCTTTGATAAGTGGGGATTGGATTTTATAGGACCCATTGACCCTCCATAAAATGGTAAGTCTTATATCTTGGTATGCACTAATTATGTAACAAAGTGGGTAGAAGTTAAGGCCATGAAGCATGCAAGAGATAACAAAGTTGCAGAATTTCTTTACGAGGATATTTTCACAAGGTATGGAGTTCAACGAGAGATAGTGACTGATTAAGGGGATCAATTCACATCAACCCTTGTTGTAGCACTAGTCAATGAGTCCATTTCTTCACCCATCCACCCATCCATTTCCACTTTTCTCTCTCTTCCATAACTTCACTCCACCTCATTCCACCTCATCTTCATTAATTGCTCAACTTATTCTTTAAAAGGCGAAGCGGTAATTTCTCCACAATCTTTGCAATGAATCCTCCACACATTTAGGTATGTGCACATTAATTGCTATATCTTAATTGTCTTTAAGTGCATTCATTTAATTGTTGTACTTTAGTATGGACGCTCACCATAGCATTCCAATATTCCCTACCCTATCAAATCATTATTCTGCATGTGTGGACGCATGCCCAAATTTAGGTTGGGGGGGAAGGGAAAAGATGTGAATATTTTCCCCATGTGTCAGTCCATGCTAGTCTACGTCAAAAAAATTTAAATTGAGCCAATTTGAAATCTGAGTGAGAGGACGACTCGCATGTGTGAGGTGACACCAACTACTGCTGCCATTTCTCTCCATTATAGCTTTCCCTTATTACTCTTTCCTTGCCATTATTGACCTTGTCATATCTCAAGCTGCGTTGCAAACAAAAGGGTAAGTTAGAAAAGGAAAATTTAGTTGACATTGGAAAGTTAGCAAGTGTTGCAGGAAGGTGAATTTGATTTTTAGATAGAATTGCAGGAAGGAAATCACAAAGTGTTTGTTTGATTGAAGGCACAGAAGGAGGATGAATGTGTCAAACATGTTATACAACCTTCTTTCAATCATGGTGATCAAGACTCAAAAAGGTAGGGACAATTTTGTTTCCCACCATTGTCTGATTAAACAGCTAGTTGAGAAGTCATTGCATGATGTGTCTAGAATGACCTAGGAAGAATTCATAAAAATTGATCAAATTAGATCTGAGCATTTTCAACCTAGGGTTTTGCCTCAACCTTATAGGTTTAGCAGGAGATAGAGCACAGATGAAGCCACTCTTGGTGCTTTAACCTCTGGCACGGGCCCTAGTGTAAACCCTCCTGTAGTAGAAGAAACCATAGAAATTAGCTCTTCTAGGATAGAGCACTCAGAAAAAGAAAGTTCTTCCCATGACTCTGATGATGATGTTCCAGTTGGAATTCTAATGAAAACTAGGGCACATAAGAAAGAAGTAGAAATGAGAAAAGGAAAGGCCAAAAGGTAGCCAACAAAAAAAGAGGTGTCAAGCTCTAAGAAGAGAAAGGTTGACACTATTCATCCTACAGCCAAAGAAAAACATGAGATCCCTCCTAGGAAAGCAAGACTAGCTGGGCTAGCCTTTGGTAAGCTCCAATGGGGTATGAGAATGTTGAGGAAGAAAATATATTTAAGATAGTAGCAAACATAACATTGGTTGATCTTGCCAATATTGCAGAACAAGTCATAAATCAAGAGTAAGGAAAATCAAGATTTCCTATAGCAAGAGGTCTTGCAGCAAGAGATCCTATAGCAAAATCCAAAATAGGAGCAAGAGTCCCTGTAGCAACAACCCGAATTGGGAGAACAATCAATACCCCTGCAGCCAAAATTGATGGGATAGCCTAAATCCTTGCAGTTAGCATTAGTGCCAGAGAAGATGCTAGTAGGAATACATAACCCCCCTAATTTTTCAATACACAAGGTTGCCATGCATTTATGGAAAGAGATGCAAAGAAGAGAAGAGGAATGGAAGGATGAAAATGCAGATTGAAGAAAGAAATTCAAAAGAGATATGAGGAAATTGAAGATAAAGATCCAGAAATTGCCACCTTGAAGAAGAAGGTGGATGATATGGCAACTTGGTACCACAAATTTTGGAATGTAGGACCCCTCCAAAGGTCTATGCTATGCATTTGAAGGAGAAATATCTCTCTTTTAGACTAGAAAGAATTGTCTCAGGTTTGAACCCTTCTATTGAGACCCCTATTGAATTTTTCAATGCTTATTAGATTGCTTCCCCTAAAATGAAGAATTTGCTATGTGAATTTTATTTGCATAATTATGTTGTAACTCAAGACCATGATTGTAATCCGTTGTTGTATGTTGGGGATGTCCAATTAATGGCATTTATGTCTTGGTTGCAAAATGAGATTAGTTGGGGATAGCAATATGGGGCTTATAAGCAGATGGAATCCAACATCCCCCTATCCATTAGGGCTGAATCAAGGAATCTAGGGGATATTTTAAGGGAATGGCACATAATGCTTTTTAGACCTAGCTATGGTAATAGGATTATGCCTTGGATAGAAGCAATTTATAGTGAGTATGAGGAAAAGGAAAAAGAAAAAGAAAAAGAGGAAACTGTGAAGAGATACCTCTCACAAAGATGGACAAAGGGGCGATTTTGGCTTCCCCTGACTTTTCAGCCACCCATCCTAATGTGTCATGTACCGAACTTTAGGTTCTACCAATATGATATTGCTGCAGAGAGACAAAGATGGAGCAGATTGGACAGATTGGGAGGATTTTATTGGGATCCTAATTCACGCACAACACACTCTAATGTGGGACAGTTGTCAGTTGTAAATTTCAAAGCATTGACCAAGCAAAAGAACAATCCTTCCCCTACTGGAGGACCAGCAAGATCTTAGGTTGGGGGGAGTGATGAGTCTAGTTTATGGTCTCATTTTTGGGTAGAATTTGTGATTTAGTTGTTGAAGTTATCATGGACTTTGACATTAAGTGTTGATAATTTTATGATATTTTCCTCAAACTATAGACATTGGGCTTAATCTTATTTCTGCAAACCTTTAATGATAATGGCATGTTATATGGACTGTCTATATTAATTTTGCATGTGGTTAATGAATGTTCCTTAAGGTGGTTACATATATGAAATTATTGTGTGTACTAACATTGTCATGCAGATTTAATTTGAGGATGCTAAATTGAGGAAGACACCGCCAGCTGGGCATGCACCATAACGTCCAGCAAGGGAATCATTCAAAGGTTAAAGGAGGTCTTTGCATTGCCAATTTCACCGAATTGGAAAGTCAGTTGGCCCACTAGCTTGCCAATTCGATGAAATTGGCAACCTAACTTTCCCTATTTGAAAAAATGGGTCCAAGAAATGGGGTCTCCCGATGATGTAAAAATCATCGAGAGACCCCATTTCTTGGACCTATTTTTTCAAACAAGCCACTACATTGCCAATTTCATCGAATTGGCAAGCCAGTGGGCTCACTAGCTTGGCACTTTGGTGAAATTGTCAACCTAACTTGCCTATTTGAAAAAATCAGTCCAAGAAATGGGGTCTCCCAGTGATTTACATCATCAAGAGACCCTATTTCTCAGACCTATTTTTTCAAATAGGCCACTACATTCTCAATTTCACCGAATTGGCAAGCTAGGGTAGAGGGTTTAAGGGTTTAAGGGTAAAGGGTAAAGGGTAAAAGGTAGAGGGTTAAGGGTTGAGGGGAGAGAGATAGGGTGAGTGAGTGAGAGAAGACTTGAGAGAGGGAGGGTAGGAGGGAGATACTTGAGAGAAAGAGAGAGGGAGGTAGGAGCAAGATAGAGGTAGAGGATGATAGAGGGTTTTAGGGTTAGGGTTAAAGAGTTAAGGGTAGAGGTGGGGAGAGAGATAGGAGTGATTGAGGTGATAGAGACTTACTTGAGAGAGGGAGAGTGGGAGAGTACTTGAGAGAGATAGAGGGTAGAGAGTTAAGAGTAGAGGGTAGGGGTTTAAGGGTTAAAGGGTTAAGGAGTTAAGGCTAGAGGGGAGAGAGATAAAAGGGAGTGAGTGAGAGAGAGACCTGAGAGAGGGAGAGGGGGTGGGAAGTAGAGATAGATAAAGAAAGAGGGAGTGAGTGGGAGAGAGATAGAGGGTAGAGGGTTAAGAGTAGAGGGTAGAGGGCTCACTAGCTTGCCAATTTGGTGAAATTGGCAATCTAACTTAGCCTGTTTGAAAAAATGGGTCTGATAAATGGGGTCTCCCGGTTATTTACATCACTAAGAGACCCCATTTCTTAGACCCATTTTTTCAAACAAGCCACTATCACCAGGAGACCTTGTTGATGGTGTTTTCTGCATAGCAGCAACTTAGACAAAATATAATATTCTATCTCTTTTGAAAGGTAAATCTCTATCAGCAAGCCTCAAGAGATAACCCCAAGGTCTCTAATGCCAGATCTTGACAATGCATAAACAACTTAGTGATAATGTGAAAATCTTGGTAATCACAAGGGGCCTTACAAATGAACAATGTTGGAAGTGTACTTTCATCAAATGCATGTAACAATATGGTGATGCCTTCAATCCTAAAACTAACCTAGATTCAAAATAAACAGCAAAAGAGAAGGGTTGAGAGAGATTTTAAACTAACTCCTAAGATCAATCACAACAATGATGAATGCTACAAATGGATAGATCCTCCCATTAAAACCAATCTCTGCTTTATCAAGGACAAGCCAACAACTACACAAAGATGGTGCAATCTTCTAAGGAAACTGAAGATTTTCAAACTATGAATATTCATTCTTATACCCACTAACTGGTGCAATGTAAACAAGCATCCATAGTTGAACTTAGCACAAAATAAGGCCCAGACTAACTTTACACAACAATTTACAATTAGTAAATTGCTAAAAGTATGGACCGGAGATCAATCAACATCATTCACATTTTACCATTATTGCAAAAGAACTAAAAACTAGCATCTAACATCTGAGAATCAAGAACAAGCAACCATAAACTGTCAAAGTGTAACACAAAGCTTGTCAAATCAACAATCCAATTGCATTAACTTCTCTAGCATTACATAACAATTTTCGGTCTCTCCTCTCCTACAGCTACTAATTTGCAGAATTTAATTCCTAACTTATCCAATTTTGGCTTCTATAGCTTCTAAAAAGCTATTCTAACCTGGTCCAACCTCTTACAAATGAGAAGGCACTGGCCTTTTATAGAAAATTACATTTTGAATCAATGGCCAAGATTTAATTCATCCAATGGCTGCAATTGCACTTCTAGAAGCATCAAGTTGTTAATTTAATTTGGGAGCTTATGGTACATAATCATCCAATTGCATAAAAGCAGTTACATATGGAACAATGAGAAAACAATATTATGCCAACTTGTCATTAATGAAAATTCTGATTGGATGATGAAATCAGTTTCACATGTCTTCCTGAAACTCCTTCCAACTGTAGACAATTTGGGCATGGATTCTTATGCAAGCCTCACTTTTAATATTTGAATTGAACTATTCCAGATTCCCCTTTTGGCATGAATCCATATGCAAGCCCCCCTTTTAATATTTATTTAATCCTGAAAAACAAATATCTATTTTGGGAAAAATTTCTATTTTTGGAAAAAAAAAATTCAAAATTTTCTCCATCTCAAAATTTCATTTTAGGAACATTTAAATTTCAAAACATTTTTGGAAAAAAATTGCACTTGAAGAAAAATTTCCATTTTTCACAAAAAAAATCATTTTGGAAAATTTCGGGATTTTGAAGGGTTCTTGGAAATTTCCAAAATAAATGGAAATTTTGGGATTTCACCCCTTCGCGGAAATCAGAATTTAGGGGATTTCCATCAGGGACAAAAATCCCCTAAACTCCATAACTTATTTTCTAGAAGGAATTTTTTGAAAATTCAAAAAGCAACCCTACCTAATTTTTCGTCCTCTACCCATGTGTGCAAAAAAAGAAAATTTACATTTTTGGAAAATTTTGGGATTTTGAGGGGTTCTTGGAAATTTCCATTTTTGGAAATTTCGGGCCCATTTCCGAGCAGGGTCAAAATCCCCTAAACCTCATAACTTTTTTCTTAGAAGGAATTTTCAAAAAATTCAAAAAGCAACCCTGCCTAATTTTTCATCCTCTATCCATGGGTGCAAAAGAGAAAATTTCCAGTTTTGGAAAATTTTGGGATTTTGGGGGTCTTGGAAATTTCAAAATATAGAAATTTTGGGGATTTCCATTAAGGACGAAAATCCCCCATTTCCGAGCAGGGTTAAAATCCCCTAAACTCCATAACTTTTTTTCTAGAAGGAATTTTCAAAAAGTTCAAAAAGCAACCCGGCCTAATTTTTCATCATTTATCCACGAGTGTAAAAATGATTTACATATAACATTGAAAATTCACTTCAAAATCCTCATTTTCAAATTCCAAGACAAGTGAATTTCCCCTAGAGCCTCAAAATATTGTTCTCATCAACCCAGTCTAGACTTAATCCCAAAATAACCTCCCAAGAAGATCAAAACCAAAATTTAACCAAGCCAAGATGCAAAGATGCAAAAGAAAAAAGAGGGTCCCCACCTCTGGTGGGGCGTGTGTGTGAAAATTGCACAACAAACCCCATTCCTTAGACCCATTTTTTCAAACAAGCCACTACATTGCCAATTTCACCTAATTAGCAAGCCAATGGGCCCACTAGCTTGTCAATTCAGTGAAATTGGAAACCTAACTTACCATGTTTAAAAAAATGGGTCCAAGAAATTGGGTCTCCCGGTGATTTATATCACCAGGAGACCCCATTTCTTGGACCCATTTTTTCAAACTTGCCTATTTAAAAAAATGGGTCCAAGAAATGGGGGCTCCCGGTGATGTAAATCAAGTTAGGGTAGAGGGTTTAAGGGTTTAAGGTTTTAATGTTTAAGGGTAGAGGGTAGAGGGGAGAGAGATAGGAGTTTGTGTGTGTGTGTGTGAAAGAGAGAGAGAGGGAGGGAGTGAGAGAGAGAGAGAGACTTGAGAGAGGGAGAGGGGGTAGGAGG
>VDFB02047230.1:440899276-440909328 GCA_007258455.2 Sequoia sempervirens | reverse complement strand
CTTAGCTAGATACACTTCAGGCCAAGAGGAAGCAAGAGGAGGCAAAGAAAATGTTGGTAGAGTATTGCCCCCATTGTAGACAAAAGAAGAAGGATTGCAGATGCAAGATGGTAGCTAATATTGAAGGCAAGCAGATTGCACCCGAGTTCAAACCAATTCAGATTGAAGAAGATGAAATCTACTATGTTGCACAAAGGAGGCCTTGGGATCCAAGACAAGGTATGCTAGCAGATCCACTCTCTTATGCTAGGCCATATTTTAATTCCTATTCATTTGACAACCAATGGCAACCTCCATATCCATCCAACAATGGAGGATATCCACCATAGCCTTGGGGTAACCCTCCAAATGTTTGGCCCAATCATCAAACCTCTCCACCCCAGTGGAAGCAACCTTAGGGGACTTGGCAGTAATTTCAAGGGAATTGCCAACCACCTCTAGGAAATTGGAAACAAACAAATCAATGGATGGGAGGACAACAATGGCCTACCCAGACAATCAGTTATATGCAACCACCTTCTTAGCCCCAACAACCTGCTATAATGCCTCCACCTGCTAATTCAAGCTAAAATGCACCTAAACCTACTCAACTACCAACTCAGCCCACACCCAATGCAAATAACAAACCACAACAATAGCCTATATACTCTGCTGATTCAAATAAATTCCTTGCATATGCTGTGAGTGTAAGTGACATCCGCTTGCATTCATGAACAACTTTACTAGCCCCTTCCAATCCCATTATCACTGAGCTTCCTATGGAAGAGGAAGAGGAACCTCTAAATGATCCCATTCAGCCAAGTGCACCTAAAAATATTGAACTAGTCCAAGTCAAGAAAACTGAACAAGAACCACCATTTCCTCAGAGATTGGAAGTTGCCAAGAAAAAGGAAGAAAAAGAGGATACAAATTTTGATATCTTGGATCAGCTAAAGCATATATGTGTCCAGATCCTTCTATTCTAGGCCATAAATGATGTCCCAATCTATGGCAAGGCAATCAAGGAAGCATGCCTCAAGAAGCCAGGTAGGAAGAAGAAAGACCCCAATATAGTTCATGTGGTGGGATAGCTAGCTGAAATCATGCTTGGAAAAGTGATTATCCCTAGGTACAATGACCCAGCTAGTTCTGTGGTAGCAGTTGTTATAAATGAGATTCAAATAAAGAATGCTCTAATTGATTTAGGGGCAACAATAAATGTAATGACCAAGGACATCCTGCAACAACTAAATGTTACAAGCATGAGATCTACTCCTATTGTCCTGTAGCTTGCTGATAGTTCTACTGTTAAGCCTAATGGTATAGTGGAGGATCTTGTGGTGACTCTAGACTCCTGGGAGTACCCAACAAACTTCATGATTCTTTCTCCTAAAGCTACACTAGGCAGGTATCCCATTATTCTTGGAAGGCCATGGTTAGAAATTACATATGCATATATTGGATGTTGGTCAGGTGACATGAACATTTCTGATGGGAAGAGTACCAAAATTTTTGTTCTTTATCCTCCTGCACAACTATCCCATGATGAGGATAATCCCGCATGGCCACATGTTGGTGAAGAGACCGAGGAAGTTAATTCTATGGCACAACTTATGATGTTAGGTAGAAGCTCCTTCATGCAGCTTCAAGATGAAGATGAAGTGTTGGTTAACATTATTCAGAACCATTGTGAAGTGGAGGAAGCATTATCTTCTCATTCTGCTACTCCAATCAAGACCCTTTTGCCTTCTCTTCCTGCAACCATTGTTCATGTAGAAAAACTTCCTGCAGCAACAGGTATGTCTCATACATTGCTTCCATATGAACTCAAGGTAGCATGTGTTAATGGATTAGCTATGATAAAGTCAACTACACAAGTACAAGTGTTAGAAGGAAAGTATCAAAATGTTAATAAAAAATTGAGTGAAGAACAACAATTGCTATTGGAAAGATTATTAATGACTGGGCATCAACATGCATTTGTGTGGGATTATCATGATATGAAGGGATTAGATCCTAAGCTTTGTGCTCACATAATCTATATCAGAGATGATTGCATCCCTGTGAGGTGGCCACAAAGAAGAATTAATCCTGCACTAACATAAATTGTAAAAGGAGAACTGCAGAAGTTGCTAGATGCAAGATTTATCTACCCCATTTCAGATAGCCAGTGGGTGTCTCCATTAGTGATTGTGACTAAAAAAAGAGAGAAATGATGAGTTTGTGTTGATTACAGGGAACTTAATTCTACTACCCAAAAAGACAATTTTCCCTTACCTTTCATTGATCAAGTTTTGGACTCATTTGTAGGAAAACAATACTTCTCTTTTCTAGATGGATTTAGCAGCTACAACTAGTTCCAGATTGCACCAGAGGACTAGGAGAAGACCACCTTTACTTGTCCATGGGGGACTTATGCCTACTCAGTACTCCCATTTGTCTTATGCAATGCACTTGCAACTTTTCAGAGGGCAGCCATTAGCATATTTTCAAACATTTCTCATGATTGTTTAGAAATTTATATGGATGATTTCACCACCTATGGTGCTTATTTCAATGAAGCATTGGAGAATCTCAGGAAAGTCCTACAGAGATGTGAAGATCACAATCTCTCTTTAAATAGTGAAAAGTTCTTAATGATGATGCAGGAAGGTGTAGTTCTTGGACACTACATCTCTCACAAGGGAATTCAAGTCGATCCTACAAAGATTGAGGTGATCAAAAATCTGTCCACACCTACAAAAAAAAGGATGTTAGGAGTTTCTTGGACCATGTAGGCTATTATAGGTGGTTCATCAAGGATTTTAACAAAATAGCAGTACCATTGTATACCCTCCTCACTAAAGATGTTGAATTCCAGTGGAATGAAGCTTGTGACAAGACATTTTCTGATTTGAGGGTAGCTTTGACTCGTACTCCTGTACTAAAAGAACCTAATTGGGATATTCCTTTCCACATCCATATAGATGCATAAGACTATGCCATAGGAGCAGTCTTAGGACAAAAATAAGGAGCTATTGAAAATTCCATTTATTTTGTCAGCAAAAATTTATAGGGAGATGAATTCAACTATACAGTGATAGGGAAAGAAATGATGGCAGTAATCTATGCCTTGAACAAATTTAGGCATTATATAACAAGTTACCAAATCTTTGTGCACACTGATCATGCAAGCATTAGGTATCTCATGAATAAGCCTCAGATCTTTGGTAGGATGGAAAGATGGTTATTGTTAATGCAGGAGTTTGACATAACCATTGTGGATAAACCAGGAAAGACCAATGTTGTTGCAGATTTTCTTTCAAGGCTGACTACATCAGGGGATAATCAAGCCATAGATGACTCTTTTCCTAATGAGCATCTATTCTCTATCAGTGTACAAACACCTTGGTATGCTAACATAGCTAATTATCTGGTCATAGGTAGAGTTCCTCCTCACTTCTCTCTGAAAGAGAGAAGGGAACTCATTGAAAAATATTTTCCTTTCACATGGATTGCTGGATGTTTGTTTTATATTGGATCAGACCATGTGATGAGGAGATGTGTGAGAGAAGATGAGACATATGACATTTTCCATGCATGCCACAATGAACCATGTGGAGGAAATTTTGCAGCCAAGAGGACAACAATGAAGATTTTGAACAAGGGATATTACTGGCCAACACTCCACAAGGATGCAGGGAGGTATACAAGAAAATGTGATAGATTCCAAAGACTAGGCAGGCCAACCAAATATGATGAGATGCTACTTTTCCCTCAGGTAATAATCACTCCCTTTGACAAGTGGGGATTGGATTTTGTAGGACCCATTGAACCTCCATCAAATGGTAAGTCCTATATCCTGGTATGCACTAATTATGTAACTAAATGGGTAGAAGTTAAGGCTATGAAACATGCAAGAGATAACAAGGTTGCAAAATTTCTTTATGAGGATATTTTCACAAGGTATGGAGTTCCACGAGAAATAGTGACTGATCAAGGGACTCAATTCACATCAACCCTTGTTGTAGCACTAGTCAATGAGTACAACATAAGACATAGGACTCCTTATCACCCCCAGGCCAATCGCCAAGTTGAGGTGACCAACAAAGAAATTGAAGCTATTATGACCAAAACAATAGCTATCCACAGAAAGGACTAGGAAAATAGATTACCAGAAGTTGTTTGGGCCTACATAACTACCTGGAAAACAACTATAGGATTCACTCCATTTGAGTTGCTGTATGGAAAGACAACCATGATGCCCATTGAATTTGAACACAAGACTCTTAAGACTGCAATGGATTTGGGGATGGATATCTCTAAGGCACAAAGAGAAAGAATCATGCAACTAAATTCTTTGGATGAGATGAGAAGAGCAGCCCTGCACCACATAGAGGTAGTGTAGAATCAGAGAATCAAGTGGCATGAAAAATTCATCAAGGATAATAAATTCCAACCAAGAGATTGAGCCTTTCTCTATGACTCAAAGTATTAGGACAATGCATGAAAATTGCATACAAGGTGGCTAGGACCATATATGAAGTTGCTGAAGTATTCCCTAATGGTGCTGCACAACTCATTACTATTGACCTAGTTAGATTTAAGTTGCTTGTTAATGGTAATTGCCTCATATTGTATCACAAGACAACTTCCAAGGAGGAGTTCCTACAACAATTCACTCAGCATGCAACACCTGAGCTTCTTGCAGCCAAAGGAAGTGGACCTAGTGTCCCTCCTTCTAGCTACTTAGGGTACATAATTGTCATAATAAAGACTTCCACTTTCGTGGGAGTCCACTTCTCCACTTCTCCACCCATTTTCCCATCCATCTCCACCTTTCTCTCTCTTCCATCGCTTCACTTCATTCCACTCCACCTCATCCCACCTCATCTTCATTAGTTTCTCAACTTATTTCCTAAAAAGGCAAACGGTACTTTCTCCATAATCTTTGCAACAAATACTCCACACATTCATGTATGTGCGCATTAATTGCTATATCTTAATTGTCTTTAAGTGCATTCATTAAATTGTTGTATGTTAGTATGGATGTTCACCATAGCATGCCAATATTCCCTACCCTGTCAAATCATCATCCCACATGCGAGGACACATTCCAAAATTTAGGTTGGGGGGGAGGAAAAAGATGTGAATATTTTTCCCACGTGTTAGTCCATGCTAGTCTATGTCAACAAAATTTAAATTGAGCCAATTTGAAATCTGAGTGAGAGGACGACTTGCATGTGTGAAGTGACACCAACTGCCACCGCCATTTCTCTCCATCATAGATTTCCTTTATTATTCCTTTCTTGCCATTATTGTCCTTGTCATAATCCCAAATTGCAAACAAAAGGTAAAAAGGGAAAATTCAGTCGACATTGGCATTGGAAATTTAGCAAGTGTTGCAAGAAGGTGAATCTGGTTTTAGATGAGAATTACAGGAAGGAAATTGTAGAGTGTTTGTTTGATTGAAGACAATGGGAGTGGGTTAATTTGAAATGAACCCATGATGCATGATCTATTTCTAGAGGATGCACCCTGCCTAGCCGAATTCAGAAACTGCAGGTGGATAGACTACTTCTTGAAGCTGAATGATTTTGATGAAGACATTGCACTAGAATTCACCCATACATTGTCTGAAGGGAAGGCCATGGTAAAGGGGCTAGAGGTAATAGCGACTGAAGAAAGAATTGTAGAAGTTATAGGGTTACTTGCTAATGGTGAGAATTTCCCTACTTCCAAAGATGCCAGATCAGCTAGGGCTGAATTTATAGAGATGAACGACCCTCCATTGAGCATAGATAAACAGGGTGCGAAGAGAATGTCTTTACCTGAGCCATGGAAGCAGATAGTTGCTTATGTCATAAAATACATCACGTGTGAAGGTCACCAGTTGAATTTGCATTCCGTGCACTTCAAGCTTTTGAATCATATGAGGCACAGAATGAGGATGAATGTGTTGAATGTGCTATACAACCTTCTTTCAATCATGGTGGCTGAGACTCAGAAAGGTAGGGAAAATTTAGTTTCCCACCATTGTCTGATTAAATTGTTAGTTGAGAAGTATTTGCATGATGTGTCTGGAATGACTTGGGAAGAATTCATAAAAATTGATCAAACTAGACCTAAACACTTGCAACCTAGGATTTTACCTCAACCCCATAGGTCTAGTAGGAGATTGAGTAAGGTTGAAGCCACTCTTGGTGCTTCAACCTCTGGTGCAAGCCCTAGTACAAACCCTCCTGCAATAGAAGAAACCATAGAAATTAGCTCTTTTGGGACAAAGCACTCAGACAAAGAAAGTTCTTCCCCTGACTTTGATGATGATGTTCCACTTGGAATTTTAATGAAAACTAGTGCACAAAAGAGAGGTAGAAACGAGAAAAGGAAAATCCAAAATGCAGTTGACAAAAAAGAGGTGCCAAGCTCTAAGAAGAGAAAGGTTGACACTGTTCATCCTCCAACCAAAGAAAACATGAGAGCCCTCCTAGGAAAGAAAGACCAGCCAGGCCAGACTTTGGTATGCCTCTGTAGGAAAGCCCTAAATCTAGAGAAATATCACAAGGGGACACAAAAGCTCCAATGGGGCAGGAGAATGTCGAGGAAGAAGATATATTTAAGATGACATCAAACATAACATTGGCTGATCTTGTTAACATTGTAGAACAAGTCAAAAATCAAGAGTATGAGGAAAATTAGGGTTTCCTACAACAAGAGATCCTACAGCAAGAGGCCCTGTAGCAAGATATCTTGTAGCAAAATCCAGAACAAGAACAAGAGTAGGAGTTCCTACAACCACAACAAGAACTGGGAGAACAATCAACACCCCTGCAGCCCGAATTGATGGGACAACCTAAATCCTTGCAGATTGTACCATGTGAAGAGCAAGCATTAGTGCCAAGAAAAATTCTGGTAGGAATTCATAACCCTCCTGATTTTTCAATGCACAAGGTAGCCATGCATTTATGGAAAGAGATGTAAAGAAGAGAAGAGGAATGGAAGGAGGAAAAACGCAGGTTGAAAAAGGAAATTCAAAAGAGAGATGAGGAAATTGAAGACAAAGATGCAAAAATTGCTACCTTGAAGAAGAAGATGGATGATATGGCAGCCTTGGTACCATAGATTTTAGAGTGCAAGACCCCTCCAAGGGTCTATGCTCTGCACTTAAAGGAGAAGTATCTTTATTTTAGACTGGAAAGGATTGTTTCAGGTTTGAACCCTTCCATTGAGATCCCTACTAAATTTTTCAATGCTTATCGAATTGCTTCCCCTGAAATGAAGAATTTGTTGTGTGAGTTTTATTTGCATAATTATGCTGTGACTCAAGACCATGATTGGAATTCGCTGTTGTATGTTGGGGATGTCCAATTAAGGGCATTCATGTCTTGGGTACAAAATGAGATTAGTTGGGGACAACAATATGGGGTTTATAAGAAAATAGAATCCAACATCCCCCTATCCATTAGGGTTGAATCAATGAATCTAGGGGATATTTTTAAGGGAATGGCATAAAATGCTTTTCAAACCTAGCTATGGTAATATGATTATGCCTAGGATAGAAGCAGTTTATAGTGAATATAAAGAAAAGGAAAAAGCAAAAGAGGAAACTGTGAAGAGATACCTCTCCCAAATATGGAACAACCTAACTGATGATCTCAAGTATGCTGGGCCTCATTCCATCCAGAACTATGCTACAACTCTTAAAAGAATTGACAAATATATTCACATTGGAAGGACAAAAGGGCGATTCTGGCTTCCCTTGACTTTTTAGCCACCCATCCTAATGTGACCTGTACTAAACTTCAGGCTCTACCAATATGATATTGCTACAGAAAGACAAAGATGGAGCAGATTGGATAGATTGGGAGGATTCTATTGGGATCCTGATTCATGCACAACACACTCTGATGTGGGACCATTGTTAGTTGCAAATTTTAGAGCATTGACCAAGCAAAAGAATAGGCCTTCCCCTGCTGGAGGACTAGAAAAACCTTAGGTTGGGGGGAGTGATGAGTCTAGTTTATGGTCTAATTTTGGGTAGAATTTATGATTTAGTTGTTGAAGTTATCATGGACTTTGATGATGAGTATTGATACTTTTATGATATTTCCTCAAACTATAGACATTGGGCTTAAACTTATTTCTGCAAACCTTTAATGATAATGGCATGTTATATAGACTATCTATATTAATTTTGCATGTGGTTAATGAATGTTCTTTAAGGTGGTTACAGATATGCAATTATTGCACTTACTAACATTTACATGCATATATAATTTGAGGATGCTAAATTGAGGAAGACACCGCCAGTTGGACATGCACCATAAAGTCCAACAAGGGAATCATTCAAAGGTCAAAGGAGGTCGACGGAAGGAGATTCCCCATGCAAACCAAATGTAACCACCTTGTAGTGGCCTTTATTGATGTTGAGAAAACATGCTCATTACTGCAGTGCTAAATCTGTGGTTGGATATGCATGTCTGACCGAATTCCATGCATGCGTAATCGCTGCCCCACTTTCTCTGTTTTCCCTAAATGGTGTCCTCCTAGTTCATGGAGTTGACTTCCCTGTTTAGTTGGTAGTATAAATAAGGATCAGATGCTCCTTTTATAGAGGTTGCATGATTTGATATTGTACTTGCATTCTTAAAGTTTTCAACAATACAGTTATGCTACTCTTTTGTACTCATGAATTCTAGTGAATAAAATGAAGTTCTAAGATTGAGCATCTAAGTTCTCATTAGTTTTAGAGGATAATTATCCAAGGGGGCCCACTTGGTGAGTAATCCATCCTTTATTTTAGTATTAGTTTAATATTACTTTCTATTCAGTAATTAGTTAAGAATCTGGCACCGGCTGTTCCTACAGCCACTAGAATTCCATTATGTGACTGTTCCTGTAGCCAAAAAAGACAAAGTAGTGTCATGTTTGTTTGCTTAGATTTTCATCTCTATTATACATTTCAACTTGGTGTAGTTGTTGATTGATGATTATCATTTATGTTATTCCTTTCCAAGAAATTTACCTTCAACATTATGTCTTTCTTAGCTGTAGAATGAAAATGGCTACTTTGGGTTCCTAGTGCACATACTGTGTTGACCCATTTTAAGTTCATGTCCCTGGGTTGACAAGTTAAATGCACCTTCACGATGATTGAAATAGCTATTCAAATTAGATGTCTAATCTCTGAATCATGAATGTAAAGGCCTAGTTGTTAAATCATTGGAGGAGGCCAACACCACCCTCTCCCTCTCCCTCCCACCCTAACTAGAGAACTCTCTCTCTCTCTCTCTTAGGTCTCTCTATCCATCTCTTAAGTATCTCCCTCCCATCCTAACTAGAGAACTCTCTCTCCCTCCCTCCTATCTCCCTCTCTGCCTCTCCCACCTCTCCCGCCTCTCCCTCTCTCTCATGTCTATCTCTAACATCCCCTCCCTCTCTCAAGTCTATCCTTCCCAACCCCTCCCCTTCTCTCAAGTATCTCCCTCCTACCCCCTCTCTATCAAGTCTCTCCCTCCCACTCTCTCCCCCTCTCTCAAGTCTCTCCCACCCACCCTAACTAGAGAACACACAAACACACTTTGGTCTCTCCCTCACACCCACTCTCTCTCCATCTCTATCTCTCTATCTCTCTCCCACTCCCTATTTGTCCCTGTCCCTCTCTCTCTCTCTCCCCCACCCCATCTCCATGTCTTAGGTCTCTCCCTTCCACCCTAACTAGAGACCTCTTCCTCTCCCTCAGCTCTATCCCTCCCACTCCCTCACCCTCTCTCAAGTCTCTCCCTCCCACCCTAACTAGATAAATCTCTCTCTCTCTCTCTCTCTCTTAGGTCTCTCCCCCTCTCCCATCCCTCCCTCTCTCTCAAGTCCCTCTCACTTAAAAACCCCTACCTCTATCTCTCCACTCCATCCCCCTCATCTCCTCAAGCCCCTCCTCCACCCCTCTCCCTCCTCTTCTTGTGTTTCTTCTCTCACTCCTATCTCTATCTCATCTACCCTCTACCCTCTATCTCTCTCTCTCTCTCAAGTATCTCTCTCCTAACCCCTCTCCCTCTCTCAAGTCTCTCCCTCTATCACTCACTCACTCCTTATAT
>VDFB02047230.1:440744745-440899176 GCA_007258455.2 Sequoia sempervirens | reverse complement strand
GAAACATACATCAGGGGTGGGTTGTGGGGGTATGTTATCCAAAGGCTCCACATTCTCAACCTGCATTCTTGTGTAACTCGTATGAGATGTATCAAAAATGTATGAGGGCACATCTTTTACTATTTCATTCATATGAGCAATAAGCTGCTCAATCCTAGCCCAAGGGATCTTGTATATCAGCAAATGCTTCTCTATATGATGGGACATTCTTTCTCTTCCATTCCTCTATAATCACAACTTTATTATATGAATCCATTCTCTCACCAGTGGAAGCTTCATCTCAGTTCCTGATCACATCATCAAGTGCAAACCAATGCTCATACCCTGAAAAATTATGTGATAAGCTTGCTAGATGAATAAGTCCCTCTACATCAGATTTCTTTCTTTCATACCCAAGAGGAAGGTTGTAATGAGCTAATTTAGCATCAATTTCTTCATATCCTTCAATGGCATATACTGTGAAATCTCCAAAACAAAGAGTGTTAGGCAAGAGTGATTGTTTATTATGACTCTTGAGATGTTTATTATCAAACCTTGCTAATTGTCATACTATTTCCAAATAAGCAAATTTGTTAGGAACTACTCGGGGTAGCAAATGTGGAACCCCTTCAAATCCACAAACCCTTATCATTGTGCAATCAGAGAAGGCATACTAGTCTCCCCAATTATGGTTCACCTTGCCTCTCGGGTTGTTTTCCTTTGGTCTAAAAAATCTTTGCACCTTAGGGGATAAATTGTGATCATATGAATAGCCTTGCAACTTCATTAGTGGTTTAACAAAATATTCTTCAAAATATAAATAGTGAGACCTCTCACATCGAATATCCCATAGTGTAGTCCACATTTGTATAGGTTTAAAGTTTCCATCTTTACCTATGTCATTGATTCTTAATTCTTTACCCCACAGATTTCTAGCATGTCCCTCATATAAAAGTAAATGCATTAACAAGGAATAGTGTTTGAAATCTATCAAATCACTGTTGTTTTTTATTCTTTCAAGCCCTTGATTTAGGGCATTCACCAAATAGTTTGCATAGTCGAATGACCTAGAATCTTTGATTTGTATATCAGTTGTTAGAACCATCGGTGCAATAGACATAAGCGGTGGAACCTCAATTCCCAAGACTTGATCAGCTAAGTAGTAGGTATATTGGAAGTATTCTTCAAAAAAATCTATATGAAATGGAGGGTTGTCATTGCTCAATTTTTTTTTGAGTTGACCTTGCTCATTCTTAGGTCTGTGCAAGGCTAGCTTCCATCTCTTGTAACTGGTATCCATGCAACGGTATTCTCTCAAAAAGTCTCTAATGGTGAATGGAAATTTCATGGGACCTTCTAACTGAAATACATTAGAGATCAGGTCTTGGGAGATAGCAAGCATATCAGCCCCATTTGGTGATTGGATAGTTTTTTTCTTAGCATTATACTGACTGGCCAGAGCTTTCACCAATTCTACGTTAATGAACACGTTTGGCACCACAAGTCTTTCTAAGTTCAGTCTCCATGGGTTACAAACTGGTTGAAATTTGAATTGTTTTTTGTAGTGATACATTAAAATCTCATAGCCCCGTTGTGGCGTTCAAACATCCCCAAGACCCCTATGTTTTTCTAACAATTTACTTGCTTGAACACTTCTTCTGGGTCTTGGCCCTAACCCTGAACACTAAGATATCAAGTCTTGGTTTAAATTCCTCTTTTCAATTTTTTGTTTCTTTGTCTTAGGTTTTTCCACATTTTCTTCCATTGCAAACTCTGAAAAAATGCAACTTTCTAGCTAAGAGTGGAGTACTTACGCAAATTTTTTCTTCTCCTAGCTTCAATGCATGAGAGCTCTAAGTTTTGTCCTTTCTACTTCTTCCCTTAGCATAGCCTTTTTGGTTTTTACAAATTGTATGATTAATTTGTGGTGCAATTCACCTCTGTGTTGGATCATTAATATACCACCTTCTTCAGTCTTGTCATTAGGGAGAGCATTTATGTTAAATATCTTGATGATGCTTTTGATGCCACATCAGCTAGTAGTAATCATTCATCACTATATCTTTGGTACCTTCGTTTGTTTTCCACCAATGGCCACCTTCTCCACTGATAAGTGTTTTTCTTTCGGTCTATTGGTAAGACATCAAACAATGTTACCCTGATGCATCCTAGCTTCACCAATAAGTGTTCGAATTTGATACCTTGTGATTATATCGGGCTATTAGGGGAGCTTTATCATTCATTCTGCCAATGCACCAGAGTTGTGGCGATGGAAGAATATTAAGCTGATGTAAGGATATGAATTTCCCCTTTCGTGCTATCAGTGGGGTGGTGATGGGAGTTCCACCGACAGAGTATTGTTAGCCCAATGGTTTCAAATAACTTCAATGGATTTCATGAATGTGATTATTTGGGTATGCTTGTTACAAAAATGGATTCTTTACATGAACCTTAGTAATTTTTCTAGATCATGAAATTGAGTCTAGTGAGATTTTGTAAGGACTAGGAGATAAATGAATAGATGGATTTTTTTTTTAATCCTAACACAGCTCTTTTGAAATTTTTTTGTCTTATACTTATTGTGTGATGCATGATCTTTATTTTTCTTTGTTATTTTGTGCATGCATGTGCCATGTGTAAGCTTAATAGTTGGTTATTGACCTCTCACATGAGCCAATATGTTGGCGATCTAGGTTTTCTAAAAAAAAGTCCCCATGATAAAGTAAATTGCCCCCAATAGAATAATATGTAATAATATTTAATTGAGGGAGTATAATATTTCTTATAAGGATGTGTTGTCTATGCATTGATGGAAAATTGTATTCACTTAAAAGTTTTTAAAGTCTTTCCACCAAATTCATTTTGTGCATATTTATTGTAGATGTCCTTAAACTATATGGAACAGGTGTATACACAATTTGAGATCAATTGATAAGCTAAGACATGCAATATTGATTTGATTTACATTTTACTTAAGATATAATTTCATTGCATTGTTGAATTTCTTAGTTCAATAATTGGGATTCTCAATGATCTTGTATACCCAAAGTGTATGTGATAGAAAGAAATTAGGTAGTCATGTCGATTAGTTTGACAATTTAAATGATCTTGAGTTCATAAGTACATAGTGATAAGTTTTGAAAAATAACATAATTTCTTGTTGCATTTATCACAGAAACAAAGGCCTCCTTTGATTGTAGCAAAGGATGTAGAGAGTGAAGCATTGGCTACTTTGATCTTTGAAATTGATGATTTTTTACTAAAATTGATAATGTTTGAAGTTTCTTTTTCTTTCTTATATGTTGAGACTAATTAAGAAGTTTAATGTTGTGTTGCAACTTGCAGGTGAGTATGTTGATATGATAAAGGCTAGCATTGTCGATCCTCTAAAATTTAACAGAATTGCATTATTCGATGCAGAAAAGTAAAAATATTTATCTTTATTATAATTAGTGGAACTTGCAACTACAATACCTGATAAAAATCTACTTCCAAATATGCTTTTGATGGATGTTATAACTAATTCTGATACATTCACTATATCTAGTGCCTAAGTTTAGGGTGCCATAGTTGGAAAAGGAAAATAAAATGTTTGAATTTTATCCTCTATATCATTTGACTTTTCTGAGTTTTTGATGTGAAAATTTTGAAACATTATTTGAAGGCTGCAACTCCAAATTGGAGAAGTGAAAGGTCATGAATACCAATGAGGAAGATTTTGGAGGAGCTGAAATGAATAGCAGTGAGAAAGTTGTGGATTTGCAAGGGGATTAAATGGGTCAAGCCCCTATAGGAGGTCATTTCCCTTCCAAAAGGACTACAGTTAAGGGGAAAATAGTATAAGTATATGAAAATAGGAGTACTTTGTTTATATAGTGTATGTAAGTTGTACAATGTCATTGAGACATTGAATGTAACCAATGAGATTTTGATTTGCCAATGAGGCTTAATGAAGTAAATTTTCAGAGTGATTTTTTCTCCATTCATAAATACTATGTTGTGGCTCCTCTTGATTTGTAATCTATTTAAGTTTATGTCTAATCAATAATATTTGTTCAAGAATTTTAGTCTTCATTTCATGGCGTTTTTTAACATTTGAATATCTATGATACTTGAAGTTTATATGCATAAATTTGTGAGGATTAATTAAGTTAGATTTGATTTGTAATGACTAAATACATGACTAAATTAATGATTTTAAATATATGATTAAATATATGACTAAACAAATCACTACCATGACTAAATAAATGACTAAATTAATGACTAAATCAATGACCAAATCAATGACTAAATAAATGACTAAATCAATGACCAAATCAATGACCAAATTAATGACTAATATCAATGACTAAATAAATGACTAAAATTGTTTAGACAAATTTATTGGTGTTATAAATGACTACAAATAAACCACTGGTAGTCACGTGACTAAAGTTAGTCATTTATATGCAATTTTTAGTAGTTTATTTAGTTATATATTGTTGTTTGTGTACTAGTGTTCTTGACTCTACAGAGTGTGCTTTTCTAGGTTTCCCCCATGTGAGAGATCTTGGGGGATACCTCCCCACAGATCTAAGATCCTATGTGACACTTCCTTTGAGCTTCCTCCATGTGAGAGATCTTGGAGGTGGCTCCCCTATAGGTCTGCGGGTCTGTAGGGCACTTTTTTGAGTTTCCTCCATGTGAGAGATCTTGAGGGTTACCTTCCCTACAAGTCTGTGGGTCTGTAGGGTGCTTCCTTGGGTATTCTTCATGCGAGAAATCTTGGAGAATACCTTCCCTATAGGTTTGCAGGTCTATAGGGAACTTTCTTGGCTTCTTGCATGTGAGAGATCTTGGGGGATGCTTCCCGGGTATCCTCTATGTGAGATTTCCTGGTGGACACCTTCCTTGCAGGTCTGCAGGCCTATAAGGCACTTACTTCACTGGGGTTTCTTCATGCAATATATTTTGGGGGTTGCCTGCTTGTAGGTCCATGGGCCTGTAAGACGCTTTCTTTCTTCAACTTCATAGTTCTGAGAAACTATGAAGCCTTTCGCTTTCTCTGCACCTTCAGGTTCATCAAATTGTGGTCTACTTCCTCGACGGTTTAGGTATACATTTCTAACCTTATTTGTTCTTCAATTTACTTTACTAAAGCACTCATCAGTATTCATGCTCACTAAAGTGGGGGAAAAATGTATAAGAGTTAATTTGCATCCCTTATGCAAATTCCCCTTTTTCCCTTCTCCACTTTAGAAAACCAAGTTCAAAGGCTTAATTACACCTAAGCCCACTACTTTCATTCCACTTGGCACCTATTTTGAGCATCGATGGGGGAATTTCTGTCAGGGGCACTTGCACGGTGTGTAGACATTTGTATGGCATGCTTACGTCCCTTGCAGATTCATGCGGTTGAACTTGCAAAGAAATTACATTTCCAATTAGCAATTGATTGGTAACACCCTCTTTGATTGACTGACCTGAATATGGTCATTTTTTCCTTCTCCTCTTCAAATTCACTCCTTCAACAAACATTTCATCTTCTACAATCTCTTCACAAGCTTCTACATAGTTTTTTGCATCCACTTCAAGCATCCTAGCAACACTTTTACACTCCATTGCAGCAACAACTTCCCTCCACCACTTCAATAGAGAAAGTTTGGGATAACACCATTGTAGCAGAGGCTCGAGTACTCTCATTCACTCCCCCATTGACCTTGAGTGCTTTTGGTGGAGGTGGTAAGCTTCCCTCTCTTGTCCTCTATTACTTGGTTGAGTAAGCACATTAACTATTTTGTATTGTTTTAGTGTCCTTCATTATAGTAATTTCTTTATCATACTTGCTTTCTTGGTTGTCTGTGGAGGTGGAAGCACCTAAATGGGGGTCTGACTGAGGTAGACCCCTATAAAACCACCCAACATTTTCCCTCCTCTTTTTGTGTGGGTGAACATTCTTTTGGGAGATAGCTAGAAAAAAAATTCCTTTATGAGATCAATCTCTGCCACCCTAACTCTTGCATTTTTACTTTATCAAATTAGAGAATATTTTGTCTATTTAGTATTGTTGTTTTGTCCCTTTAGTGGTAGTTAGTTGGGCTGTTAGCTTGTTTTCCTAGGTTTTACCTTGTCTCTTTAGTTGTCTGGTCATACGGAAGCCAACACACTTGAGAGATGCCAGTGTGCCACGATGTCATCCCAGGATCACACTTCCATCCTCAAGCAGAGAACTTCTTGAGACATGGTGTTGAACTTGAAAAATACTTCGCCTAGCCCCATCTTGTATTTTGGGTCTATAAGGTGATTGAAGGACATTATAGTCCTCATCATTCTTGTCCCACATTTCTTAAAACAACATTAAGCTGAGGTAAGTTAGGGCATCCTTCTGCATCTTGGCCCTATGTGACCTAGGTCCATGCACATGGTGGTTCCCCTCTCTTACAACAAGTCAGCAGATGCTTTTATCAAGATTAAAAGATGTGTTTAATAATGTGGAATCCATGGAGACTGGTACTCATCTACCTACTCATGCCACACCTGATGTGGCCAAGGAGCATAAAGTTTTAGTTATTGAAAGTCATGAAAAGAGACCTCTTGCATCTGATGTGCCTCAAAGTGCATCTGTTGCATCTAGAACTTTTGATGGAACTAGTGGATCAGCCAAAAAATCTTGTAGTGGTAATTTAATAGAAGATATGGATGCTTTTATCAAAAGAAAAATATTGAGTCAAGATTTGTATAGATCTACTAAGAGGAATGCAAAAGAAAGAAAATTAGAAGGCAAGAAGCCATTCTTGCTTGAGGTATTGAGAGATGGTGAGCCCATTAGGCTAAATGATCCAAAGTGAGCCATTGAGTTGGATGTAATATGTAGGGCCCATTTGGATATTTGCAAATCAAATTTTGTAGAGAAAGATCCATGAGTTGTGGAAAATGTTATACAAAAAATGGAAAATGCTTTTGAGACTAGTGGTGGACAAATCTCTATAAAATATTACAAGCAAAGTATGAGAGTTTCGATTAACAATTACAAATAGATGTGCAGAAAAACAATCATGTTGGGAAAAGAGAGGTTCTACTCAATTCTATCTCCCAAAGAGTGGGAGGCATTGAGAAAAAGTATGCATTTTGAAGAATATTTGGTAAAGAGTAACAGAGGCAAGAGAGCAAGAGATAATGTGAGGGATGGATATACATTTGGCTAAGGGAGGTTGCAGGCCAAAATGGAAAAATTTGCAGTAAGTGTGGCTTTTTGGTTCAATTTACATTGTGTGATTTATTTATATTTTTTATTGAACTGACTATAGGTTGAAATTAACATTATATTTTAGGTGGAAAACAGTAAGAGAGAAGCGGGTGAAAAAGATATTGTCAATTATATGGCAGCACTAGATGCTAGTAAATCTAAGAGTAGGATGAAGTTGAAATCTAGTTTGTTAACAAAAATTTCACATCCATCTGTTCAATGCCTAGTAGGATCCTTTGTAGATCATTTCAACTCATATGAACAAGGGTGCCAAAAGGTAATGAGTTGCATATTAGGTCTCAGTCACCAAGTTTCATAGTTGGTTGAAACTGTTAACCTTATGGTTTTTGCATGGAATGAGCACAAATCCATGGATCCAGATGAGGTAAGAGGCTCTATTGATCTCATTTCTTCTTGTTTGTGAATTTTATATACAAATGCCTCTTAATATGTAAATTATTGAAATCTAAGCATAGGAGAATCCAACCTAGTTTCTTTATTGTTGGAGTGATGCAGAATATGTTCTTTTGGATAAATTTATAACTTGCATTCTTTACTTGACTATTGAACACTTTATATATTTTTTGTACGATGGTTAAACCACATGCAGACCAATTTTTTCAAAGCAACAGGAAAACAAAAACGCCTTCAGGGTGTCAACAAAGCTACCGATATTGATAGTGATAAAGTGGACAAGAATGTGTAGCACTGTCAGCTTATTTGTCCTGAAGTTTCAGTAATTAATATAATAGTTGTCAGTTATTTGTCCCAATTTTTTGTCATTCTTCATTCTTGAAATGTTCTTTTGGACAAAAAATTATAGTTTTTACATTCTTTACTTGACTTATATTAATTTTTGCATGATGATTAAACCACATGATGCAGAGCAATTATATGAAAGAAGAACAAAAAGAAAAAGGCCCTATCAATAGAACTCTCTGCAAAGGTGTGCAACTTAATGTATGCTATGACATTGGTAGTGGTTATGATGATGAATTCAATGAGCATGTACATGATATTCATAGTGGTAGTCATGTTGAACTCGAGGTGAGTGCTATGAAGCCACATGCAAGTAAGTACTATTCAAGTAAATCATGGTTGTTTTATTATGTAAATAAGGGTAATCATTACCTATTTGATAGAAGTTGGATGTTAGAATAGTAGTGAAGTGTAATTAGCTAGTATAAATAGATTATGGAATTAAGGGAGAACATATAATTTACATATGGAAGCTTAGATCTTAGTTGTAATAGAGTGTTTTATAAAAGCACATACAAAAACTAATTTATTCCAAGACATAAGACATTACATACAGTTGTAGAAAATAATATAATGTGTGTTTTGAATCTCAATATAATGTGTATTTTTTTGTTTTTGCAGAAATTTATTGATAAACTCTAAGAAGGGGATATAGTTGAGGTGTATGATCCACATGATGGTGTTGCTATGGGAATTGGACAAATTCATTCACTATCTATTATACATGGAGTGGAGTCAAATTGAAAGGAACAAGAGATGCAAATGTATGTATTTCACATGTCTCAAGTAACATACCCCTTCCTCATCCAGACAAAATAGATGGAGCTATCTGTCAGAAAGAGAAACTAGGGACCTTCGTATAGTGACCACTAAAATATTTGAAAAAAATCACAAAGTTAGTTGTAAGTGCAGAAGAGAAAAAGAAGGGTTAGCAGTAATAGAGTGTGGAGAGTGAAGTTGCAGATAGAGAATGTATTGAGCCTGAATAAGTTGAACCCAAACAAAAACCAAAAAATTTGATGAGGGTGTACATTTTGTGAGTAGAATAGAGAATGTTCTATCTTATTGCACCTATAATGTAAAACCCTTTAATTATGTTTTTCTCTTTTTGTTTGGTTCCACTCATTTAAGTTATGCATTATAGAAGAGGGGATATGTTGTTGTGTAAGTAGTAGATGCAGAGAACAGGGGTGCAGAAAAAGAAGTAAATACAGAGCAGATAAAGAGGTGTAGAGAAGAGGAAAAGTTGCAGAGAGTGCAACATACATGTATGTGCAGTTGCAAATAAGTTGCAACATAGAATTGTCATCAAAATTGTAATATCTTACATAACCAAAAAAAAGGTATATCTCAATCAAAGCATTGAGAAACACACTTTGTAATAGTACATTTTTCAAAGAAAAGACACATTTCTGTCTTGTATATGTTGTAAGAACATGTTTTCTCAATAAAATTTTAGTATTTTTCCTTCTTAATATCCATTTCATTATCTAAAAATGAATGATTGATTATGTTTGTTGTGTTTTTATTTGTTTAAACCTCAATTAAAGCATTGCCTCATTTCCATATCGGTAGAAATTAGTGAACAAAAAAAATTAAATAAACTACCAATTGGCTAAATATACTATCAACTGGCATAAATAAGTGTTAATAAATATGCCTAAATATAATGATTATTCAATTAATAAACAATGTATCAATATACCTATCAATTGACAGAAATCAGTGAGTAAAAACAATTCAATAAACTACCAAATTGGTCAAAATGAAGATTAAAACTAATGACTAATTACACTATCAATAGATAGAAATCAATGATAAAAATGACTAAATAAGTGACCAGTTAACATCAATCAATGACTAAATTAACAACAAAATATACCAGTGAATAAAAAAATGACTAAATAAGTGACCAATTTAAAACATTCAATGACTAAATTAACAACTAAATTACACACTGCCAAATCAATCAAATTAACAACTAAATCAATGGCCAAATGGATCAATCAATGACTAAATTAATGAGCAAGCCAATCACTCAGATGACTAAACCAACGACCAAATCAATCAATCAGGCGACTAAATTAACGATCAAAATTGATCAATTGAATGACTAAAAATAGTTTATTCATCAATTCAGCTGCATTATAAATGACTGGCAATAAATTACTACTTGTCATGCGACCATGTTCAGTCATTTATAAGCAGTTTTTAGTAGTTTTTTCAGTCACATATTGTTGTTTTTGTACTAGTGTATGATATTACTAAGAAGAAATCATATGCTTTAGTCAAGGTTGTAAAGAATTTCAAAACTTACTTAATGGGAGCCATAGTTATAGCTTTTGTACCAAGTGTTGCGACGAAGGACATCTTCAGTCAGCAAGAAACTATAGGTAGGAGGTGCAAATGGATCAACAGGATCAAGGAGTTCAACATTGATGCCCATATTACCAATTTAGTAAGAGGATCTATGATATGAAAATGTGTGGTTGGTACAGGAGAATAGTGCAGTATTTACAAACCATGCAATTCCTAGAAGGTATGGCTGATAATAAAAAGAGAACATTGAAATTGCGTGCTACTAAGTATGTTATTATTGATAATGAATTGTGGTGGAGGAACCTAGATTGTGTGTTTCTTAAATGTGTGGATGGCAAGCATGTGTTAGAAATTTTGCAAGAAATTCATAGTGGAGTGTGTGGTGGTCACTACATGGATAAGACAACTTCCCATAAGATCTTGAGGGTAGGATTCTAGTGGCCCACTATTTTTAAAGATGCCCACAAGTTTGTGAAGACTTGTGATGCTTGCGAGAGGTTTACAAGGAAGTTGAAGTTCTTAGGGATTTTTCCACTCAGGCCTATTTTTGTATAAGCCTCTTTCCAACAATGGGGTATAAACTTCATTGGTGAGATATCAGAAAGATATAGTGGGGGAAATTCATGGATACTTGTTGCAACTGACTATTTCACAAAGTTGGTGGAAACAATCCCCACAAAGAAGGCAACAAGAAAAGTTGTGATAGAATTCCTGATGAACAACATTCTAATTAGATTTGGATTTCTCAAAAAGATTATATCAAATAATGATATGTATTTCAGGTCAAAAGAGTTCAAGGATTTTTGTGACAAGCATGGCATAAAAATTTCTTATTCTTCTCCTTACCATCCTCAAGAAAATGGTTAGAATAATTCTAGAAATAACAACCTAATGAAGATTATTAAAAGAGTGATTGAAAAGAACAAGAAGGCATGGGACTTGAAGCTAAAGCTTGCATTGTGGGTTGATAGGGTTACTGTGAAAAGGCAAACTAGTCATTCACCATTTGGTTTGGTTTATGGTTTGGATTCTAGACTCCCCCAAAATAATCTGCTAAAGATGTATAATTTTGAGCAGGTGTTATGGGACTTTTTCCCCGTGGAAGAAAAAGAAAAAAGAAAATAGAATAAAAGTAAATAAATATAAGAACTAATGTAATAGTTCAAGAAAGAAAATGTAATAAAATAATAATTAGAGTTTTCACGGGATGTAATTATTATTTGTAAAAGGGTGTGTCGGTTGAAACTACCCTTTGTGTTGTATAAAACCCATGAAAACTAAATTATTGGAGGATGTAAAAAAAAAGAGGAAAATCAAGTGGAGCACATTGCGGGAATAGGGTTTCAGGTTAGCAGGTTGTGAGTAGGATGGAGAAGGGGCACTCCTATAGTGGGTGTCCAACCTGGGGTACAAGTGCGTACATTTAGGACGGTCCTGGCCAGGGCATGGTTTGTGGCATGAGTGTTGAGCATTGTTCTAGTGGAACCAACACTCATGTAGAGCAATGAAGTCTACTTTCCTCCCAGACTGCTCACAGATAGAAGAGGCTAAACCAGGGACCATTCTAACAATAGTTGGGGATTTCTTCCGCACATTTCAAAGATAAGTGTTAATGTTGATAAATTGTCTGAGCAATAAATTTGTTTTAAGCCCTTTGAGTTTTTTTTGAATTAATAATTTATTTACAGCATAATTTAATGTATTTGAGTGAAATTGTTGATCAATTCATTATATACAATTTAATTTCAAAGTCTTTAATTGAGTTTTAAATATTATATTAAATTTTTGTATGAAATTTTATTTTTTTAATCTCTAGAAATCAATTTAAATCATTGCATTTAAACTTGGGAATTAGTCTCATTTCATTTGGTATCAGAGCCTTTCCGATCATCAATTAATTTCGTTGCATTTATTTTTGAAATATATATATATATAAATAATAATAATAATAATAATAATAATAAATAGATAGATTAGATTTTATAATAGTTCAAATTGATTCTAATATTTTTTTTATCAATTATTTATTATGTTCAAAAGTTAAATAAATAGATAAACTAGATTTTATAATAGTTTAAATTGATTCTTGATTTCTTTATCAATTATGTATTATGTTAAAAAGGTTAAAATATCTAGGTTAACATATTTAAGGATATTTACTCTTTTTAAATTAAAATTTTAATAATAAAATTACTCATTTACTTTTAACCTTTCAATTTCTTTATTCACAATTTGTTTCATCATCTAAAATTACTCATTTACTTTTTACCTTTCAATTTCTTTATTCACAATTTGTTTCATGGGATGATTCTTTTAAATTCAAGTTATCTATAAATTTTCACCAGGAAACTAATTTAAAAGAAAATAAAATAAAATTTCACTCAAACCTATTTTATTTTATTTTATTTGGAGTAACTTATGGTTTTTGAATTTACATCAAACTTCAAATTGGATATTTAATCATTTTTGTTTCTTTTTCATCTAGTAAATTCATAACTGAATCTTATCATTGCATTTTTGCTACTAGATTTAATAAACTGTTTATTTTAGAATTGAGAAAAATAGAAACCTTCCATACTAATTTTCCTGTCACGTATGGTAGATCCCCAAATAATTAGAAACTATTTATTTATTTTTTCCATAATGATTAAAGATTTCACCTTCTAATTACCATTCATAAATTTTGGGAGAGTTAGTTTGTAATTAAATATTCACTTCCTAGGAAGACAAAACTAATTTTGGTTTTTTACAACCATTTTACAACCAACACAAATTTCCTCCATCTTCATGATAGGGATTAAATACAAATAATTACTTCATATAAAGAAAATTATAGTAGACGTAATAAACTCTCCGTAGTGCACAAAGGAAATTAAATGTAGGGATTAAAAATTTGTGAATGTTATGTTGTATCAAAGTTGTTGCTGGAAACTCTTTATCACTCTACAATTTACTTTTTCAACGGGCTACTCACATATTATATTATCTGGAACTTCTGCTGAATCCTCACATAATAAAATTGGTTTTACATTGCATGGGACTTTTGTGCTAATTTTTTTACATATTATATTGGCAGCGACATTAAATTTAACCCTATAAATTGATTCACATTTTGAAACCTTAGTTTCACCCTTTTATCTTTTGAGTTTTCTTTTGCAAGTTTAAAAAAAAAAAAATTTAAAACAATCAATATTGATTTAATTCCTTTACATAAATAGATTGACCTACCACAATGACATCTGAGAGCAACCAAAAAGCTTATGAGAATTTAGAGAGTACCAACCAAGCATTAATGCAAGAAGTTGTTGCATTAGCTTCCCAAGTACAACAACTTAGGCAAGAAGCACTAGAACAAAAAGGACTAAACAATGTAGAACTATCAGAAAGCAAGAAGAGTTCAAAGACAAGTAGGAAAAGAAGCAAAAGTAAATAAAAAAAAATCCAAGAAACGACCAATATCATCAGAGGAAGACTCAACTTCCAGTGATAGCACTTCTCACACTTCCGAATTTGAATCCTCTGAAGATGATAATAGTAAACAAACACAAAAATAATTAGACAACTTTGCTTGAAAGATTAAATTACCAGAGTATAGTGGTAATATTTGGAGAGGAAGCATAACAATGGCTAACCAACTTAGAAAGATACTTTGAATTGCAAAGCACTAGTAGTTATAGTAGGACTCGGATTGCCACGTATCAACTTAAAAATAGTGCCTTGAATTGGTGGCAAGATATAATTCGATCTCAAAAAAATAAAGCCAACAAAGTGAAATGGTCACAATTTAAACAATTGTTTTCACAAAAATACCTTTCTGATTTCTTCATACAAGAAAAGAGAATTGAGTTCTTTGAATTAAAACAACGAGGCCAATCAGTAAATGAATACAAACAAGATTTTGAAAGGCTCAATAGATTTGTACCATTCATTAAAGGACATGATTGAGTGGTTCGATTCATAAATGGTTTAAGACATGCATACCAAGCTAATGTGTGGTGTGGTAAACCCACCTCAGTAGATGAAGCAACCCAAATTGCAAAAAAAATTGAAACACTTGATCAAATTTCAAGGCAAGCCAGGGAAAAGCGTAAAAGAAAGCATAATGAATTTGGTCAAAAGAAAGTCCATTGTCGATTCACCAAGATGGATAGACCCAACCGAAATAAACCAATGCCTCCTAAAATAAAATGTTGGACTTGTGGTGAGAACCATTACCAATGTTGTTGTCCTTGCAGACAAGAAGAATATAAACCCAAAAACAAGGGCACCACTACCTCTACTCCACAACCCAACATGAAGATTTATGCAACCATTGATGCAGGTATGGTGCATTTTCAACCCTCCTTAATTGAAATTAAAGGATTCATACATGGTCATCCCATTATCTTTCTTGTTGATTCTGGTAGTAGTCATAATTTTATCTCTCATAATGTTGTCTCTAAACTAAACATTGCATCTAAGTTAATTGAGCCCTTAGCAGTGGAAATGGCAGATGGTAGAATAGTAAAACAAACTAGTACACTTATTGAAAACTTAGAATTTGAGTTAGATAATTTTGTAACATGAGATTATTTTCATGTATTGAATCTTGGTAAATATGATGCTATTCTAGGTATGAGTTGGTTGGAAAGAAATAATGCCCTCCTTGGTTGTGAAAACAAACAAGTCATCATAAACTCTAACATGGGGACATGTCAAATTTTACAGGGGGAGAAAAAACCTCTTCACATTAAAACCATTTCAGCTATGCAAATAAAGGGTAGTGCTAGGAAAAATTGTAAGATATTTTGTGCTATGATTTTTCAAACAGGTGATAAATTCAAGTTAGACATCAATATAAAACCTGTAGTGCAAGAATTCAAAGATGTTTTTCCTGAAGATTTAGATAGTCTACCCCCAAAAAGATCTGTAGAACATATAATTGATTTAGTTCATGGAGCAGAACCAGTCTCTAGAGCTCCCTATCATCAATCTATCCCTGAATTAACAGAACTAAAAATTCAGTTGACACAATTACTTAAGGAAGAAAAAATAAGACCAAGTGTCTCTCCTTGGGATGCACCAGTATTATTTGTCAAAAAGAAAGATGACACCATGAGGTTATGTATAGATTATCGACAACTTAATAAATTAACCATAAAAAATAAGTATCCCTTACCTCGAATTGATGATCTCCTAGATCAATTACATGGTGCTAAATGTTTTTCCAAAATTGATTTACGATCAAGATACCATCAAATTCGTATTAAAGAATCTGAAATTTCCAAAACTTCCTTTCGAACACGATATGGTCATTATGAATTTGTAGTTATGCCTTTTGGTTTAACTAATGCACCTGCAACTTTTATGAACTTAATGCACGATATATTTCACCCATTTTTGGATGTGTTTGTAATTATTTTCCTAGATGATATCTTAATATACTCAAAAAATGAAAAAGAACATGAAAAACATCTCAGAATGGTACTAGAAACCTTGTGAAAGAATAAGTTATATGCCAAACTTAGTAAGCGTGAATTCTTCTAATCAGAAGTATCTTACTTAGGACATGTTATTTCTGAAAATGGTATTTCACCCGACCCTACTAAAATTAATGCAATTCAAGATTGGCCTATCCCAAAGGATGCACATGAAGTTAAAGTTTCCTAGGATTATCTGGGTTTTACTGTCATTTTGTTAAGAATTATTCCAAGATAGCTTCACCTTTGACCGATCTAACGAAGAAAGAACAAAGCTAAAATTGGACCCCAGAATGTGATAAAGCTTTCCACACACTAAAGACTTTATTAACATCTGCACCTATCCTTTGTATTCCTAATTTTAGTAAGCCTTTTGTTGTGATCACCAATGCATGCAGTACAGGTATCGGCGGTGTTCTTATGCAAGATAACTAAGTGGTGTGTTATGAATCTAGAAATTTGTTACCTACTAAAAGAAATTATCCAATCCATGATCTTGAATTACTAGGCATTGTCCATGCTTTAAAGGTTTGGCGCCATTATTTATTAGGGAATAAGTTTATATTAAAAATTGACCATCGTAGTCTCCAACACATATTTACTCAACCTCACCTTAATATGAGACAAAGAAGATGGATGGAACTCTTAATTGAATATGATTTCACCATCCAATATGTTCCTGGAAAAGAAAATGAAGTGGCAGATGCCTTAAGTCGAAGACGATTATGTGTTAATGCCTTGACCCTTGAGAGAAGCCAATTTGAACAAGATATAAAATCCAAGTTACCTATTGATGACTACTTTCAATCCATTTATGAAGGCCTCCAAAACCCCTCCTCTAATGTCCATTTGAAAGATCGATTAGAATCTTATTTTTTGAGTAACAATGGTCTCCTTTATTACAAAGGAAGGTTGTGCATTCCCAATATACCTGACCTTAAATCTCAAATATTGAAAGACTCTCATGATATCCCAATAGCTGGACACCCTGGATTCCAGAACACCTATCTCTCAATCAAAAGAAACTACTTTTGACCTCAAATGAAGACTAAAATTTGTACTTATGTTCAACAATGTTTAACTTGTCAAAAGGTAAAAGCATAACAATGTAAAACTCCAGGCCTCTTGCAACACTTTTCTATTCCAACTTGGAAATGGGAGTCAATTAGTATGGACTTCATTACTGGATTACCTTGAACACGTAAAGGACATGACTCTATTTTTGTAGTGGTGGATAGATTAACCAAGATGGCACATTTCATACCTATCAAAATAAAATCCTCTGCTTCTGATATTGCCCACATTTTTTTCAAAGAAATTGTTAGGTTACATGGTATTCCAAAGAACATTATTTCAGATCAAGATCCTAGGTTTACCTCCTCCTTTTGGAAATCTCTATTTGTAGAACTTGGTACTCATTTAAATTTTAGTACTGCCTATCATCTCGAGTCTGATGGCCAAATAGAAAGGGTTAATAGAATCTTAGAAGACATGTTGTGAATGTATACCATCGATAAACCTTCTTGTGAATTTAAGGTTGAACCAGAACAAATAATTGAAAAAATATCTAGAATATTGAGAAATAAAGTTATAAATGAAGTAAAAATTAAATGGAGTCATTGTGATAATGATAGTGCTACTTGGGAAAATGTTGATTTTATTAAAGACCAATATCCTCATTTGTTTAACTAAAGGCTATTTTATTTATATGTATGTGTGATGCAAAAAGTCATCAAGCTACTGAGGGCAGCAACTAAACAACAGGGGGAGAATTGTTATGAGACTTTTTCCCTGTGGAAGAAAAAGAAAAAGAAAATAGAATAATTTAGTAAATAAATATAAGAACTAATGCAATAGTTCAAGAAAGAAAATGTAATAAAATAATAATTAGAGTTTTCACGAGATGTAATTATTATTTGTAAAATGGTGTGTTAGTTGGAACTACCCTTTGTGTTGTATAAAACCCATGAAAACTAAATTATTAAAGGATGAAAAAAAAAGAGGAAAATCAAGTGGAGCACATTGCGGGAATAGGGTTTTAGGTGAGTAGGTTGTGAGTAGGACGGAGAAGGGGCACTCCTATAGTGGGTGTCCAACCTGGGGTACAAGTGTGTGCACTCAGGACGGTCCTAGCTAGGGCATGGTTTTGTAGCCAGGGAATGGTTTTGTGGCACGAGTGTTGAGCATTGTTCCAGTGGAAGCAACACTCGTGTAGAGAAACAAAGTCTTATTTCCTCCCAAACTGCTCACAGACAGAAGAGGCTGAACCATGGATCATTCCAACAATAGTTGGGGATTTCTTCTGCACATTTCAAAGATAAGTGTTAATGTTGATAAATTGTCTAAGCAATAAATTTGTTTTAAGCCCTTTGAATTTTTTTTGAATTAATAATTTATTTATAGCATAATTTAATGTATATGAGTGAAATTGTTGATCAATTCATTATATGTAATTTAATTTCAAAGTCTTTAATTGATTTTTAAATATTATATTAAATTTTTGTATGAAATTTTATTTTTTTAATTTGTAGAAATCAATTTAAAACATTGCATTTAAATTTGGGAATTAGTCTCATTTCAGCAAGAGTATGATGAGGATATCTATAATCATATGCATCAAAGGATTGGAAATCTTATACAACTTGATGAAACTAGAAGAGAAGCTTAGGATAATAATACAAAGATGCAACTACAAGTTAAGCATATGTTTGATAAGAAAGCTTCTCCTAGAAAAGTTGAAGTGGATAGTATGGTACTAATGTGGAATGCAAGGGCTCAGGATAAAGGAAAGCATGTAAAATTTGAAACATTGTGGTTAGGCCCTTATCTGATATCCAACACACATGGGGAAGATTCTTAATTCCTTCAAAGCTTAATAGGTGAACTTCTTGAACTGCCATTACATGGACAATTCTTGAAGACATATTTCTCTTAAAATATGTTCTCTTCCATGTACATTGTAGGTTTTGTATATTTTGTACAGGTGTGTTTTCTTCGGTTGCATTTGGTCTAGTCTTACTACCTTGTCCAGGTAGTTCCTAGTTTTGACTCTATGTGATTGGTCTTCTTCAACCCAAGATTATGTGATCTTTCTCTATTCTAAGAGAAAAGATGTCCCAAACTAGAGCCAATGGTGGAATCCCTACAATTAAATTCTTTGTTTTCCCCTTGAAATTTTGCAAAATCTGGCTAATCTCATGTCTCTAGTCTTAGGTTTTCTTTTGTCATCTTGCCTTAGGGTTTATAAGTTGCTAAAACCATTTCAACAAAACCTTAAGTCTACATCCTTTGTAAAAGTTATGTTTCATCGTTGACCTTCTATCACTGGTTCTTAGTCATTCATGTTGCAACTTATGCCTTTTAACTCATTTTGTAAACCGCCCCCTAAGTCCTAGAAATCCTGTCGTTACCTGTCATTTTATTAAAAATGTTGTCTTTATACTATGCAGGTAAAAATTCATCAAAATGCTTGTCAAGTCAAAGGTTTCATCCTTAGGTTTTGTATCCTCACCCATCATTTACCTAGTAATGGCCCCTTTTTAAGAACTAAGAATTGGCATGTGCAAATTTCTTGTTTTATGAGGACTGTTTGATCACCAAGAGCAAATCCTAGCCACTCCCCATGCCCCCATTCAATTTTATTTTGCATTAAAATAATCTTAGGGGACGATGGGTGAGTTCCATGTGTCCTCTGTATTGGTGGGGCCGATATCTTTGAAAATTCAATGGACGATGAGATGGAACACATCAATGATGGAGATGAAATGAATCGGCTACATATGGATCATTCCCTACCTACCTGTCTAGATTCTTTTTACATTTAAATATTATCACAAGGTAGCGGGAAGATGATGCATGTCCCATTTTCAGAGGTACCCACTGAGTTGTGAAGGAAGCAAACATTCTGCTTTAAAGCGATTGACAGTTGATGACAGATGACGTGGGTCAATCTTGACTACTCCCTGCCATCCCATGCAGGACCTACTTCTGCCTCCCATCTCTTAGTGGGGAAGCGTGAGAATGCCACATGAAGTCTTCTGAATGAGGGGAAAAACATTAGAACAAAGGAAAATATTAATGAAATATTTGATTCATGGGTATGGATGATAAACCCCATGTTACTAAAAGGGATCTACAGGCATGTGTCTCACAAATGAGTGAGATGTTATAATTTGGGCCATCCATTGTGTTCAAGATTTATGCACACTGTCGAAGGCTTAAGGTGTAAAGTACATTCTTTTTTTAGAATTTGGATTAAATCTGATCCTTTCACCATATCCCCATTGTTGAAAGTTGTGCACAGGTTGAGACTCACGGCGGAGTGAGGAAGGTGATGTGTGTACATTGCTTCAGTTTTGGAGAGATAGTGGAGCCTGCACATGACTAGGAAGATTTTCCACATGGTTTGTTCTAATTGGATAAATGTAACATCTACTTACAGTCTATTGAACAGTTTGGATAACTAACAGGGGGTGAATCAATTATTGTAAAAAAAATTCTTGACTTCAATTAATTCAAAGAAAACTTAAATCAATTAGATAATAATCAAACAAATATGAACATGAAAGAACACAACAACACCATGCATAATGAACACCATAATTTACATGGAAACCCAAGAAGGGAAAAACCACAAAGAATGCTAATTCTCAATTATAAAACACTTGTTAAGGTGATTTTTACAAGGGCTCACTGCCAAAAATGCTCACTACAAGTAAGGCTCACTATAGGTGGGATCACTGCTCGGCTATTACAACCAAAGATTAAAAAAAAAGGCTCAATTCTAATAGAAAATGACTCATTTCCAGAAGAATGATGAAAGAGAATCCACCGTTGAAATAACTATCACTCTCTACTGCCTCTGATCATATACTTTCACATACTTCATAATGTCTAAATTTTTATATTTTCCTTCATCACATTTTCTTTCATCGAATAGAATCAAATTTTACTTATACAATTTCAGGCTTCCATAAACTCCTAAGTCATCCAAACACAATGTCTTCATAGTCTCCCAAGTCAGCCAAACACAATTTGAATTAGGTCACCAAAAAAAATTCTCATGGTGGAAAGGAATGAAACATGGACCAAACATAACCTACTTGCTCAAATCAACATGCTACATGATATATGGATCCAAAGAATAGTATATACATGTTACAATGCAAACAATGTTCTTGAGCACATTATCCAATTTTTGGATCTATTCGAACCCATAAGAGTGTATTTTATTGTGTTACAAAATGAATGGGACCATGACAAGCACAACCAAAGATAGATCATCACAACACAACATTTGGAGCCTGCCAATCCGGATCACCAAAGGATTCAAATCAATCAACCAAGATATGTTGACATCAATGACAACCATTAATGACAATAATCAACAACACATTCCAACAATTCCCCCCTTTGTCATTGATGGAAACATCCATAAAAAACAAACCAAACAACTCAATGTCAACATCAACAACATCAAGGACCTTCTTTTCTTCCCTCCCTTTGACATCAAGGACAAAGGATAAAGACTCCCCCTAAAAATATTACTTCGCTCCCCCTATGAGGAAGCCACCCAACATTGATCCAGATAAGAGTGAGCATATAATACCAAGAACCCCTAACTTATGTTGGAGATAATCAAAAGTATATTTGCTCAATGGTTTTGTGAAAATATCTACAATCTACTCATTAGTAGGTACATATTCAAGTCTGACCTCATTTTCCAATACCTTATCTCTCAAGAAATGATATATAATGAATATATGTTTTGTTTTGGACTGTCGTACTAGATTCTTGGAAATATTTATTGCACTAGTATTATCACACATAATTGAGATCGATTCATCAAATGATATGCCAATGTCCTTTAGCATTTGTTTCACCCATAGTACCTGAGTGCAACACAAGGATGTTGTAATGTATTCAGCTTCATTAGTAGATAAAGACACAATCTTGTTTCTTACTTGACCAAGCAACCAATCAGGAGCTAAGGAAATAAGCTCCACCACTTGTGCTTCACCTGTTATCAACACATCTGGCCCAATCAACATCAGTATAAGTTGTCAAAGCGAAATCTGAGTCCTTTGGATACCATATCCCCATATCTTTAGTACCCTTCAAATATCTAAATATCCTTTTTAATGCAACATGTGATTCCTTAGGTTCTTGTTGAAATCTGGCTGCTAAACAAACAACATACATAATGGCTGGTCGAGTAGCAATCAAGTTTAACAATTCGACCAATCATTGACCTATACATACTTGGATCAACTTTAGGTGAATCATCTTATTTTTTCAACTTACATTTGGTAACAATAGGTGTAAAAACTAGTTTGGAGTTCTCCAACCAAACTTCTTCAATAATTATTTGGTATACTTGGACTGAGAAATGAAAATTCCTGTGTTGTCCTAATTTACTTGTAGTCCAAGGAAGAAATTTAACTCACCAATCATGGACATTTCAAATTCATTTTTCATTTCATCTACAAAGTTTATGCACATATCATCATATCCTCCAAAAATTATGTCAACAACATAAACCACAACAATCAACATTTGATATAAGTGAATTCCGTAGTATAAATTACTGTTAGCAAATCCCTTTTGAAATCCTTGTCCAATCAAGTACTTGTCTAATCTGCCATACTAGGCTCTATGTGCCTACTTCAATCCATATAGAGATTTGTTCAACTTGCAAACAAAATTTGGGTCACTTCCGGACTTAAATCCCTCTGGTTGCTCAATGTAGATTTTCTTCCTTCATTTCTCCATTCAAGAATGTAGATTTTACACCCATTTGATAGACTTTGAAATCCTTAAAAGCTGCAAAATCTAAGAATATCTAAATTGCTTCCATTTGGGAAACAGGGGCATATGTCTCTTCAAAATCAATGCCTTTCATCCATCTTGTTCCGAAATACCCACTTTGTTTCAATTACATTTTTTTCTACCAGTCTAGGCACAAGTTCCCAAGTCTAATTTTTCTCTATTTGATCAAGCTCTTCTTTCATTGCCTTCACCTAATTCTGATCATTGCATGCTTCTTCCACTATCTTTGGCTTAGTTTTTGAGATTAGAAGCAATAACACTTGCTCTTCTCTTTGCTTCTTATGATGATTTCCTTATTCTTATCTCCAATAATCTAGTTTTCTGAGTGATTTCTTTGTACATACTTTAGGGTTTTAGTTGAAGTTGTCGGAGCCTCCTTTGTCTCTTCTTCTTCTTTCTTATCCTTTTCTTCTTTGTCATCTAAGTCATATGATTCATATTCAATATGCCTATCAGGATTTCTTTGAACATCTTCATCTGCTTTCACATTCGCACTTTCAACTATCTTGTTCAGTCTCTTGTTGTAACACTAGTATGATTTGCTTCTTGTAGAGTAACCAAAAATGTGCCTTGATCAACTCTACTATCAAACTCTCCAAGATTTTCCTCATCTCTCTGGATTAGCATTTTATTCCAAATATTTTGAAGTACTTTACTGTAGGAGCTCCTCCATTCCATACCTCCTCCAGAACATTACTCTATTAAGAGTGTAAACTACTGCATGTATTGCTTATCTCTAGTAGACTTGTGGTAAACCTACTTCATTGATCATTGTTCTAGCTACTTCTTGAACTATCTAGTTCATTATTTCCACTACATCATTCTATTGTGGTGTTCTATGGGTAGATAGTTGTCTTTTAATTCCATGTTTTTCACATAATTTGTTGAATTCATTATAAGTAAAATCTCCTCCTCTATTAGATCTTAAACACTTAATTCTCCTATCAACATCATTCTCAACTCTTACCTTGAATATCTTGAATTTTTCTAAAGCCTCTAATTTTTCTCTTGAAAATATAACCCAGGTTAATCTAGAGTAATCATCTATTAAAAGAATGAAATATCTCTCACCTTGTAAGCTTCTTGTTTTGGTAGGACCACATAGGTCAGTGTGTAAAAGCTCCAAATAACCAGTAGATGATTCTTCTTTTCTTCAGAGCATTTATCTGGTCTGCTTTCCTTCTTGACATCCTTTATAGATAGTGTCGTCTGCTTTGGTTAGTCTTGGAAAATCTCTGACTGCTCTTGTTGAACTTATCCTTACCAAATTTTCGAAGTGATGTGACACATCCTTCGGTGCCAGAGCCAACTCTCATTGCACTAAGAAAATAAGCATATCTTTGTAGCTCCTTCCATTTGATACATATTCTGACTTGTTGTTTTTCCAACTACAATAACATTTTTGGATCTCACAACCATCATCCCAAAACACCACATCATAGCTATTTTTGCACATCTGTCCAACACTTAGAAGCTTATGATATAAACCCTTCACATAGTAAACATTGTCAGTGTTATGTTTTCCATCAAAGGTAATAGAACCAATTCCAACAATCTGTATTATTTTATCATCTCCAAATCTAACAGAACCTCCATCATATTTCTCAAGCTTGACAAACTTACTTTTATCACCAATCATATGATTCAAACATCCACTATCAATCAACCATTCATCTCTGTTTCTTTTAAAAAATAATGCAGCTTCAGTGTTATCATTCGAACAAATATTAGAGATAACAAATCTAGGTTCATCATTTTCTACCAAGAACAAACAATCCTCATGATCTAATTCATCATCTAAAATAATGGCATTCTCATTGACATAATAGGCCTTCTTATTGGTCTTTTTAAACTTTTTCCATATTCCCTTTTCTGGACACTTAGTTGCTAAATGACCAATCTTTCTGCATCTAAAGAATTAAAGAGATAACATACCTTTGTACTTGCCAATATCTTTCTTCAGTTTACTTGTGAAATTTTCTTTCAACTCATCTGAACTTTCACTATCCAGATCTTCTTCTGTCTTTGTGGCTTTGAAGGTTGTTTCATATTTCTCCTTTTATTTTCCAAATTTCCTCATCTCAAAAGCGTTCAAGGTGCCAAATAGTTGCTCTCTAGTGAATTTCTTCGAATCATAAACTTCCTCAATAGCTGAGATCTTGTAACTGTAGCTCTCTGGTAGGGTCATCAAAATCTTCTCTATTACATCTTCATCTGTTAGAGTGCTTGCTTGATTTTTGACTTCATTTATTGCATTGTCAACTCTCTAAAATTAGCTGGCTATATCCTCACCTTCTTCCATCCTCAATTTTTCATATCTATTCTTAGCTGTCAACTTCTTTGATAATTTGACTCTATCATTTCCTTCATAGATTTCTTTCAACTTTTCCCAAACTTCATAAGCCCAATGAATTTTTTTTTAACTCAGTCTTAGAAAAAACACTAAAGATTACATACCTTGTCTTTTCATTCTCTTCATAGGTTGCAATCTCATCCATAGAAGAAGGATCACTTGTCGGTTCAACATATTTTGTCTCAATAGCTTTCCAAGTCTTGTACCCTAGAGAGATTAGGTAACCTCTCATTTGCACTTTCTAGAAATTGTAGTTAGATCCATCAAATACAAGAATTTTTAGTTTGTGCACCATCGGATCTACCCCAAGCGGTTAAGCTCTTCTTCGAGGAACCAAAGCTCTAATACCAGTTTTTGAATAGTCTGGATAACTAAGAGAGGGGGTGAATCAGTTATTATAAAACAAATTTCTTGACTTTAATTAATCTAGAGCAAACTTAAATCAATCAGATAATAATCGAATAGATATGAACATGAAAGCACACAACACCATGCACAATGAACAATGGAACTTACGTGGAAACTCAAGAAGGGAAAAACCATGGAGAATGTTAATTCTCAATTATAAAACACCTATTAAGGTGATATCGGTTAAGGTGATTTTTATAAGGGCTCACTGCTGACAGGCTCACTACCTAACTATTACAACCAAATATTAAAAAAGGCTCATTTCGAAAAGAGAAAGGCTTACTACCAATAGAAAATGAATCACTTCCAAAAGAATGATGAAAGGGAATCCACCGTTGAAATAATTGTCACCAAAGATGACACCGGATAAAATCTCACTATTAGCTACCTCCAATCATATACTTTTGCATACTTCACAATGTCTAAATTTTCAAATTCCCATTTATCACACTTGCTTTCATTGAACATAATAAAATTTTACTTATACCATTCCATGATTCCATCAACTCCTAAGTCGACCAAACACAATGTCTTCATAATCTCCTAAGTCAACCAAACACAATTTGAATTAGGTCACCAAAAAACATTTTCGCTATGGAAAGAAAGTAAACGTGGACCAAATAGAACATCCTCACTCAAATCAAAACACTACATGATATCCGAGACCAAAGAATAGAATATACATGTTACAATGCAAACAATGTTCTGAAGCACATTAACCAATTTCCAGATCAGTCCAGACCCATAAGAGTGTATTTTTTTGTGTTGCAAAATAAATGGGACCAGGAAAAGCATGACCAAAGATAGATCATCACAGAACAACCTCTAGAGCCCACCAATATAGATCACCAAAGCATCAGAATCAATCAACCAAGATATGTTGACATCAATGGCAACCATTAATGACAATAATCAACAACAACACATTCCAACACAGTCATCTTTTTCAAACCAAGTTGACTTAATTTGGATCATTTTTTGATTCACTGCACTACACAATCAATGACTAGCATTCAAAGTGGAAATTGAGGGAAAGTGAGACATTCTAGTTCACGTTAGTGAGCCATAATGGCTGATAGGATGTCGAGCTACCAAATTAAGAGTTGTAAGTCTATTAAAATTTGTTTTAAAGAATAATTGAGCATTTTTTAAAGCATTCCACAGATCTAGGGACCTCGTGTTGTTTTTTTTTAGCTTTTTCAATGCTAAAGTTATGGTTTCCAGCTCTTCCTAAAATAGTAAGTTGATGTACTATCTTGTCTTTGAAATTGTTAAGAACTTGCTAAATTGTGCTCCCTCCATCATTCTATCACTAGGGTTTTCTTGGTTATGAAACTAAAAATCCTATCTTACAAAAACCCTTGAGTCGTGGATCCTAAAGTGAAAGCTTATTCATCAAAAGGGGAGACCTCTATCTCCAAAGTTCCTATCACACCTTTAAGTAAGGACCTAAGTGATCAGCTGCCACCCTCTACTAGTGAGAAACCAAAAGGTTATCCATTATTCCATAGCGTGCAAGTTTTAGAAGGCTTGGTTGACAAGCATAGTGCTATTAGGGATGCCACATTTCCTTACATGAGATGGGAATTTTTTAGTGGTGGTTCGAGAATAGAAATTTTGGTGTTCCATTTGGAAACCCCTGAAACCTTGATTTGGGAAAATTGATTGTACCAAATTTCTACATGGATGTTAATTTTTTGAAAACAATGACCACTAATTACAACCTGATCACAAGGATTGTGAGGGCCTTTGATGGGGTTGATATGGTTAAAGCCACCAGGGAGGAGATTTCTTGAGTTTTCAAGCTCACTGAATGGAGTGAGGACTTGGTTTAAATTAATGAGCAATTTTTAAGGGCAGAATATGCCAACACTAAGAATTCATTCAAAGCCCACATATTGCAAAAATATCTAGCAACTATTGAAGGTTGAAGGGCTACATTGGGTCCATTTGATAAGGAGCCCTTCCTAGTTAGTTATTTTGTGCCCTATTTTCAATTTGCTTTCTATTCAATTTTCTAGATTATTGGGTATGACCTGGTCACAGGTATGCGTATGACATGGATGTATATGGCAACACATATCCAACACCCCCATTACTTCACAATATATGATTATGGAGGGTTTCTTGCAGAAAAAAATCATGAAGGCTTAGTAAGATTAAAGAAAGGAGAAGTGAGAGTAAGATTTAGCTAGTACTCATTGTTTATGCACATGTTTTATTTCAAAGGTACAACTTACTTTAGAAACTATTTATGCCAAAAAATGACAAGGTAACAGCCTTATGGGAAACTCAGTCAATGGGGGGACCAATTGCGCTAAACTGAGTGACCTTCCAGTTTTTAAAAAAGTTGGCTTCTTCTGTAATTGGGGTTTTGGAATGGGAAAATGAAGAAAATATAAAAAATAAAGATCTAACTAAGGCAATGCGCCAAGATTTTTATGTAGGTACGATAAATCTATCTTTGGGATGTGATTTAAGGGCCCATTCAACAATCTGCTAAGTACCAAAATAACAGAAATCAAAGATGAAAATCTGAATGATTTATCCAATAATATAAAATAATTCCCATATACATTTAATGAAAAGAAGAGTCAAATACATGGTCTAAATCAACAATTTATATTGAAATCATAGAAGTTATGCAAATAAGCAACTGAGTACAATAATGGCACAGTATAAAGTTTTATAAAATAGCTTAAGAAAATAGAAAGGCCAAACAATGGCATAATATGTGAGTCTCATACAATAATCTAAAATAGTACAAAAAGGTTTGGTGTCTTTCACCTAATTTTTTTATATCTTTAGAACACATTTTTGGAAGAAGCAGTATATATAGATAAAAATTCCACTGCCTGGCAGGCCAGTAATAGAAAAGATTCCCTCAATATGAGCAATGATGCCTAGAGAAATGATTTCCCTTGGCTGTTGCAACAAAAGAATATTTGAGCCATGAACATGGTTGCCCTTAAGCCAGATGCATTCCCTAGGAATGATGGCAGTGGTCCCATTAAAGAAATAGGGGAATCTCATGCAGAAAAGTGTTGCTTAATCATGAAGTCAATTAGGAAATGTGGTGGTACGTCAGGGCATGTTGTTCATTTGTCCTCTTTGTGATGAAAATCCCCCATAGTGAAGACACATGGAGGCAGTATCTACTACTAGCGTTGACTGTGGGGTCCACCAAAAAGTGTACATGGACCAATGCTACATGACACTTGGACGGGGCCTGATAGGAAAGTGATGGGAAGTGGCTCTCAAATGTTTGCACTACTAACATGTGGAAGCATGGCGGGGGCCGATAGGAGAGCGAAGGAAGAAATTACTGTGAGGAGCGCCAAGAGAACACATGGCAGCAGTGGATGAAGCTTTTCAAAAAAGGACCAGGAATATATGGAGTGTGGGCTAGACTTAGAAAAATAAGAATAACCCAAAGGGAGCTTAAGGAAATTTATATCCACATATTTTGGCAACTACTAGGGGCGTTTCGCCTACGGAACAAGGAACCCAAAAATTTTGGGTTTGAAAACCAAAGCTATATCCCTTGGGCGATGCAATGAGAGCTTGGAGAGAGTGGTTTGTAGAGGAATCCAATCACCTCAGATGGTGTCGATATTTCACATAGATTCTCTTGCACTTCATGTAGATCAATCATTTCTTTGTATGGCAGCGTCATGGATATATCAGCCCCAGAATCGAGTTGGAAGAGAAGCCACACTATCCGAGGAGTAACACCCTTAGTATCCTCTACAATAGGAGGTTGACTAAAGCTTTGAAAAGTGGATGAGTCCTACTGCTTCTCTTCAATGTTCACCACAATATGCTCCATTGTGGCCACTGAGTCATCAGAAAGGAACAGGCAGGGTAAGCCCATATGAGTTAGCTAGGAGAACTTCGCCTACATGCTATTAATAGTTTGGCCCAATGTGGCAGCGCACTCACTAGCAAGGAGGATGGTTGTACAGAAATTGAACTCCTTTGTTGTTTTAGTATCAGCCTTGTGGTCGTCAATCCCCATGATGGAGTCCCTAGAATTTTTGACATTTTCACATCCCTTTGTGCTTGGTAATGGCATGTCAAATATTTCCCATTAGTTGGGTTTAGGGTTTTACCTCTGTAACCTTATTTTCAATGATTTACTTTTAAACCTTGGGCGTTTTAATCTTAGGTTGACTTCCCTGGTTGTCAGTCATTTAAATTTTCATTTGAGCCATCGCGGTGTGTTCCTTTATTGGCCCCCTTGTCTACGTTACTCGGTCACCTTCAATCGTGGAGTGTTTTAATTTTCCTAATGTCGGGCTTTAATATTTTGCTCCTAAATGACTTGAGTCTAAGTCATCCATCCTCAAGGGTAAAAGTGTCATCAGCCTAATCATGGCCCCCTTTTATGACTAACTTTGTCATATGTGTAGGATTAAAGATCATCTAATCGTGGGAACTAATCTGAGCCGTTCCCCGTTGGCTCATAGGTCCCAAGTGATGGCTCTTTAACTACTACATGGTCTACAATATGCTGACACATGTTTGATTGTAGGTATAGACCTAGCCGTCACTTTTCATTTTGACACTTAATTTTTATAATCAATAGTGATTATTAAGAGGGAAGAGTTGATCACTATCGTTCCCCACTATCTCCCAAAGTTTACATGCAAGCTTGTTAAAGGATGCAAGGACCATGAGAAGTTGCCACATATGTCCTACGACCATTGGTAGGTGGGGCCCAAAAGTATATGAAGAAGGATCCAATTGGCATATCTTTATTGGCTAGTTGTTTTGGATGGAACAAAGATGAAATTCAAATGTAATTGACTCAATCTGAGTTGTCCAAGGTGGCCATCTCAGCGGGAGATCAATGGTGTATACTCAAAACTGTGAGTACACCCATTGTAATTGTTTTGCTTCATGCAAGTTAGTAATGGCGGAGGTGACTTCTAAATTTACTCAATTTTCCTTAAAATGTGTGTATGTGGTCAGTTCTTACATAATTGAGATTCGAGGACATGTCTAGAGCAATACAAAAAATTGAAGGAGGTGACTTGCAAAGTTCAGTCCTACTAGCATTATGGTTTATTGCAATTGAAAACCGTAAGTAAAATAAAAATAGTTTTATGCTTTATTCTAGCTTTCTGAACTAGGGTTGGCTTTCAATTTTCTTTCAATTGAATGTGTTTTATTGCTCTGTTTGAATTGCTCAAAGTTAGGGTTAATTCTGTCTTTAAAATTTTATAGCCCTATGAGACCTTATGAAATTGGTATTCAAATTGAACCCTAGGTTGGAATTAGGATTTTGGTAGTTGGAGTCTTTCTTGTTGAAACCCTAGTTCACCTAAAATTCATTTCGATATCCATGGCTCCCAAAGTACAAACTGCTACCCCTACAACCCAGACTAGATCACTTTCTAAGGATGTAATTGACTTTTTGACATCCTCTACAAATAAGAAACCCGAAGGGAAAATCTTGTTCTATAGCCCTAGGATTAGAGAGGAAGTGATGGACAAGCAGTGTTTCATTAAGGATGTTGAAGTGCCTTATATTGGATGGAAACTCTTCCAACATTGGTTCAGAAATAGGAACCTGGGGATTCCTCTTTGTAACCCTTGGAGGCTAGCTATGGGAAAATTGGTGGTTCCCAATGTATATATGAATGTTGATTTACTGAAAGATATCGCCTCAAGGTATGACCTGATCTCTAGGGTTGCCAGGACATTTGATGGGAAAGAAATGGTAAGGATAAGCAAACAAGAAATTGAAGATATTTTTAACTTGTGTAAGTGGAGTAAGGATTTGGTTCCTCTTGATATGGATGTTATTAGGAAGGAACATAAAAACACTAAGGTATTCATTAGAAAAAAGGTTGTTTCCCTTGCATACTGCTAGCACTAGTACTGGGAAGAATAGAAAATAGATCAAAATTGATGAAAAGGAACTTGAGCCCTTCCCAATGAGATATTTTGCTAGCTACTTCAAGAAGACAATATATTATTTGTGTGAAATCATCAGTTTTTCTCCACCTGACACATTGTAGAGGGAATACAACTATTTGCAACACATCTACAATACCCAACTTACAACATAGTTTATGATTATGCCACATATTTGGCATAACATATCCATTAAAGGTTTGGTTGAGCTAAAGGAAGGGAAACAGTGGGTGAAATTTTGGTGGTACTCATTGTTAATGCATATGTTCTTGTATAAAGGGGAGAAGTTTTTTGAGGACATAACTTTGAAAAGGAAGGCAGAGGATGTTGATTTTCCTGTTAATGTTGAACCCGGATTCTTGATAAAGATGACCAAAATCATAATTATGTGATGTTTCAAAATGATTTTTCATTGAAACTAAAGAGGTGCTTGATCTATGAACCACCGAGGATTCCTAAGCAAATTCATGAATTCTTGAGACCTGTGGAGATGAGGCCTAATCTGAATTTGAGTCACAACTAGGGAGACTTGATTTTATATCCTAATAAAACAATCTTCAGAGTATATGGCACCAGTATAGATCCATATGTTCTTACAAGAGATGTTCCATTAAGGATAGGGTTTCTTGAAATTATGAGGCAATTGGGAGCTTCTTAGGCAGGACATTTACCTGATACAACAAAGAAAGGCTCATTCTTTCAAGAGTGGACAACGTTTGCTGATTTTTACATGGTGAAAGGGGCATGGAGGGAATTAGTGCATTTGCTGGCACATTACAAGTTGGAGATTATACACCCAACAAATCATGACCTTGAGGGTTTTATTAATAGATTCAAAGTAGATAAAAGACTTGGTAATTTTGTGCACATTTTCTACTATCCTAAAAATGTAATCAGGAATATTTCTAGTTTTCCAAAATTGGATGAAAGGAAATTTAAGTATCTTGCTTTCAGGAAGATGGTGGAGAAGGGATGGAAAAGGGATCCCAGCTATAATCATCTACCAAATATACCTAATGAATTCAACCAGGTCATGTATGCCATGGATAATTTTGAAAATATAGTTAGTATATTAAGGGAGAAACATGAGGTTAAAAATAAAGAAAAAGCAAGAGTGATTGAAGAAGATACCGCTATGGAGTTAGAAGAAAGGCCCACTTATCAACCACCTAAGAAAATAAGAATCTATTCTAGGAGGAAGAAAGTGGTAGATGAAGAACAAACTTTTCTGACCCCTATTACTTTTGAGGGATCGAGGGAAGTTTCTCCTGAAAGTGCAGTGCCATCACCTCCAAGTTCCTCCAAATGGAATTGATCTTGATTCACCTCCAGGAAGTCTTGCTCTATTAGAGCAACCACCCCTTAAGAAATAAAGGACTGAGGTAAGAGGAATGGTTGAGAATTCTGATACAGATGACAATGATATCCTTATCACTCCTAAGGATATGCAACAAGGAATGCCTCCTCCTGTAGGGGTAGTTGCCTCAAGTTCAAGAGAAAGCAATCTCAGGCTGGGAAAACTTGGTTAGAAAAACAAGGACACACAATAGAGAAGGGGGGTGAATCAGTTGTAACAGAAAAAAAAACTCTCCTTCTTAATCTTAACTTAATCTCAAATATGATTAATAAGCAATTAACCATAAACAATCAACACATCAGAGAGACAAATAACACAAAGGTTTTTTTGCATGGAAACCCTGTTGGGGAAAAACCATGGTGGATGTTAGTCCACAAGATTATACTTTGCTAGAAGTATAAAAGAAACAATAAGGGGAATGCACATGCATTCAGGAACACTTCCTAGAGCTCATTGCTCAATTACAAAAGAGGACTCACTATCCAACAATAGGGTTTGGATTAAAACCATCCAAGATTTGTGAACTAAGAAAATAGCTTCTTCACAAGCCTAATTATAGTTCTAATTAAGCTCAACACTTCTTCACACTTCACACATTCTTCTTCACACTCTACTCAACAATCGAATTATATTCACATAGGAGCACATAGGAGCACACAAAGCATCATCACCAATAATGAACTAGTCACCTTTATATATCCGCTACATGAAATTCCATCACCACTTCGTTGGCCAGAGAAAAATAAAATATATTTGTAATGTCAGCCCATATTAATAGCTAAATTTTTCATGTGAATCCACCAAGGTTGGCCACAACATAGTGGAGACCCAAATTAATATCTCCAACACAAAAATAATTTAATTAATTATACCTCAAAGATCCACAACATGCTACCACCAATATGTCAGCCAAAAACAAGAGAAACCAAACATGCACACAAAGATCTTCAACCACGAACTCTCTAAATAATGTGGAAACACCACAAAGATAGAGAATGATCTAGAGATGCCATAGAAAACCAAGAAACAATAGAGAAGCATCTGCAACAACTAAGATAACTAGAATCACACAATCTTCATTCAGGAATACTGACAGAGACCAACAACACACTGTCAGACCACAACATACTCAAAACTTCACGTGGAGCTCTGAAACTTCTAGTATATGATATAGAAACATTCAACAATAAACCCTTTAATCCACATCAGCTAATCTTCAATGTACATAACACAATGCCTTCTTGACTTGCACAGTTCCATTGGGAACCAAAAATACTTTCTTTTAGAAATTTTCTCAATATCCTCGACATATACAGTCTTCAATGCACCAAATGCTAATAGCTTGTTGACATAAATGACAACCACATATCAAAAAAAATATCCACAACATCCAACAATATCCCAACAAACTTGATATTAGTGGTTTAAACCATGTAGATGATTTGAGGTTAGAGGCTTGTAAGGAGTTTATGAAAGATGACTCCTTTGTTGAAACACACGCATTCAGAGATTTCTTATGGAGAACCAAAGCTACAAAATATGCGAAGAAGGTAGCCACTAAGAGGAGTTTACATCCAGAGCTTCTTGAGAGTGTCATTCAAGCTAATGTGAGGAGTGTTATGAGACAAATTCTGAAAGATTACTGTCAATGATGGCAGAGAAATTATGAGGAAATGTGGTGTATTGTTGCTGCAAGAGTGGGATATTGTTGATACTATAGTTTTGGATATCATAAGGAGGGCTAAAAATCCCCTAGTGAAAACATAAGAGGAATTGAATATGGCACTTCGGGGGTCTACATTTAGTGAAGATTGGGATGCACTAGCAATCTAGTCATTATCCATGGGATCCAAGAAACCAGTACTTGTTGTGCCATCAGATTTTAGTGGGCATTTACTTATGAAGAGAGTTGTTGATACCCTATCCTTGGAGGTAGTTGATATGGTTGTGAATGTGGCTAGATTTTCTAAAGAATTTGTGGAAAACTTCACCCTTTAAAGGGATGATTTCAAGAATAAGTACCATGAGCTCCTTAATGAATATGATAATAGTTAGCAGAAGCTAGTTGTGCTAGAGACTAAGTTGGCACTCTATAAGCAGAGGGAAGAAATGTAGAGAAATCAAGGCCAAGCTAGATCGAGTCATCCACCTCCATCTTCTCTAATTGTATCTTCCCAACCTTCCCCTCAAGATCAAACCTTGGCCATAGTTCCATATAATTTGGGACAAGAGCCACTCTCAGTAGAGGAACCAAGTAAATCAAGTCCGAGTTCATCTAATGAACCTACAAGAGAACAAATCCTTTCACAAGTTGAAACATATAAGAAGTTGTTGGAACAGGCACAAGACACAATGAATGGAAACATCTCAAAAATTGTTTGTGTTGTCTTGAAACATTTGAATAAGAAAATCTAGGCCAAATTGAATGGTGTTCATGCCAATACTCGTTGATGCTACATGCAATAGGATTATCTCAAAGGGATAAGGAGTTGTCTATCCCAATCCTAAATAAGTGGATCCCAAGGGATGAGCGATTGAAGCTTATGAAAGTTGAATCTCACCAGTAGGAGGATAGATATCGTAAGGTCATTCCAACATATACATTTTTCTGTGAACTTAGTGAGCAAAAGTTTTAGGGATATATTGCCCCATTGGAGCAAAAAATAAGAGAAATGAAGGCTCATTATGATCTAGCAGATTTTTCACTATTGCTAGATATTCAACACACCAATGATAAAGTAAAGCCATTGCAAGTGTGGAAAAATGAGGTGGATAATGTTATTGCTTCCCAAGTAGATAACATTTGCAAAGAGTTTGATATCAGTATTTTAAATGACACTTTGGAAAAGTTGTCATTTATCATCAGCTTTCTAGAAGATTTTGACAAAGAATATAATTCTGTAATGACAAAGTATTCTCTGTATAGGAAGAAGTTGGATGAAATCATCGACATCAATTGACCAACAGATGATGAATATGAAGAATGGAGAAGAGTATTTATTGGTCGATTGGGTCTATAAGTGTAGATGTGAGACATATATAATTGTTCAAGTATTTTATAGGTCTAGCCTCAGAGATTGCAATATATAAATATATGTTTAATAGGTAAGCATTAGTTGTTGATGATGTGGAATGCTGACCGAGATGCTAATTCACTTTTTTCTTTGTGACATTTTGTCATCTTGTTCGATGGAATGGACATACTACAACAAAGAAGATTATTATTTTTGAAATGTGCTTTTTAGAAGGTGAAGTTGCTTCTTACAACAAATGCAAATAATCTTTGTCTCATCTGTATTCCCTCCAATTTGAAAAATGTAAATATAAGTGAATTAGGGAATATGTTTTGTAGAGGTTCAATTAGAATGTCACATGTGTACATTTGGCTTGAAGCTTGTTTTTGTTCCTTTATTCTATAAAAGAGAATTCAAGGCCATTTATGCGGGTCTTTTATTGAATTCTAGAATCGAATTGTGAAAATAGAGAACACAGAGTGAATATGTTAGAAGTATTTGTCTAATGTTTTGAGTCTAGATAGTAAATTTTGTCAAATGTATTGTTCCTGAGCATATCTGAATGATAATGCAAGTTTTCTAAGTCTTCAGTCTCTCCAACTTAGATTTGTACTTGAATTATTAATGAAAATTCTGATCAAAGATCATTTCGTTAATTGGCATCGCTTTCATACTTTGGTATATGTTTTAGTTTTAGCTCTAGTTCAAAGAATCAATTAAAATGCTTAGATAAAATCATAAATTCATGTGCAAGGTGATTGGATTTGATAAGTAGTCTTTAGAATCTAGTTACATATTTGTGAATTGCAAAGTAATTTCACTTAGATCATGGGTGTTTAGAATTAAATATACCTTATATTTCAATTTTCTTAGACTCCTAACTCGTAGATAATGGCACTGATCTCAAGTCATGTAAGCCTTTCTCATGGTTTTGGTTATCTAACTTAAGAACATCATTTTAAATAATAATTGAGTATATCTTTAATTTGTTGTAGTTGGTGTTGTCTTGTATTCTCAGCTTAATATGCCTAATTCATTCAAGGAAATGCCAATTTCTTGAAGGATTTCATCTTATTAGTCACTGATGAGAATATATTTGCTTAATGATGCAATGTATACATAAATTGTCTAAAATAATTGTATAATGAACATTGTGGGATCATCCTCCTAGGTTTTGCAGAGCTTGAAGTGCAGGAGATAAATAAATTAGTGCTATATCTTGTTTGTTGGCCACTTATTTTGTAGGTATTCGAGAATTGAGTTTGGAAAACTCATAGGTATCTGGAAAAAATTTCTTGGTTCATTAAAAACAACCAACACCCTGCACACACTAATTCCTCATTCGACACTATGTATAACTTATCCAATAATTTTTTTTCCTCAAGAACCTTCTCTGCGATGAATTGTGGGAACTGCTAAATTGTTTCATGAAATTCCCTGCCTAAATTTGTTGCTTCTTCCATGAATTGAAGTGTCGGTTGAAGCGTCAAGAAAAAGGCCTTAACCTTTTCCCAGTCTGAGACATATAGTCATTGGGCTATTTAAAGGAGGTCTAACTAGACAGCAGGGGTTTGAGGAAGACTCTTCAAAAATCTAATCTCCACATACTTTAAACCAACATCCTATGTTAGTTCCGCAATCCTTTTGTCCACAATGGAAATTTATCCCTACAATTTTCTCAATTCAACAAGCCAATTTTCTTCGGCTCGAATTTTGTTTGTTGATTCACTTTCGAGGGAAAGCTTCATCTCCTAGAATTCCTTCTCCAATTGAGCTTGTCAACCCTAGAAATCCATGTCCTTTTGCTACATTTTTTTCTCTAATTGAGTGTGTTGATGCTCAAACTCCTCATTTTTTACTTGCATCTCCTGCTCTACCCAAGCCAATTGGTCTTGATATTCTTGGTTTTTTTGTTGTACCTCGGCAACTAGGTTGGGAACATAGGATTGGAAATTTTCAAGTTCCTCCTGGAGTTTAGCCTCTTCTGTCTATGCTTGTTGTGACAAGTGCACAATTTTTGCATCCTTTTCCTTATCCTTCACTAGTAGGACCTCTATCCTCTCCTTGATAGTTTTTAGCTCCTCCTCCCTCTTCTTTAATTGGTGACCAGACTTAAAGAAGTCGGTGGTAACCACTTGTTGTGTATCCTCCATGAGCTCAACTTTATCAGGTGGTCAAGCTATGCTCAGATCGAGTCCCATTGCATAGAGGTTGTGTATTGCAAAAAATTGTATACTCTTGGAGAAAGACACAATTTTGCGGTAAAACTAAGTCTTGGTTTAGGTACCTTCCATCAATAACCTCTTAAAATTTCATTTATAGGCCCCTAATACTCATAATTTTGGACTTTGAGGCCTAATTCACCCATGAAACCACTTAAATCTTGACAAATATCATTAAAACCACTCAAATTTTTTGAAACCCACCAAAAATATTCTTGGTCAGACTAAGTCGCCCAAGGTAGCAACTTAGTCCCTTTTGGGGTATTTTCCACTTTTGAGTGGGAATTTCATTAATTCAAATCAAATTTTCAATGGATGTCGGCCTCTTAGGTCTAAATAATGGGAAAATTAGGTGTTGATGCTTATAAATACACATTTTAAGTCATTTTTCACATCTCCTAGTCATTTTCACAAAGCAAAAATTAAAAGTCAAGAGAAAAAGTGTCTTACACAAGAAGATTCAATAGCATTTTAAAGCAAATTTGAAGGTTTAGGGCAGAAAACTAGGGTTTTTGTAGGTCTTCAAGCTCACTTCCTATTCAAGATCTCACATTGCAAAAGATTGATCATGGATGCCTATGGTGAATCATGAAGAAATCTAGGTTGAAGAGATGCAACTAGCCATCAAATCACACCTAATGACTTGTTTTTGAAGTAATTGCATCTTCCATGTTCTTCTTATCTTTAGACTTAAGGTTTGCATAACATTTCTATATGTCATTTACATTCATTTGAAGATTTTAGTGTTTCTTGAATTGAAGTCTTGCATCTCTCAAATGCCATTCATTCACCTCATTCTAGCACATTAGAATAGGGTTTTATATCATTTTTAGCCCTTCCTAGTCTTAGACACAATTAAGGCTAGGGTTTATGCAGATTTTATTTTCTACGAAGTTTAAATACCAACTAGGGGTTTGACCAAGGAAAACCCCCATTAGAAACAAATTTACCTTCTATTTTGTAGGGTTTTTCAAAGATTTGGATCTGGCTTTCCATCAAAGAGCAGAGTGCAGGTTATGGGCTTCTGTTTCCACTTTCGGATTTGCAAAAAATCTCGAGTGGACTAATGCACCCATAGTGGCAACTTAGTCCCATTGCACTACTTTTTTATAAAAAAATTACATTTTCAGACACCCTTTTCATAGAAACATATTTATGGGCAAATTCTTAGTTTTGGGACTAAGTCGCCCAAGACTAGCCTAAGTGTCTCGTTTGCCTAAAAAGTCAAAATTTCTAGAATTTCAGTGGTTCCTACAAGTTCAAATCTGTTCATCTTCAGTTTCTAGGTGCATAGTTCCTATTTTACATCCTCATGTGATAATTTATTGCATTTGTTTTACTTTTTTGCAAATCACACTGTGTTTTCAAACAAGTTCATTTTCTTAGGTTTTGCATCATTAGATCACTTTATTTCAGATTAGTGAATTTTTACATCTTAATTAGACATAATTACATCTCATTAACATAGTCTTGAGTGTAAACCCTTGCATTTTGGGAACCCTTTCCATCCCCTTTCTCCTTTTAGGTGAAAAACCCTAAGAGGAGCAAAGCATTGTGAAAGGGTAAACCAAAATCATTGTTTATAGGTTGCAATCATCAGGATAAATATCTCCTTGTGGTTTGATGATGGTTAGATACATGGTTGTAAAATGCAGTGATTGTTGAGCCTCATTGAAAATAGTTTGTACCTTTGGTGTTGTTGTCTTTTTACATCCTTGGCCTTTTTCTTTTGGATCTTGATAGCCCGCACTTGTTTCATTTTATCGCCCTCCAAAAAAAATTATGTTGGAAACCTAACGAGCTTGCCTACGAAAGGTGCACCAAGAGGAAGAATGAAAGGAAACGAGAGGGTAGTGGTTCCAGGCAATTTTTTCCTCAAAAGAGAGATTGTTTTCATGGAGAATGGAGGAATATTGCAAAGATCGGTCTGTGAACCAGTAGAAGGGCTTAAGGGAATTGATGGTGGTAGCAGAGTCATGGTGGATTCCATCTACTGGGTGGAATAGGTTGGGGCTGACATAGTAGTAGCAAGAAGGGGATCAATGGTGGATGCAGAGGTGAAATGCGAAGCGATACTGGATGCGAACTAGGCTGAGGCGAAAGGTGGAAAGGTCCACGAAGGAGTAAAGACAAATGGCCCCACCTGGTAGAACTAGGAGAAACCTCTCATGACCATTGTAGCAAAAGCAAAGAAGGAAGGGCTGACACTTGAAGTGATGGGCGATGCGGAGAAAATAGGAGGAACTAAAGATTGTGAAGAAAGAGAAGAGGGAGTGAAAGTTCCCTGCTGTGTAGATGGTTGCAATCCTTCACTTTTTGCTAGCCTCATTCTCATCACAGGCTCTTGGCTTGTTGTCAGCTCTAGGCTTGTTGTAGGCTAGTGCAAACCTTCTCCAGAAGCCACATCTGTGCACTACATTTTGGTTGGCAGGGAATCTTCCACCTATATGGCCTCTGATGGTTGTTGTTGGGTTGTTCTAGATCTTTTCATGGTCTAGGTGTGAGTATGTGAGGCTCACAACCATGATATATTCACGTGCACAATTGAAGAAGCCTTGCTAGGCTATTTAGTTGCCTTTTCTTTCTTCTACATTGGGGTCATTTGTACTTCTTTTTCCTTCTCCTTTCCCTTCCCTGTATACGTTCTAGCCTCATCCAGGTTGATATCTTCATCACCACTTGTGTTGGTATCCTCATGCTCGTCGTTCCACAACTTATCAAGTCTATCATTTGTCTCTACATCCTGATAAGGGGTATCAGGGTGTTTGATCTCTTAGCAGTAAACCCATAAATCTCTAATCATTTCCTCACTCCAGTTAAAATTTCTTATCAAATTATTGTAGAGGGTGGACCCTATTTGGCACTTTTCATTATACTTCACCAAATGAAAATAAAATTTAAGCCATGGAGGCCTCCTATCATCTGTAGGAATATGAGCCAGGTCTACCAATAGATCATCCTATTCCTCCAAGAGACTTTGTCATTTTTCCCAATAATACCAGGGGATATGAGTTACCTTAATGAATGTATTTCATAATTCATTGAAGGGGTTGGACTACCATTTGTTGCAAATCATCACTAACCCTAGATGAGCCAGCTCTGCTTCTTGGCCATTACAACTATTTTGAAGTTTAGTCGGTAGAACAAAAATCCTTTCTTCTTAGCCTTCCCTCTGCAAAAGGTATAGTCATTAGTCAATACCTATTGGAACATTTCAAGGAACACCCTATTTGTGATGCACGCTAGAAGCTGGAACAATTCCCCAATAAAGTCGCACACCCGAATGAATGTGAAATCTTCTCTGAAATACTAGTCACATTTTAAAGTGAAACTTTACATATACCCAATCTGGTCGATAGAAATCCGATAAAGTCCACCATCCTCACTCAGGTCTTGCAAAATCGGAGTCAAGAAATAATTCGAGAATGCATAATAATCATAAAGTTGAGAAGAGGAGAGGATCCCATACAAAAAATGGCCTTCTTCCCTTTTCATCAAACATAGCCAGCCTCACATGTTTTTTGAAGAAGTCGGGGTTCTAATGCAAAAACATATGGGCAAGGAGAGAAGGAAATTTGAGATTTTGTTTTGTTCTACATTCCCTTGTTTAGCTTAGAATCTCTCCAATGATGAAGAATTTAGGGTTCTAATACCAGAAGAAGGAATGTTCTAACTCCTTAACATACCTATCGGTGTCTAGGCCACAAACAAAGGCCATCACTAAGAAGGCATCATGTAGGTCTACATGGAAAGCATTGTGCACTTCCGAAATCTGTGGTGGCTTTTGATGGTCATCCCTGGACCTTCTAGTTTCTTTGTTATAAAAATCTAGAGAAAAATATTTGGTTCTCCATATTTTCTCCCCCTTTGTTGGAGTGAATGACTCGATCTCGTCCACTTTGGAGCCTTTTTTGGGGATGCATAGCATGCTCCAAATAGCTTCTACACAAATTTTGACTTTTAGCTCTTGAATCTCGATGGTATTGGTACTTGGGTTAAAATTATTGACACCGTTGTTGACTAGTTCTAGGCAGTATTGCACAAAGGGGACCATATACTATGGAAGCCCACTGAACCATTGCTTTTGTGCCAAGGAATTTAGGTCAGTATTCTTCTCCATTCTCTCACAAGCCACCTCCCTAAGAGTCTTAGGGTTCTTTCTAAGGATGGGATCATGAATATTATCTCATTCTTCCTTTATTTGGCTTTGGTCCCTATAAGTTTTTTGCATTTTAGTGACCCGCATGTGAATCCACTTCAGCTTCTCTAGTATCCCAGGAAAAGTGAAAGAGGTATCCCTAAAAATATTGGCCATGAGTGTTCCGCGCATGGCGTTGAACAAGCTTTGGGTTGCCTTGACTTGTACTTCCATCTAAGAAATTTTAGCCATTTCAGGGTACTGTAAATTTCTATAATGTTTAGATTTCTCTACAATTCACTTTGGCTTTGTCTACCCTCAAAACTCTTTGCTCTAGATAGCGTACTCAGGAAGCTTTTGCAATGTTAGCCTTTCACATGCAGTACTTAGTGATTTCTTTCTTGGAGTTGTAGACAACGGTTGCCTTTTAGCATTTAATTTGGCATGTATTTCCAACTCCCTTGCTCATGCAAAATGAATTTCTTGTTATTTTGAAAAGACAAAAATTCATAATGACAATTGATAGTCATGTCCTACAATGTGATTTCCTTAGAAATTGATCTAGCAATTGAAGGTGGTTTAAGCTTTCGCATGCTCTAGCAATTAATATCTAAAAAAGAATAATTAAGCCAAAGATGCAATGAATACTTGAAAAGATATGAGTCCCTCCTTGGAATTTATGAAGCACCTAAAGCAAGACACATCAACACCAAACTATATGGACAATCACTTGGGAATGCCACCAATTTACACTACTTAATTACCTCTTATTAATTTCGCACGCAATAATTCGTACATGACAAATGAAACTGAGTGGGAAATTTGAGTTGGCTTTTGGTGGGATTTTTGAGTTGGTACTTGATTAGCATCATGCTTATGGCATGTAGACACCTCACATATTTCTATAAATAGGGCATAAGACAATAACAAAATCACACTTAGCATTTGAGAAGAATTGGTATTAGGCAGTTGGGTCAAATTAGGCAGTTGAGTAAAGTTTGCATTAGGAAGTTAAGTAGAGCTTAGCATCATGAATACTCCCATTAGACTAGTTTGCAACAAGTCTTATATGACTTTTCTAGGTGAAATCTCCAATAGGCGCTTGAAAAAAATGACCAAAAACAGGCATTCACTAGCTATCATAGTCATGACGTGGGTATTAGGCCGAGATTGCGTGGAATATGAAGATAGGTACAAATTCAATACCAATGTCTATTCTCATTTTGTTGTGTCTCTGCTTGACATCCAAGTTCCGAAGCCAATGATCCTATGCCTTACTCTTGAAATATTTCTGAAGCACTACTTAGGCAGCCTTGGAGAGGTGGTGGTGAATGTTGTGTATAGTTTGGGCATTCCAACGGCAAGTGACCTTCATAAGCATATTCAGGAAGATGCAGTAGTGCCATGGGTACCATTTTTTAGTGGGTTCCACCTCCTATCAGATGAAGAGCATTGTCAAAGGGTGACTGATGCTTGCCACTTCTTTCTTTGTTGCTACAATGTGGTGCTCTTCTATGGTGTTGACTGATATACCGACTTCAGGAACCTGGTGTTTCCTCTACCACTCGCCATTGCTCCTATTGATGTTGTTGTTGTTGTTCATGGTCTTGATGGTCCTGCTGATGTTGTTGATGAAGTTTTCCCTAATGTTACTACTAATAATGATGCTCCTACTTGAGATGCACTCCTCTTTCTTTGTTTCAAAGAAATTTTTCCTTAATCTATTTTTTGTATAAATGCCTAAAAAGGCCTTTACCATGTATATATATGAAGAAACTGCATACTTATATAGATATAATTTTAAAATTATGGCCTCAAAGCCATTTTGAAAATGTATTTATCAAAGTATATATATAATGAATATACAACTTATATTAAATGCCTGTCTCTTTTGCTTCTTGCAATTTTGTAATATGGGTTCTCTTTTCTTCATTTCACCCTCTCAATTTTGCATATGGGTGTTGTTTTTGCTTCATTGTTTATAAGTTACTACTCTATGCTTCTTGCAATAATGGGTTCCATTTATTTTCCTACTTCCTTCACTATGGAATTATTGAAAGACCAGCCAACAAGAACATGAAGGAAAATAATTACACTACTTACATATTTACATAGGTAGAACAATAATGGAGCTTTAAGTAAGCAATTTGGGGTGGATTCTATTAATCAGAATCCTCAATGCTTCCTTCTCCATGTTTTCTAATTCAAATGCATTGTGTTGCTTGCATTGAATTATTTTAAAAGGGCCTTCCCATAGACTGTCAAATTTTTCGTGTTTGCTAGGCTTTGTAGCCCTCTCATTGAACTTTAATACTAGGTCTCTACATTTTAAACCTTGGTCCAAGGATTTCTTATCAAACCATATTTTAACAACCTATTGGTAGTTAGACATGGCTATTAGGGCCCTCTCCCTTTTTTCCTATACTTCTAGCAACTCGGCCAACCGAACCTCCATGGCTCCATTTTCTTCAACTTCTAGGAATTTGAGCAGTTGTATCACAAGAATCTCCATGGAGATGAGCAATAGTGCTTCTTTACTGTACACTAACTCATACGAAAAAGTCTTGAGGACTTGCTTGGGAGTTATGTGGTCTGCCCAAAGCACTGCCGAAAGGTTCTTATGGCATTCTCTCTGATGTTCTGACCCAATTCTTTTAATGAGTCAAACTAAATTTTTGTTAGTTGACTCAGCTAGGCAATTCCCTTGTGGGTAGTAATTTGATGATGTTTTCAAGAATATGTCATGCACGAGTGTGAATTGACATAACTTAGATCCTAGGAAATCCTATGAGTTTTTGGAGATGATGGTCTTTGGCAGGCCAAATCTTTTCACCAGTTCCTCAAGGAAGTCCACAATCTCCGCCTCCATTGCATTCTTTAGGCACATGGCCTCAGTCCATCTAGTGAAATAATCTGTGGCCGTGAGGATCCATTTGTGTCTAGCATTGGAGGTGGGATTGATCATCCCAATGAAATCAAGGCCCCATTATGTGAATGGCTCATCAACCACTATCGGATTGAGAGGCATTGCAAAAAAAATTCTTCTTCCTGTGAAGAATTGGAATTCTTTGTAGGCCTTCACCAAGGAGTATGAGTCATTGATTAGCGTAGGCCACAACTATCTGACACACATGATTTTGATGGCAGTGGTTTTCAAAGAGAAGTTTCCGCTCGCAGGACTGCTATGGAAAGTGTCAAGAATTATCTTCACTTGCTCTGTGGTGACACACCGCAGTAGAACACTATTGAAGTTCCTTTTGAAGAGGACCCCTTCAATAAGTGTGTTTCCACTATTCTGCAGTCGGTAGAATCTTTTCATCTTAGAAGGAAGGCCTGGTGGATATCTTTCGATGCACATGAATCTCACTCTATCTGCTAGCTAGTAGCCTTTAGAGTCGAACTCATTTGCCAGAACTAGCTCTGGTTGCTCTTCTCTGACTACCATTTCCTCATTCCATGCCAAATATTTGCATAGTCCTCTTCCTTGAATGGTCTTTGTAGGCTTGAACTCAATATCATATTCAAGGATCTTAGTGATCCAATTGGCCCTCTTTTTTGTGATTTCTCCTTCCATGATGTACTCACACACACTGGAATGTGTGACATAAACAATCACCTTGTTGCAAGATATAAGGTGTTAGAAATTCTTGAGTCCCTTAACAATTATGAATGCTTTCCTCTCAATGAAGTTTTAGTTCATCCCATATTCCTTTAAGGTCCAGGAGTGAAATGCTATCGAATGATCTCCCTTTCCTTCATCATCTTTTTGAGTTAGAACAGTAGTGATGCTTGACTTGCTACTGAATACATACATTATGAAGTCCTTCGACAGGTCTGGATTGACTGGTACAGGAGCTAAAGAAATTGTATCCTTAACCTTCTCGAAGGATTCTTTAGCTTCTTTTATCTATTTGAATAGTTGATCCTTTTTTAGAATTAGGGTGATTGGTCTAATTATTCCTACAAAATTTGAAATGAATTTGCTCACAAAATTTACCTTCCCCAAGAAAGACTGGACTCCTTTCTTGTTGACTGGTAGAGGAAGTTCTCTAATTGCCTTTACCCGAACAAGAACAATTGAAATTCCTTCTTTAGACACTACATGTCCCAATAATTTTCCTTTCGGTACTCCAAAGACACATTTTTCGGGTTCAGGGATACCCCGAACTCCAAGCATTTTTTAAAAACCATTTCTAGGTGATCAAAGTGATCGTCCTTATATGTAGAGAATACAGTTAGATCATCCAAATAGATTAAGATAATCTTCTTGATCAATTTGTTGAAATAAATATCCATTGCTCACTAGAAAGTGGCTCCCACATTTGAGAGGCCGAAAGGAAATTTTGCATATGCAAATGTTCCCCTCTTGGTAGTGAACGTTGTTTTGTGTTGGTCCTCTCCTTTGACCTAGATCTATTTATAACTAGAGAAACCGTCCAGTAGAGAAAAAATTTCTAATCTTGCCACTGTTTGCAAGATTAATTCCATGGAAGGCAAGGGGTAGCGGTCTTTTAGGGATGCTCTGTTTAGGTCTTGAAATTCAACACATAGGCAGATGTCTCCATTATTCTTTTAGACTGGAACTAGGTTGGATACCCATGTATTGTGCTTGATTGAGAAGATGGTCTAGGACTGAATTAACTTTGTCACCTCTTGTGCAATCAAGGCTTCAATCTTTGGATTTACTGGCCTCTTTTTTTGGTAGACAGGTTTTGCTCCTTACGTTAGCTCTATAGTATGTTGAATGATTTCAGCATCATATCCCTTGAGGTCATCATATTACCAAGCCACCAATACTTCATACTTTTCACATAAATTGATGATCCTTTTTTTATCATGATGCAAGACATCCTTCCCGACTTTGAGCTTTCTTCCTTCCCCAACCTAAAAGTTCGCATAGTCACTTTTGTTCGCTAAAAGCTTCCTCTTATCATTCCTCACATTATCACAATCGAACAAGTTTTTGAGAGTGTCCAGCCCCTTCGAAAGCTTGTTGGACTTCAACTAAATGCTTTTTCCATTGTAGGCCTCAACATTCTTAGGTTGGAGTTGCTCAACGAAATGTGTTCATCACTTTTGAACACTTGCCAACTCTAATCATTTTCAAGAATTACAGGTCAAACGATCACTCGCACAAAGTGTTTGTTATGAATTAGGTCGGAGGTAGGGTCAAACTGAGATCCGATTACATCCATATGATCCACATCAACATTATGTTCTTATGGAACTATCTAGATGTTGAAGGCCTCAAAGCCTTCAATCAAGTCCCGAACTCTATGTCTATAGGATCTCATGTAGAGGTTTTTGGCTATAGATATCCCTCAAACTTGATTGACCACTAGTTTGGAATCTTTGAACACCATTATTTGCTTAATGCCCATCCACTCTGCAAGGCTTAGACCTTACACTATGTCATCGTATTTAGATTCATTATTTGAACAAGCAAACTGAAAGTAGAAAGATCTCAGTGTCTTTTCATTTAATGGGGATGTCAAACATATCTCAGATCCTATGCCGACTTTGCATCTTGCTCCAGCGAACTGCAACATCCATAGCTCTAAGGCTTGATCACTTTCAAATTCCTTTATGACCTTCAGAATCTCTTGATCTTTATCATAGATGACATAGGTGCGTAACCCAATAACATGATAGTTGTCGAAAGGATTGATGTCTATGTATTTTCTCAAGAGGACCTCTTCTTGATTTATATGATCTCTAGTCACTTTTTCATCCTCTAGTAACTCAGTGAAATACATTTCCTCTTTAGTGAAAGAGGAATGGGCAGCTTCAAAGTTTATCATGGCTTCATTGGCCACATGTTTAGAGTGTAGGGGTTTGGATATTATCTTCATTTTAGCTCTATGCTTAGTCTTGAGGTTCCAATGTGACCAATCCAAAGAAAGGTATCCGCCTATCTTTGAAGTTAATTCCCATGACAGGAAGAGATCAAACATGGGGGGAACATCTATGATCACAGTATCTGGTGTAAGTGTTACAAGGCCTTCTTGCACAACTAGCTAAGAAGACTTTTCTCTGTCTTCATCCAAGAACCTAATATCTTCTAGGTTCTTTTGAGGCTTAGATTATCAACTAAGTCCTGATTCAACTCCTCTCCAAGAGTCTTACACCTTGTGCTTCACCTTGAAAGACTAACACCACCTTGTTCTAGGCAAACTTTCTCCTACACTTAGAAGACTCTAAGTGCCAACTTCATACAAAACCTTGAACTGATTGTAGGGGTGCTAAACATGTTGGGAACATGCCAAGAACTTCCAATTGGATCCATCTTTGAGGGTCTTCCACCTTCTTTCTTACCGATTTCAAGAATTGGTCTTGAGGAGGCCTATTTCCTTGTAGCCCTTGACAGTGGCCTTTTCCCTATTCTTGTCCAAACTTTCCAAACAACCTAAAAAAAAAGTTCCACATTGGAATACCCTTTTTGATCCTCTAAAATATTCACCAGGTTTCAGACCCCTAACTCCTCTGTACACTAGTTTCCTATAATCTAGGTCAAATAGGGCTAAAAGACCTAATTACTAGGGTTACTCTTTTTTCTCACTCAAAACTGAATCAAATGGATTGGTAGAAATCTCAATCCTCCTGGCATGTTAGGATATGTCTATACCCTACCTAGAACTGTACTTGTTCCATGTTGTACCTCCATCCCCTACCTAATCTCTTCAATTTTTCACTATCAAACCTCTAACCGGGCACTTTGAACTTGCCTAGGGTTTGATTTTAAATACAACTGCCCAACTCTTCATGACTCCTAACACTAAGTATATATAGGACAATGGCTCCCCTAACAAATCCATCTATTCTCAGGAAGATCCCGTGGCTAGATTTCATGGGGGAGCCATAAAAAGGAAGACTGGTCAGGACATGACCAAAAAAACCTCTAAACCTTAACTTATGAATTCAAAACACTAAATTAACTCAAATTAACTTGTTTGCAAAAGAGAAAAAGCTTAGAACTACCCTATGAACACAATCCCAATATCAAATTAGTACATCCAATTGACTTATTATCATTGTCACTTCAAAACATTCGGTAAACACAGAAAAACATAGAATTTGCAGAGTCCTCCTCTATTCACTTTCAAAACCAAAACTTAATTACAATCTAATTGCTTCTATTCGAGCCTCCTTGCCTCTTAGATACCATTTACCATATTTTTAGGGTTTTCTGGTCGATCCCACACTCCTATCTTTTAGGGGATCCTATGTAACCGAGTTACATGCAACATTTACCATAATGGCAAATGTTGCCATGACAACTTTGTAACAACATTTGGCAACTTGTCCTTATGCCATCATCCTAACTCTTAGGACCTCTATCTCCTATATTTCGAGCAACCAACTCCCTTAACTACCTCATGGCATCTTTCTAAAAAAATTGATGTGTTTAGAACACATTTAAGACTCAAAATCCCAACTTAAGCTACTAGGCTAAGCAAAACCAAAAATTATTAACTATGACTAAACTTTGGTGACCTTAGTCCTAATGACTAATTCACCTAGTCCACACACTAGCAAGACCTTCTAAGGTCCAAAATAAACACCCAAACCCTCTGACTTGGCTAATGTTAGATACAATCCAAAAATGACAATTAACAAAATGGAGGTTAGCCTAGGTGCTCCTGCACCATCCTCCCCAAGTAAAAGCTTTCAATCCGCCCTTGGATTGAGTAAGTTGAGGTCAATGCCCAACTTATTGAACTTTGATTCTTTGATCCATACTGCATCAGCATCAGGTTGACCATGCCATTTAATCAGATTTTCCTTGTATTCCTTGGTTCTAGTCTTCTTGTAGACCCTGGTATCCAGTATATTGTCAACTTGTTTGACTGTAGCAGAAGGTAGTTTGAACTCTTCCACATCTTGGATGACTTCATTGAGGCTTTGATCCATGTCTAGTGGTGGTCCTTTATAATGAACCAGGTCTGCAATATTGAAAATAGGGGACAACCCACTATCTTCCTGTAGCTCCACTCTAAAAGCATTGTTTCCATACTTTGCCAAGATAGGACAGGGAACTACCCTCTTCATCTGCAACTTGTGAGGGACTCCTATTTGTAACCTGGACTTGTTTAGATGCACCATCACCAAATCTCCAACATTGAACTGAACTTCTCTTCTACCCTCATCAACTTTAGCCTTATGCTTCATAGTATTCTCTATCAATGTCTTTATGGCTATGTCATGAATCTCCTGCATTGCATAGGCAAAATCATCAGCATATCCACTTCCTTTAACTCCATCCTTTAAGTCTCTTAGTTCATAGAATCCTCTAGGATGTAGACCATGGATAATTTCAAAGGGACTCTTCCCTGTTGACCTATTCACAGTGTCATTATAGGCATATTCAGCTTGTCCAATCAACTAATCCCATTGTTGACCATACTCCTTGGTCAAGCACCTTAATAGATTTCCAAGGCTTCTATTAACAACCTCGATCTGTCCATCAGTTTGGGGATGGTATGCAGATCCAAAAGATAAATTAGTTCCCAATCTCTGCCAAAGAGTCTTCCAAAAATGACTCATGAACTTGGTATCTATGTCTGACACAATGCTCATAGGTAATCCATGTATCCTTACTATCTCTTTGAAGAAGAGAGAGACTATTTGGCTGGCATCATTGGTTGTCTTACATGGCACAAAGTGGGCCATCTTGTTGAATCTGTCCATAACTACATAAACACTATCCATGCCTTGTCTTGTCTTGGGTAACCCAACTACAAAATCCATACTCAAACATTCCCATGGACTAGTAGGAATAGGTAGTGGTTGGTATAGGCCTGCATTTGAAAAAGTACCCTTGGCCTTTTGACATACTACACAACTTTCCACATACCTCCTAACATCTAGATTCATCCTTGGCCAATAATAGAACCTTTGAACAAGTTCTTGAGTCTTTGTGATCCCAAAGTGACCACTCAATGCACCATTATGCTTTTCTTGTATCAAATTCTATCTAATAGAACCTCTAGGGACACATAATTGATTCCCTTTAAACAAGAGATCACTTTGCAAAGTATATTCAGCATATCTACTATGAAAATGATTCTTGTACTCAACACATACCTTATAAATGTCTGCAATGTCTTCATCATCTGCATATAGATCCTTGAAATGATCTATTCCCATGCTCTTCAACTGAATCTCTTGAATGGTGAGAGATCTTCTACTCAAGGAATCTACCACCTTGTTGAGTACACCTTTCTTGTGCTTGATATTGAAAGTGTAAGCTTGTAGGTATTCAACCCACTTCATGTGTTTGTGACTCAATTTCTCTTGTGAATTCAAGAAACTAAGTGCTTGGTTGTCTGAATACACTATGAATTCCTTGGGAAGCAAGTAGTGCCTCCATTTCCTTAGAGCCTGGACCAATGCATACATCTCAAGGTCATAAGAAGAATACTTCTTCTTGGATTCACTTAACTTTTTAGAATGGAAAGCCACCGGTCTGCCCTCTTGGCTGAGAACAGCTCCAATAGCCACATTGCTTGCATCACACTCAATAGTGAATAGCTTCTCAAAACTTGGTAACACCAAAACAGGTTGGGTAGCTATCTTTTCTTTCAACAACTCAAAACTTTTGTTAGCTTGCTCATTCCATACAGATTTAGTCTTTATTCCTCCTTTAATGGTATCCAACATAGGAGCACAAATAGCACTAAATTGTCTTATTAACTTCTTATAATATTGAGCAAGACCATGAAAACTTCTTACCTCTGTTGCTGTCTTTGGAGTAGGCCAATTGAGGATGGCTTCCACTTTGCTAATGTCCATTTTCAAGTTTCCATGTGATAATACAAACCCAAGGTACACTAGCTCTGTCTTGATGAATTCACACTTTTCTAAATTGATCATCAATTTCTCCTCCTGCAGCTTCTTGCAAACCAACTCTATTTGTTTGAGATGCTCTTCTTTTGTTTTTCTATAAATCTATATATCGTCAAGATATACCACTACAAATTTACCAATGTAGTCTTTGAGGACTTGATTCATGAGCCTCATGAATGTTGAGTGGGTGTTAGACAACCCAAATGGCATAACAAGCCACTCATATAAACCCTCATTATTTTTGAAGGCCGTTTTCCACTCATCTCCCTCATGTATCCTAATTTGGTGATAACCACTCTTTAAGTCTATCTTGGTATAGTACTTAGCTTCACCTAGACAATCCATTAGGTCTTCAATCCTAGGGATAGGGAACCTATATCTAATGGTTATCCTATTTATGGCCCTTGAATCAGTACAAAGCCTCCATTCCCCTCCCTTTTTAGGTGCTAGGACAGTGGGTACTGCACATGGACTGATGCTCTTTCTAATGAGACCTTGGTTTAGGAGTTCTTGTACTTGTCTAGCTATTTCCTCATTTTGTTGAGGGGTCATCTTGTAGGCTGCCTTATTTGGTAGGGTAGCCCCTGGTATCAAGTCTATCCTATGACTTATGGCTCTTTTAGGGGGTAATTCTTCTGGTTGTCCATTGCTTACAATGCCTTCATAGGTCTGCAACATTTTTTGTATTTCTTTAGGTAACTCTGGCTTCTCAGCTACTTTGTCATTACTTACCTCTCTTGGCCTTAACATTAATGCATATCCAACTCCTCCTTCTTCCAAGGCTTCTAAGAACTCTTTTTCACCAACTATGAGCAAATTAGGACATGTTGTCTTCACCTTTGCATCCTCTAACAATGACTGAATTTTGAATGTTACCTTATCCTTCTTGAAGGTATAAGAGTTCTTCACTCCATCATGCATAGCTTGGCGATCAAATTTCCATGGTCTACCTAGGAGAAAGTGACATGCATCCATATGTAACAGATCACACAAGAATTTTTCCTTATACCTTCCAATTGACAACTCCACCCATGCTTGTTCATTCACCAAGACATGTTGGCCTTTATTGAGCCATGTGACCTTGTAAGGATTGGTGTGGGGTATCCTTGTCAACTTCAGCTTGCTGACTATTTCCTCTGACACAATATTGTCAGTAGACCCTGAGTCAATGATGACTCTACATACTTTCCCCATCATTTTACACTTTATCCTAAACAGGGACCTCCTTTGGCTTGGTTCTTCTTTAACTAGCTCTTTGATCAAAGTTCTCCTCAACATGAGGTTCTCTCCTTCCTCTGAATTTAATGGTATCTCAGAATGTTTATCTACTATATTTGTCTCATCATGAACAAGATTAGTCCTCCTATCACCTCCTTGAGAAGTACTACCCTTCTCTGGACACCTATAGGCCGGATGTCCCATTTGATTGCAATGATAACACTTCATAGTGGCAAAATAATTGCCTCTTCCTTGTCCACCACTTCTTCCTCTAAAGCTAGAACTTCTTCCTCTACCACCTCTGCTAGAGCTTCCTTCTTGCTACTCAGAGTGCCTAACTTCTCCTTGAGCCCTTGATTCTGAACTCCTTCCACCATAGCCACCTCTTTGTCCTCTGTTGTCTTTTCCTTTACCTCTACTCTTGGAGGTTTGCTCTTGCTTCCTTTTACTTTTCTCCTCTATCTTTAAAGCCATTTTATAACATTGGCGGATGGTTTTGAAGTTCACTAGGCTCATGTCTTCTTGAATAGACCATTTAAGTCCATTCAAATACCTTGCTAGCTTGATGCTTTCATCTTCAACCACCTTTGATCTGAGGCACAACTTTTGGAACTCCTCGGTGTATGCTTGGACATCCAAATCTTTTTGTCTAAGATTATGCCTCCTCTTATGCAACTAGACTTCATAGTCATCAGGTAGGTAGGTCTGCTTTATTTTGGTTACCATGCCTCTCCATGTAACTATAGGACCCTTTCCTTCTTTCTCTCTTTCATTTTGCACAAACTTACACCATGTGAGAGTTGAACCTCTCAACCTTGACTTGGCCACCTTAACTTTTTGGGCTTCTGATATACCATCGCATTCAAAGTGTTTCTCTATACTTTCAATCCAGTCCATGACTGAATGAGGATCCATTTGTCCACTAAATAGTGGCACACCTTCCAAAGCTTTGCCACTTAAGGCCTTCAGTGCCTTCAAGAAGGGTTCTTCAGAAAGAACAAGGTCAGGTGTTGGAGCTTCCTCCTCCAAGTCCACTTCCTTTTCCTTTGCTTCCTTCTCTTCCTTTAGTTCAATTTTAACTTTGACCTTATCTGCCTTCTCTTAGACTTCATCTAGGAGTTGCTCCATTCAGGACAATCTTTCTCTTAGCAACGGATTATCCTCTTCTTGCTCTTCTACCTTCTTGGCTAACTCAGCGTTAGTCACCATGGTTCTATCTTCCTCTGGTGTATTCTCTCCTACTGATTCAGTGGGTTGCAACATCAATCACAAGCCTGATCAAACTTTGCTCTGATACCAATATGGTGTAAGTGTTACAAGGCCTTCTTGCACAACTAGCTAAGAAGACTTTTCTCTGTCTTCATCCAGGAACCTAATATCTTCTAGGTTCTTTTGAGGCTTAGATTATCAACTAAGTCCTGATTCAACTCCTCTCCAAGAGTCTTACACCTTGTGCTTCACCTTGAAAGACTAACACCACCTTGTTCTAGGAAAACTCTCTCCTACACTTAGAAGACTCTAAGTGCCAACTTCATACAAAACCTTGAACTGATTGCAGGGGTGCTAAACATGTTGGGAACATGCCAAGAACTTCCAACTGGATCCATCTATGAGGGTCTTCCACCTTCTTTCTTACCGATTTCAAGAATTGGTCTTGAGGAGGCCTATTTCCTTATAGCCCTTGAGAGTGGCCTTTTCCCTATTCCTATCCAAACTTTCCAAACAACTTGAAAAAAAAGTTCCACATTCGAATACCCTTTTTGATCCTCTAAAATATTCACCAATTTTTAGACCCCTAACACCTCCGTACACTGGTTTCCTATAATCTAGGTCAAATAGGGCTAAAAGACCTAATAACTAGGGTTACTCTGTTTTCTCACTCAAAACTGAATCAAATGGATTGGTAGAAATCTCAATCCTCCTGGAATGTTAGGATATGTCTATACCCTACCTGGAACTATACTTGTTCCATGTTGTACCTCCATCCCCTACCTAATCTCTTCAATTTTTCACTGTCAAACCTCTAACCAGGCACTTTGAACTCACCTAGGGTTTGATTTTAAATACAATTGCCCGACTTTTCATGACTCCTAACACTAAGTATATATAGGACAATGGATCCCTTAACAAATCCATCTATTCTCAGGAAGATCCCGTGGATAGATTTTATGGGGGAGCCATAAAAAGGTAGACAGGTCAGGATAGGACTAGAAAAACCTCTAAACCTTAACTTATGAATTCAAAACACTAAATTAACTCAAATTAACTTGCTTGCAAAAGAGAAAAAGCTTAGAACTACCCTATGAACACAATCCAAATGTCAAATCAGTACATCCAATTCACTTATTATCACTGTCACTTCAAAACATTCGGTAAACACAGAAAAACACAGAATTTGCAGAGTCCTCTATTCACTTTCAAAACTAAAACTTAATTACAATCTAATTGCTTCCATTCAAGCCTCCTTGCCTCTTAGATATCATTTACCATATTTTTAGGGTCTGTTGGTTGATCCGACACTCCTATCTTTTAGGGGATCCTATGTAACCGAGTTGCATGCAACATTTGCCATAATGGAAAATGTTGCCATAACAACTTTTTAACAACATTTGGCAACTTGTCGTTACGCCATCATCCTAACTCTTAGGACCTCTATCTCCTGTATTTTGAGCAACCAACTCCATTAACTACCTCATGGCATCTTTCTAACAACATTGATGTGTTTAGAACACATTTAAGACTCAAAATCCCAACTTAAGCTACTAGGCTAAGCAAAACCAAAATTTATTAACTACAACTAAACTTTGGTGACCTTAGTCCTAATGACTAATTCACCTAGTCCACACACTAGCAAGACCTTCTAAGGTCCAAAATAAACACCCAAACCCTCTAACTTGGCTAATGTTAGATACAAGCCAAAAATGACAATTAACAAAATGAAGGTTAGCCTAGGTGCTCCTACACCAGTATCTTGTAGAACTGTGATGCTAGGAAAGGAGAATAGAGTCAAGGGAAGGCCCTTGATGACACCTATTTTTTCAACCTTGTTCCCATCAAGCTACATAACCCCCCTTTTTAAAGGTTCATAGCTAAGTCCTAAGGCTTTAGCTATCTACTTGGGCATAATTGTGGTGCTAGTGCCAGAGTCAATCATGGAATTATTCACCAGTTTCTTCCCCACAATAAGAATTAGGAAAAAGGGTTTCAATTTCAACTTATCTCTAACCTCGATAGAGGCATACTTTATGCTATTTGTGAGAACTTTGGTAGGAGGTGGTGGTTCAACAACCTTTCCCTTGAGTGATTGCTTTGTTGGCTCAATGATTGGATCTTCCTGGAGAGCCTTCTACAACAATGTCTTCTCCTCTAGAATGGCTAAGATATCCCAAAGGGACACATTAGCGGATGATTTTTTGAATGGTGGCAGATTTGAAGGCTTATACTCCTTCTAGCTCTGGTCTATCAGATTGTTCTTTGCCTTAACAACGACGTTGTATGCATCTAATACAATGGTTCTACCAAGAGACTGGATCATCATTAGATGTTAGCATTGATGGATTTCAAGTAGAACATGAATGCCAACTCAGCTAGCAAGTGGATAGCATCCTAAATTCTCTTCCAAGTTATATGGAATTGGGTGTTAAAGTTAGTCATAGCTTCATATGAGGTCTACTTTATGATTGGTAACTAATGATATTGTAAAGACCTATCTTCATGAATCAAGAATCTTTAATAGAAAGGGTCTCCGAGTTGATCCTAGGTATCGATAGTGTTAGCTGGCAGAGTGTGGTACCAATCCAACACTTTACCCCTGAAAGAGGCTGTGAGAAACCTTAGCGCTATATTTTGGTGCTAACTCTATGCACTAAACACATGTCTGCCACATCTTGCAGATGTTCAGATGGTGTTCTTGAGCCATCCTCGATAAATTTAGTTATATCTTTTAAAGTAGAGACCGAGATAGGGTCTTAAACGGTGGCTGCTAATAGTGCTACAAGGGGACTTTTAGTATCCCACACCACATAATTTTTGTTAGTGATTGGCAACATGGCTAGTGAAGGGGACGAAATGTTCACTATATGGGTTTCGGGTTGTACTGTTCCTAGTGGTAGCACTAACAAACCAGGGTTATTTGTTGTTTGGGATCTAGTAATAGGCTGATGGCTCATACACCCACTTTAGATTTAGGTGCTTGTAAGTGGTCCCACCAAGTGTGCTAGAAAAATAAATTTTTGATGCCAAAAAGTGACAAGGTAATAGCCTTATGGGAAACTTAGTTAATGGGGGGACCAATTTTGCTAAAATGAGTGACCTCCAGGTTTTTTAAGAAGTTGGCTTCTTCTATAATTGGGGCTTTGGAATGGGAAAAGGAAGCAAATATTAAAAAATAGAGATCTAGCTAAGGTGATGCACCAAGATTTAGATGTAGGCATGATAAATCTATCTTTGGGATGCAATTTAAGGGCCCATTCAGTAATTTGCTAAGTCCCAAAATAATAGAAATTAAAGATGAAAATATGAATGATTTATTTAATAACATAAAATAATTCCCATATACAATTATTGAAAAGAAGACTCAAAGACTGGTCTAAATCAACAATTTATATTGAAATCATAGAATTTCTACAGATAAACAACTCAGTACAGTAATGGCACAGTATAATGTTTTGTAAAATAGCTTAAGAAAATAGAAAGGCCGAAAAATGGCATAGTCTATGAGTCTCATAAAATAATATAAAATAGTACAAAAAGGCCTGGTGTCTTTCCCCTATTTTTTTTCTATATCTTTTGAACTCATTTAAAAAAGGAAGTAGTATATATAGATAAAAATTCCACCGCCTAGTAGGCCAGTAATAGAAAATATTCCCTCATTATGAGCGATGATGCCCATAGCAATGATTTCCCTTGGTTGTTGCAACAGAAAAAGATTTGAGCCATGAACGTGGTCACCCTTAAGCCAAATGCATTCCCTATGAATGATGGCAGTGGTCCTAGTAAAGAAAAAGGGGAATCTCATGCAGACAATTGTTGCTTAATCATGAAGTCAGTTAAGACACGTGGTAGTGGGTCAAGGCCTATTGTTCATTCTTCCTCTTTGCAATGAAAATCCCCTATGGTGAAGACATGTGGAGGAAGTATCTACTACCGATGCTGACTGTGGAGACTTCCAAAAAGTGTATGCAGACCAATGCTACATGGCACTTGGATGGGGCCCGATAGGGAAGAGATGGGAAGCGGATCTTAAATGCCTACATTGCTAACACATGGAAGCATGGCGGGGGTTGGTAGGAGATCGAAGGAAGAAATTCTTGTGAGGAGTGTCAAGCGAACATGTGGGGACAATGGACAAAGCTTTTCAAAAAGGGGTAGGGAATATATGGAGCACGGGTCGGACATAGCAAAGTAAGAATAATCTGAAGAGAGCTTGAGGAAATTTATATCCACAAAAAGAATATGACACTAGAGAGGATAAAGGGTGATTTGGAATTGCCCGTCCAATGTTGAACAACTGTCCTAGATAAGGATGATAGAAAATTTGATTATGTGGTCTTTCAAAATTTATTTTCCTTTGAGTTGAGAAGAGCTTTGTCTATGAATGTACCAAGAATTCCCAAGGCCCTGCATGATTTCTTAAGACCTAAGGATAGGAGACCTAAGTTGGGGGTTGATCATAATTGGGGAGATGTTATCCCCTATCCCACATATACTATTTGGTAGTTTATGGTGCGACTTTCTCACCCCACTTGCTGCCTAAGTATGTGACAGAAATAATTATATTCCTTGAAGTGATATGTCAGCTAGGAAGTGTGGAAAATAAACATTTGAAAGATCAAGGAAAGGGAACTTTCTTCCCTTCGTATACATGCTTCTCTAACTTTGTGATGATTAAAGTAGGTTGGGAAAAAATAAATGACTTACTCAAGCCTTTCAGAATGAGGAGAGATGGAGTGAGGGATCATCATGATCCTAAAGGTTTCATAGCATGGCTAAAGATAAGGAATAGGAGTTCCAAGTTTTCCCACATTTTCCAATATCTTGAGGATTTAATAAGGAACATTTTTATCTTTTAAAGCTGGAGGATAGAAAATAAAAATGGATTTATTTTGAAAAATGCAAAGGAAAATAAGGGTAAAGGACCCTAAATTCACTACTCTCATAGAAATTCCTAATATAATGCAAAGAATGGAAGATATGTTCCAGAATTTTGAGACAATGGTTGGTCATCTTGAAGGTGAGAGGATAATTCAGGATAAAGGGAAGGCTCCTATGGAATAATAACAAGGTGGATCAGAAATTCATTCCATGGATGAAAGGCCATCATACCAATGTCCTAAGGAACTGAAAATGAAGGTTTTCATGAAGAGAAAGAACAAAGCAAAGATATAAGATGCAATTGCTACTTTCTCTCAACAAGAGGAGCAAAGACCTCTCTCTCCAGTGCCAGAAATACCACCATTGTCTCCCCCAAGGTCAACTGGACCCAAAATTATTGATGTTGATTTCCCACCACAACATTTATCACCACCAAAAGAGCCACCAATGAAGAAAAAAAAGGTCCAATCAACAGGGCTGGTGGATTATGATGATGAATCTAATGAAGAAATTTGGGTGTCAGAAGAGGAAATGCAATAGGGAATGCCTTTTGCACCAACAATAATTGTGCAGCAATAGTTGAGTATGAGATTAAGCAAAGCTGAACTTACCAGAGTGAATAATACTAATGATGTTAGAATTGAGGCTCGTACAAGGTTCCTTGATGATGACTCCTTTGTGAAGTATAATTCTTTCATGGAGTTTTCTTATAGAGCTAAGAAGGAGGGGTTTTTCAACAATGTTGCATTGAAAAGAAGCCTCCACCCAGAGATGCTTGATGCAACTATTCAAGCTCAAGTTTTAAAGGAGATGAAGGAAAGATTCCAAGGAATGACATCAGCTAAGGGCATAGAGCTAGTAAGGAAAACTAGTGTCTTGTTGTTGTCAGAATGGGACCTAGCCTCTATAATTGCCTTTGATATAGTAAATAGATGTGACAAAATCTTGTACAATTTTGAGGAGGCTATCATAGCACTACAAAAATTTGTATTTAATGAGCAATGGGATACACTAGCCATATGGGCCTTAACCCTAGGCACAAAGAAGCTTGACATTGCAAAGCCCGCTATAGATTACAAGGGAGATTTGATAATAGAGAGGGTGTTTGACACTTCAGAAATTGAGGCTGTTACAATGTAAGTGAATGTAGCACAATTCACAAGAGTTGCAGTGTAGTTAGTGACTATGAAAAAGGAGCAATTCAGAAAGTAGTAAAATGATTTGTTAATTGATTATTGAAAGAATCAACAACAAAAAAATGCAGTTACAAACAGAAGTAGCATTGTTAAAAGAGAATTTGCAAAATTTTCAATCAAGGGAACCAATACATACTGATGCTACTTCTCCCACTCCTTCATATGAGCCAACTATTGCTACTCCGCCGCCAACAAGTTCCTCATGGGAAATTGTGCCTTACAATATGGGAACTATACCCATCTAAATTTTAGAGCTAGGTACATTAGATGCATCCCAGATAGAGGAAGGTGCCAACAAAGAAAAGTTACTTGAGCAGATAAGGGAATACAAAGAAAAATGTGACAATCATGGTAGGGAAATATGTTTTAGCAATATGAAGATTGTCACTAGAATTTTGGAACATTTAAATAGGGGGGTAAATAACAAATTGAATAGCATTCATGCTAGCTACTCTTCCATGAAGTTTTCAATAAACAATTTTGATACTGATAAGGAGATAGCCATTCCTCTTATGGAAACATGGATTCCTAGGTTGCAAGAGTTAAGGATGATGGTTGTGGGAGCCAAGCATGACACTAAAAAAAATGAAAAACTTAAGCCTACCATCCAGATGGTGGATGTAATCCAGGAATTTAGGGGGAATATAGACCCATTGGAAGCAAGGATAAGAGAATTGATCAAGAATTTTCATGCAACACATCATGGTCTCCTTCCATCCATTTTAATGGATGATGGTAACCTCAAAACCCTACAAAACTAGAGAAGAGAAATGAATGAAGTTATTTCATAGCAGGTTGCCTTGATTTGTCAAGGGCATGATATGAGCATGTTGAAGAGAAACATGGACATGTTGACCCATGCATAAATTATTTTGGTAGAATTTGATGAGGGAAATCAAGTTGTTACCAAGTATTCACCTTATATGTAGAAGGTTGATGTCGTCATGGCATTCAATTGGCCCACTAAAGATGAATTATAGGCCTGTAGGAGTAGGTATTTGGATGTATTAGATGATTGAGTTACAATTTTGGTGTGGTGAGTACAATTTTGGTCCTGAATCTACAACCATGGTGAATAACAAATGAGAGAATCAAAATGCATAGCCTAGAACTAGTATAGATTAGGCTTTTTCTAAAGTGTGGACAATATATTGTCTTCTCTCCAATTTGAAATTAATGACAAGATTGCAGATGTGGACATGTTCCTTATCTTTTCTATTTTATTCTTTTTATTCTTTCCTTCATGTTCATTCAGTGTACATGGACACATTTTTGGAGCATGCAGATATTGTTAATTTAGCTCAAAGATTCCTTTTGGAAGGTAAGACCAGATCTCCAACAACAAATGAAAATAACTTTTGTCTCATGTATATTTCCCTCCATTGGAAGATTCAAATATAACTACAAATGGGAATATGTTTTGTAATAGTCCAATTGAATTGTGACATGTGTAATTTCTGGCCCTAAGCTTGTTTTGATCCTTCATTTCTACAACAATGAATTCAAGGCCAAAAGTATGGGGCTTCATTGTTTTTTAATTGATCACAGAGAAAATTGTAAAGATAATGTACATCATTTTAGAGTTAAGTCTTAGGTTTGATTTTGCTAATGCATATGTAATTTTGATAGCAACAATCAAAATATAATACAAAATGGTTCAAATTCAAAGACATTTTCTCTCTTGTGTACTTGTTTCATGAACTATGAATAATATAATGAAGGGTTATCTTATTTGTCTCCATTGATTTCCAATGGATGTGTAGTTTTGTTCTTGCTTATTAAATCAATGAATTGATGTAAATACTTGAGTGAAGCTATAAGTTCATGTAAAATTAAGTGCTAGGATATTAGTAAAAAGTTTTGGTTGAGAATATAATGTTGAAATATTGTAATGTAGTATCTTCAAAGCTTAATTGATGTCATGTATGAAATTGTTATCAAGTTGTGTAGGTATTGGAATTTACTTCGATGAGGCACTAATCTAAGTGAAGTATTCATGTTGCATTTATTTGGTCAATTCAATAACAAATCACTTATATAATCAAATACTTATCAAATGGGTTACAATTGCTATTATTTTGTGTTAAGTTTCGCCATTCTCATACTCTGAATGTAGAGTGTTGTTAAGAAGTAGCCAACTTCTTTGATACATTCCTTTGTTGAGCTATTACATGAGAATTATCTATTTATTTCAATTTTTATGATAAAATGGCACAAGAGTATCATCTAAACATTGTCAGGATCACCCTCCTAGATTTCACAAAGCCTGAAGTGTAGAAGTAAGGGTTGAGCTATCTTTTACTTTTTCGATGGCTAATCCCCACCATTTTTTACTATTGAATTGTGGAAGATCCATAGATAATGGCTGAGATTAGGTTTGGTTCTCAAAAAATAGCCAGCAGGTTATTTTCCCTATCTCCAAAAATTTGAAGAAGGGTGAGGGTGGAGTGGACTGAAGATCCAAGTAAGGATTTTCAAGCAATAAAATAGGAAATTAAGGAGGCCCCAGTTCTAAGGACTCCTATCTTTTCCAAGCCACTGTAAATATTTTCATTTGCAACATTTCATAATATTAATAGTGTTCTACTACAAAAGAATTAAGAGGGCTTTGAACAACCTATTGCTTTCTTTAGAAAATCACTTCACACTACAAAATTAAAATATGATTTAATGGAAAAGAAAGCTACTACTTACAAAAAATGCAATGCCCTGAGGGATTAATTGAAAATGAGAAAAGAACTCTCAAGTTGCATTCCATCAAGTATGTGAGATGCATAGTGGATTATGTGGTGGGAATTGCATGGCTAAAAACACTGCTCACAATGTCTCAAGAGCTAGATTCTAGTGGCCTACAATTTTCAAAGATGCACAAAAACTGGTAAGAGCATGCGATGCATGCCAAAGGTTTTCTAGGAAGTTAAAATTCTTAGGTAATCTTCCCCTTATACCAGTTATAGTCCCAACATCATTTCAACAATGGGGCATTGACTTCATTGGGGATATATCTGATAACTCTAGTGGAAGCCATTCATGGATTCTTGTAGCCATAGACTAATTTATGAAATGGGTGGAAGCCATTCCAATGAAAAGAGAAACAATTAAAGTGGTCATAGATTTCTTGATGGATAATATATTGAATAGGTTCTAAGTACCTGAAAGAATTGTTTCAGACAATGCAATGTGCTTCAGATCTAAGGAATTCATAGATTTATTCTCAAAGAATGGAATTCAGATGTCTTACTCTTCACCATACCACCCTCAAGGTAATGGCGAGGCATAATCAAGCAACAAAAGCTTGATGATAATTATCAAGAGGATCCTTGTGAAGATCAAAAGCACTTGGGATTCCAAGCTAAAGTTGTCTTTGTGGGTAGATAGAGTGAATATCAAGAAATCCAATGATTATGCACCTTTTTACTTAGTATTTGTCATTACAACTAGGTTACCCCAAAAAAACCTCATGAAGATATATAAGTTTTTCCAAGAGTATGATGAAAATACATGTGATGAGATGCAACATAGGATTGATGCATTGATGGAATTGGATGAAACAAGAAGAGATGCTTAGAAAAGAAATGTCAAGTTGTAATTGTAGGTCAAGTACCTATATGACAAGAAAGCATCTTATATAAAATTCCAAGTAGGAGACATGGTGTTGATGTGGAATGAAAGATCTAAGGATAAGGGAAAACATGGAAAGTTTGAGGCATTGTGGATTGACCCTTATATGATTCGAAACACTCATGGTGAAGATTCACAATTCCTACAAGATCTAACAGGGGTAGTTCTTGAGCTACTAGTACTTGGAAAATTCTTGAAGCCATATTTATCTTAAAATATGCTCTCTTCCATGTACATTGTAGGTTTTGTATATTTTGTACATAAGTGTGTTTGCTTTGGTTGTGTTTGGTCTAGTCTTGCAACCTTGTTTGGGTTGTTTCAAGTTTTGGTCCTTTGTGATTGGTCTGCTTCAACATGAGATTTTGAAATCTCACCATGCCTTCAAGAGGAATGCATGCATCCTCAGTTAGAGCCACAGGTGGAACCCCAATTTTTTTTTTATGTTCTATTGATAAAAGTTTGCAAAATATGGTTACCTCATGTCCTAGGGCTTAGGATTTGTGTAGCTTTTCATTTCTAGGGTTTATCTATGCCTTAAACCCTCCAAAAAATATTGGCTTATTTCCCTTTGCAAATGTTATATTTCATGGTTCACCTCCTGTCACTGGTTCCCAATCACTCAAGTCATGACTTATGTCATTAAGTTCATGATATTACCAACCCCTTGTGGTTAGAATTTCCTATCTACCTGTCGCATAACATTTCCCTCAATATTTTGGTCCAAAGGATTGATTTTATAAAGTGAATGATTTGAATCATTTTTCCTTTACATCCTTTGCAAACAATTATTTTATTTCTCTTAAGGCCTAATCCTATGTTTCCCCTAGGTGGTTCCTCTTTTAAAACAAACTTTATGCACATGCATATTTCTGCCACTTAAGTCCATCACTCATCACTAAAGTTGTTTATCTCATCGAGTTCATTACCACCATGAGCAATGAGCCTTTGGTTCTCATTTACATCATGTGTCTCACTAAAAGCATTTTATCTTCATAATTGACTACTATGATGAGTGATATAGCTATGTTCCTATCATATCCTATATCGCTAAAGTCTTTTGGTTTCTTTGTTCAACTTCAACGAAGTACGATGAACATTATTTCTCCCTTATATTGCACTATTATAGAAAGGTTTCATTGATTTTCTCAATTACCACAATGAGTGATATGAAGGTTGAGAATGGATGGCTATGATCTTGCCACTTTTCAGTATCTAGTGGGTGCTGTCACAATAGTGGTTTACAATTCCTGAGAGGAATGGATTTTAGCTAAAATCACATATTTTTAGAAAATATAATGATTTAAGCCTTAAAAAGTTCCATTTTAAGGATTCCAATTGAAGAGGGTTTGATCAAATCACCTTAGATCAAATCCCCTTGGATAGAACCTCGCTAGTTTTAAACCATACCTATAAATGCATCTCCTTTACACCTATCAAAATGTTGATAAAAATCACTTTTAGCTTTTTGGGGATCAAATGAATTCATTTAAAATTTATTTCAAATGATTATGGTATTCCTCAGAACAAGCTATCCAATTAATATAATTTTAATATGTTTTGGTTTTGTTATGTATTTGCTTTCTAAGTTTTATTAAACATAGGTTTTTCATCGAAAATGAATTTATTTGTTCTTCACATGTGGAAAAAAAGAAGATTATCAAAAAAAAAATTGAAAAATATGAGTGCACAGATATTGAAGTCCTTGATCCAACAAAAAAAATAAATTAAATTTTGCATATACAAAAAAAGTTACAGCGTTATAGGTTGTCAATTGTAATTCGTTTGACTTTGAAACTTGATTAAGGACAAAATATTCAATAAAAAACTATCTAACCAAGTGGAAGCACTAGATATCAAAGTTACAAATCTAAATTTGAAAGAATTAGAATTTTATCCTTCATGGAAAAAAAGTTATGCATTATACGATGTGCGTCACTTTTTTAAAATTTTGTTTTCTAAAAAAAAACAATTTTTGTGGGAGATGGAAAAGAAGTGCAATTTGATTCCAAAATTTTGAAAAAATATTTTTAGAATCTACAGACAAAATTTGATGAGACTCTAGTTTGCACCATCTTCAAATTCCTCACGATTTAGCCGCTATAGGTGCCTGAATGTGAATATTTAGTTAAAAATAATAATTTCAGTGTCCAGTTTGGCCAAAAATTGTAAACCACTATTATGGGATCACCCTAGTGCCATTGTTGGTTTCACCCATTGTCGAAAGCACTCTCAATTCCAAATCAATTACGACGATAAGCAATGGACTAAGGCTATATCTTGGTATCGTTGGGAGTTCCTCTTCACCAAAATACAAATGTAACTTTGCAACATTTAAATGACAAGAAATGAAGGATATATTGATGAATATTCCTTCCATCAGAGGTGTTGTTGCTCATCATCAAATTTTGGCATCACTTCAAAGCATTATTGCAATGAGCGATGGAGTCCAAAAGGTATTGTGAATGTGTGGATGTCTACGTGGAAGTTGTCTATGGTATCATCATTGTTTTAAATCGCATTTTTAAAAGCATGGATTGATGGTCAAGGAGAACCTTAGATCATGTTTTAAATCAAATAAGATCAACATTTGGAATTTAAACTAGAATGACTACTTGTCAGTTCACTCACACAAGCTATCTATCATAAATTAATGGAGAAGATGCTCCAATTCTAAGTCATAAAGAGGGTTGTTGTTCACTTTTCTTCCATAATTTCAATAATCAAGAGATGAAGAACTATCAAAGTGAAGAAGAGAAGAAGGTGAAACTATTGGAAAGGTGAATTTTGAAGAACAACCTATAGGTTTTCCTGGGTAAGTTAAATTCTTGACCTTTGTGATAAATTTGTAGCATTGAGTAGTATGGGAATTGGGTGAAAAGCTAGGGTTTGTGGTCAAAGCTATCATTTCTTGTGTCCAAAAGGGATTGAAATTATTGCGCATAGATTTTGGGGTAGAGGATTTAAATTTGTTGATTTTTAGTTTGAATCTTGTGAATTTAAGGGACTTAGGCTGCAATTCCCTTATATTTGAAACCATAGTCTTATTGCACTATAAAGATGAGTGATCCCAATGAGTCCTCCACCAAACCAAAGAGGAAACCTACCTATAAGAGGGTCAAAAGACCCAAGCCTCAATATGACAATCCTAAACCTAAAATACCTAAAAAAATGCAAAGAAGAGAACTATAAAGAAAAAGTACCCTAGGTTTATGGAGGAGGTGTTGGAAGAATGAAGAAGAACATCTAGTTGTGCATATTTTGTTTTTTCATTGATGTCACCATGATATATGAGTTGCAACTGCAAGGTTGAGTTCTAGTTTGATCTAGTATTCTGGATCAGTATCTGAACCGGTATGCAGTTACTATCATCTAGTATTTTGGTCCACAATCCTCCATTGATGATTATCTTTACTTGCGGTTTTGGGAAATGGTTTTTGGATGCTTGAAGGATGTATGTTTAGAATCTTGTGGGCACAGAAGCTCATATGGAAAGTTGGCATTACTCTGTTGTTGTATTTTGTCTATCTCTAACCTATCTTTGGTCCATGTCGACATATTGTAGTGTGCTACATGTTTGGATATTTTTGGAGAAGTTTTGTACTAAGTTGGAGTCAATAGTTAGTCTTTTTAGCGAATAAATATTGCATCTAATTAGGCTGACCTAATTGATGCTTGCGGATAACTCAAATAAATAAGTTGGATAGTTTTGAGGATGATGAAGTAAGTGAATATTGTGGAGTTGTGAATGAGAAGAAGTGTGAAGATGATGAAGTGTGTTAAGTATGTTTATTGAGAATCAAAGGAACTGGATCAACACTTGTTAGGTGTAATCTTACCAATTCATTCTAGTTTTGAAACCACTTTAGTATTGCAACCTTTTTGTAGGCAGTGAGCCTCTTGTTTGGACACTGAGTCATGTTTGTAAGTAGTGAGATTTTGTATATGGAAAGTGAGTCCTATCTTGGGGCAGTGAGCCCCTTTTGCATATAGTTATGGAACTACTTTATATTGTGAGTTAATCCTCTCTGTGGTTTTTCCCTCATCAATTTTTCCACATAAATTTGGTGTTCATTGCATTTATTTTTCATTCTATCATTTGTATTTCATGTTCACACTTAATAACATAATAAAGTGGTTGTGAAGATTGATAAGTGTTTGAAATTTGTGATTGAGTTTGGTGACAACTAATTCAGCCCCCCTCTTAGTTGTCTTGTGCCTTTCAAAAATTGGTATCAAATATTTTGTTCCTAGGAGAAGAAGCCTAATAGCTTGAGAAATATCATGAAATATTAATCAAATGGATTACAAAGAAGAACTCTAGGTTGCTCTTGAAGATCTTGACAAGGCTGAAAGTGAAAACAGAGATTTGAAAGAAAATCTAGATGAAGCAAATGAATGTGTCCAAAAATTGAAAGAGCAATTGAAGAAATTCAAATAAATATATAGAGAGGTGTCTGAGCAATTGAAACAAGCTAATGAAGAAGCTACCAGACTGAAGGTGCAAGTGGAGGAAAATAAGAAAATTGAAAATTCTCTAAATATAGTGGTACAAAGCAAGACTGATGAATGCACAAGATTGGAACAAGAGGTGGTAAACCTAAAAGCAGATCTAGAGAAGGAAAAAATCTATGAAGATAATTCCAAATCTAGCTTCGACAGACTTGATGAGTTGATTGAAGGATAGATACCAAGTAAAGACAAAGGTGGTTTGGGAATGGAAGAAGGTGAAAGCTCAAAAACCAATGAAATGTACAATCAGAAGACTCAAGATAAAGGAAAGCAGAAAATAAATCCAAGGAACTTTGCTAGAAGACCACCTATTAGACAGCCAAATGCTCAAAGGTACCCATCTTTCAATGGTGTCTATTTTTCATGCAACAAATTTGGTTGCAAGGCAACTGAGTGTAGAAGTAGAATAAACCGGTTTGCTAGTTCCTTCTATGAACAATGTTTTGCATGCAAGAAATTTGGACATAGAGCTACTGAATGTAGATCTCAGGTTAGGATGATTAGTCGGGTGATGATGAATAGGTTTAATGGAGGAAGAATGAATCAATCTTTTGATGGATACTAATATATGGTAGTAAGTTTGGAAAAAAAGAAAATTAGTGCAGATCAAGGGTTAATAAAGGTTTGACAAATCTAAGAAGTGTTGTTTGCTACAATTACAAAAAACTTGGACATATTTCAAGAGTTTGCAAAGGTCAAAAGAGAAGGCAATCTAATCTGGTAAAACAAAATGAACCAATGAAGGAAATTGACAAAGAAGAGGTGAAGCAAGAAATGGAAAAGATATGGAGGAAGAAAGAAGAGCTTGAAACACCAAATGTGCCTATGCCCTAAGCTGGTGTAGGCAATTCCTCTGGTAATTAGACCTAGCATGGTCTTAGGGGTAGCATTAACAGAAAATTATTCACAGCCCCTAGATATATGGCGTGTCAGATGATGGCATGAGGATATGTTATGTAGAGGATGAGTAGACAGAGGATATGAAAAATGAACTAGAATGAATGTTGCAAGCATGTTCATTTGTAAAGTGATTTAGGGTTTACAATGCAAAGAAATAGGGTTTTGTCAACTTTTTTAAGTCTGCTACATTTAATGCGAATTAGGGCGACACAATGGTGTATAAAGAAAAATTAATAAGTCATTTTTCATCACTTGTGTAATCAAAGAGTTTGAAAACCAACTTGGAGCAATCTTGAAGTGATCCTAAAGTGATTTGGAGTGATTATGAGGTAATCTAGAGAAATCATTACTTATAATAAGGAATAAAAGTCAGAAGTTTTTTAAAATCATCTCTTAGTTTTCAAACAAAAAGAAGGGAAAAATAAGAAGTTTTCATTGAGCAATAAGGAGATGATAAGCACAATGATGGAATAAGTTGACAGAAGAACAAGTGGCCATTAGTTCTGTTAAGGCTGAAGAGTGTTGAATTGGAAGAGTTTGATCATTGGAAGATGAAGGAAATGGAACTAGGGTTGAAGACAAATGAATTACAGAACGTAAAAACTCTGGGTATGGATTTATGGGGAGAATTTCCCTGGTTTGCAGAAAAAGAATCCATCATGTTCTTGTTAAGTCAATTCAAGGATGGAAACATTATTTTGGACAAACCCTATTTGATCATGAAGGAGGCAATTGAAACTATTACTAGTTTTTGTTGTGTTGGTGACCTCCCTGGGAAGAAAACAATGAAATACAAAGATGTGGAGGAAATTATTGGCATCAACAAACATCCCCAAGCTCTACTGATAAATACCATTGTCGATCTTGCTGTAAGGTATGTCACTTATGAAATCTCTTATAAAATCTACTTTAGAAATCGTGAAGGTTCTACTTTAGCTATTGTTGTATATCTTGCACACATGATGGTGAAGGAAAACAAGCAGTTTGGTCTGTGTAGCCTAATTATGGAAAACCTAGTTGAGAACGTTAGAATGTCTTTGGTTGAGGTTTATCCTTTCCGGTTTGGGTCTCTACTCATGTGTTTGGTATTTTACTTTCTGAGTTCCCTACCAAAAAAGAGAATGTTAAGTGGGAATCTAATATCCCTATCAAAAAGCAAGTTTACAAGTATATGGAATGTTTAGAGAATAAGGAAAGTGCATGCAAAATCTATTTTGCATCCCTGTAGATGAATTGGTGCTCTAGTATGTCAGTGACTAGTCAATTTGAAGAGGGCTACTCTTCTGGTAAGAAAGAGTTGGAAGTTGTTACTAGTGGTTCCCCTTCAAAATCTAAAAGGAGGAAAGTTATCACAAAAGATGTCATCACTATCCCAGAAGAAAAAGGAGAATGAAGAAGAATCTTTGTCTAGATCTAACTCCTTTGATCCAGAGGACATTCAAACAATATTAGATAAAGGTGATATGAAAAAGGTTGGTGAAATGTGGTGTGCATGCTCTCTGATTAAGAGACTTAAAATTGATGATGTGTTGATTGATTCTTTTCTCAAAAAGGGTATTACAGTTTCAAATGTGTCTGACTCGTTACTAGATGATCTAGTAGAATTTATTGAAGAAAGAATATTGTTGGAAGGACCTGAAGGATATAATTTTGAAGCTATGATATAGAGAAGATCTTCCAATTCCAAACAAAAGTTATCTAAACACATTGGTGAGACAAGAGAATGCATTAAGGAAATGTCTGACATCTACAAGTACTGTCTTTTGTCAACTATTGATAATTTTAGAAGTAGAATTGAAGCCATTGAATCTAAGATAAATAATATTGGAAAGAGTTTTGATTTCTTCAAAGACAAAAATAGAAAACAGAGAATAAGAGTTGGTGAATTGCAAGTGGAGTTGTCGATTGCTCAGAGATAGAGGGAAGACCTGGTTAAAACTTTCTAGTTGGTCAAATAAATTGTTGAGGTCTGGTTGGATCATCTCTCTAGAATAATTTCTAATGTAGAAGATTGTGAATGACAATGTCTATCTTTGGACCAGACATCCTCATTTACGTTGTTGTCTTTATTGGATAGTATGAGTGCAAGAATGTGTTTGGCAGTGTTTTCTTGGAAGAGTATTCTTCCAACCATAGGAGAAAGGTACAAGAAAAAATTTCATGTAAAAAGTGTTCTTTTCACCTAAATGCTCGAAATGGGGAGTTAGAATTCCTTTGTATATACATTACATACACTTACATTTTATTTTTGGTCTCCCTTTGTCCTTGATGTCAAAGGGGGATAGATTACTGGTGAGAGGGGAGAGAATGTTGTGATATAGGAAGTTCTATAAATTTTGGCACATGTTTCCATCAATGACAAAGGGGGAGATTGTTTCAAGAATGAAGAAGAATGTCTAGTTGTGCAGATTTTGTGTTGTCATTGATGTCACCATGATATATGAGTTGCAACTGCAAGGTTAAGTTCTAGCTTTATTCAGTATTTTTGACTAGTATCTAAACCGGTGTGTAGTTACTATCCTCTGGTATTTTGGTCCGCAATCCTCCACTAATGATTATCTTTTCTTGTGGTTTTGGGAAATGGTTTTTGGATGCTTGAAGGATGTATGTTCAGAATCTCGTGGGCACAAGTGCTTGTATGGAAAGTTGGAATTACTCTATTGTTGGATTTTTTCTATCTCTAGGTGACCTAATGGATAGTTGATGATAAGGTGAATTAATTTTTTGATGCGGATATATGTGTGACCTATCTTTGGTCCATGCCAACACATTGTAGCATGCTACATGCTTGGATTATTTTTGGATAATTTTTGTACTAACTTGGAGCCAACTGTTAGTCTTTTTGGTGAATAAAGATTGCATCTAATTAGGCCGACCTAATTGATGCTTACGAATAACTCAAATATATATGTTGGATAGTTTTGAGGATGATGAAGTAATTATATGTTGTGGAGTTACAAATGAGAAGAAGTGTGAAGATGATGAAGTGTGTTAATTCTATTTATTGAGTATCAAATGAACTGGATCAACACTTGTTAGGTGTACTCTTACCAATTCATTCTGGCTATAAAGCCACTTCAGTATTGTAATATTTTTGTAGGTAGTGAGCCTCTTATTTGGACAGTGAGTCCTCTTTGTAAGCAGTGAGCTTTTGTATATGGACAATAAGTCCTATCTTGGGTAGTGAACCCTTTTTGTATTTGGTTTTAGAACTACTTTATATTGTGAGTTAATCCTCAACGTGGTTTTTCCCTCATTGAGTTTTCCACGTAAATCTAGTGTTCGTTGTGTTGATTTTTCTTTCTGTTATTTACATTTCATGTTCACACTTAATAACAGAATAAAGTGGTTGTGAAGATTGATAAGTGTTTAAAATTTGTGATTGTGTTTGGTGAAAACTGATTCATCCCCCCCATGTTAGTTGTCTTGTTCCTTTCAACAGGAGACCCCTAAGGACCCAACTGCAAAGGTTAAGAAAGTGGGAAAAAAGAAAAATTGGTGAAGGATCTTTGATAGCTCATTTTAAGGATTCTACCTCTGGGATTTGTGATGTAGTGCTACTATAGAGTGGTTGGGACTTATTTCTTTATTCTTTCAAAAAAAGAACTGCAAGTCATCCCACCTATCACTTATGGACTTGTGACATTGGAAAATTGGTGTGCCCAAATGTGTTTGTGGTGGACCTGATGCTTGAACTAGCAAGGTGTTATGATCCAACAGATAAAACAATCAAAAGATTTCCAGAATTTATTCCTATGCTAGAAATTTTGAGAAGCCAAATTCTGGAGGCCTTTAATTTGAATCCATCTACTTTTGAATCCATCAAGTTCTAAGAATTATATAATGAATATGAGAAAAACAGGTTTGGATATAGAAAGAATGTTTTTCCCAGGCATAGGAGACATGACTTTAAAAATAATGGTGTACCCTTTAGTCCTTTGGAGTTGGAGCCATTTTATTGTGATGATTTTGAGGACTATTTCAAAAACATTGATTATGCACTATGTCAAGTTTTGCATAGGAAGTATGATATTAAAATGCATGTTGCTTTAATGGTTTTAGCAATTGATATTTAGAATAAGTATCAAAATAGGGTTTTAGATTATGCTTCTTATATTGTTGAACACTTGCATGAGGACTTGATAAAGCTGAAAGATGCAACCCCTCCATTGTCATGTAGACACTTTTCTCTATTGATGCACTTGTTGTTATGGAAAAGTAGAAAGGTAATGAGGAATTTCATGAAATTGAGAGAAAGAGATAAGATGGACAATGAGTTTCCTGTGTAGATGTGGACCCATGTCTAGGATGTGCATTGTCCTGAGTCTAATTACACTTTATTTTGTAATGTTTTTATGTTTTTAGTGTTGGAGCAATTAGGCTTGAAGCCCGTTTATAGAATTTCATAAGGTGTTAAGCAAATTTTAAGGCCCGTGGAGTATGAGAAAGACACTAAACAAAAATTTAATTAGGGAGTCTGGTATCTTCATACCAACTATACAACAATCAGAATTTATGGAGCCCCAGTGCCACCTCACAAGTTTCCTGTATATATGTCAGATAGACAAGCATTCATGGAGAGAATGTGGTAACTTGATGCCATGGATAAGGAGCACTTGAAAAAATAAAGGAAGGCATCCCTTGTGAACCCTATTTGTGGATTTGCATATTTCACTTGCACTTAAAAGGAAGGAATTGAGAGGTTTGGCTCTCTCTTAAAAGATAACAAATTGAGACAAGACATCATAAGGTTTTCTGACCCTAAAGGGGTGATTATTGTTGAGAGAAGAGCAAGGGAGTTATCACATAGACATAATCAATTCCTCTATCAAGAGGATGTGATTAGAAATATATCTTCTGATGAAGAAGTTGCAGCAAGGAAAAGTGCATGGAAGAAGATATGTGCAATTGAAGAAATGATGTTGATGGAAAATCCTTTTTATGTCAGCCCTTATTCTAAGATAGAGGATAAATTTGTGTAGGAAAAGTTAATGCTTGGTGATTTTAATGATAAAATTTTCTTTGAGAAATTAAAGCAAGCTGAAATAAAGGACAAGATGGCCAAACAAAACCATGATGCACAATTAAGGAGCTGGTTGGCTCTATCCTATGCTCAAGGCATTCATGTCCAAACAAAAGAGACAGTGAGCAACCTGCAGTCACTCCATTAGTGGCTTATTTAGCAAGTGAGCATATTGGTGTGACTCAAGTTCCTGAGGAGTCTGGAGAGCACATTCCCATGGAGGAGGAAGTGGATCAGAGGTTCTGTAAAGACAAAGATGATACTTTGAATATAGTAGTCCCTCCTAGCAGATTTGTGAAATTGGAATATGATGAAGCCAAGGATGATGATGTTAGAATAAAGGCTTGTGATGACTTTATGTGTGATGATGCTTTTTTCAAGACCAGGGAGTTTAGAAATTTTGCTATCCATGTAAAAGGATTTGATATAAAAAAGAGAATTGAAGAGGCAAAGGAGAAGGTTGACCCCTCCTTGCAAGATGACGCATAGAAGGAGGAGGAAAAAATAATGCAGGAGATTTTTGCCATGTTTCCATAGGATGCAAGAGCCCTGGTGAAAGGAAGTGGGATTCTTCTATTGCTTGGATGGGAATTATTGTTTGCCATTGAATTAGATGCAATCAACAAAGATCCAAATGCCTCTATCTCTGAAGAAATTTTTGATAATAATTTTTTTGGCTCAGGTTTTAGCCCTAACCTACATACACTTGTTATTTTGTCTATGGAACCAAATACAAGGAAGCCTAAGGTTATAAAGCCTGTGGAAAAGGAGATTGGAGTTGTGGTTGTTAAAAGGGCTATAGAAATGACTGTTATTGTAGCTACACACTTGAAAATGCATGTTGTAATGTTGAGTGTGGACATTTCCCAAATCACAGAGGCTAATTATAAAAAGTTGTTGGATAGATATAATAAATTGATGGATGAACATAATAAGGTGCTTGCTACAATAGAAAAGGGTATGCCATCTCCAACAACTTCTTATGAATTATCATCACAAGACAAAGAAACTTTGTCATTGAGAATTCAAAGTTTAAAACAAGAAGTCTAAACAAAGAAGGGAAACGCAAGGAAAGCCAAATTGGAGATAGTTAAGGTGGCTAATTACATTTTTGATGATGTTGTAAAACATAAAGTAAAAAAAAAAAAAAAAAGTTTATACTGTGTGGGATACATACAAGAACATCCATGAGGCCAATATGAAATATTTGCAGGTTCAAAAAGCATTCCAAACTAAGTGGAATAAGTGGAGTGCTAGGGTGGGAGCACTGAAAGAAGAGATGCCTCAGATGTGGGAGGACCCTGAAGCTCCTACCAACATTCCTAGTTTGTTGAAGGCCATTGATTTAGTAAATGAGATTACAACTTTCCATGGAAAGCTGGGAATGCAGCTCCAGAATAAATTGAGAATGTTTAGAGATATGGAGGGGCATGGCATGCCCAAGATACTAAGTGATAAGGGTGAACTGAAAGGATTCACCTCATGGAAAGAAGATTTTGGAAATTTACTCCCACATTCTAAGATGATGCTTAGTGTTATTGACTACTCTATGTTGAATCCCAATATTGATGACATGATTGGGGTTGAAATGAGAATCAATATATTTGCTAAAGAGGCCAGGGCTTTGATTGATGCAAGGTACAATCAACACAATACAAAAGTGCAGAACCTGTTGGACATGAAATAGCCAACTGAGGATGAATATAACACATGGTTGGGAAAGTTTACAGATTTAGCCTGTGTTATGAAAATTGATAACAAATATGGTAATGTGGATTTTGGGGACACAATTTTGGATCTTCAGTCTGAAAATATGGTGAGTAACAGATGGGAGAAATACAATGCATAACCTGGAACTAGTATAGATTAGGCTTTTTCTAAAGTATGGATAAGACATTGTTTTCTCCCCAATTTGAATGTGGTGACAAGGATGTAGATGTGGAGAGTCTTTTGTCTCTTCCGCTTTTCTACATTATATGCTTTTCTCCCTTTTATGCTTGAGGTACATGGATACAATTTTGGAGCATGTGGAATAATGCTACATCAACTTAAGGATGCCTTTTGGAAGGAAGGACATAATCTTCAATGACAAATGAAAATAGTTTTTGTCTCATGTAACATTGCCCTCCATTTGAGAATACAAATATAACTGCAAAGGAAATGTATTTTTTAATGGTCCAATAAGAAAGGGACATGTGTACTTTCTAGCCTGAAGCTTGTTTTTCTCCTTTGTTTCTATAAGAAGGAATTCAAGGCTATAAGTATGGGTTGGTTGCTTGTAATTGATCATAGAGCTATTTTTGTAAAGAATACAAAGAGTATTTTAGAGTTTTATCATAGGTTTTGATTTTGTCAGTGTATATACAATTTTGATAACAATATTGGCAATTGAATATAGAATGGTGCAAATTCAAGGTCATTTCTCTCCTATGTACTTGTTTCATGAATTATGAATATTATAATCAAGGATTATCTTATTTGTCTTCATTGATTTCCAGTGGATGTGTGGTTTTATTCTTGCTTTTAATTCAAAGAATTAATGAAAATGCTTGAGTGAAGCTATAGGTTCATGTAAATTTAGTGCTAGGATATTAGTAAGAAGTTATGGTCGACGATACAATGTTCAAACACTATAATATAGTATTATCAAAGCTTAAATGATGTGTTAAATTTTTGTCAAATTCTATAGGTTTTAAGATTGACTCCATTCCTAGGATGAGGCAATGATCTAAGTGAATGTTCATGATACTCTTTGTTGGTCAATTCAGCAACAAATCAAATTTATAAACAAACTTTTAAATGGATTACAATTATTATTATTTTGTGTTAAGTTTCTCCATTCTCATGCTCTAAGTGTTGAGTATTGTTAAGGAGCAGCCAACTCCTTTGATACATTCCATTTATCGAGCTATTATATGAGAATTATCTGTTATTTACAATGTATTTATTCATTAGGTGTAGAGGTCTTTAAATACATTATGGGATCACCCTCCTAGGTCTTGCAGAGCCCAAAATGTTGGAGGAAAACATTGTTGCTTTCACTTGTTCATTGGCCAATCCCTTTCGGTTGCCGATAATTGGAAATTAAAAATTCCATAGGCTTCCTTGAGGATCAGTTTGGTTCTTAAAAAAAAACCAACACAACACATCCCCTTTTCTATAATACACCAGTTTGAATGAGCAGAACCCAAATAAAAAGCACTAATACAATCAAGGGGTTTACCCCAAATGTAAATCCAGATTTGAATTCCTAATTTTTGTTTGGTTCAACTTATTTAGGTATAGTGCATTCTTTCTTTGCAATCGTGTTCTCTGCACTCTACCACTCCTAACTCTTCTTTCTCTACACCACTTTCTCACCTTAGCAGCTACCACTTTTTCACTTACACAACTCCTCAGTTGTCTATCTTTTCTTAGATAACCAGTAAACCCTTCCTTGAGCCATGCACCTCTATCAAATGCAAATTTTTTGCAATGATTAGGGTTTTTCATTCTTTCTTCTTTAGGGAGAATTCTCTACATCGAGCCATACCCGTATTAATTTTTGTCTTAGAATATCTTCTATGATTGGAAATATGTAAACCCTAAATATAATATGCATTTAATGAATTCTTGTATGCATTAGAATTGAGCCCAATCTCTATTCACTTAGAACTTTGTGCCACTGTTCTACAACTCAAATCACCAATTAAGTCAATTGTTGGAGTAGGTAGACCAATACATTTCATTCCTCTGGTTGGCTACTAGTCATAAACCACTTACACGGACTTAACCGTTTGAAACCACCACCTTCAAATATTGATTGTTTATTTTGTCTCTACATGCCAAGATCCATGGTTCTCCATTCATATTCATCCTTTGAAAAACTACCGTTAGATGAGCCTTCCTTTATATCCCAGTCATCGATCTTATTCTTCCATTTCACATTGCCATATCGAAGAGACCGAACAACTACTCACTCTTAAGGTAGTAGGTCACTTTGATGAGTCTCTGCTAAAGTATCGAAGGGACTACCCACTCGGCCCTGCCGATACTCTATCTTCTCCTTGACCTATAGTCTATTTGTCACATGTGGGGTCCACTTGACCAGGTCATCACCATGTAATTCACAACAAGGATGTAAATTTCTTATTGAGAAATTTTCAAACACCATCTTTCCTTATTCATCAGCATCCATTGTTATCACATTTCTATCTGGCCCCACCATCTCGACACTTCAAAGAGACTGAAACACCAATTTCACCGATAACCATATATCTCCTCGAAGAAGTAATCTTACCTCCATTTAGTTCCACCTTATCGACATTTTAGAGTCACACAAAAAACCTCCCAACAAAATGAATTTGTCACACTGACATACATAAACTCCATTACGGGAATATCAGAGAGACCGAAGTCTCTATCATGTCAATATTCTACCTTCACACCAATGTAGCATTCAGGATGTCAAAGAGACATCCTATACCATCCTACCGAACACTCTCTATCTACTCGATGAACTTAGATATCGCAACACTCACTCATTGCAATATCGAAGAGACTGACAATTAAGTCTCGCTGAAGAACTATCAGCTTGATGAAGATTTGTCCACCAATTCTATGAGCCACCATCATAGTATTGAAGAGAAATTAAATTACTTCCTTCCAAAATTGTGAAGTCTCCCAGATGGTGTATGAACGTATAACCTTTTGAACTCACACCATAAGTAACTAAAAATTATATATCTATAAATAACTCAAAGAATTCTTCATGAATCTAATCTTTGTTTCACCACTGGTCTCATCATTTGACATCAATGACAATAATATACCAAAAATATCCCCCTTTCTCATTGATGGAAATACTCTAAATGCTCATCCACAAATTTTAACATTAACACTTTGTACCAATTCAATTAGTTACATAGTAGTTAACTCCTCCTTTGACATACATCTTCTACATGCTCCCATTCGAGCATTTGATACATTTTTCCCCTTTGACATCAATGGAAAAGGGAAGAATCCCCCTAACAAAATACTACTCATGACTGGACCTATGACACCTTTTCCAAGGATAAGTGAATTACAAGTGAGGCTCCCCCTGGATGCATACCTTATCGCTAGAGTCTAGTGATGTGATATGGGAGCAATTACTCCCAGCTTCTGCCTCAGATATTTAAATTGCTCTATGGGAAGTGGCTTGGTGAAGATATTGTCTATCTATTATTTTCTTGGGACATATTCCATGTTGACTTCTTTATCTACAACCTTTTCTCTGATAAAATGATACTTAATAGATATTGCTTCGTCCTAGAATGCATCACTATATTCTTTGAAATATTTATGATGCTTGAATTGTCACAAAGAATTGAGATTGGTTTTTTGTACTCAACCTTGATGTCCTTAAGTGTCTGCTTCATCCATAGGACCTAAGTATAATAGGTTGTTGTTGCTACATACTCTACCTTAGTTGTGGAGAGAGTAACCAAATTTTGCTTCTTACTCATCCATGAAACCAATATATTTCCAAGAAAGAAAGCTCCTCCACTAGTGCTTTTTTTTCCATCTATACTTCTAGCCTAATCAACATCAGTATATGTGGTTAAACTAAAATATTTGTTTCGAGGGTACCATAGCCCATATTCAACTGTGCATTTAATGTATCTAAATATTATTTTTAATGTTTTGACATGAGACTCTTTTGGTGCACTTTAAATCTTGCAACCATGCATATTGCTTGCATAATGTCTAGTCATGATGTAGTTAAGTATAGATTGCTTCCTATCATTGACCTATACATAGTTTGATTTGCATATGGGGATTCACCCGATCTGATCAATTTGCAACTAGTTATCATGGGGGTTATAACTAGTCTACTATCTTCCATTCCAAACTTCTTAAGAATTTCCTTGGAATATTTAGTCTAAGATATGTGTTGCAAGTATGAGCAAGTTTGGTGGTGTTGTCATTAATGTTGTAATTGATGTCAACACAATTTAGAATGTTGCATATTGTGCATGTATAGTTGAGATGTTGTGAGTACATGGAGTTATCCTTATGATGTTGCAGATGTGTTGAAATGATGGTCTACCAAGTGCTTTTGAGAAAAATAATAAAGAGTGAGTTAGTGTTATGTATGTGATTCACATTTCTTTCGTGTTGATCCTATGCTCATGTAAATCTGAAGGTTTGTTCTTGGTGATCTATTGGTCATATCTCCTAATTTTTTGCTACTAGTTTGATGGAAGGTGAAAGTTGTGTTCACTGGTGTGTGAATTGTTTTGGCAGAGTTGGTTATTCGTGGAATGGGATAAATGTTTCTGCTCCGCAGGCCTTCGTTGTTTTGTTTCAGGTCTTGCAAATCTACAATATATCTTGTAATGATGTTCTCTAGGTTCTAGCAGATATGTTAGAGTTTTGGTGCTCCGAAAGATGAGCTTCAAAGTTGTGTGGGATTGCAGAGTCTGAATGGACTGTTGGAAATATTTTTTTGTTTGAAGGTTGTTACACCTACTACAAATGTATCGAGAAGTATCTAAGATGTGTTCTCATGCATGACGAAGTGTGTTACATCATTTGCATGTTATCTTCTTGTTGGAAAGTGTGTACTTGAATGTTCATTTGTGTTTTCATTAGGTTTGTCTGACTTGGTGTTTACACTTCATATGAAAATTTTAAAATTTAATTAAGGAAGCATGCGGTTGATCTGAGATGTTGATTTTGGTCTTGGTTAAGTGTTTAATTGGTCCATTCTCATTCTTTTCCACCACGGGAATGTTGAGTTGCCAACCTAGTTTGAATTTATGAAATCAAGTGTATATGGATGACCTTGGAGAATGTTTCTAAGGTTGAAGATGGTATAAATGAAAGTTGAGATGTGAAGGATTAGATGATAAGAAAGTAACGAAGTAAGCCACAAGTGAAGAGAAGAGTTGTGTGAAAGTGAGTTGAGGCAGCAATACTTCATTGTGTTAGATTCCTGAAAGAAGTGAGCTGAAGGTTTATGCAATCTTCTGATCAAGGCTATGGATGTGTGTAAATTATCGAAGTGGATATTTCTGTTATCTTTTGTATCTGTAGGTAGTAAGCCTCCCTATTGGACAATGAGTCCTTTCTATAGGAAGTGAGCCTTTGTATCTGGATAGTGAGTCATATTTTTGGCAAGGAGCCTCTTGTATTTGGTTTTGCTATCACTTTATATTGTGAGTTCATCCTCACCATGGTTTTTCCCTTATTGGGTTTTCCACATAAAATCTGGTGTTCATTATACTGATTTTACTTTCTGTTATCTAAATTTCATGTTCATACTCAATAACAAAATAGTGTGGTTGTGAAGTTGACAAGTGTTAGGATTTTTATGTTTGAATTTGGTGACAATTGATTCACACCCCCCTCTCAGTTGTCCTACTCCTTTTAACAATTGGTATTAGAGCATTGGTTCCTTGGTGAACATCTTAACCACTTAAGGAAGATCCAATGGTGCATAAGTTGGAAATCCCTATGTTCGATGGATCTGATTATAGTGATTGGAAAGTGCAAATGAGTGGATATATTATCTCTCTTGGTTACAAGACCTGGAAGGTTGTTGAGACGAAGTATGTTGCTCCAATGAGTGATCCTACTACTGCTGATGAGGTTTTTGCTTATGAGGAGAATGAAAAAGTGAGGTACGCTATTTGCAGTGCTTTATCCAAGACTAAGCGAACATAACTTATCTCTCTAGGCACTGTTTATGAAGTTTGGAATAAGCTGGAAGATCTTTATGAAGGAAATGATAGAGTGAAATTGATAAAGAACCTGACGAAAAAGCATAGATATGAGAATATAAAAAATGGAAGAAGAAGATATTGCAAGCTATTTTTAGAGAATTGATCTGGCAGCAAATGAAGTTAGAAATCAAGGGGGTACTCTAACTGATGAAGATATAATTGAGAAGATTCTAATGTCTCTACCAGAATGTTACAGTGACAAAGTTTCAGTTATTGAGGAAACATATGATCCTAATAAATATACTAAAGAAGAGCTATTTGGCACTTAACTGCATTTGAGATGAGAAAGTTTGGAAAGAAAGAGGAAAAGATAGAAATAACATTTCAAGCAACAAAGATTGAAGATGATCTGGATAGTGATAGTTCATATGAGTTGGAAGCAAACTTTAAAAGGAAGTTGAAGAAAGGTACTGGTAAGTATAAAGGTATATTTCCCTTTAAATGTTTCAGTTGAGGTAATATTGGTCATTATTCCTCAAGATGTCCAAATAGAATTGTGCATAAGAAGAACACAGATCATAAAGATAGAAAGGATAAGAAATACAAAAAGTTGTACTATGGTAGAGAAGAAGTTGGAATCTCTGATGATGAATCTAATTATGAGAATGATGATAGTGAGTGCTTGTTCTTAGCTTTGGAGAGTAAATTTTTGTCTGCTAACTCTAGAAAATGAGCAAGAAAAAGTGATTCGGAGAACAAGAAGGATGAGATGGAAGGTACTTTGGTCACCAGATTTCATGCTAGACAAGATGAAGACTATTGGGTGATTGACAATGGATGTTCTAATCACATGACCGGAGATAAAAGAAATTTTACTAAACTTGAAAATTATGATGGTGGTTTGGTCATGTTTGATGATGATTCAGGAGCAAAGATTGTTGGAAAAAATACAATTAGTTTTGATGGAATACACAACACTAATGATGTATATTATGTAAAGGGTCTAAGGCATAACCTTTTGAGTGTTGGAAAGATGTGTAGCAAAGGTTTTAAACTTGTGTTTCAGGATAATACCTATGAGATCATAAAAGGATCTAGAGCTATGGTTGCTGCAGGAAGAAGAACTCATGGAAATATCTATCAGCTTAACGGTGTTGATAGTCAGTGCCTTGTATCTTAAGTTAATGAAAGTTTGTTGTGGCACCAAAGAATGGAACATGTAAACTTTGATAATTTGGCAGGATCAGTTCAAGAGATGTTGTCTGAGGTCTACCTAAAATCATAAATCCTGTTAATACTATTTGCAGAAGTTTTTAGCTAGGGAAACAAACAAGATGTAGTTTCAAAGGAAAAGAGAAAACTACTACCAGAATGTTGGAATTAATTCATATAGATCTTTGTGGTCGTACTAGAACAGGAATCCTAAATGGTGACAAGTATTTCATGCTCCTTATTGATGATTATTCTTGAATGACATGGGTTACTTTTCTTAGAGAAAAGACTCAGGCTCTGGATAGGTTTAAATTTTTCAAAGCAAGAGTAGAAAATGAAGTGAACTTAAGAATCAAATGTTTGAGATTTGATAGAGGTGGAGAATTCACTTCTAGTGAGTTTAATACATTTTTTGAAGAGCATGGCATAAAGAGACACTTTTCTACTCCAAGAAACCCTTAGTAGAATGGAGTGGTTGAGAGAAAGAACCAGACTGTACAGGAAGTTGCAAGAACCATGATGAAAGAAGAAAATGTACCTAATGTGTACTGGAGAGAGGTAATACACACTATTTTTTATGATCTTAACAAAGCTCAAATCAAAGGTAACAACACAAAAACTCCTTATGAGTTATGGACTTGTAAGGCTCCTACTATGAAATACTTTAAGGTGTTTGGAAGCAGATGATACATTAAAAGAGATGATGAAAATATTGGGAAGTTTGATGCTAGATGTGATGAAGGGATTTTCCTTGGATATTCAACTACCAGCAAAGCATATAGATGCTTTAATAAATGATTGATGAAGATTGTTGAGAGTGCTAATGTGAAGGTTGATGAAGATATGCATAGACCCATTGAGATAAGTAAAGTTGAACCTGATGATCTTATCTGTGGACAAGTACCTGAAGAGAATATGGATGAGGAAGAAGAAGAAGAGACTCTGAAACCTATTGTTAAGACTCCTAAGTATGTCCAAAAGAATAATCTAGAAGAACAAATAATTGGAGATAAGAGTGAAGGTGTGAAGACAAGAAGTAAAGTAGTAGTTGAGGTAAATTTGTGCTTACTTTCTAAAATTGAACCTATCTGTATGTGAAGCATGTGAAGATGAAAGTTGGGTTAGAGCTATGAAAGAAGAGTTGCAGAAAATAGAGAAGAATCGAACATGGGATTTGGTTCCTAGACCTGTGAATAAGAATGTAATTGGTTCAAACTGGGTGTTCAGGAATAAGTTGAATGAAAATGATGAAGTTATAAGAAACAAAGCAAGACTTGTATGCAAGGGATACTGGCAAGTTGAAGGCATAGACTTTGAAGAGATATTTTCCCTAGTGGCAAGAATGGAAGCTATTAGGATGTTTTTGGCATTTTCTTCCCACAAGGATTTCAAGGTATATCAGATGGATTTCAACTTTGCATTTTTGAATGGTGAAATGGAAGAAAAAGTATACATGGAAAAACTTGAAGGATTTCAGTTATCAAACAAACCTGATATGGTTTGTAAATAAAATAAGGCATTGTATGGATAGAAACAAGCTCCCGGAGCATGGTATGCAAGATTGGATAGATACCTAACAAAGCAAGGATTCAACAAAGGCTCTGCTGACAACAATCTCTACTTCATGGTGCACTGTAAAAAAATGTTGATAGTAGTAGTATATGTTGATGATATCATCTTTGGAGGAAATGAAAGTATGTGTAAGAGATTTGCAGAGGAAATGAAAAAAGAGATTGAAATGTCCATGATTGGTGAGTTGAATTTATTTCTTCATCTTCAAGTAAATCAAACTAATAAAGGGATATTCATTTCACAATCTAAGTATGTGAAAGAGTTGTTAAAGAAGTTTGGAATGAATTACTCCAAACCAGTTAGTACTCCTATGGTGATTGGATGTAAGCTAAGTAAAGATGATGAATCTACTAAAGCTAATTGGATAAAATATAGATCTATGATTGGTGGACTATTGTATCTTACTACTACTAGACCGAATATCATGCATGCAGTATGTTTAGTTGCTATATTTCAAGCAGATCCTAAAGAAGCACATGTTACAACCATAAAGAGGATATTTAGATACCTTAAAGGTACACCAAATTATGTATTATGGTATCCTAAGGATGTTGATTTCACTTTAAGTGCTTATACCGATGCAAATTGGGCTAGTTGTGTGGATGACCAAAAGAGTACTAGTGGAGGTGCTTTCTTTCTTAGTGGAAGATTGGTTTCTTGGTTGAGTAAGAAACAAGAATTAGTTTCCTTATCCACTATAGAAGCAAAGTATATTGCTACAGCTTCTTGTTACATATTGGTTTTGTGGATGAAGCAAACTCTAAAAGATATTGGAGTGGTATGTGATGAGCCTATTCCTATTTTCTGTGTCAATACAAGTGTTATAAACATTTCAAATAATCTGGTAATGCATTCAAGAACAAAACATATATCTATCAGATATCATTTCCTAAGAGAGAAGGTGTTGGAGGACAAAGTCAGGCTGGAGTATGTGTCAATAAAGGAACAGATTGTAGATATATTCACTAAGGCTCTATTGAAGGATCATTGGCCCTCCAAACTAGCTGCACATGGAGGTGCATCAGTCCAATGGATTCACATATTCTTCATTTATCTGGACTGATGAATGGGTCTACTCTGTAGGGGGAGTAGAAAGTTTTCATTGTTGCAGTATGAGTTGAATGGGTGCACTCCTAAGGGGGAGTGATCAAATCTTTTTCTCTTTTCCATTGATGCCAAAGGGGGAGAGAGAGTCATGTGACAAATAGTAAAAGAGAAAGAGAAAAGGTGCTCTCCTGGAATATTGTGTAGGGTGTTTAAAGGAGAATGTGGTCTTTGATGGTTTTTCACATTATGTGTTGCTATCAATGACAAAGGGGGATATTGTTGAAAGTATGAGCAAGTTTGGTGGTGTTTTCATTAATGTTGTCATTGATGTCAACATAGTTTAGAATGTTGCAAATTTTGCATGTATAGTTGAGATGTTGTTGAGATGTTGTGAGTACATGGAGCTATCCTTATGATGTTGCAAATGTGCTGAAATGATTGGTTACCAAGTGCTTTTCAGAAAATTAATAAAGAGTGACATTAGAGTTATGTATGTGTTTAGAATGTGCTCCGGTATGTGGTTTGCATTTCTTCTATGTTGATCCTATGCTCGTGTGGATTTCAAGGTTTTTTTTTGGTGATTTTTGGTGATATCTCCTAATTTTTTGCTATTGGTTTGATGGAAGGTGAAAGTTGTGTTCACCGATGTGTGAACTATTTTGGCAAATTTGGTTATCTGTGGACTGGGATAAATTTTTCTACTATGTAGTCCTCTGCTATTTTGTTTTAGGTCTTATGGATCTAGAATATTTCTTATAATGATGTTCTCTAGGTTCTGGCAGAGATGTTCAAGTTTTGGTGCTCTGGAAGATGAGCTTTAGAGTTGTGTTGTGGGATTACATAGTCTAGATGGAATGTTGGAAAGAGTTATGTGTTCGGAGGTTGTTACACCTATTAAGAATGTATCTGGAAGTATCTAAGATGTGTTCTTGTGCATGATGAAGCATGTTGCATCACTCGCGTGTTATCTTCTTGTTGAAAAGAATGTACTTCAATAATCATGGGCTCACCTTCTTATTTGAAATACAAATTACTATCTGCACACCCCTTTTTAAATTCTTGTTGTTGTAGGTACTAGTCCAATCTAGAATACCATGCTCTAGGTGCTTGTTTTAGACCGTGTAATGCCTTCTTCAACCTATAAACATAATCTTCTTCTGTTGAAAGTTGAAAACCTTCTGGTTGTTCAATGTAGACTTCCTCTTCAAGGTTTCCATTTAGAAATGCAGATTTAACATCAGTTTGATACACTTTAAATCCTTTATAGACTAAAAATGCAAGAAACATTCTAATGGCTTCCAATCTTGCAATAGGTGCAAATGTCTCTTCAAAATCAATTCCTTCAACTTGTACATACCCTTTGCACACTAATCTTGCCTTGTTCCTAACCATAGCTCCATCTTCATTCAACTTATTTTTGAATACCCATTTGGTACCAATTACATTTTTTCTTGATGGTCTAGGAACTAACTCCCATATCTTGTTCTTCTCAATCTGATTGATTTCCTCCTCCATGGATTTTATCCAAATCTCATCCTTGCTAGGTTCATTAAAGCTCTTTGGTTCGATCTGAGACAAGAGAGAAAAACTAACATGTTCCTTATTCCTTGCAAGTCTTCTCATGGTCTGAACTCCTTCATTTTTGTCACCAATTATTTGATTTGTAGGATGATCCTTTTGTACATATTTGGGAGGGAATCATTCAAATGCTTCCTCATTTTCTTCTTCTTGTTCCTCTTCTTCGATAGTTGAGCCGACATCATCATCATTTGATTCAATCACAAAGTTATTCCTGCTAGGCTTACTCTGACTTGCATTTTCATCAATCTTAACATTGATGCTTTCCACAATCTTTTGCAGCCTCTTGTTGTAGCACTTGTTGGCTTTGCTTTAAGTGGAATAGCCTAAAAATATTCCTCCATCACATCTCGAATCAAATCTTCCCAATTCTTCATCTTCTCTTTTAATGTAGCATTTTCTTCCAAACACGCTGAAGTACTTGACTGATGCAGGTTTTCCATACCACAGTTCATACAGAGTTCTACCATTGTTTGCTCTTAGAAGGGCTCTCTTCTAAATATTCACAACAGTATGAACTGCTTCCTTCCAAAAATTATCTGGAAAATTTTCCTCATTTAACATGGCTCTCACCATTTCCTTCATAATCCTATTTCTTCTTTCCACCACACTATTTTTCTATGGTGTTCTTGGTGCTGAATATTGTCATTTAATTCCATGATCTTCACAATATTCTTTGAATTCACTTGATGTGTATTCTCCACCTTTGTCTGATCTGAGACACTTAATTTTTCTTTTGGTCTCCTTCTCAACAATCTTTCTTAAAATTTTAAACTTCTCAAGTGCTTCAATATTCTCCTTTAGAAATGTGACCCAAACCATTCTAGTATAATCATCAATCAACAACATAAAATATCTCTCACCTTACAGCCCCTTATCCTTGTTGGACCACACAAATCAGTATGAACTATTTCCAAAGGCTTCATGGTTGAATAGTCCTTTGTTGAGAGCATAAACCTTGTTTTCTTTCCTTGCTGACATCCTTTGCAAATTGGATTTTCAATCTTTTCTATCTTAGGCATGTTTCTAACTAGTCCTTTTGAGCTTATTTTTACTAAATTGTCAAATTTTATATGCCCTAGTCTTCTATTCCATAACCAACTCTCATCTACATGGTTGATTAGACAATTGTGACCTTTTACTTCACATTGGTTGTACATATTACTATATGTCCTTACTCCTTGTGCAATTTTCTTTTTGTTCTTTCTTATCTTATAGCCTTCAGAGTTAAATACAATTTTGTACCCATTGTCACACATTTGGATAACACTAAGAAGGTTATGTTTAAGTCCCTAAACATAGAGGACACCTTTTGTCTTATTTTGTCCATCTAGGCTTAGAATCCGTTTACCACGAATTTTGACAGAGGTGTTATCACCTAGGCTCATTGATCCTTCTTTACACTTCTTGAATTCAATGATTTTTCTTTTATCTCCAATCATATGCTTGGAGCAGCCACTATCAATTACCCACAAATTTTGTTTCTTTGCATGTAGTGTTGTTTGGGAAATCATAGATTGAGTGGAATTTTATTTCTCCTTCCACGTCTTCTTAGGTTTCCTTTCAAACCTTTTCTTCCTTTTTCTCAAGAATTTTAGTTTCCTTTTCCATACTGGGAGGTGAGTTTTTCTTCTTCTCAGACTAAAAATTTGGTCTTGTAAATTTTGTTCTACAATCTCTAGCTACATGACCAAAATTATTACAATTGTAGCATACTATATTCATGTCAACCAAGGGAGAAAATGGATTTTTACTCACAAAATTAGTATTCCTCCTTGGAATGACTCTACACTCTCTAGCCCTATGACCAAAATGATTACAAGTATAGCTATACCCATAGAAGTATGATGAGTACCTGGTCATGACATTTCCTTCAGCTGGCAGAGGAGGTCTTCTTTTTCTTGGCTTCCTTGAATAATGCACTCTTGTAAATCCATCATCACCTATTTTTTTTGTGTTATGATTCCTCTTTTGTTGATCAAGAGCTGACTAATTGTTCTTATTGTCTATAGTCGACTTCTTTTCTTCACCAGAGTTCTTTACCTTAGCAGGCCTCTTTTCATCTTTAGAGACTTCCATTTTGTCATATTTCTCACAACTAGAGACCGATTTTTCTTCTTCCCTAAAACTTTCATAGAGTTTTGTAGAGGCATCAAAAAATGAGATATTTCCTTTCTCTAGTCCTAAACCCTTTTTTTCTTTATTTTCTATCTTTTGTGTGCTAATCAATTCATCCAGAATTCCTAAACTACCTTTTAACTTTAAACCCTTACTAATTTTCTCATTAGTTTTCTCCAATTCTATTCTTAAGGAAACTATTTTTTCCTCAAGCTTCAAACATCTATCCATTTTAGATTCTAGTTTAGAATTTGTCACTTCTTCAATTCTTTTAGCTTCTTCAACTTGGAGTTTCAAATTTATCACCAACTGATTAGACTCCTCAAGATCTTGGGTTAGCTTGCCATTTTCCTTTTGAGCATAGTTTTTCAATTTCTTGTTTTCCCTTTTAAGATCATCAAGAACTTCAAGAGAATTGATTAACTCTCCCTCAAGATCAGCAATTGCCTCTACTTCTTCTTCATGAGAGTCCTTAACCTATTCATCCTTCTGATCCTTTGAGTCCTTGGTCATAAAGAGGAATTCTACCTCTTCTTCCTCCACTACAAGAGCACGATATTGTTCATCATCTAAACTATCACTAGCATTAGATGAATTAATTTCTTCCTATATGTACAAGCTCTTCTTTTTCTTTCCAAAGCACCCTCGTTTAGGATAGTAAGGTTTATTCTTTTTGCTATCCCCTTTTGCTCAATGTTTTCTTCTTGATCATAAGGGCGTTTAGAAGAAAAATGACCTATTTTACCATAGTTAAAACACTTAAAGGGAAACTTACCTTTATATTTGTCAGATCCTCTCACCAATCTTCTTATAAATTTTACTTCTTCATCAATCTCCTCATGGTCTAATAAAGTGGAAATATCTTTATCTTTCTTATCTACATCATCCTTCTCTTTTTTTACAACCTTGAATGTAGCTTCTCTTGTGGACTACTTGGTATCTCCCATTCTCATCTCATATGTTATGAATATGCCATGCAATTCATCAAGGGTGAGCTTGTCCACTTCTCTTCCTTCTTCAATTTCAAAGATCTTGGGGTCATATCTATTTTTCATAGACCTTAAAACCTTCAACACAACATCTTTTACTTCTCCAAATCCTCTGATAGAGTTTACTACATCGTCAACTCTTAGGAGATAGTCTACAATCTTCTCCTCTTCAGTCATCTTTAAGCCTTCAAATTTTTCTCTCAACACTTGAAGCTTTTCCAACTTCACCTTACTATCTCCTTCATAGATGTTTTTTAGTTTTTCCCAGACATCATACGTAGTTTGAAAATGCATAACCTTGCCATGCACAGAATCTAAAAAATTATTCATAATGGTAAACCATGCTTTTTCATTATTCTTATAGTCCTTTCCTGTAGCATCAGTTGGAAAGTAGCAGGGAGAATGTATTTGGCTTTGAATGACATCCAAACATCAAGTCCTAGAGATCCCCTCATCAATTAACTCCACTTAGCATAGTTTGTTCCATCGAACTGAGGTGGCTTGCTTGAGCCTTCCTAATTATTCATTGTGTTCACACTACCAGAATCTACCCAAGTTGATTAAGCTTCACCTAGGGAACCTAGGGCTATAATACCAATTGTTGGAACACAACAATCTATTGAGGGTGAGTTGAATCAGTATGTCATTTCAATGAGTCTCTACCGGAGTATCAAAGGGACTAATCACTCGACCCTACTAATACTCTATCTTCTCCTCAACTTGAAATCTGCTTGCCACATGTGGGGTCCACTTGATTAGGCAATCACCATGCAATTCAAAAGGATGTGAATTTCCTATCAAGCAATCACCAAATTCCATTTGTCCTTATTCATCAACATCCATCTTTATCACCTTTCCATCTAGCCCCACCATCTTGGCACTTCGAAGAGACCAAAGCACCAGTTTCATTGATAAGCATGTATCTCCTCGAAGAAGTAATCTTACCTCTATTCAATTCCACCTTATCGACATTTTAGAGTGACACAAAAGAACCTCCTAGAAAAATGGAGTTGTCACACTGACATACACAAACTCCCTTATGGGAATATCAAAGAAGCCAAAGTCTCTGTCATGCTAATATTCTACCTTCACACCAATGTAGCAATCGATATGTTGAAGAGACATCCTATACTATCATGTCGAGCAATCTTTGCCTACCCAATGAACTTAGTTGTCACAAAACCCACTCATTGCAATGTTGAAGAGACTGACAAGTAAGTCTCATCAAAGAAAAACTATCATCCTAATAGAGATTTGTCCACCAATTCTGTGAGTCGCCATCGTAGTATCAAAGAGACACTAAATTACTTCCTTCTAAAAATGTGAAGTCTCCCCAATGGTGCATGAATGTATAACCTTTTGAATGCACACCATAAGTAACTGCAAAATATATCTCTATAAAGCACTCAAAGAACCCTTGACAAATCTGACCTTTGTTTCATTGTTGATCTCACCATTTGACGTCAATGATAACAATATGCCAACATGGAGCACATGAAGGATCTTCAACAACCAATTCCTTGCTCCTATCTTGGAACCTCTCCCTCCTCTATTCTTCTAACCAACTATCCTACTAAACCATATGTCCACCCTTAAAAATTGAAATGGTATCAAGGAAAAAAAATGGTCGGAAAGACACTATAAATATTGCTAAAGCTCTGGAGGGGGTTGTTCAATAGGAGAAAAATATTGAGCCTCCCCAAGGATGGGTTCTAGTGAGGAATGGAGGATCTCAAACATAGGAGATCTACTTGATGGATCAAGAGATTCAATTGGAGTTTCAAGGGGTTGATTATGATTCTTAAAACTAACAAAATTCCACATGCATACCTCCTCCAAAATAGTTTTTTCTGGAATTGATGGAGGTTTTCTTCTAAACCTAGTCATACCAGAGGCTCCCTGAGTCTTAGACATTTGTGCTAGAGCAAGGGAAAGTTTGTGTTGCTCTTGCTAGCAACATTGTCCTTTGTTGTATACTCCTCCTTTTGTTGCCTCCAACTGCTACTCACACCTCCATTGAGCTTGATGAGTAAGCTCATCCTATAGTGGGAAAAAATATTTTTACCCTTGACAGGTTGGACTAGCCCACTCCTCCTATTGTCGATCAAACTCTTGTTGTCTCTGAATATCATCTAGCCTCCTATTGAAATCTAGTAATATGCCTGTAATTTCACTTGCACTCATATTATCAAAACTTTGGGATTGACATGGAGAGAAAAAAGGTTAGATTACCAAATGATGAGTCTCTGGGGGTTGTTGATAGGAATATGTAGATGCCCAATAAGACTGAGTAGGGGGGTAGGAAATAAATTTTTTGAGAAGATTGAAAACCCACAATAGTAGGGTTTTGTGAGATGAAAGGGGAGGTATAACCAACTTGATATTGCTAACTGAGAGGTCCAAAGTTGGTATTTTCATGATATGGGGGAGTGTACATGTTTTTTCCATAATAGTTTGACATTTTTAAGCATGGAAAAGTAGGAAGCCCTTTAAAAATTTAAAATAAAGCCAGAGAACTACCCAACCAGATATTTTGGGTACATACTTGCAGAGTTATCCAAATGAAGTTGCAGAGTTTCCAAGTGATTTAAGAATGCCTCCAAAGGATGAAATGTTGAAGAGGACCACTCCCTCAATAGAGTGAAGTAAAACTAGGTTGTTTGGACTAGAAAATTTATCTTAGAGTTTCAATGGTGTTTGATATTTTCCTCAAAAGGTAAGATGCACTGGAGAAAACACCAAAATCTTCAATGGAGATAAACTAGTCCCACTAGGTGTGCCAAAAACTATTGTCACATGAAATCCCACCCTGTCGAACCTGAGGTTCAACATTCCAATGAAATAATGGAAAAAACAACAAGGTGTGGTCCCTTGTGTGTATGAGGTAGAATCTCCAAAGAAGTCTGGCTACCTCTTTTGATCCAAGTGCAATGTGTTGATCCAACCCAACACATGAAAAACTACTACTATCCTACTCTAATAACTCACAAGGGAAAAGGGGAAGAAGGAATGCATGAATTGGAAATGGGAGGTGGTACACCAAGATGGAAAAGTTTTTCTTCCTAACCAATATCGCTCAGTACATCGAAGAAGAGGACCAAAGGACTCATACAATTACTCATTTAATTGATTCCCAGAGGTAAAAATAGAGGTTAGGGTTTGAAAAGGTGTTGGAAGGAAAGAATGATTCACAAAATAATAACTATAAATAAAACAACTTGGCATATATGCATAAAAATTATAACAAGAACTCAAATATGAAGGTAACAAAAGTTCACTTATACAAAAAATAGGAGAGAATTGACGACAATGATCAACCTAATTAATGTAAAGGCATAGAGCCAATTTTTACAATTTTACAGAGATAAAATGTATGTCTGCCAAAGAAAAACCCTAGAGGAGCCCGAGGAAGAACCCTTAGAAATAATACAAATCTTTCCTTTATAGATTAGGTATAACTTGGATGACCACAAACCAAACCCTAACCCAACTAGGGTTAGTAATAAAGTCTGTGTGTGAAAGGATAGAGCCATCTTGTGAAAATCATGATTAGGGAATGGATCCATTAGAAAGGTCAACAACAACAATAAATTAGCATAGGCACCTATAAAATCCACTTGCAAAAGCTAGGGGAGCAATGAATGTCATCTTTGAAGTCTAAAATTTGAAATAGGTCATTCAAAAAGGTAGCTTGAGCATTAATGGTTCCACCTAGAAAAATCACATCAAATCTGTTGAAAATCGGGGCTTCGGTTCTAAAAGGAAACCTTTGTTATGGATTAAATGGTTTGTGGGTCCATAAAATCAACCTTGTTGTGGATTGGGTGTTGGGCTTGCTTCATACTACATGCTAGAAGAAAGAAGAAAGAAAAAAGTAGAGAGAGCGAACTGTGAAGTCCAAAAGGGTCACCCATTGTTGGGTGTTAGAGGTTGGGAAGAAGGTTTACCTCTTTTCCAAGATGTAAAAAGAGTAAGAGGAAAGACTAAAGCTTGATGTTTGAATGGAGCAAACCGAGGTTAGAGGGATGAGCTACCTTTTACCAAAGAAAGGTAAGAGGTAAATGAAAATATTGACTCTCAAAACTCAAAAACTCAACATAGCTAAATTTTTTAAGGAAGGATTCAAGGAAAGGAAAGATGGAAGGAGAAGGCCTAATCTCTAAAGGCCAAAAGAGGTTTTGGGGATCTAGGTTCAAGAGGAAGGTCTACCTCTTACCACATAAAGTAAGATGGAAGAGGGAAGCTCAATGCTCGAAGTCCAAAAATCCTTAGAGGGATTTTGGGGGTCAGGAGTCAAGAGGGAGGCTTAACAACTGAGCTAAAAATATGGAAGGAGATAAAGGGGAAGCCTAACTGCTAAAGTACAAAAACTCGTCACTTAAATTTTTTGAGGATCCAAATCATACTTTGATGATTAGGGGGAGGCTTACGGCCTACCAAGAGAGATCGGTAAGGGTTAAAGGGTAAGGTCGATGGCCAACACCTAAAATTATTAGAAGGAAATGAAGGTAGAAGGGTGAAGAGAAGGAGTGGGAGCAATGGAAAATTCATGCAAGTAAGTAGTGAAGTGAAAGCCCAAAAGCTTGAAACACAGGGACTTAGCAAATTTCAAGAACCTCTTTAAGGAAAATTCATGCAAGATGGCCCATGTAGGATCTCTCAGATCTATCATCAATGATGGGTCATCAAAGAGTGGCATGAAATGACAAAAGGTATGATCTTTGATCTAAAAGTAAAGGTTGAAGATGAAAAAAGGGTTAAAGATTGCTTGAATGTCAAGCTCAATGACAAAACAATTGAATGTTTGAAACTTGAAGAGGAAATTGTCACTCTAAGGAATTCAATGAAAAGAGAAAAAGAAAAAATTAATAGAGAGAAGTTTGGTCCTAAGGATAGCTCCAAATCTTATGGAAGGACTAAACCAAAGAAGGATAAAGCTTGCACCAAAGATTCTAAGAAAGATGGCTCCAAAGATGCAAAGATTGTTCAAATTTGAAAGAAAGAAGGTGAATAAAATTATAACTAGATGCAAAAAGTATTTAGAAGTCCTCCATCTACAAGACAACATGCTCCTACTAGGGTCAATCAATTTTTTCATGGTTATTATTTTTCCAAAAATAAATTTGGGCATAATGTTGTTGATTGTAGAGTTAGACAAAGAAGGAATGATAATATGGGTAGAAGATCATTTGTACCTCAAAGAAATAACACTATCTTATTTCATGGATATTGATGTGCTTACAAAAACTATGGTCACAAGGATGATGAGTGTAGATCTAAGGTGAAGAGGAACAACTTTGTTCTAGAGTACAACATTGTGTGCTGCAAATGCAACAAGATGGGAGACAAGGAAAACCATTACATGAGTGGTTTTGTGAAGCCACTTATTCAAAATCAGAAAAGGGATGAAACACTCAATCAACAAAAGAAGAAAAATGAAAAAGTCTAGAAAGAAGACCATGGGAGGAAAGATGATTCTACACTTGTGCACTCTGAACAAGATCCTATAATAAATTGATATAGAACATTATCTCAGGGGAGATTTTACTTGTAGAACATTTTAGCCCCCTAAAAAGAAAAAGGTGTTGAATTTAAAATAAAAGAAGAATTGGATAAAATCATTGGGGACCAAGATGAAGGTGTTTTGAATAGGAGAATGCTTGCAAAAGAAAATGAGAAAATTAATTTGTGTTTACTGTCAAAGGTGGAACCCAAAAAACTTTTCCAATTCTAGAAAATATGAAAATTGGATAAAGGAAATGGAGGAAGAAATGGATTCGATAGAGAAGAATCAAGCTTGGGAATTAGTTCCTAGTCTAATTGATAAGAATGTGATAGGAACAAATTGGGTGTTCTAGAATAAGCTGAATGAAGATGGTGAAATAGTAATAAAAAATATATAGATTTTTTTTCAAAATCTTATCACAAGTTGAAGGAATTGATTTTGAGGAGAATTTTTCTCCAGTAGCCATAATGGAAGCAATAAGGATGTTTCTTTCTCTTTCCGCTCATAAGAACTTCAAGGTATATCAAATGAATGTCAAGTCAACTTTCCTAAATGGAAATATAGCTCCTGAGAATAGGTATATATTAAGCAAACATATGGTTTTTAGTTATTAGAGAATCTAAACATGGTTTGTAGACTCAAGAAAGCTCTATATGGTCTCAAGCAAGCTCCCACAGCTTGGTATGCTAAATTGGATAAGTAACTACTTCAACAAGGATTCAAAAAAGGTAATGTAGATAGTAATATATACATTAAGGTTTAGGAAGACAAGTTATTGATTATGGTTTTATATGTTGATGACATCATCTTTGGTGGAGATGATGAAAAGTTTAAAATTTTTGTAGAAGAGATGTAGAAATAATTTGACATGTCAATGATTGGTGAGTTATCCTTCTTCCTTGGGCTTCAAATTATTCAGTAAGATGATGGTATTTTCATTTGTCAAGATAAGTATGTCAAGGAGATGGTGAAGAAATTTGACATGGAGTATTCAAAACTAGTGGGTACTCTTATGGTGACTGGTTGTCACTTGAGTAAATATGATGAGTCTCTAAAAGTTTATCAGACTCTCTATAGGTCTATGATTGGAAGCTACTTCTTGACTTGATAATATGCATGTGGTATATTTGGTTGCTATATTTCAAGCTAATTATAGGAAATATCATGAGAAGCCAGTGAAAAGAATATTCAAATACTTAAAAGGAACTCCAGATTATGGCATGTGGTATAAAAAGGATAATAAATTTTCTCTCAGTGCTTATATTGATTCAAATTGGGAAGGTTGTGTGGATGACCAGAGAAGCACAAGTGGAAGTGCTTTATCTTTGAGAGACAGATTAGTCTCTTGGTTCAGTAAAAAGAAAGACTCAGTGTCTATATCCACACTAGAATTTGAATACATTACCACAACATCTTTCTAGACTCAAGTTTTTTGGATGAAGCAAACCCTAAAGGATGTGAAAGTGATGAACCTATTCCTATATTTTGTGACAATACTCGTGTTATTAATATCTCCAAGAATTTCATAATGCATTCAAGGACTAAACACATTTCAATCTAGTATCTTTTTTAAGAGAGAAGGTTGGAGAACATGAAGTCAGAATGAGTATGTGCCTACCGAGGATCAAATTGTAGATATCTTCACAAAGACATTTTTAAAGGATACTTTTGAGTATCTATGGAAGAAGTTAGGGGTCATTTCCCGTCCTCATTCAAATTAGATATATAAGATGGTGCATCTTTCCAAGGGGAGAAATTCATATCTTTTTTCTCTTAGATTGATGTGTGCTCCCACTTAGGGGGATTTGTTAGTAAGTGGTAGTTTTGATGTAGTTCTACAACCATTGAGAAAAATTGTTGTTGATCAAAGAGGGAGAATTTCTTGTTGCATCAATTAAAGATCTTTTTCCCTTTGTACCTGAAGTCAGAGAAAGTCTTGTTGTTTTATGTAGGACTATATGGCCCTTTGTCCTTGATGTCAAAGGGGGAGATTGAGTAATGCATGTTGTCATCAATGCCAAGTGGGGAGATTATTGATAGTTGTTTTCATTGGTGTCAACACTAATTCTTGGTTGTCATTAATGTATTTTCCTGTTGTATTTTACCAAGGATATTGATGTGATGTTAACACTTGGTGTTGATTCTTTGGAGATTGTTGGCATTAGTTGGTACTGATGTCCTTTCTACAATTGGAATTAATTGTCATTATTGATGTCCAATATTCAATTTGGGCTAGCATTGATGTATGGAAGAATTGTTGAAGTTCATGATTGGATGTCATGTCTTATCTAAGAAGCACTGAGTATGTTTTTTTTCAACCAAATTGGTTTAATAATGATATATTAAGATGAGGATTATAAGCATTGAGATGAGGATTAGAGGTGTTACTCACAGTGGAGAGATGTTACTAAAAGTATATAGTATGTCTTATTCTCTCTCTTGATGTTCCTAATAAATTATGTGTTGTTGAAAGAAATATATAGCCTCTGCAATTTTCTTATGTGTTTCTGGTTTAGGAAGTTGCTTTAAGTCTACTTTGAAGAATGCTATATGGTTTTGTAGTTTGGGATTCATAGTTAGTTCTCTATGGATATTGCACTCCTGTCTTTTGTTAAAAGGTGCAGGACAACTGAAAGGGGGGTGAAGTCACCAAATTCAAATACAAAACTTCAAACACTTATCAACTTCACAACCACACTATTATGTTATTAAGTATGAACATGAAATGAAGATAATAGAAAGAAAAATCAATACAATGAACATCAGATTTTACGTGGAAAACCCAATAAGGGAAAAACCATGGTGAGGATTAAATCACAATATAAAGTAATAGCAAAACTAAATACAAAAGGCTCACTGCTAGGGGCTCACTACCCAAATACAAAGGATCGCTACCTACAGAAAGGACTCACTGTTCAATAGGGAGGCTCACTACCTACAAATACAAAAGATAACAGAAAGATACACCACAAAAATTTACACACATCCACAGCCTTGATTACAATATTGCAAAAACCTTCAGCTCACTGCTTTCAATAATTTAACACAATAAAGTATTGTTGCCTCAACTCACTTTCGCACAACTCTACTCTTCACTTGTGGCTTACTTCATTACTTATGTATATTTTAATCCTTCGCATCTCGACTTGCATTTATACCATCTTCAACCTTAGAAACTTTCTCCAAGGTCAGTTATATATGCTTCATTTCATAAATTCAAATTAGGTCAGCAACTCAACATTCCCGCAGTGGAAAGGAATGAGAGTGGAACAATTTAAACACTTAACCAAGACCAAAAGAAACTTCTTGGATCAACCACATGCTTCCTCAATTAAATTTTTAATTCTTCATATGAAGTGTAAACACCAAGTTAGAAAAACCTAATGAAAACAAAAATGAACATTAAAGTACACACTTCCCAACAAGAAGATAACATGTGGATGATGTAACGCACTTTATCATGCATGAGAACATATCTCATATACCTTCAGATACATCTGCAACAAGTGCAACAACCTTTGAACACATAACACCTTCCATCAGTCCATCCAGACTATGCAAACACATACAACAACTCTGAAACTCAACTTTCAGAGCACCAAACAAGGAACATCTTTGCTATAACCCAAAGAACACCATTACAAGGAATATTGCAGATCCACAAGACCTTAAAAAAATCTGCAAAGGACTATAGAGCATAAACATTTCTCCCAGTCCACAAACAAGCAACTCTGCCAAACCAGTTCACACACCGATGAACACAACTTTCACACTCCATCAAACTAGAGGCTACAAATCAGGAGATGTCACCAAAAGATCTCCAAAAACAACCTTTCAGATCCACACAAGCATATGATCAACACAAAAGAAATGCAGAGCAAAAAATGGAGCACATTCTGAACACATGCATAAATCTGACTTCACTCTTTATTAATTTTCTCAAAAGCACTTGGTAACTCATCATTTCAGCACATCTGCAATATCATAAGGATAGCTCCATGTACTCACAACATCTCAATAGTATCTCAACTATACATACACAATATAAAACAATCTAAACCATGTTGAAATCAATGATAACATTAATGAAAACGCCACCAAACTTTCTCATACTTGCAACAATCTCCCCCTTTGGCATCAATGGAAAAGATCAAAAAGCTCTGATCACTCCCCCTTAGGAGTACACCCACACAACTCATATTGCAACAATGAAAAATTTCTACTCCCCCTGTAGAGTAGACCCGTTCATCAATCTAGATAAGTGAAGAATTTGTGGATCCACTAGACTAATGCACCTCCATGTGCACCTAGTTCAAAGGGCCAATGACCCCCAACCTCTCCCTGAGATACTCAAAAGTATCTTTCAAAAGAGCCTTAGTAAATATATCTGCAATTTGTTCCTTTATAGACAAATACTCTAGCCTAACTTTATTCTCCAATATGTTTTCTCTCAAGAAATGATATATGATAGATATATGTTTTGTTCTTGAATGCATTACTGGATTCTTTAAATTTTCATAGCACTTGTAATGTCACAAAAGATAGGAATAGGCTCATCACATATCACTCCAATATCCTTAGTGTTTTCTTCATCCACAAAACCTGTGTGCAACAAGATGTTGCAACAATATACTCTACTTTTGTAGTGGCTAAAGAAATCGAGTCATGTTTCTTGCTTAACCATGAAACCAATCTTCCACCAAGAAAGAAAGCACCTCCACTAGTACTCTTCTGGTCATCCACACAACCAGCCCAATTTGCATCAGTGTAAGCACTTAAAGTGAAAAAACTATCCTTAGGATACCATAAGCCATAATCTAGTGTACCTTTAAGATATCTGAATATCCTCTTTACAATTGTAACATGTGCTTCTTTGGGTTCTACTTGAAATCTAGCAACTAAACATATTGCATACATGGTATCTGGTCTGGTATCATTAAGATACAACATTCCACCAATCATAGATTTGTATTTGCTCTAATTAGCTTTATCAGATTCATCGTCTTTAGTTAGCTTACATCCAATCACCATAGGAGTATTAACTGGTCTGGAGTCATCCATTCAAAACTTCTTTAACAACTCTTTCACATATTTTGATTGTGACATTAATATCCCCTTATTAGTTTTATTTACTTGAAGACCAAGAAAGAAATTCAACTCACCAATCATAGACATTTCAAATTCTTTTTGCATTTCCTCTGCAAATCTCTTACACATACCTTCATTTCCTCCAAATATGATATCATCAACATATACTATCACTATCAACATTTTTTTACCTTACCTTTAAAGTAAAGATTGTTGTCAATAGAGCCTTTTTTGAATCCTTGTTGTGTCAAGTATCTATCCAATCTTTCTGTACCATGCTTTGGGAGCTTGTTTCAATCCATACAATGCCTTCTTCAATTTACAAACCATATCTGGTTTATCCGATAACTAAAATCCTTCAAGTTGTTCCATGTATACTTCTTCTAGTTCACCATTCAGGAATGCAAGACATGACATCCATCTAATATACTTTGAAATCCTTGTGGGTATAAAATTCCAAAAACATCCTAATAGCTTCCATTCTTGCCACTAGGGCAAATGTCCCTTCAAAGTCTATGCCTTCAACTTGTGATTATCCCTTGCATACAAGTCTTGGTTTGTTTCTTATAACTTCACCATTTTCATTCAAATTATTCCTAAACACCCACTTTGAACCAATTACATTCTTATTCATAGGTCTAGGAACTAGTTCCCATGTCGATTCTTCTCTATTTGTTGCAACTCTTCTTTCATAGCTCTAACCCAACTCTCATCTTTACATGCTTCACACACAGACTTAGGTTCTATTTTAGAAAGTAAACACAGATTTACCTCAGCAGCTACTTTACTTCTTGTCTTCACACCTTCACTCTTATCTCCAATTATCTATTCCTCTGGATGATTCTTCTATACATACTTAGGAGTCTTAGGAACAAGTTCTAGTTTGTTTTCTTCTTCTTTAGTCTATTCTTCTTCCTCTTCCTTATTCTCTTTAGGTACTGGTGCACAAATAGGATCATCTGGTTTGAATTTACTTATCTCAATAGGTCTATGCATATCCTCATCAACCTTCACATTTTCTCTCTCAACAATCTTCTTCGATCTTTTATTAAAGCATCTATATGTCTTGCTGGTAGTTGAATATCCAAGAAAATCCCTTCATCACATCAAGCATCAAACTTCCCAAGATTCTCATCATCTCTTTTAATGTAACATCTGCTTCCAAACATCTTAAAATACTTCATAATAGGAGCCTTACCAATCCATAACTCATAAGGAGTCTTTGCGTCATTGCCTCTAATCTGAACCCTATTAAGAACATAAAAAATAGTGTATATTTCCTCTCTCCAGTTTACATTAGGTACATTTACTTCCTCATAATGGTTCTTGCAGCTTCCTGTACAGTCTGGTTCTTTCTCTCAACCACTCCATTTTGTTGAGGGGTTCTAGGAGCATAAAAGTGTCCCTTTATGCCATGCTCTTCACAAAATGCATTAAACTCACTAGAAGTGAATTCTCCACCTCTATCAAATCTCAATCATTTGATTCTTAGGTTCACTTCATTTTCTACTCTTGCTTTGAACACTTTAAACCTATCCAGAGCCCGAGTCTTCTCTCTAAGAAAATAAACCCATATCATTCAAGAATAATCATCAATAAGGAGCATGAAGTACATCTCACCATTTAGGCTTCCTATTCTAGTAGGACCACAGAGGTCTGTATGAATTAATTCCAAATTTTTGGTAGTAGTTTTCTCTTTTCCTTTGAAACTGCATCTTGTATGTTTCCCTAACTGATAACTTCTACAAATAGTATTAGCAGGCTTTATTATTTTAGGAAAACCTTAGACAACATCTCTTGAACTAATCCTGACCAGATTATCAAAGTTTACATGTCTCATTCTGTAGTTCCATAGCCAACTTTCATTAACTTGAGATACAAGGCACTAATCATCAACACCCTTAAGATGAAAGATGTTTCCATGAGTTCTCCTTCCTGCAGCAACCATAGTTCAAGATCCTTTTTTGATCTCATAGGTATTATCCTAAAACACAAGTTTGAAACCTTTCCTACCTATCTGTACAACACTCAAAAGGTTATTCCTTAGGCCCCTTACATAATATACATCATTAGTGTTGTGTATTCCATCAAAATTAATTATACCTTTCCCAACAATCTTTGCTCCAAAATCATCACCAAACATGATCAAACCACCATCATACTTTTCAAGTTTAGTGAACTTACTTTTATATCTAGTCATGTGATTAGAACATCCATTGTCAATAACCCAATAGTCTTCATCTTTTCTAGCATGAAAGGTGGTGACCAAAGTACCTTCCATCTCATCCTTGTTGTTATCTGAATCACTTTTCTTGCACATTTTTTAAAGTTAGCAGACACAAATTTACTCTCCAAAGCTAAAAACAAGCATTCACTATCATCACCCTCATAATCAAATTCATCATCAGAGATTCCAACTTCTTCTCTAACATAATACAACTTTTTGTATTTCTTATCTTTTATATCTTTATGATCTTTGTTCTTCTTGTGTACAGTTCTATTCAGACATCTTGAAGTATAATGACCAATATTACCACAACTAAAACATTTAAAGGGAAACATACCTTTATACTTACCGGTACCTTTCTTCAACTTCCTTGTAAAATTTTCTTCTAACTCATCTAAAGCATCACTATTTGGATCATCTTTAGTCTTTTTTGCTTTAAATGTTGTTTCTATCTTTTCCTCTTTCTTTCCAAATTTTCTCGTCTCAAATATAGTCAAAGTGCCAAATAGTTGTTCTTTAGTATATTTCTTAGGATCATATGTTTCCTCAATAACTAAAACCTCATCATTGTAACACTCTGGTAAGGTCATTAGAATATTTTCTATTATATCATCATCAGCTAGAGTGCCCCCTTGATAACTAACTTCATTTGCTGCAAGATCAACCCTCTAGAAATAGCTTGCAATATCTTCACCTTCTTCCATTTTCAAATTCTCATAGCTACATGTTGTCGTCAGCTTCTTTGTCAATTTCACTCTATCATTTCCTTCATAAAGATCTTCCAACTTCTTCCAAACTTCATAAGCAATGCCCAAAGAAATAAATTTTGTTCACTCAGTCTTGGATAAAACACTTTAAATAGCATACCTCACTTTTTCATTCTCCTCATAAGTAGAAACCTCATCTATAGTACTAGGACCACTCGTTGGTCCAATATACTTCATCTCAATAGCCTTCTAGGTCTTGTAGCCAAGAGATATTATATAACATCTCATCTGCACTTTCCAGTCACTATAATTAGATTCATCAAACATAGGGATCACCAACTTATGTGTCATCAGATCTACCTTAAGTGGTTAAGTTTTTACCAAGGAACCAAAGCTCATATACCAATTGTTAAAAGGTGCGAGACAATTGAGAGGGAGGGTGAATCAATTGTCACCAAATTCAAATACAAAACGTCAAACACTTATCAACTTCACAACCACACTATTTTGTTATTAAGTATGAACATGAAATACACAACAAAAAGCAAGATCAACACAATGAGCACCATATTTTATGTGGAAAACCCAATAAGGGAAAAACCAAGGTGAGGATTAATTCACAATATAAAGTAATAGCAAAACCAAATACAAAAGAATCACTTCCAGGAGCTCACTGGCCAAATACAAAGGCCCGTTGCCTACAGAAAGGACTCACTATCCAACAGGGAGGCTCACTGCCTATAGATACAAAAGATAACAGAAAGATCCACCATAGCAATTTACACACATCCACAGCTTTGATTAGAAGATTACATAAACCTTTAGTTCACTACTTTAAGGAATCTAACACAATAAAGTACTACTGCCTCAACTCACTTTCCCACAACTATTCTATTCACTTGTGACTTACTTTGTTACTTATGTATATTTTAATCCTTCACATCTCAACTTGCATTTATACCATCTTCAACCTTAGAAATTTTCTCCAAGGCCAGCTATATACGCTTCAATTCATAAATTCAAATTAGGTCAACAACTCAACATTCTCGTGATGGAAAGGAATGAGAGTGGACCAATTTAAACACTTAAGCAAGACCAAAAGCAACATCTTGGATCAACCACATGCTTCCTTAATTAAATTTTTAATTCTTCATATGAAGTGTAAGCACCAAGTCGGCCAAACCTAATGAAAACACAAATGAACATTGGAGTACACACTTCCCAGCAAGAAGATAACATGTGGATGACATAACATACTTTATCATGCATGAGAACACATCTCAGATACCTTCAGATACATCCACACTGAGTGCAACAACCTTTGAACACATAGAACCTTCCATCAATCCATCCAAACTGTGCAAACACATACAACAACTCTGAAACTCATCTTCTGGAGCACTAGAAAAGGAACACATTTTCCAGAACCCAAAGAACACCATTACAAGATATATTATAGATACAGAAGACCTTAAACAAATTAGTAGAGGACTACTGAGCAAAAACATTTCTCCCATTCCATAGACAAGCAACCCTACCAAACTAGTTCACACACTAGTGAACACAGCTTTCACACTCCATCAAACTAGAGGCTACAAATTAGGAGATGTCACCAATAGACCTCCAATAACAACCTTTCATATCTCTACAAGCATTGGATCAACATAGAAGAAACATGGAGCACAAACCAGAGCACATTCTAAACACATACATAACTCTAAATTCACTTTTTAATAATTTTCTCAAAAGTACTTGGTAACTCATCATTTCAACACATCTACAACATCATAAGGATAGCTCTATGTACTCACAACATCTCACCTATACATGCACAATCTGCAACAATTTAAACCATGTTGACATCAATGAAAATATTAATGACAACACCACCAAACTTTCTTATTCTTGCAACATACCCCTTATCACATCAACCTAATTGATGGTTCATCCAAGAAGACCATAGGAAATTGGAAAAATGTAGAAGTAAATGTTCAAGGAATTAAGTTGGCAGTAAACTTTGAGGTAGTAGCAATGAAAGAACCTATGGATACATTCAAGGCCTTAGTAGTATTGCAATGGTTTTTCAATGCTAATGGAATAATTAACTCAAGAAAAGAAGAATTGTCTTTTTTAAATTACAATAAAGTGGTTCACATACTCCTAGGAGAAAAATATAGATAACTCCTATGTAGAAGAGGTTACCTCAAAAGAATATGAGGAGAAAAATGTAAGATTGATTTATTCTATTACAAAACTACCTAAAATAGATATACTTAAGGAACAGAATACCAAAGGATAAATTGATTTAGAAACTAAAGATGGTAGCATGGATAGTGAGGAAGTATTAAACACCTAGATGCAAGAAGAACTAGATCTAACTTATCAAAAGGTATACAACTTTAGAAGAGTCTTTATGGTACTAAAATATTCTAAAATTACATAAAAAAGTACCACACACAATGATAATATACTTCACAAATCAAAAGGAGTATTAGATAATTTGGCTAGATTGTTCCCGAGAGACTGAAACAAATAAACCACAAAGGGGAATTTTGCATATCAAACTGCCTCATTTTTCAAGAGTTGGTGGTTTAAATGGAAACTTGGAAGATATGGAGAAAGAATTTGCAAAAGAGGACTTGTGGATTAGTGCACTACAATATATACATTAATTTGTAATGTTGTATAGGGGTGGAAAACCCATCATAGTAATATCTTTAAGAGGTAAATTTTAACACTTTTGATCAAAATAGAACACATACAACAAACAAGAAAGGGTCAACCCATACATCAAACCTATGAATATTTTCCTCTTAATCTGTGTGAACCCCAATCCAAATACCTGCAAAACAATGAGAACAAACACATTAGATAATCAATTGCAAGCAAGAACAAGGATTCCCCATGAAATCCATTTAACATAGCTCAAATTAGGAAAACAATGAAGAAGAACACAATGAAAACAACAAAATAGATTGAATCCTAATTTAAATCAGCAAACTCTTGATCCCATGGGGGAATTGGTGCCAATTTGATGTGAAAATTGGCCCTTTCCCAATCCCTATTGTGTGATAGAAATAAGTGTATCAAAATAAGATAAACAAATCACACAAAATGAAACATTAAACTAAAGAAAGCAAGATAAATTGAAATAAAATTAAACAGAGCTTCTTCAGAACCGTTCCATTTTTCTCTATCTCCAAGGATTTGTTTGAAGTTGTTGCTCTCAGATTGTGTAAGCAAAGCTTCTCAGAATGGCAACCTGCAGAACGAGTATGCAAAAAGGAAAGTGCTTCTCTATCCTATATGCTGGTGGAGTGAAAATGCTGATACGAATATGCACATGGGCTATAGATTATGCACAGGGGCTATGGATTATGGATGCTTCTAAAACTAAACTAATAGGATGATTGGCCATGATATGGAATGATTCTACAATCTATGAATGCTAAAATACTATGCTATGGATGCTTGAAAGCTATTTGACTATAGTTTTCCTGTATGAAAGCTTCTCTATCATTTCAAAGACCCGACAGTCCTTTTTATAGCTTTTTGCAGGCAAGAGCCTAGCTGGCAAAGATCAATGGTTGTGAGATTGTCTGGTAGATTTGAATGGTGAGAGATGGAGAGGTTGAGAAGAAGATGGAGAATGTTGGGAGGTTGGAGAGAAGAATGGAGCCTTGTCTTCAGCCCACGGGAACAAGCTTGCATAGGAACAGAGAAATTAATTTTCTGTTTTGGAAGTTTGTTTCACGATTGTTGAAGATAATCCAATATTAAATAAATAAATTTATTTAATTTCATGTGAGTTTGATTTTTAATTTAAGGACTATAGAATATTTAATTGCAAATAGACTTTAGAGAATTTAATTAAATATTTGGAATATTTAATTATTGAATAGACTTTAGAGATGGTCATTCTTAGGAATATTTAATTGTGGTCGTTAGAAGATTAATTAAATATTTGGAATATTTAATTGTGAATGGAATTTAGAAGATTTAATTAAATATTTGGAATATTTAATTGAAATAGTTAGAAAATTTAATTAATATTTGAATATTTGGTGTGAATGAACTTTAGAAAGAATACTTAATCTTTATTTGAATAAAATATTCAAGCCAAGATTAAATGATATTTAATATAAATAAATCGTAATGTTTATTTAATTAATTGAGAAATGAATAAGAAAAGTGATTAAATAAACTTATTTATTTAATCGAAATGAAAGAATGAACAATATAAATAAATTATTTAGATTTATTTATATGAATCCAAATTCAAAGATTTAATTAAATATTAAAATATTTATTAATTACCGAGACTTATTGTGATGTGACCATTTTAGGTGTATACATTTGCCCTACTTTGAAGTGATGTTTTACGCGCATTGCTTCAAAGAATAATTTTCCCCGGATGTTAGCGCTGGAATGTTATTAGGTATGTGCCCTGAGCGATGAATCAATAAACAGTTTTTGATTTTGTGAATTTTTTTTTTTTGAATTTTTAGATTTTTTGGGATTTTTCAATTTTTATGATTTTGATGATGTCGATTCATCATTCGAAAATGATGATGTGAAGAAATTTAAGTGGAAAGATGTGAGATGAAAAATGGATGACCTAAATCGCCCCTGATGTGATAGAATGTGATAAAATGCCCTTGTAATATTGCAACGCATGACTTTGTATTGATTGTTTGCGTATTGCAATGCCCTGATTTGATGATGTTTGTCTGATAAATTTGTTCCCAAGGTTGTTGGAAAACAAATAGTAGCTGATAAATTTGCTTTTAAATTTGTTAAAAACAAATAGTTGTTTGATAAGTTTGCTTCTAAGGTTGTTAAAAACAAACAGGATTTTGATAAATTTTCTTTCATGAAAATGAAAAACAAATAGTTTGATAAGTTTGCTTCTAAAGTTGTTAAAAACAAACAAGACGTTGATAAATTTTCTTTCCATGATGATGAAAAACAAATAGTTTGTTGATATTCAGATTTGATTGATTTGTCGTGATGATTTGATATTGATGTTGCTTTGACTTGATGATTCTTCCTATTCAATAGGAGAGATTGAGCATCTTGTAGTTACGGGAGACATTTCCGAAGACATGGACATTGATTCCACAGCTGGTACAGGCGGATAGAGATGTGATCGAGGCATGCAAACTGACGTCGTTACTTGATCAAGGGCAAGTGGAGCAGGTCCATCAGGTGTAGGTGGGATAGAGCTGAGATTAGCAGCATCAGAGGATAGCACTTCATAGTGCTTTTGCATGATGTGTTATTGATACTCTGTTGAAACATTTGTATACACACTAATATATTTGTTTTCATGATGATGAAAAATAAATAGTTGTTGATTTGATAAGTTTCGATTGATAAGTTTTCTTCCAAAGTTGTTGAAAACAAACAGTAGATTTGATAAATTTTCTTTCAAGGTTGTTGAAAGACAAATCGTAGTTTGATAAATTTGCTTTCAAAGTTGTTGAAAACAAATAGTCGAATCATGTATTCCAATTGGATTGATTTGATTGATTTGATGATCCATTTCGATTTGAATAATGGTCTGATCTTCTGATGTTATTGATGATTTGATCTTCTGATGTAGGAGCAAGTGGTGTGAGACCAACAACATCTGGGGGTAGCACCTCATATTTTTTTCATGCGATCAACTTTGATTTTTTTATTGAGACATTGTATACTTTGCCAGCTTTTGGGAAAATCTATAAATGCAAAATATAGATTTTATCATGTATGCAATCTATACTGACCATGCAGGTTATCCGTACAATATTGCCATTCTAAGAGCTTATTTGTGCTTTTTGTGTCATCATAGAGCATTGAAATGTTGATTGTCTGACATCAAAGGGTGTGCATTGATGACACGAGTATTGGCTCGCAGTTTTTGATACTTAGATAATACAAGCATCTAGGTATAATTGAGCCAAGGATGACCTGGTGTTGCTTGCATAAATGAGCAAGTTAATCATTTCTATGCAAATTCTGAAATGTCATCAATGATACTTAGTAGAGGCATGTCTACATGGGCAATTAGCATAGTACTAATGATTTCACTCACAAACAACAAACAAAGAAAAATCATACTCCTTCCTTGCTTTTCTAGTTTAGTACATCATCGAATTGCTCCAAAGATATGATAGAAAATCAACCAACAATTCAAATTTTTCCTAAATTATTCCAAACATTATTCAAATTAAGATCATCTAACTTGGTTATCAATCATTGATGTTTGTGTTTGATTTAATGTTGTTTGGACCATGTTTTTTGATGTCATTGGCATTGAGTGATTGTTTTGGTGTCGTGGTTGATTTGATGCGTCAATGTATGTTGTGTTTTGGAAAATCATCATTTGTTCGTTTGTGATGTTCTAAAAGCTAGTTGCCCCTCTCTTGTCTTAGTCTGTGTTTCTGCCCCCAGTGTAAACACAACCTGAATATTATGGATATGTACAAATTTCATTAAGTCATGATGAAACACAAGGATTCACGTTGCATGATACAGATATGATAGATATGTACAGATGATAGATATGGATAGAGTGTATAAGATAAGATATATGATGTTCAAGAAGATCCTTAACCTTGTCAAGATCAAAGGTGGAAATGTAAGGAATGGCCATAGAAATGACCATGAATGATAAGATGGATGAAACTTGTCCCTAAGCGTAGAGTGCAAGAGGAATATGGAAGATAGGATATGGATGATAGGGAGATGGAGGAAGGACTTAAGCATCAAGTTTCACAACCAAATATCCCTCTAATAAACCATGGAAATGGGAATTAGAATCCTAAATGTTGGCAGATTAATGATATGATGGAAGAATCTAAGGACTTATGCAAAAGTTTCGATTAAAGTAGAATGATGGGGTATGAATGTTGGATAATGGATAGGAGGTTGGAAGGCCTGTTGATGAATAGATGGAAAGGTTGGAAAGATCAACATTGGCACACACCTTGAAGGGCGATGGAGTGATGGAGGAAAAATGGATTTGGAAGGTGATAGGTTATTAGATGGAAAATTGGAGGAAACTTTTGGATTAGCAAATTTGGATGCCAATTTAGATTTTATTGCTTTTATGAGACTTTTAGGAATCCACATGACTTTTGACTTTGAGTTTTTCTTTGTGGACCTTTGTGGCCTTTGACATTTTTCTTTTTGATTTATGGACCTTTGTGGTCTTTGAAAATTGCCTTTTTTCTTTGATGGGCCTTTGTGGCCTTTTAGATTTTTCTTTTGATTTTGGATCAAACTTTCTTTTATTTTTGCATGTCTCTTCAAGGAGACATGTTGATCGTTTGATACATGTGGAGTTTTATATTGAAGCTTTTGACATTTGGCACCCAAATTGCTTCCAAAAGAAATGGAAGGAGTGTATTGAGATGAACGATATGGAGGTATGATGGATGAGTTAATGAAGGAAGAATTTTGAAAGTGGATCAAGGATGTGTGCCTTTGTTGTTCTTGAAAAATATGATATGGACCTAAGATAGAGGGAAGGTTTGATGGACTAGGATGAGGACCTAGGATAGATGGAAGGTTTGATGGACTAGGACACTTAGGTGTATAACCAAGGTCATGATGATATGGGTTTCTTTGAACAGAAAGGGGTTCTAGGATACCTTGCTCATGAAGGCCTAATCCTTTTCCTTTGTAATTCAGACTTTGACACATTCCTTTACCAATGGGATATGTATTGTTTGTAAAACAAGATGCGAGTCCATTTTGAGGAGGATATGATATGGATGAGAGGATAGGTGTTGGAAGTAAACCAGAATGGATAAAGGTGGAGGATCCCAATTTATAGGTGTGGGGTTCATGGATAACTTGAATAGGTGTGATAGGCTCTTTACATGGAGATGATGTAGTGTTCTGATCTTGACTTGGAAAAGGATTATGAAGTGGTATGAAAGACATATCTTGATCATGAGAAGGATAATCATCTTCATGGGATGAAAGGGTATCCTTGAATGGAAGCATATATTGATCTTGATGAGGAAGGGAATCGTGAAATTTTGTAGAAATCATATCTTGATCATTAATTGGTAAGACATCATTAGATAGGATGAAAGAACTATCATGCTCTTGTGATGCAATAGAATCATGGGATGGTATGGATTGATTAGATGATGTGGAAGGAGAACTTGGAAAAACATTTTGTTCTTGAGATGAAAGAGGATTATCATGGGTGAATAATGAAAGGAGGGGACCATCATATGGTTCTTGAGAGATGGGATCTTGATCAAAGATAGGAAGGGTTTGTAGAATGTTTTGATCATGATGTGTAGATTGAAATGAATCATTGGATGTAAGGGATATGATAGAAGAAGGCGATTGAATGGAATCGTTATCTTGAGTGAAATAATTGTGGGGTTCATTTTGAATTATGGGGGATGAAGATAAATGCATGACATGATAGGATTGGTCAATTTTATTTGATGGCTTAGATTTAGGCTTCTCATTTAACCTTTGCAAAAATTCAAAAAACATTGAATTTGGATGATGTTACTTTTGGAGGAGAAGAGGTTACATTCATATTTCTGTCAAAGGACTTCATAGTTGTGCCCCCTTGTATTTCCTTGATTTGCCTTTGGAGTGACCTTATTTGTTGGGGAAAATTACTAAGATCATTTAATGGAGTTTTAGTCTTTTCAGGATCTTCCTTAATTTTCTCCATATTGTAGTTAGAGGGCAATTTAGCACCTTGTTTTGCTAAAAAAAAAAGTATCCTTCTTTATCTCGCTCTAAGATCTTGTCCAAAATTATGTGAAACCGTGGATCCTGTTCAACTTCTTGAATCATTTCATCGGTTATTTCATCATTTGAACTATTCCCAGTACGAAACCTATGAAAAGGATTTTCTTCCCTATCACCCATGTTGTAAAGTGGACAATAGGCATATGCTTTTGAAACGTTCTTTTAGACTTAGATCACAGGTTTATAAGTGAAAAAATGATGATGTCTTGATCTGATAAGATGAAAATCTTATGATATGATCAAATGACGTTTCTAACTCTTGATTGTGGCTTCCAAGATGAAAGGATATCAGAATCCTATTGGGGAAGTTGAATCAATAATCAAAAACTTGTTTGAAAAGATGCACTTTTTTTTGAGATTTGATCCTAGTCTCGAAAAATGATAAGTGTGATCAATGTAATTGTGAGTTTTGGATGATCTTTACTGAATTAATGTTTTGAAAACACATCAAGCAAGTTGTAGAATAGTTGTCTTTAAACATTAAGTGTATGACCAAAATGTTTTTCAAAAATTGTTTTCACAGGTTTTACACATGATAAATAGTTCAAACAGACTCACTCTTAGTACTCAAGTAGGTCATCATAGTAATCAACAGCCCACATCTTAGAACTGTGTCGACTCACATAGCCGTGTCACCCCCAAAAGGGCGCCCGTGTTTTTTTCTTTTCCAGGTGCGTACTCAGAGTGACGAAAGTGGATACTGGATCCCCTGATCAAACAGTCCTTGGCAGTTATATGGTGAGTATCTTAGGGGTAGATTCTTCCCTCCCCTGCACTGTGATTATTATGATGTTCAGAAACTGACTTCGATTGGATAATACACTAAGTTCGTAGTAAGGGTTTCCGTTCAGTGCGACAAATGATATACTCCCTCAAGAGACCTCCCTACCTTTAGAACAAAGGCTTTGGGGATGGTTATCTTGCACACTACTGTCAAAAGAGGGTTTCCCCAAATTTGCTTTAAATTTTATAGTGGGGTGGAATAGCCTGGCTTTGGCTTGAACCCGCTTGAGTCGTTCCTCTTGGGTGAGTACTTTTTCCCACAAGAGTAGGCTCTCTAAAAGGTATTATAAAAACTTAAAATTGTATGAAATAAAATAGATGAGTTTGGCATTTTGATCACCCAGTTAAGGGGAGAGCATAGGCCTATCACCGTTTAAAGCAAAGCAAACAAGATTTCAATTTTAAGCCCAAATAGACAATTTGCTATGCTAGGTGAAGATGTTGCTTCACAAAAAAATGAAGTTCTTTTTAGTCCCAAAATAAAAAATGAAGTGACTATCCTAGGATTGCTTGATTTTAAATTATGTGACTATCCTAGGATTGCTTCATTCTTTTAAAGTTCTTACTGTCTGCGGTCGCGTCGGATTCAGTCAAATTATATTTAAGTTACAAATTACAATTACATCCTTTTTAGAAGTGTGCTATAACAGACATCATAGACGCTAAAACAGAGTTCATGGGTGCTGCAGGATGAATCACGAGAGCTGCAGGATGAATCATGGGAGTTGCAGGATGAGTCACGGCCACTGCAGGATGGATCAGGAGTACTGCGAGATGGGTCACAGGTGCTATAGGATTTGTCACAAGCACTATAGAATGAGTCACGAGTGCTATAGGATGGATCACGGGTGTTGCAGGATGAGTCACAGGCGCTACAAGATGAGTCACAAGTGCTGAACTGGGTGTGAATTGTGCTAAAGCGTGTTTATTGTGCTAATACATTGTTTTAGCCGTAACCTATCAGAAAAACCTACAAAAAGATGTTAGAATTGGGGAAAGAGCCCCAGGGTGGGCACCAAAAATGTGATAGAAATAAGTATATCAAAATAAGATAAACAAATCACACAAAATGAAACATTAAACTAAAGAAAGCAAGATAAATTGAAATAAAATTAAACAGAGCTTCTTCAGAACCATTCCATTTTTCTCTATCTCTAAGGATTTGTTTGAAGTTGTTGCTCTCAGATTGTGTAAGCAAAGCTTCTCAGAATGGCAACTTGCAGAACGAGTATGCAAAAAGGAAAGTGCTTCTCTATCCTATATGTTGGTGGAGTGAAAATGCTGATACGGATATGCACAGGGGCTGTGGATTATGGATGCTTCTAAAACTAAACTATGAGGATGATTGGCCATGATATGGAATGATTCTACAATATATGAATGCTAAAATACTATGCTATGGATACTTGAAAGCTATTTGACTATAGTTTTGTTGTATGAAAGCTTCTCTATCATTTCAAAGACCCGGTAGTCCTTTTTATAGCTTTTTGCAGGCAAGAGCCTAGCTGGCAAAGATCAATGGCTATGAGATTGTTTGGTAGATTTGAATGGTGAGAGATGGAGAGGTTGAGAAGAAGATGGAGAATGTTGGGAGGTTGGAGAGAAGAATGGAGCCTTGTCTTCAACCCACGGGAACAAGCTTGCACAGGAACAGAGAAATTAATTTTCTATTTTAGAACTTTGTTTTACGGTTGTTGAAGATAATCCAATATTAAATAAATAAATTTATTTAATTTCATGTGAGTTTGATTTTTAATTTAAGGACTATAGAAGATTTAATTAAATATTTAGAATATTTAATTACAAATAGACTTTAGAGAATTTAATTAAATATTTGGAATATTTAATTGTGAATAGACTTTCAGAGGAATTAATTATATATTTGGAGACTTTAATTTGTGAATTGGAATTTAGAAAGATTTAATTAAATATTTGGAATATTTAATTGTGAATAATTTAGAATTTAATTAAATATTTGGAATATTTAATTTGTGATAAATTTAGAAAGATTTAATTAAATATTTAGAATATTTAATTGTGAATGGACTTTAGAAGAAAAGATACTTAATCTTTTATTTGAATAAATATTTATTAAAGATTATATAATAATTATGCAAAATAAATCATAATGTTTATTTGGTGGTGAGAAATATGAATAAGAAGAAATGATTAAATAAACTTATTTATTTAGTAAAATAAGAATAGACAATATAAATATTAATTATTTAGATTTATTTGTATAGATAAAATTAGAGATTTAGATTAATATTAAAATACCCCATTAATTGCAGACTATTGTGAAATCATTTTAGTGTATACACCTATGATGCAGATTGATGTGATGATTTGATCCACTTTGTTGGTATTTAAAAAATTGTCAAGCTGTATAAACCTAGCTAAGATTCAGAATGATGGATGAAATTTGATAGATATTTGAGCAGTAACTTTGCATAATTTTGTGGATGATGAAATGAGGATATGAGCTCTTTATTTATAGAATTCTAAAATGGATGAATGTCCAAATTTGAGCAATGTGGGACTAACGTTCATCCAATGATATGATGCCACTTGTCAAGCTATGAATGGATGAAGGATGTGCAAGATTTGGGGTTTGTGCCAATAAATGCATAATTTTGAATTTCAAATTTGTTGAAATGACTTGTAAGAGGGAAGGGAAAATACAATAAATGCCACTTGGCTCAGAAAAAAAAGGACATGTAAGATGGAGTAAATTCCTTGTTGGATGTACATGTCAACTTGGAATTTGATTTCAAACTGGAGGAATATTCAGATGTCTTGTTGAGGAAAATAAAGGATTTAATAAATCAATTAAATCTATTTTCATATTACGTGGGAAAAAATCTAGGATGGGACATAGTTAGAATTAAATTAATCAAGGTTAATTAATTTAATAGGAGATTAGTGATATGACTTATTTGACTTAGATTTTAGGACATTTTCAATCAAATAATGAGGATAATGTGATAAAGTTAATTAAATAAATATTTTGATTTATTTAAAAGAGATGTTAGATCAAATTAAATAAAGGTTTTGTTTATTTTAAATTAAATAAAACTAGACTTTAGAGATTTAATCAAATAAAATTATTTATTTAATTAAATAGGGATAATTAGATCAGATGATTAATTTAATTATCGAGAATAGGTGACTTAATTAGATAACTAATTTATTTAATTAAGAGAGGAATATTGATGAATTTAATTAGATAGGGGAATTTGATTAAATGGTTAGACCGAATGATGATTCAAGATGAAATGATGTTAGTAGTCAGAATCAGATGCACCATGTCAATCGGTATATTTTACATGTCTACACAATCCAACGATAAACATGGAACAATAAGGATAACTAAATATTGGTCCAAGTTTGAACATTTATGATGCAGTCAAGGTAGGAGGGCCCAATTAAGGAATGTCTTTCCTTGCAACCTAAACTACCAACTCCATGATCACAACAGATATGCAATGGAAATTAACAGCTAAACAATAGAAAGATAAATGGCATTCATGAACACTAGACACAAGATATATCCTGGGAAAACCCTAACAGGGAAAGACCCAGCCTTCAAAGCTCATTCCTCATTATATTATAATTTCAAAACACATTACATATGCCTCTCAGGCTTAATAGATTCTAGGTCATAGCCTAGGGATTACAAACAACTCAAATAATGACAATTTTCCTTCGACTCCTTCTCCACCTCCACACTCCCTTTGCTCTATGATTCTTCTAGATCAAAATACTTTGTCACTGTGCTTCATACTTCATATTATTGATCACCTTATTGATCTCCCCATCTTCTATCTCCTTTTGTAACAAATCCTCTCTCTTATATTTATATCATTTGCAAATCATCTAACCCTCAACATGTCGGCCAAAATATGACTAGTAAGATAACATGCAAACTCAAATAGGTCATCCTCAAACAATAAACAATTTACAACGCGAACCAACCAACATTGGACACAACAAAGCAAGGACCCAAAACAACATCCTCGAATAGGAAACACCTTCAAAATGTATTCCTTGAAGATCCACAACATGCTACAAACACCCTATTGGCCAAGAACAAGAAAACATGAACTCACAAAAGAAAATCACCAATCACAAGCACAACGATAGATGTGGACCAACAACACACGATCTAGAAACATCCATGAACATCATGAATCACCATAAAAACATGCACAACAACTTAAACTACCAAAATCACATCATCTTCTTTTAGGTTCACCAACTAGAATGACTAAACAACTGTCAGAACATAGGTATTCATATCTCAATCAAATCTTCATGCGGACCTCTAAAAATTAATGTGGAAACACTAGATATGCTTGACAACAAACCCTTTAATCCATAACCTCTAATTGTCAATATACTGAGTTGGAAATCAAATGCAATAATTTGGTACTCTGCAACTTCACTATCAACTGCCTCAATTTTCTGAATGCTTCCAAATGCCCTTGCATCAGACTCTTGGGGTTATTTGAAAAGTGATCGTCTTCACTTTGATCTATTATTTTGTGAATTGGTTCGATGATCTTTCTATAGGCACTTGCAACTGCCTCAAGGTCGATGTTTTGTTCAAGTCCACCCTACAAAATTGTCTCAAGTTCTTCTTTGAATCAATTTGGTGATCTGTCCATAGGTACTTGCAACTGCCTCAAGGTCGGTGTTCTTTTCAAGTCCACCCTACAAAACTACCTCAAGTTCTTCTCTTTGAATTGGTTCAGTGTTCTACTTGCAATCCTTGCACTGCCTCACTAGTTGGCGGTTTGAGCAAACCCACCTTGCAAGTTGCCTCAGGTTCTTCATCTTATCATGGTCAAGGTTCAACGGTCTACTTGTAATCCTTGCACTGCCTCACTGGTTAGCAGTCTGAGCGAGCCTTCTCCACAAGTTGCCTCAAGATCATTATCTTTTTCTATTCCTTCATTCACATTTACTTTGCTCTGGTACATAAGCTTTCTCCTTAAGATCAATGCTTCACCTTCTTTTGGTTCCACTATGAAATTTGATACCTCCAAAGGTTCCCCTTCCTCTACATAAACTAATTATGTATCAACATGCTCTTCTTCATCTGCACAAACTATCTTTGCATCCTTTATTGCTTCTCTTTTATTAGCTGCTTTGGTATTAGGTTCTTGATGACACTCAATGCTTGATTATTTCTTCCTCCAAAATTGAAAACAAGTTCCTCTTCTAGAAAATCCTCTTTCACTCCTCTATTACCCTTCATTGTGATAAAAATTATGACTTCTATCACCTCTCCCTCTATGCTTTGCATAAGGTATTCTTTCTCTACATCTTGCTCCCTCTTTTCCTCTAACATATGAGTTCTTCCATCTATACAATATTCTAAACATACAAGTAAAAATTTTCCATTTCACTCCATCAATCCATCCATAATCCATCTGCTTACAATCTGTCATAGGCTTTCTCCTTCTCGTTTTATCCCAACACATCTTCATAATGATTCCTTAATCCACATAACTTACAAGGACATAGATCCCAACACAATTCCTTTTCATGTCCATGCCTATTACAATGTGAACAATACATACCTTTTCTTCCCTAATTCAAACTTGCAATAACATTCTTACCTCTGTCATATCCAAGGCCTTCACTTCTTGATCTTATTACCAGCTCAATAGGTTCTATAATTCCTTACTGATGCTTTCCCAATCCTTTTCCTTCATATCCCATTCTCTGCATGATTTTGAAACCAATACCATCACCAAAAATTGTAGGTTTTGTTACATTTCTATCTTCAACTTCACCTTCCAAAGAAACTTTGGCAACATCACACAAGCCATTAGTATCACAAGAAACATCAAAAAAATTAGGCTTAGATCTCAGATTCTCATTCTCCTTTTGGCATGCTTTAAGTGATTGCTCCAATTGATTAACATGTTCCTGCAAGCTAGATATTTCCTTCTTCTGCAAATTATTCTCCTTGTTTAGCTCCTTCAAACTTTCCTCCAGATCTTTTTTCCTCTTCTCCACCTTCACAAACAACTTGAATCCTTCTACAAATTCCTTTTCAAGATCCTCAAACATATCTAGCTCTGCCTCTAGCTCTTCATTTCTCCTTCTTACATTTTTCAATTCTTCAAGAGCATCATATTGTCTCCTCCTAGTTCTTTCATCCTCTCCATAAATTCTAAACTATGCTTCTTGGTTTTGCACAATTCTTCTTCCAAAGTATCCCTTTTTCATATTAGGGTTTCATTTTCCTTCTTCATCCTCTTCCCACTCATCCCCATTGAATAAAATCTCATAAACAACTAAATTTGAATGCTTACCTGAATCTTTCTTGCCTCAATCTTTCTTCTATGATGACACTTATTACTTCTAGGGTTTCACACTTCTTTCAACACTGTCTTCTTCCCAATAGATTCACAACCAGCTAACAAACTTGAAACCAAATTTGATAGCATTTGATGCAATCAAGGTAGGAGGGCCCAATTAAGGACTGTCCCACCTTGCAGCCTGAATTACCAACTCCATGATCACAATAGATATGCAACGAAAGTTAACAGTTAAAAGACATAAAAATAAATGACATTCATGAACACTAGACACAAGATATATCTTGGGAAAATCCTAATAGGGAAAAACCTAGCCTTCAAAGCTCATTCCTCATTATATTATAATCTCAAAACACATTACATATGCCTCTCAGGCTTAACAGATTCTAGGTTGCAGCCTAGGGATTACAAACAACTCAAATAATAACAATTTTCAATTAACTCCTTCTCCAACTCCACACTCCCTCTGCTTTGTGATTCTTCCAAATCAAAATACTTAGTCACCATGTCTATACTTCATATTATTGATCACCTTATTGATCCCCTCATATTTTGTATCCTTTTGTAACAAATCCTCTCTCTTCTATTTATATCATCCACAAATCATCTCACCCTTAACATGTCGGCCTAAATATAATGACTAGTAAGATAACATACAAACTCAAATAGCTTAACCTCAAACAATAAAAAATTTATAACGTGAACCACCAACGTAGCCACAACAAAGAAAGGACCCAAAACAACATCCTCAATAGAAACACCTTCAAAATTTATTCCTTGAAGATCCACAACATGCTACAAACACCCTATTGGCCAAGAACAAGAAAACATGAACTCACAAAAGAAAATAACCAATTGCGAGCACAACGATCAATGTGAACCAACACATGATCTAGAAACATCCACGAACATCAAAAATCACCATAAAAAAATCTGCAACAACTTAAATTGCCATAATCACATCATCTTCTTTTAGGTTCACCAACTAGAATGACTAAACAACTGTCAGAACATAGTTATTTATTTCTCGATCAAATATTCATGTGAACCTCTAAAACTTAACATGGAAACACTAGATATGCTTGATAACAAACCCTTTAATCCACAACCTTTGATCATCAATATACTAAGCTGATAATCAAATGCAATAATCTGGTGCTCTATAACTTCACTATAAACTGCCTCAATTTTTTGAATGCTTTTGGATGCCCCTGCATCAATATATTTCCTTCAATAATCAATAAGGCTTAAAATATTAAAAAGGGAATCAAAATAAATTATCAAAGGATCTTAGGATAATAATAACAATTATATATATATATATTGTACTATATTTGTATCAAAAAAGAGTCGTAGAAAAAGAAATGGATAAAAATATGTAGGAAGATGGAAAATGGCCACAACATTAAATGTTCTTATCACCATTGAAAGTTATAAATTTTTTATGATACTTCCACTATTCTCACTTTGCAAAAACATTCTCTCCCCATGAAATCACAAGCTTAGTTTAAAATACCCTAGAAACTAAGCTCTTCCTCTGTATTTACAACTACTTTAATCAAGATGGCCTCCTACCCTCATCGATATTTCACAAGAAAGATCACCCAAAGTATAAAAGGTTTACCTAAAAAGCAATAGAAGTATATATCAAAGGATATTTCTCTAAATTTCGTATCAATTATATATAGAGAGAGGATTTATACAAATATATCCTTGCTTCACTCACCAAAATTGACTACACAATGCTTGAAACCCTTCAACAACTAGGCACAAAGAACTATCTCCCATTGTATAGCCATGTACAAGAGAAGAAGTTGGATATCTAGAATAATTTTATTGATTTCACCGCAGAAGAAGTATGGGTTTGGATAATTCTAAATCAGATCCATGACAAGTATATCTACTTGGATAAATCATACCTCATCATAAAACAAGCAATCCAAGTTGTAACAGGGCTCTACACACAAGCGGAAATCCCTCCAAAGAAGGAAATCAAGAATAATGAGGTTACCAAGCTAACAAGAGAAAAATATGATGGTTATAGCTTGGATGTGATGAAAATTACAAATCTAATCATAAGATATTAATAATTGAGAAGGAGGAATTTGTAAGATCAACATCACTTTATGTAGAATATCAGATGATAGTGGAAGTGTTGATGTGTTTTTTATGCAATTCTCAACACAGGCAATGCGTAGGTGCACTACCTCTCTTGAAAGACAATCTTCCACAATTAGATTGTAGAACACTATCCCAAGGTCTCTAATGTCAAGTCTTGACAGTGCTTGGAATATCTCAATTGCTTGATGTGATTTGCTGGAATCACAAGGCGGTCTTAGAGATGAGTTATAAAGCATGGGAATTTGGGTCTTGAAATGGAGTTCCTAAGATGGAGAAGTTGTTGTGCATTTGCTGTAGGTTCAAACAGCAGTCTTGAACTCCATTTTTATCATTGGATTTAGCTTTACAATGTGCAATGAACCTTGGTATAGGTTACTTCTAGAAAAAGGGGAAAAAGAGCGGGGAAGACAGAAGGTTCCTGGACCTGCAACTAACTATGAACAGTGATAATGGAGTTCCTGCGATGGACAACTTCCTGGAAACAATATTCCACTTAACCAGTAATCTCATAGTCTCATGGAATTTGTGCTATCTTCTAAGGTCAGCAAATGTTTCATCTTTCATTCACCATATGCATGCATGAACAAAGACGAAAGTGTGGAGTAGCTTTGAATTTAAGCCCAGACTAACTTTACACAGCTATCTACCATTAAGAAGCAGCAAAAAGTATGGACTAAGAAGGCATCTACACCGCAGGAATTTTCACAACCACATAACAACACTTCTAAAATCTATAAAAGTGAGAATACAACTAACTAGAATAGTAGTATGAATCTAATTAAAGCATCAAACAATGGAGGTTGAATCAAGTAACATGTGAAAAACCCAAAAAATGCACCAAGTCAATGTATTTTCATTATAAACTTCTGCAGCATGTCTTTACAACAACTCAACTCCCTTTGCAAATGAGAGGAGAGCCCTATTTATAGTGCCTAAAAGGTCAAATGAATGGCCAAGATTAATTCCCATTGTGTGGCCAAGATTCATTACAAAATAGGGTTTCACCAACCCTCAATACATTACAATTTAAAATTACATTTTGTCCCTTTCCCTATTTTGTCCTCTAGTGACGACACTGTAGCATTTTGTCTTTTTGTTGATTGTTGTTTACTATAGCTACTCTTTGGGGAGCTCTTTATCATCAATAGGGTTGTCCTCCTGCTTCTTCGATGTTGTATATTCCATGAACTTCAAGATGACTGGCTGGAGTTTGTCCACCTCAATAATCTCGTATCGCAGCATTTGGTAGCTCCATTCTTTTGAATTATCTTCTAGCTTCTTCCAGTCCTCATTGTACTTTGTACCTTGATCCCTAAACAGCTCTGATTGGTCGAAGGCATGGGCAGTAAAACTCATGAATTCCACCGTTATTTCACTAGACATCTCGTCCTCCATCCTCTTCTAGAAGTAAGGTTTCACTTTTTCTGGATCCATTTGTACTACGGCATATCATACTCTGTCATCAACTTGAGATAACGAGCGCACTCCGCCCTAATATCCTTGATCCATTCTATGTCTGGATCCACTTTTCTCATTATTTGCTCCAACCTTTCCTTCATGTTATCAAAGTCCCGCCACCACACATCCATCAACCAGTGATCGTCCTTGTTAAACACAAGCTCTTTTTCCCATGTGGCTTTTGGTAACTGAAGGATAGCTTCGATCTTAGGAAATGTGGAGTCGTATGCCGCAGGAAAGTCAATGCAGAGCTTCCTTGTGCCATCCAAATATTGTTGTAGATCTAAGAATTTGTTGGCTATTCACATAGCCTGACTAATTCCCATGTTCCCGACGTACAAGACTTGTCGGAACCAACCCTCCGTAGTCTTTTCCAAGTTCTTTCTTCTCTCCATCTTATCAATTTGTTCTTTGGACAGCAGTTGGGGTGTGGTTGTGGATGTGGTAGGCAGGTCATCCATCGAAGACCATTACTGGATATAATCTGTTAAAGCAGCCACATGTGCTTTGAGCTCATCTTTTGAAATCTTGTCTTGTTTTATCAGATGCACCACCATAGCCACCGACTCCTCAAGATGCCCTACCTTTTGTTCTCTGGTGGTGGTCCCTAGATCCATGGTGGAGATGTTGTAAGTTATCCTTTCTTGACCTACCATGGGTGTGGCACAGCTCGAGACCCAGAGGTGTCCATCATTACCCTGGATCTGATCTTAGGCCTTTTCTCTTTTCTACTTGTAACCTATGCTCAAGCCAAGATGGCCTCTAACTTTGCTCTTGGGTCCCTTGGCATGAGAGTTTTTTTCTCAAGCTATCTTTCAAGCCACTCAGGCATGGTGGCCTTTTCCTTAGGTGATTCATGATCACCTTTACCTTCCTTGGTTGAGACTTCAATTTCCCCACCCTTGGGGGGGCCTTTTTCCCTTTTAGCAGCATCTCCTTCATCATCGGAGTCCTGGACGAACACAAGGCGCTTGATAGGAAGCTTGGTAGATAATAGCTGTCGGGGACTTTCTTCCTTCTCTATCTCCTTGGTTTGCTCATCTTTAGGTTTGTGTTCCTTGGGTTGCTCAATTTTGATGCTCTTGACAGCTGGAGCCTCACCCTCCAGTTCATCTTTCCCTGGACTATCTTCTTGTTGGTGTCCCTTTCCTCCAAAAGGTGACCCTTCTTCCCTCTTTTCAGTACCCTTCAACTGTCGGGCCATATCCTCTTCAAGATCATCATCGAAAGTTTGCACGATGATCCTACCACCCGCACCGTCCTCCTCATCCCCGCTCTCTGAGGAACTAGTTACCTCCTCCTCATAGGCCATCCTATCAATCGTTTGGTGCTCATACTATGGGTGCTCGTGATATTCATCGACCTCTTCTTCAAATGGCTTCAAGGCTTCTCGCTCTTGTTTCTCCCACTCCTTAGAGATTAACATGGTGGCTTCCATAGCCGGTGGCCTTGTCGAGGGTTGTGAAGGTTTGGCAGTAGCGAGGACCTGAGCCAAGGCTACTTGAAGTGTGGGATCCATGAGGATCTGGGAGAGCTCGAAGGGGATATTTTTCATATGCTTGGAGAAGGCCTCGGGAAAAGTGGATGCAGGTATAGGTGTCATCACCGTAGCTAAAGGGAGTGACGTGGTGGGTGACATAGCAGCGGAGGAAGGAGGAGTAGTCATGGAGGAGGAAGAGTCAATTACAATCATGGACTCGGCCGGAGGTGAAGGTGCGAGATGGACAGAGATGTCCACTGCCAGCGGGGATGTGGCGATCATGGCCAGAGAAGTAGGTGGTGTGATAGTCAGGGCAGGGAGAGCCAAGAGGGGTTCTAATTGATCTATACCCTTTACTTCTTCCTCTTGGATTAAGGGCTACTCTGTCATACCCCCTGTTTTCTTAAGTCTTTTGGAAGGTGAGCCCCCTGTTTCTTTTCTTGTATAGACCTTGGGGTCAGGAGACTGTTGTGTTTCCATCTCCTTCCTCTTCTTAGACCTGGTGACTAGAGGAGACTTAGACGTCCCGCCGGTTGAAGTGGTGGTAGTGGCATCCTCTATGGCACTTGGCTCACTTTTGAGCCCTTCATAAGTCAAAATTACCTCCTGCTGTTTCAGTCGGACCACTTGTCTATCAATCCATTCCTTAGTACAGGCCAAGATTGGCTTAGTTATAATGTCGAGGTCATCAATCTCCTATTCATCCCAGTCTATTGTTGGTAACAGCAAGTTGGCGACCACGGGGTACCTAGGGTCCATTATGGTGCTCTCGTCTTCTTCGACTTGGTCTGGTATGGGAAAAGGCTGCAACTTTCTTACAAAATGCACAATCATCTGCATATAGTGCCTTGCACATACCTCTTTATCATCTTGATAATCCCCCCAAAAGTCTTCAATGTGGTGCAGATGAGCGAACCCCGGTCCCAGTGCCTTCATTACGTGCCCATATGGGTCCATTCATGGGTGAGCAGTGTGCAGGTGAAAATGGTAATCCTTCAGTTCTTTCTCAGAGTTACCAGTGCATTGGGAAGTTTGTAGTTTATACATGCCCTGGCCAAGAGTCATGGGATAAGAGATCCCTGCTACGTGTTTGCTGCTAAAGATCGCCTGTATGTGTTGGAGCTGTGGAGAAAGCTCCAATAAGATGACTTGGTCATTGGGGTACCGAGGAAACTTGTTTGGCATCTCGGTGAAGCCTTGGGCATGAATGTACATGAACTTTGGGTATTGGATGAAGAGGAAGGCATATTGCTTTAGGAAGGCCTGAGCACTGTGAGAGACCCTTCTCTCAAAATCTCCAACAACCATTCTGATGATGTGGCCAGTGAAGGCGTCATTGACCCTGTAATACTCCTTAAAATTCTGGTATTGGAGTTGGGGATACCTATCATAGGGTTTCAGTTTTCGACCCTACTCTTCATCGGGTGCCACGAACAACCTGTTGTATTGCCTCTAATCCACCAAGGAGTAGACGAGGTATGAAGTCATATAAAATTTGGAGCTTTTCTTCACATTGAGGAACTGCTTATGAAAGTAGTCGCTTATTATACCTCCCCAATAGAATGAGGTCTTTGTGGTAACATCTTCATTCTCCCAAAGGATTTTCTCAACAAAGTACACCATCCACCCCTGAAAGAAGCCCGCAGTAGGGAGGCCCATAACCCTACTTAGCATTGTGACCAAATCGTGGTAGTCTTCATAGAAATTGCTGCGGAAGAGTTCATTTGGAACCTTCGCGGCGCTGCCCCACTTTTCCTTAAGCCAATGCTGATTTATTAAATTTTTGCAGCCTGTAGGGTTATCATCCCATGCCACTTAGCACTCCTCAATGGTAGGTGTTTCCATTTTGATGAAGGTGGGAATATGAAAGGTCTCTGTGATTCCTTCAGCTAACATATCGGCGAGAATGTTGCCATCCCTGTCAATAATTGTTCTTGTATTTGGTTGATATGCCTGCTGACAGGCCATAACAAACTCGGGGGCTACAAGAGATGGAGGAAAGCCTACTGCCTTTGCTATTCCGCTTTGTCTGATAAGCCTTGCAATTTTGGTCGTTGGGTTGACCCTGACCCTTTGCTTGAACTCATCAATATCGACATGGCCGATATTGGTGTCGGTGATTTCTTTCCAATCCGTGGAAACCTTTGAGTGTAGGGGTTCACCCTGGAACTGGTATTTCATTTGGTCTTTGTCCTCTTTTCCTCGAGGAGTCTTTCCTGACTTATTTCCTTTGTCCTTTTCCAGAGCTTCCCCAAAGGTCCTGCACCTGATTCCATATATCTTGCAAGTAATAATGCAGTCAGCGCAATTGATCACGAAAGCCATCATGTTAGTCGAAGTCCCATGGATGAAATTAACTTGAAATAATTTATCATTCATAAAATGATACTATTATCTCCCAAATGCCATTGGTCTTCTAATTGAGATCTTTCAGACAGTCCGGGCCCGGAGGGCCAGGCTTCCCTGGCAGGAATGTTGTTTGGAAGGGAAAACAGGACAGAGTGATCTGGGAGATCTTTCCCGATTGAAATTTGATGGTTCAAAGGGATTGTAACAAAGAGGTCCGAATTCAAGCACGTGGGTCGAGATTAGATTTCAAATTTTAGGTGATTTGGATTGATTTAGGAGCATCCAGAGGTACAAGGCCAGAAAGTTGTCTAGGATTGGCCGTTTGGAACGTTCGAGCAGGAATGGAGTTCCGGGGGAGGAGTTCCACGGTCCAGGACTCGGAGGGTCCAAGGGCAGTTGCTTGGTTTTCATTTTCACAATTTAAAGTGTTCGGGACCAAGTGAGCAGGATGTCGTCATGCCTTCACCGTATGGGACGATGATCGTTGGGCAGAAGTCCAGAGAAGTCGGCCCGGCGGACCGGACCCAAGAAGGGAAAAAGCCATCAATCCATTTTCAGTTTTCAATCGGGCGGACGGAATTCTCCTATAGATAGCCAATCGGCGAGGCATCAATCATTCAAGTGAAGTCATGGCAAACATTTCATTTCTCACTGACCGGCGACAAGGAGAAGGCAAATCGGCAGAAGGCTTTTTTTCTTCGGCATGAGGTCTTGCAGACTTCCTCAGGTCTTGCCGACCATCGCGGAACGATCAACCACGTTGGAAAGAGATCCTTGCAACGGAGAGATGTCTTGGCGAGATCTTTGGTCTTGCCGACTGACGGCAGAAAAAAAACCACATCGGTGAGAAATCTTTCATTGATGTAATGCCTCAGCGAATCTGCAATTTCTTACCGACCGCCAAAAGGAGGATTGGACCCAACATCAGCGTTGGACATTGGATTTTGATTTTGAGTTTTCACGGTGACGAGACGCCTGGATCCCGAGGGCCAGAAAGATGAACATGATTCTCCCCCTTGGCAGCGAGGAGGGGATGGAGTCCCAGATAGTAGAGCCCGACATAGATGAAGAGGTTTAAAATTGAATGGCAAACCCCCAGCGGTGAAAGGGGGCCCGGGACCTAGGAAGCGGAAGGTTTCCAAGGGTTTGCCGTTTAGAATGGCGAGGATGGGACGAAAATCCATGGATGGACGTCTGGAGACTGGGACCCGAGAGGGCAATGAAAAATTGAGTTGAGAGGCAAAGCAAACGGCGGAAGGAAAGACGAGCCTCGGAGCTCGGGCGAACGAATCGGCCTTGCCGTTCGAGACAGCGGCATCCCCGCAGACTTCCGGAAAAAGAAGTCTAGCGGCCCAGGCCCGAAGAGTCAGGACGGCAGCCAAAATTTTGGGTTTTAAGTTTTAACCTTGAGGGTGAAGCGACGACGGCGGTCCGAGGATACGGGTTAGAGGGGTCAAATAGCCATTTGCAAAATGTTCGTTGTTTCTTTACTTTTAACCACCAAGAGGAGACCCAGACCCGAAGGGCATGAACGTCCCTATGAAGAACAACCACGTGCGGATGAAGCTCTGGATCGATCATGAGTGTGCTACAGAGGGTTTTCTCGAATTTAAGGATGTGGGTTTTTTTTGTTGTGTCACGTTTTATCATTTACATGTCCTTTTAACCGTTATTGTTCATTTAAATCCTTTAAAATCATGAAAACATTACTTAGGAGGGCAAATGGTAAACCTACCTCGAACACTCGATGTGGCAAGATGTGAAATCAACTAACGATCGGCAAGTGAAAGCAATGGGTGTGAGGGCGACGGTTGACAAAGATGGTGGGCTCCTCTGGAAAGTTCTCTGATCCTTCTCTACAACACTGACAAGTGAGAATGACAGGTTTGGGAAAGTTATTTATACCTCCATCTCCATTAATGGCCACATTAAATGCAAGTACGACGAGCAAGGAAGTTGGTGAATTCAAATTTGCGGATGGCGGCGGGAGATCCGAGGCTCGGAGGCTGGAAAGACGTGAGGCGGCGGCCGTTTTGAAAAATTCATCTTAGAAATCACCAGTGGCAACAGGGAACTCGGATCCCAGAGGGCAGAAGTCCGCCACCAGTTTGTTGTCCAGGACGGCGAAGGCACGACGAAACTCCAGAAGAGGAAGTCCGGAGGTTCGGGCCTAGGACGGGGGAAAGCCATCAATAAAATTTTCAGTTAGTAATCAGATGGCAATCAGTGGGTTGGGTTCCGGGAATGGGAAAGGAAAACTCCATCCACCGTTTGGGATGACAGACACAATAGGGAACTCGGCTAGGGAAACCCGAAGGGGCGGGCCCAGATGGGCCCCAAGCCACTGGCAAAGGCAAACTACCAAGTAGACTCCTCAAGGCACCAGGACCCGACAAAATTAAAGAGGGCGAGACATGGTCAACTTTAGATGAGACTTTGGAGGTATACTGACCACCCGGGACACCAAAACGGGGCATGCAAAATGAGGCAGCGACAAAAACGACCCGGCAAGGCGAAAGAAAAAGAGGGTCCCCCATTCCGAACGGGGCATGTGTGCTAAAGGCACAACAGGAAGGAAAAGACATTCATCTATGTGAAATTTTGTGAGAACAACTTCTAGAGAATGTATAGTGAACCAATTAGTCCCACTATCAGTTTAGGTATGGGACCCTAATCATTTGTCTAACATTTTACTTATTGGATGAGTGACCAAAATTTGTACAGAAAATTTGGGAAACTACTAGATCGGTAGCTACCTAAATCAATGAATATTAAATGACTTAGTAAAATAATACATAAAATATATTCTATTTATGGTGGATAGGGACTATACATTAATAGAGGTCATATAATCCCACACATCATGGATACCACAACTTCTATATGAAGTTAGTGATACAAAAATTGATTCATACACAAAAACTTTGCTTCAACTACAAAAATATCCCAATGTGGATAAGCTCACTACATATTAAGAATATATGGATAATCTAGAAAAGAATAAATATGAAGATCAGTTAGATAAAAATAGAGAAAAATATGGATTTTCAAAAGAACCAGATGAACAAAGCACCTCTACTTTGCAAAGGCTAGGGAGACTATAGGTAGGGGCATCTCCTACCACATCTACTTAGTCCAGAGGAAGAAAGGGAAAAGAAAAAATAAAATTACCCACTACACCTCCACAAAGGGAGCCATCAGTAGAAGAGGCCTTAGAGGCACTCCTACAAATAAGTATGGAACATGGGAAGAAAATAAGGAAGAAGAAAAAAAACTTCCCCATCATAGGAAGAGGAAAGAGAAGAAGAAAAATCCATGGAAGAACAACCAGAGACACATCTAAATGAGAATACCCTATTCAATAGCCTCTTTATAGAAGGAGTTTTGGAATAAGCATTGGTAGTATATGAAGTAATGGGTGCCCAAATAAGAACCATAGTTGAAGAAGTTATTATTTGGTACACGGCTGCCCCCAAAACAATATTGGAAGATATGATTGATAGGTTCCCACAACAATTGGCTACTTCCCTACAATATAAATGAGAGTAGGTTGAACAAGAATAATAATTACTAAAAGAAGAAACTATAGTAGAGATAAGTCATTATGCACTACCGCACAAAAGGAAAAGATAACACATATGCATGCTAGAGATATCCATTAAAAACAAAGGGTGAATAAGTTAATGGTAAAGAATCCATTCATCACTAAATAAACTTAAGAAATAAAAGAGGCCACCAAAAATTCATATGTGAAAGTATAAGAGAAGAAAAAATATCAAAAAATCTCATCCCCTTTTAAAGACACACACCCCTTAGTGGGTCAAAAAATGAATTCACAATCCCCACCATCTCTAAAGCAACCATCCTCATCTACCACAACCCCCCTAATGTAGTGCATTAAGTATTTCATGGAGCATAAAAAGAAAACCCAGCATATAGCCACCCTGAAACTACTACAACTTCCATCGATTGGCTCCCAAGTTGACCTGTCTGAAATTTCTCTACAAAAATATGATGCAGAAGCATCCAGTGGTGTGAGGGAAATCTTGCATCACCCAAAAAGGTGCTTTCCATTTATGTTCCTATTGTTTTCTTTTAATAGATTTTTTTGTATTTTTGGATACCCTTTTCGTCAAATAAGAGTTTCCAACTTTCATAACTGTTTTTCTGCCTTTTCTGCTCAACTGTTATTTTTAGCAGGTGTGAATTTGAAGGCGTGGGAAGACATAAATTCATGGGAAGGTTTAGGATGGAAAAATAAGTACTTTGGTGAAAGAATTAGGTCAAGATCATTCATGGTTTGAAAGTTATTCAAATTCCAGTTTCTGCTTTTTGCCCTGAAAAATATTTTGAGTCTAGTTTGAGGCACTAAACGGTCTTCTACTGGCCCAAAAATCATTAGAACTATTAGAGTGGGTTCTTGGCACATTCTTCACTCCGAGACCTTTCCAACAGTTCAAACAGTTCGAAAAACGAAGTCCTGGATCAAAAGTTATGGCTTCCGGAAGTTGGCCGATTTTTGGAAAATTGCCAATTTTGAATTAAGACTTAATTTTTGAATTTCAATTTGTAATTTTTGGCACCAAACCACCAAAACTCATAACTCGAATTTTTTTTTTGGTTCCAAAGGGAAAAGGGGCTATTTATGGGCTAGTTTTTTATTTCTTAGTTTTTTTGGGGAAAAAGACTTCGCATGCTGCGAAAGGGGAACTTCTGTAATTTTCTGTAACTTCTTAATCTTTTGTAGCTTGCATGTATAACAAAGCTTGAGGATTTGGGATCCTCTGCATGTAAGATTTCCATTATTGAATAATAATAAAGGTTTTTGTAGATGGTGAAATTTGTATTTTGCTCAAAACAAATAGCACACATTAGCATGTTAGTTTAAAACAAAGCAAATAACATCCATATGAAATGATACAACAATGCTTTCAAATGCAAACAATGATAAGAACAAACTAAATAAGCATATGAAGAACATGAAGTAAATTATCTCATATTGGATTGGTGCTTCTATGGAAAGAAGCCCTTTCACAACCCTTGATCAAGCTATTGCTAAATGATGAAATTGCTATCAATGTGATATGAAGATGGTGTGGGCAAAATCAGTTCTCAAGGAGAGTGACTTTGCAAGAGATTCTAGAGGATTTGCTTGAGGATGAAGCCTCTATTTAAAGATTTTCAAATGCTAAGAGTGCCAAACATGGAGGATGTGGGACTAAGATTGGACAAATGAGAGGAAGACACTTGTCAAGTGGTGAGTGGTTGATGCATGTGCAAGATTTGGGAAATGTGCCCAAGAGAGGGGAAATTTGAATTCAAATTTGAGAGTAAATGTTGAGTGGGGGACATGTAAGAGTTTATTAATTGCTTTGTTGGATGTACATGCCCACTTGGTTTTGAATTCAAACTTGATGGAATATTCCTCATGGATGCCATGTTGAGTGAAAATGAGGGTTTTAATAAATCAATAAATTGATTTATTGGTACAAGTGGCATAATCTAGAGAATGCAAGTGGTTAGGATTAGCATTTAATCATGGTTAGATTAGTTTAATGATGATTAGGTTAGCTTAATGGTGCTTAGATGATTTTGACTTTTAGGACTTAAATATTTGATTTATTTAAATCAGAAAAGGATAGAAATGACCTTTGAGATTTTAATTAAATAAAGTTTGATTTATTTAATTAAAGAATGATGTGAGCCTTTGATTTATTTAAATGCATAACCTTAGGACTAAAGACCTGACTTTCCTAGCGAATGGATTTGCTATGTTTGATTTATTCAATGAGCGGATGACTATGTGAAATGCTAATTTTGTGTGTCTACATTTTGCCCCTCTTTGAAGCAATGTACTTGTTGCGTTGGTTCAAAGAATAAACTTGCCGCGATAAAAATTAAAAAATTCCTTATTTTTCAGATGCCCCAGTGGAAAGTACACTGGTACATTGCCCCCTCGAGAGATCGAGCGAAAATATTTGATTTGAGGGTCGATCTCGCAATAAAGAGGTTCAAAATGGATGGTTATGGACGATGATACAAATGAGATGATTTCAAGATGCTTAGAATAACAAATCTATATTATCCTAAACAACTTAAATGATAATATGATATGAGATGGATGAGATTGATGATGTGATATGCTATGATTATGCAATGGATGATTTATGAGATGCTTAGACTAACAGATCTATATTATGATTATGATGTAAATGCAATGTATGTGAAATGATCGATGTTTCCTATTATGTATGATATGAATGATATGTGGTATGCTGAAGGTTTGTGGATGCAAGATGTATGCATGATGGATACATTGGTGATGATGATGTTAGTGCGGAAATGAGATGATGAAAAGAGGATCCCAGAAGCCCATGATTTGATGAGACTTTATTAGAGATGATGATGATGATAAATGATGATGATTTTCTTATCAAGGATTGGGATTTTAAAAGAGCTACTTACCTTATGTTTGATAACACACATAGGTACGATGCATCAAGGTATAAAGAACCAAGATGGCATTGTGCCTAGTGCGATGGACTTTGACTCAACAAACAGATAGGAGTATTCTTATTCACACTTGACATACAAAAACCTTGCTAGGGCGTACCTAACAAAGCAAGTATTCACAAAGTTATTTTACAAGAACGTCCAACAAGCACAGCAGACAAAAGATGATGATCATTGCCCCATTCCTATCTCTCTAAATCCTTTGTTTGGATATCATTGAGAGGTCCTTGGAATGAGCGCAATAAGATAAATCAAAAGAAAAGACCAAGTACGCAAACAAGCCAATGTTCTTCATACCTCTAGCCAAAGGGATTTGTTTTGATAGGATATGAATCCAAAGTGATATCCAAAATGATGCTCATTGTTGGAACGATATATCCTAGGACATGCATTGTATAGGATGATGATGGTTTTGATAAGTTGATGGACATGTTTGCAACTGATCAATAGTTTGATTTTGTTTTAAAGGTTTGTTGTTTCGATTTTGATTTTACGATTGAAGATTGATTTTGCCAATTGCTGTGATTGTTTCTATTTGTTTTTCCAAAGGATGAAAGTGACGATCAATTTATTATGGATGATTGATTATTGCGGGTGCAAGAGAAATGGGACAGATGGATTTTTTCAAATATTTGGATGTTTTTGACATTTTTTGGAATGTTTTGAGGCTATTTTTGAGTTTTTTTATTTTGTGAGATTTTATGAATGTTTTTGGATTTTGATGTTTTCGAATGTTTTTCGATTTTGATGTCTCGGGGGCTGATCAAAGATTAGCCTTGCCTACGTTTAAGCTCAGAGACGATGTAGTTCGGATGCCATTTTTTTGACATTTTTCTGACTTTTATGAATGTTTTTGGATTTTTTGATATGTTTTGGATGTTTTTGGATTTTCTAATTTTCTGATGTTTTTGGATTTTTGCATGATTTTGATGATTTGGATATGGACATGTGTGATGATATCAGTTCTCTATTTGGGATTTTGTTGAAGACCAAGCTAAGGTTGATTGATCAGATCAATGGATTGATGATGATTATAACATTGTTGATGATACACAACAATGCAATGATAGTGTTATGCAACACAAGGATTGGGATGTTGATGGGATTGATGATGATAACCTTGTTGAGGATGCACAACAATGCAAGGATAGTTTTAAGCAACACATTGATATCCTGAGATGATTTTCTGATTGGATTTGATTGATCATGTTTGATGAAGCTTGATTTTGGAACAAAAGTTGTTTGAATGATTTGATGTGACGTTTGAAGGGTGCGTTAGATGTGACTAATAATGATTGTTTAGATTGATGTTTGATGAAAGATGAAGACTGATAAGGAATTTCTTTTTGTCAAAATATGCCATGGGCTAGTGATTCGGATTTTTGCTCACGAGTGCTTTGACTAGTTTGATTTCACGTTTGCCAATGTTCGGATCGCCATATAAGTTGGAGGATATATATCAAGATTTATTCCTAAAGCAAGATGTAAATATCTACCCCCAATGTCTAGCAATGTATGGAATGTTAGGGATGGATGGATATGGTAAGCACGCAAAGGATGCCAAGGATAAAGAATGCTCATTTGGATAATGCTTCATGGCTCAGATAACGTTGGATAGGATAGGATCAATGAAAATGGCCCATGTCAAGATGTTTACCATAAGCAGGTGTAAAGTATGCCCCAAAATTTCATCAAGATCAAGATAACTTGGATGATGGATGCAGATGGATGAAAATGGATTGGATCAATGGTTTATGGATGGATGGATTTGTTATGGATAAGATTGATGGAATGCTCAATTTATTATGGATGGGATCAGATGCTTTCAACTGAACTGGAGCATGTAGATGCTTGATTCTACACATGATGCCTATTCGCTAGGTTTTCATCATGGTCTTGCCCAAAGTGCCACCCATGCGGTTTTCACTAGAGGACGATTTTTATCTTTACTGTTTTCAATGCTTTTTCTGATTTTTTTGGATTTTTTACTTTTTTGATTTGTTTGATTTTTTCTGAAAGATTCATGCTGAACCACCTGGTGGTGTTGACGTAGATGCCCCTGTCATAATTTTCCATTGATATCCTGCTTGAAGGAGCTACTTTGCTAAGATATGTGCACTTGAATGCAACTTTTGAGATTCTTGATCTGCTTCATTGATACCAGGGTTAACTTTGTCTCTGTACGCACATCACGATAGAGTGCCTTATGAATCCTTATGATAAAGGGTCATTGCCAATACATGGTTGATGTGAGAATTGGATATCATGCGTGGAGGCGTGGATGGAGTGTGTTTAGGGATAAAAGATGGATTGGTTGACAGTTTGGAACCTTTGACTCTCCAAACTTGGGACGATGAGCAATGATGGGTGGATACGAAAGTGTGGGTGGAATTAGGACCAACTGCTTGATACACTTTGTATGTCACTTGAAAAGCCTGCTTTTGCTTTTGTGGACATCCTTGATGGATACTTTTCCCTTTTTTATTTTTCCCCACAGTTTCTTTGACTGATGGAGTTTGATAGGGATGGTATTTCTTTGTATGTTTTGGTATCCATACGTATTTTATTTTTCCATTATGCTTCTCAGCTTCTTTTTCTTTGATAATGTTCTTCGTACTTTGATTCAAATCTTTCTTTCAAAGTTGGTCCCAATTCATGAATGGGGTGATGGGTGGATGAAGATTCGTGACGTGGCTAGTTGTAGTATTGACATCAGTTTCATCATAAGGATTCTTTGTGCTCCCTATTTTGACATTTTTTTGAGATGAAGTTGCCCCCAGTATGGTGGTAGTAGTACCTTCATGCTTTGATTCTGCCTGTTCTGAGGTGTCTTGTTCAATAAACATGCTTTGACAAATGACCACTGTAGATGACGTTGTTTCAATTTGTTGCTCCGCTAACTCTGGATGTTCTATCTGACTTGTTTCATTGAGCAGATAATGTTGGATATCTTTATTCATGATGTCCTTAATTTGAGTTTGGGACATATTTGATCCTAATGTTGACAACTCCGTTTAATTATAGGAGTTAAGAATCTGCTCTTTTTGTGTAACAAATTTTTTTTCTAGATGAAGATCATCTACGTCTCCATCCATAGAAAGCATCTCATGGGTAGATGGAGGAGTATGTGCTACATGGATATGATCATCTTGCATAGATAGGAGAGTGTCCATTAGATCATTGTAATATCTTATAGATATGAATTCTTGATCTTGAATGATATCGGAGTTGCTTTCGACATGCTTTGGATAAGGTTCTTGACATGGATTAGTTTCAAAGGATGAATCACTTACAAAGGGTTCTTGGATGTCGTCATTAGACATGGCAAGTGGTTCAATATCCTCAAGTGTCGAGTTTGGTGTTCCTTCAGTATCTATAACCATGAGGTCGAAGGATGTCAATATGTCTTGGAAAGGACCATTGCTAGACCTTGGTGAAAGATTTTGATCATGCTTTGGAATAAATTCTTGAGATATGTCCTCTAACTCATAAGGCAATGTAGAGACATTTTCAACATGATCATAGGTCAACGGATCATGCATTATGTCGATAGGATCAAATAATACTAACACTCCTTGAAATAGATCGCTAAAAAGTGGCTCTTGATGTATGGTGAATTGATCATCGAATGAGGTGGAAACATCTTCAAGGTGCTCATTGATGGATAGGTTTTGAACATTGTTTTCAACAATTTCAGTGGATAGATTGTGAATGTCTTCAACCATAGAGTCAAGTGATGTTGTCATTTCTTGAATTGGATCATTGTTGGGTATCGTTGGCATATTTTGATTATGATTGGAAAGTGACTCTTGACCTATGTTGATTTGATCTTCGGATGAGATAGAAACATCTCCAATGTGCACTTTAATGGATAGATCTTGATCAATCCTTTTAGCAATTGTGTGGGGATATTTTCAATGCTATCACCAGTGGTTGAATGTTCATCGTTATCCCCAATAGTTATCATTTTTCATGTTAGCGCTTGTGTTTGTTGGGTAGCTTGAGAGGCTTGGGTAGCTTGAGAGGCTTGAGTAGCTTGGGTAGTTTGAGTGGTGTGGGTAGCTTGAGTGGTTTGTGGAGCCACCTGATATTGTTGAAGCGCTTGTTGGTAGGCTTGAAGTGCTTTTAGTGCGATGTTACGATATTGACTTATTGCACTTGGTTTTGGTGGTAGTGGTGGTGTATTCGGAATCATGTTGGGTGTAGTGACAAGTGGTTGAGATACGTTTGGAGTGATCATGAGGGTTTGAGATATGATGGGTGTGATAGGGGTGATTGGAGTGATCGAGGTGATAGGAATGGTTAGAATGACCGAGGTGATAGATCCTTGGGAGACTATATTTTTATTTGTCGGGATTGATGTTGTCATTTGATTAGATACCATCTGTTGGTATGATGTCGATGGTATATTCCAAGGATTTGATGTGATGGCTTGATTGGTGTTAGGTGGATTGATTTGGATGGAGTGATGGGTGCTAGGTAAAGGGGGATGCCCTAAACCAAGGAATGATATTGATATGGGTAATGGTGGTGGAGATGTCTCTTGGCGCAATGACTCAACTATTTTGGTAAGTGCAGCAATTTGATCTAGCTAGATTTGTTCCTGATTTTGATCTTGACTCCCTTGATATAGTTGATTTGGCTTTTGTTTAAGCAAATTTTGAGTGTGTACTTGTGTTTGATTTTGGACAATGTTTTGATTTGGGATGACACTCAGATTTGGCATGATAGGTTGAAATTGACCATTGTTCATGTTTGGAATACTCGTATGATTTGCAAATGTCTTCATCCCAAATTTTTCCGGATTCATGTTTCGAAAAATTGTGCTTGGCACATTCTCATTTGGCTTGTAGGGATTTGGTGGGATGATGTTCATTTGAAGGCTCATGCTTTGATTGTTCGGTTGAAAGACTTGTAGGTTTGGATTTAGATCTACCATCAGGAAATGTGCTCCAATCTTTGATTTGGGAATACTCACTTGTTGTGCCATTGACATTTGTAGAAGGTAATGATCCCATGTGTGGATTGTATAAGTGTGAGTGTTGATAATCAATCGGCATTGTAAGGATTTGATACCTTAGTTGACTTGGATTACTCATGATGTATGGATCAAGTTTTTATTCCATGTTCCCCTTGTGTTTTGACCTTGTTGCAAAAGTGACCTCTAAGGTTCTTAGGACCAATGACGAGATGAAGGATGAAAAGGGGAGATGATATGAGTGATGAACGTTTAGGAACTTTGGATCAATGCTAGACTTAGGGTTTGATTTTGATTGGTTTGATTGGATAATGAACTTGTAAACCCTAAGATGTTGGATGTGATCTTAGGATGAACTTGTTCAAAGGGGTGCTAATTCAACTAGAGGTATGAGAAAGGATGCATTCCCATACTCCTAACTAAACAAGGTGATTTTGATTTTGATGATTTACCCAAGTCTAGAATGATGTTTCCAAAGTTCTAAGGTTGTTCTGTGGGATGAATTTTGATAAATGTTTGAGATGGATGAAGTGTTTTATTTGATCCTAAATGAACCTAAGAAGGACTTGTTTACTAGGCCAAGATAGTGAAGAACATGCCTTTCTCTAAGAGTAATTCAAAATCAAAAGACCAATGTTTGCATAAAAACTATACGACCAAAAGATTCCAAGCACATATGTGTGGGGTCTAATTGATTTAATCTTTGCTTAATGGATCCTTTTTACCACAAACACACTCTTGATTAGATTTTGAATCTAGATGTCTAATGTCTCAACTTTCCCCTTATCCCACAAAGTGTATTATGTGGAAACCAAGGAATTTTGAGGCAAGAGTTACCTAAAGTTGACTTTAGTAGAAGCAAATTGAGATGAAATCCAAATGTTTAGATGCCTCTAAGGATACGAATCCCAAGGGCAAGCAATAACATGTGAATTTGTTCAAGGATATTTTCCTCTCCTAAAGGGTTTGCAATTTTGATGATTCGTTGAATGTTGGTTTTCAAATGTTTTCGATAAAAGCATTGTGTTTTCAAACCACAAGCAATATGACATCCTAGCTCAATTGGTACATTTTTCTTAGTGGGATTGCCTCATGCCCTTCGTAGAAGAGATGATTTTACATGCAACCAAGGAAAAAATATAAAGGTATGTTAAGAATGAAGTCTTAACCTCTATATTTCAACCAAGATCGGACATGGCAAGTAACTTCTTGGAATCTGAGTTCCAATGCACCACTTTGATAAACTCGCTCAATGGATCAATTGGCCACTACAAACAAGGGTTCTATTTTAGACTTTTCATTCATAGGAGTTGACCCAACGTGGCAAGAGTCCCCTTTCAGATCCATCTTGTTGGAGTCAACCGCATCATATTGGCGTTTCTTCCAATATCCACATTTATATCCCTGCTGGAAATACTCTCGGGTTCAGAGTGTTATCGGTTGAGTCGTTCCCTTGGGTGAGTACTTTTTCCCCAAGGCTGGCCCTCTAGGATAAACAAAAGCAAGCAAAGACAAAATCCGTAACTCGATCAATCTTTGACGGCTCAAAGAAAGAGAATATACGCGATGATTCTCTACTCACGCTCGCACAAGATGTTGTTCAATTTTAAAGCCCAAATCAAAGTGTGTATGGGAAATTATTTACACAACTTAATGTCATCAAAAGCCTTTTGATTCTCAAGATCGCCATGAGGCACGAGAGAAGCGCATACGTCTTTTGATGATATTACTTTGTGTAAATAATTACAAAACAATAAAGGCACATATTCATTTTATCCTTCAAAGCAATGATTTGATTCATTTTTAGAGCACCAAGCTAAATGTGAAGTTGATTTGTTCAATTTTAGTCCAAATTGAAAGTCTAATGAGTTTCTAAGTTCAGTTTTAACTTAACTTTGAAAGAAAACAATGATATAGTTGGCTTAAAACAGAAAATTAAAGCATGAAATGGAAGCCCTCGAGCATTAAAAAATGCTTTGTGAGTTTCATGTTTGATGCTTGAATCTTTAAACTTCAATTTCGCTTTCATTTTCGTCCAACTCCAATTCTTGATTTTAACCTTCACCTCTGTTATCCTTTCACTTTTGTTGTTTTCCTTCCTCGCTTTACCTTCGTTGTCCTTCGTTAGCCTTTGTTTGCCTTTGTACCTATAAACATTACAAAATAAAATCTTAAAATAATTTTTTAAGAAATTAAAAAAATAAAAGATAAAACACAACTCCTCTGAATAACATTTGGGCTCTATGATATTAGCTCACTTAAGTAATAAAGAGATGAAAAAAATCAACACTTAATACTTGAGATAACTAAGATAAATCTGCACAAGATTTAATGACCTCAAAAATAATTAATGCTCCTATCATGCAAAGTAGAAACACAACATTAGATTTCCTCTTAAAATCATGGTTTCTACATTAGATTTAAGATCATAATTATGTTAAAGATCCTGAATACACCTCTTGAAATACTAATTTAGAAAACTGATTTTGTCAACCACATGAATAAAGTCCCAAGAAGTGTTGCACCAATATTCTATAAACACAAGATATCAGCGTCAATCAAATAAAAGGTCAAAGCCCAGTCCTCATTCAAAGTATGAAACAAAGTAAAATACACAACACAGTTAATAAGTAAGATACTCCTCCAAGTGGGCGCGCAGTTGCAAGATTGAGGATTCAATTTTCACCACATCAGTAGGAATATTGACAGTGATTGTTAGTGAATTACAGCGCACTAATTCAATGCATTCACTGGATAGCTAATAAATATATTCTGGAATGCCATTTTTTCTCCTTTTGTGAGTTTATCAAAAACTTAGATTTATGATGAGACCTACTTCAGCACTGGCGTGAAATCACAAATTTAGAAAGTGTCATTCTTTTATCTTGGATTTGCTTGATTAAAGCAACCGCTACATCATGTATCAGAGTAAAGCAACCACTTGAGTAAATGTGTGACTATCAGAGGAACGATAAGTGTTGTGGTGACCACCTACAAACATGTCAGAGTGCTGGCATAATTTACTCCTTCTATCTGTTTGTCAGATAACAAGATCTTCTTATAGACAACATATATATTTAGAAAACAATCAAAGATCTCATCCATTTAACGCTAGAGGAAATAAATGCAGTTAGAAGGCGTAAAAGAATGACAGGATTTAAATGCAAGTTGCAATCTTACACTAGAAACAATGACTAAACTATTTAGAATACCTTTAAGCAGATGCATTTGGCAAATATAAGTCCAATTTCAATTTATGTTTACCAACATCTCTGCACCCCTGACTAGACAAATGAAATACACACCTAGCAAGGCAAGTCTCACAGATTTCATTGCCTAGTTTGTGGTAGAAAAACCTGCACAGGCCTATGCATGGGAGATGACTTCCAAAATTTGAATTCTCCAAGTTGAGTGAAGGGCGCGCCAGAATGAAGCACCTTGTACATCTGAGTGGGACTCAAGAGGCTAGATCAAGAGCCTCTGTTTGTATTAACATCGCTCCTCCTCTTCCGCACCTAATTTGCAGGTGTACAAAAGATCTTAACAATCTTCGATCAACACATACTGACAAAGCTGACTTGCGTATCCAGTTGAGAAAGGAAGTACTAGCGAAGGTATAGCTGGCAATTACTTGCTTTTAAGCGAACAAGCACACAAAAAAAAATATTTCAAATAAATGTGTGAGGTTAAATCTTGGCGGCTTAGAAGCTTTCTAGCATACATTTGGAAAATGTAAAAAATAATATAAAGCAAAACCAACGCACTCCACAGCTCTCAATGGAAAAAGGAAATGCCACCAATAATGCAGTCAATATCTTTTGACTCTCTAAAAAAAAGACAGAGTTGTATTCCCTTATTCCATAAATTTGGTGCGCCTGTGTTTCTCTCATCCGCCTTAATTCATAATAGAAAATTGAGCAAAGATACCCAAGCACTATCAGAAATGATTTATTAAAACAAAAACAAGAGTTATGAGTATCCCATCTCAGTCTTCCTTTTGATTCCACCAACTGGAGATCAAATGAAGCAAAATAGTAAGTATGTCTGAAATATTCATTTGCTCTATGACATGACTACAAAACATGGGAATCTGGATGAATTGCTTGTGTATTTTGCATAAACAGAGCATAAAATTTAACCCAAGATTTTTAATGAAAGAAGTGTATATGCAGCAAAGAAATTTGGTTCAACAACTAAAGAAATCAAAATTGCTTGTTCCCTCCTTCTAGCACCATAATGTAGATGGTGAAATCTGCATTTCGCTCAAAACAAACAGCACACATTAGCATGTTAGTTTAAAACAAAGCAAATAACAAGATCCATATGAAATGATACAACATTGCTTTCAAATGCAAACAATGATAAGAACAAACTAAATAAGCATATGAAGAACATGAACTAAATTATCTCATATTGGATTGGTGCTTCTATGGAAAGAAGCCCTTTCACAACCCTTGATCAAGCTATTGCTAAATGATGAAATTGCTATGAATGTGATATGAAGATGGTGTGGCAAAATCAGTTCTCAAGGAAAGTGACTTTGCAAGATATTTTGGAGGATTTGCTTGAGGATGAAGCCTCTATTTAAAGATTTTCAAATGCTAAGAGTGCCAAACATGGAGGATGTGGGACTAAGATTGGACAAATGAGAGGAAGACACTTGTCAAGTGGTGAGTGGTTGATGCATGTGCAAGATTTGGGAAATGTGCCCAAGAGGGGGGAAATTTGAATTCAAATGTGAGAGTAAATGTTGAGTGGGGGACATGTAAGAGTTTATTAATTGCTTTGTTGGATGTACATGCCCACTTGGTTTTGAATTCAAACTTGATGGAATATTCCTCATGGATGCCATGTTGAGTGAAAATGAGGGTTTTAATAAATCAATAAATTGATTTATTGGTGCAAGTGGCATAATCTAAAGAATGCAAGTGGTTAGGATTAGCATTTAATCATGGTTAGATTAGTTTAATGATGATTAGGTTAGCTTAAAGGTGCTTAGATGATTTTGACTTTTAGGACTTAAATATTTGATTTATTTAAATCAGAAAAGGATAGAAATGACCTTTGAGATTTTAATTAAATAAAGTTTGATTTATTTAATTAAATAATGATGTGAGCCTTTGATTTATTTAAATGCATAACCTTAGGACTAAAGACCTGACTTTCCTAGCGAATGGATTTGCTACATTTTATTTATTCAATGAGCGGATGACTATGCATAATGCTAATTTTGCGTGTCTACAGTTTCTATTTGTGTGCATTATTTATGTGTCTCGGGTTTCCTCCCTCATCAGGTGGTATTAGAGCAGGTTTTCTTGAGTGTGTGAATAGATCATCGATCGTGAGGAATTTTGCACCAGGACCATGGTTGTGGGTTCAAGATCTTCAAGATTCCCCCAAGAGTGATTCCTGATAGGCGTGGTGGTGCCAGAGGTGGCAAAGGTGACATAAATGCTGGTGCAAGAGATCCATTAGCAGCCGAGGGTTTCAGAGCCCTCCAGAGACAAATTGATGCATTGCAAGAACATATGAGAAGAGGGTTAAACCCGGGAAGGAGACGAGAAAGTGAGGATGAAGAAGAGGTGGAAGATACAAATGTAGAAGAGGAAGAAGAAGCTATTGATCAAGATCAAATGCGGCTGATTAGGGCCATTTCAAAGATCGAAAAAAGACCCAGAATAGAAGTCCCCAATTATTCTGGAAGTTTGAACCCAGAAGAGTTGATCGACTGGATCAACGAGCTAGAAGAATATTTTGAGTATGAAGAAGTAGAGGACCTAGATCGGGTTAAGTTTGCAAAAAAAAAGTTGAAGGGCCATGCCAATATATGGTGGAAATAGGTCCAGTTGGAGAGAAACCAAAGAGGAAAAGGAAAGATCAGTAGTTGGAATCACATGATGGAGAAACTAAAGAAGCAGTTCATACCAGTGGACTACAAGTTAGATCTACTGAAGAAATTGCAAGGTTTGAGGAAAGGAAGTAGATCTGTGAAAGAATACATAGAATATTTTCACAAGTTGATCATCAAAATAGGCCATGCAGAGGCCAACAAGGAGAAGGTATCCCGTTATCTTAATGGGTTACGACCGAGCATTCAAGAGGAGCTAAGCCTGGTTAGAATGACCACCATTGAGGATGCGTACCAATTTTCTCTGAAAGTTGAGGAGAAGATGAACAAAAGATTTGACAGTAAACAAAAAGGACGAGGAGGTCAAAATGGAAGGGGTAGTGGAAGATCTTCTGGGATCCGAAATGAGGATGAAAGGAAAAATGAAGATGTGGGTACCAGTTGAGGTCAGAAGAATGATAACTTCTACTGTCCTTGTGATCAAAATAGTGGCGATCAAATAGGTAGAGGACGAGGAAGATCTGGACCAGGACCCATAAGATGTGGTTTCAGAGGAACTTGTTTCCATTGTGATGAAGAAGGGCATCGATCCTATGAATTTCCACAACACCAAGGAAGGACAGACAAAAGGCCGAAAGGTCGTGGAAGGGTTGCACATGCAGATGAGGAGGCTCAATCCGAGCATTCAGATGATGCTGAAAGGGGAGAAGCCTTAGTAGTTAGAAGAGCCCTGGTGACTTAAGAGAAGGAGCCAAAACAGAGGAAGAATCTGTTTCACACAAGGTGCAAGTGTGAAGACAAATGTTGTGATGTCATTATTGACAGTGGGAGCACCGATAATTTGGTGTCAGAAGAGATGGTTATGAAGTTGAAGTTGAAAAGGGAAAGGCATCCACATGCATATCGGATTGCCTGGTTGCAGAAAGACCACAAAGTTTTGGTCAATGAGCAGTGCCTAGTGAAGTTCAAAATCGGAAGCTATCGTGATGAGGTACTATGTGATATCATCCCCATGGATGCATTTCACATGTTTTTGGGGAGGTCGTGGCAGTTTGATAGGCATGTTGTACATGATGGCCATGCAAACACTTATTCCTTGATGAAGGATGGAGTCCGCCATAAGTTGAAACCCCTGAAGAAGGACGAAGAAAAGGTATGCAGTAGTGCTAGAATTTGTTTTGTTGATGGAAGGAAATTTTTAGAAGGCATGAAGCATGAGCGTATGTGTTATGCATTGATTCCTAGAATGGACAAGGAAGATAGTGAGAAGGTGCCAGTAGAAGTTTCTGGACTATTGGATGAGTTTCAGGAGATTATTTCTAATAACGTACCTCAGGGTTTACCACCAATGAGGAAGATTAGTCATCAGATTGACTTGATCCCTAGAGCTAGTTTTCCAAATAAGGCAGAGCTCATAGAATGACTCCTGTAGAAAATGAGGAGTTGAACAGACAAGTTCGGGGGTTTTGAGAAAGGGTTTGATTCGAGAGAGTCTGAGCCCATGTGCAGTACTTGCAGTACTAGCACCAAAGAAGGATGGGGAGTGGAGAATGTGTATAGACTCCCGGGTCATAAATAAGATAACAATCAAGTACAGATTTCCCCTACCAAGGATGGATGACTTGATGGACTATTTGAGTGGAGCTCAGTACTTCACAAAGATAGATCTGAAAAGTGGATATCACCAAATCTAGATTCGAGAGGGTGATGAATGGAAGACTACCTTCAAGACCAAAGAGGGCCTGTACGAGTGCTTAGTCATGCCCTTTGGGCTAACCAATGCACCGAGCACATTCATGCGACTCATGAACGAGGTACTGAAGGAGTTTCTGGGAAATTTTGTTATTGTATATCTAGATGATATTTTGATTTTTAGTAAGACTTTGGATGAGCATTTAATGCACATTCGTAGAGCTTTGAGAAGTTGAGAGAAGAGAAATTGTTGATTAATCTAAAGAAGTGTAGTTTTGTGAAGAGGGAGTTAGTGTACTTGGGGTTTGTTGTCTCGATAGAAGGTCTCAAGATGGACCCAGAGAAGGTGAAGGTTATTCTAGAATGGCCTACCCCAAGAATTGCTACTGAGGTGAGATCTTTCCATGGTTTGGCCAGTTTTTACAGGAAGATCATTAGAAACTTCAGTAGTATTTCTGCACCCCTAACTGAAACAATGAGAGGGGATAGAAAAGAGTTCAAGTAGAGCACTGGAGCAGCGAAGAGTTTTGATCTGTTGAAGCAGAAGGTGACAGAGCAACCAGTTTTAGCCCTCCCAGATTTCAATAAGGTATTTCAGGTGGATTGTGATGCCAGTGGTTATGCCATTGGAGCAGTGATGAGCCAAGAAGGTAAGCCCATTGCCTATTTCAGTAAAAATTTAAATGATGCAAAGAGAAAGTACTCTGTATATGATCAAGAATTTTATGCAATAGTTCAAGCATTAAAGAAATGGAGACATTATCTGTTGCCAAAGGAATTTGTTTTGTATACTGATCATCAAGCATTACAGTACCTGAGTAGTAAGGGAAAATTAAATCAGAGGCATATGAAATGGGTAAAAATTTTGCAGAGTTATACCTTTGTTTTAAAGCATAGGAGTGGCAAGTCGAATAGGGTTGCAAATGCCTTAAGTAGGAGGAAAAAATTGTTGACAGAGATGCAGATTGAAGTGGTTGGGTTCAATGAACTCAAGACATTGTACCCTGAAGATCCTAATTTTGTAGAGGCTTAGAAAGCTTGCAAGCAGCCTATTACAATTGACAGGATTAAGTGGCTGGATTTCATAATCTAGGATGGCATGTTGTTTAAGGGAAGTCAATTGTGTATTCTAAGGAGTTTCATGAGGGAGCACTTGATAAAGGAGAAGCATAGTGGAGGAATGGTAGGAAATTTTGGTAGGTATAAGACTATTGCCATTATCAGTGAACATTATTATTGGCCTCAGTTATCACAAGATGTGAAGAAGTTTGTGCAAAGTTGCAAGGTATGTCAGATGGCTAAAGGAGTGAGCTAGAATACTGGGTTGTATCAACCCTTACCTATACCAGAGAGGTTGTGCGAGGATATAAGTATGGACTTTGTTCTTGATTTTCCAAGGACACAGAAAGGGAATGATTCAATATTTGTGGTAGTTGACAGGTTTTCAAAGATGGCACATTTCATCCCATGCCAGAAGACCCATGATGCAGTCCACATTGCTAACTTGTTCTTCAGAGAGGTGGTGAGGCTACACGGTCTACCAAAGAGTATAGTCTTGGATTGTGACACAAAATTTGTTGGATACTTTCGGAGGACCTTGTGGAAGAAGTTGAAAATAGATTTGAAGTTCAGTTCTGCACACCATCCACAAACTGATGGGAAGACTGAGGTTGTGAATAGAAGTCTGGGTAACCTATTGAGATGCTTGGTAGGAGATAAACCCAAGGGATGGGACTTGATCTTACCCCAGGCAGAATTTTCTTACAACAATTCTGTCAATAGAAGCACTGGTAGATCACCATTCCAAATTGTGTATGGAGGTAGTCCCAGGACCACTCCAGAATTGAGGAATATGGACCAAGAGAAGAAGACAAGTGCCGAAGCTGAAGACTTTGCAGAGCACATCAAGAATATACATGAGAAGTTAAGAGAACATATTAACAAGATGAATATGCAGTATAAGGCTAAGGAAGATCAGAAGAGGAGGTATAAAGAGTTTTAGATTGGTGATGAAGTGATGGTCCACTTGAGGAAATAAAGGTTTCCAGTGGGAACCTATAACAAATTGAAGATGAAGTTTGGTCCCTGTAAAATTTTGAAGAGGCATGAATCAGGGAATGCATATGAGGTAGAGTTTCCAGATGGAGTCAACATTTCCCCTATGTTCAATATTTCAGATTTGACAAAGTATCATGAAGGTGGCATAGAGGAAGTACCAACAATGGAACAGTGTAGCATTCCAACACCTACTTCAGAGAAGGAAGAGATTGAAGAAATCCTAGATAGTCGTGTGGGAAGGAGTACCAAAAATAGGCAGTATGAAGAATATCTGGTGAAGTGGAGAGGAAGGCATGTGGAAGATTCATCCTAGCTGTCTAAAGCAGAGGTTGACCATTTGGGTTTTCCTCAACCATCTGAGACGTGACGGGGTCACTTCTCAAATTACTCTGGGTGTCTGATGCAGGAGCATCCAGTGGTGTGAGGGAAATCTTGCATTACCCAAAAAGATGCTTTCCATTTATGTTCATGTTGTTTGCTTTTTGTAGATGTTTTTGCATTTCTGGATACCCTTTTCGTCGAATAAGAGTTTCCAACTTTCAGAACTACTTTTCTGCTTTTTTCTACTCAACTGCTATTTTCAGCAGGTGTGAATTTGAAGGCATGGGAAGACATAAATTTATGGGAAGGTTTAGGATGGAAAAATAAGTACTTTGGCAAAAGAATCAGGTCAAGATCATTCATGGTTTGAAAGTTATTCAAGTTCCAGTTTCTGCTTTTTGCCCTTAAAAACCTTCTAAGTCTAGTTTGAGGCACTAAACGGTCCCGTACAGGCCTAGAAATCATCAAAATCATCAGAGCAGATTCTTAGCACGTTCTTCACTCTGATACTTTTCCAACGGTTCAAACGGTTAGAAAAACGGAGTCCCAGATCAAAATTATGGCTTCCGGAAGTTGGCCAATTTTTGGAAAATTGCCAATTTTTGAATTAAGACTTAATTTTTGAATTTCAATTTGTAATTTTTGGCACCAAACCACCAAAAATCATAACTCAAATGTTGTTTTTGGCTCCAAAGGGAAAAGGGGCTATTTATGGGCTAGTTTCTGATTTCTAAGTAGTTTTTTTGTGAAAAAAGAGTTTGCATGCTGCAAAAGGGGAACTTTTGTAATTTTCTATAATTTTTGAAACTTTTGTAGCTTGCATGTATAGCAGAGCTCGAGGATTTGGGATCCTCTGCATGTAATATTTCCATTATTGAATAATAATAAAGGTTGCTAGTTGTGTGCATTATTTATGTGTCTCAAGTTTACTCCCTCATCAAAATAGAACTCAGGGATATCTCTCATCAAACAACAAGGGATATCATACTAAAACAACATGTGCATAGTATTGAGAAACTAGAGGGAGTAATAAAATAAATTCAAGATAAAATTACACATGTACAAAGGTACTCATCTCAACCTTTGATGATGTAGATCAAAAAATTAGTAGATGGGATAATACAAGATACAAAGCAACAAACATCTAAACTCCACCAAAAAATAACCAAGAAACTATAAAAAGATAAAATGGATGAGGATCAGAAGAAATGTGCCACTACTCACACTGAATTAGAATCCCACATCAACACCCTAAATAATATAGAAACTGACATCAACACACTTTAGCAATTTTTCCTCCAGTGGTATGACCTCACAAAGAACCTCAAGGGTCAAATGGATCAAATTGAAAAACAATTCTTTAGGTAGGAACCTCTTATGATTCTATGAAGGATATAGATGACAAGGTCCAAGCACATATGGAATTCATCCATGTATAATTACAACAATTGCAAGAGAAACATGAGCAATTAAAGAACCAATTCAAGCAATTAAGAGAGGTTGTAAGATTACGGTTGGCACATGTAATAGGGATAATAAGGGATGCATAAAAATTGGTGCAACAAATCCAAATTCCTACCACCTTGTTGAAAGAATACAAGCTCCATATACAAATTAATGTACAAAATTCATCTACTCTAACAAGCCAAAGTTTAGTGGGACAACACCTTCCCCCATCTTAAAGAAATCTATAAAAATACGCTTATATCTGATTAAGTTGATTTAAATTTCTTGAGGACAAAACATAGTTTTGAAAGTGGGGATGATGTTAGAAAGGAAAGTAGTAGAACATAGATTTAGTGTAGGAAAACCTACCGCAAACCACCACAAAAGGATTCCAAAACTCATGGATGAAAAGAAATCTTTAGGAAGAGATTCATTTTGTAAGAGAAATGCCCCAATAGGAGGATATATATAAGGTAGAGTAGAATGTAACAGAGTAGGAGTATAAATAAGAATAGGAATAGAAGAATAGATAGAGAAAAGATAAGTATATGGTGTATAAAGATATCCAATGCAATAATGGGAAAGTATAATAAGATATATCAAGATAGTGACCCTTCTATCACTTCAAGCTTTTTGCATGTTGAACATAACTTCCAAAAACTCTAGAATATGATAGAACTGTTACTCAATTTTCACCTACGGGCTCAATCAGGCAAGACAAATTGTGTTTCAGATGTTCAAGAAGGTCAAATGGGATATTTGCGTCAGGGGTTGGATCGCGCACGTGATGGTATTCCTCAAGGATCTCAGTTGGAAGGCATCTCCCAATCCAGTTTGGCATAAAATTGTTCTAGGGAAAAATTTGGCAAGACTCTGCAGTTGTCTTGCCGACTGGTGTTCTGTTTTATTCAAAAGAGGCCCTTCAGTCGCCTAGACATCCCTATCACTGAGAGTCTTTATGTGTCTCGCCGACTGGAAATGAGCTCGCCAGAGGATTCGCGTTCGGCATAACATCTCACCGAAAGGAGTCAGGTCTCGGCGACAAAGAAGGTTGGCATCGAGGGTTTGCTTCACTAAGAAGTCTGCCCGACAGAAGGAGGTCCCACCAAAGGTCTGAGCCCGACGACAATTTTTCCTTCGGCAGGAGGTCTGGCCAAAATTTTAAGGTCTCCCTGAAGTACTCTCGGTTCAGAAAAAGGAAGCTTTGGTCCGTATGAAGTCTCACAGAATGAAGGGAGTCTCGGCGACACAGAGTGAATTTAGCATAGGCCGTCGCCAAAAAGAGGAGTTCACTGAGATGTCTGGGCAAAGTGGAGTGGTCTCGGCGAAGGACGGAAACATCGACATAAGGTCTCCCTGACTGCAGAAAGTCTTGCCAACTTGAAGGAGCTCGCCGAAAGATTTAGGGGCTCGGCAAAACCTCTCACCGAAACAAGATTGGGCTCGGGAAAAAATGAAGATATCGCTGTGAGGTCTAGGCGATTATGACGGAGTATTACCGAAAGGAAAAGAAGCTCTGAGCCATAGAAAGAGAATATCACCATGAGGTCTTTGACTGACGAATGTCTCCCCGACTGAAGAGAAAGTAAACTCATCGCCGAAAGAAAGGATTGCTCGCTGTAAGATCTGGCCTGAGTGGAAAAGGTCTTGTCAACAAAGGGAGCCTTCGGCATAACATTTGGAGCTCGAGAAGATGTTTTCCTGACCGGCGAGAGTCAGGCCGAAAGGAAAGAGGTCGGCTGAGGGTTCATAGCTCGGCGTAACATCTCGGCGAAAGGAGGTGGAGCATAATGAAGGAATGAAGACCTCGGTGTGAGGTCTCACCGACACATGGGTGTCCTACCGAAGGAGTTTTACTCGCTGGCAGAGGGCTCAGTCGGTGTAATGTCTCATCGACCGATGGGGATTCTCCTTGAATGGAATGAAGGAGCTCGGGGAGAGTGGAATGTGCTCGGTAAAAGGTCTTGCCGAAGAGTCAAGGTCTCAGTGATGAAAGAGATATCTATATGACTCCTAATGGCTCGCCATGAGGTCTTCCCGAAAGCGATAGTCTTACCGATGGTTCCAGTGAGATCGGTATGACTTTTGGGCTAGCTATAAACTCTCATCGACATTTTCAAGATGTGTCAATAATTGTAGGAAGGTATAATCGCATCGGTGAGACATGATTAGTGTCTCACTGACATGCGATTTGATCTAAATGACCCTTGACTGTCTGGCGATCTCGTGTGTCGTATGATCAACCAATCAGAGTGAGCTAAGGATGAGCTGTGGTAGTCTGACTAGGGAGAAGAAGATCAACAGGATGAAAAGCAACGTGTATCTGTTCTGAGCTCAGGAGCATTCAAAGCGCTCGACAGGGAGGTTAGAAAGTGGACACGAGACCAGGAAATGAATACGGTAGCTGCGAAAGATCTAAAGAGGACCATTCATGGAAGCGACTCCTTCACTGACATGGACAGCAAGGACACACAGGAATGAGGCATTAATTTCAATCAAAAGATCTAAGGATAGTTTTTTCTAAGGACTGATATTTTTGTAAACCCTAAGGGGCCGACACATTTTTTGATATATAAGGAATTTTTTTCCTTTTTGTAAGCAGTTCGGATAATGCATTAAAAAGAGTTAGTGATTTTTAGCAATCCTCTCTCAGCTGGTGTATGTTTTGTAACTCACTTCGATTTTGGAATATAAAGTACAGAGTTGCCTTGGCCTCTATTGACGCTTCAGTTTTCCATTACTATTCTTGCAAAGTGTTGTGCATTTCAGGTTAATAATTAAGTTATCTTGTGAATTCTTTTTATTCCTTTATAACTTTATTTGGTGTTTCATGCCCTCCTTTGTAAAAATCACCATTATATGAATCACAAAGTTGTGTTTACATAATCACACAGATTATATTCTATGAAAGTCTTTTCCTTTATTGAAAAAGTGTGTGTATCAAACCTGTTTGTGACATATTAATGAGTAGCTCATAGAATTTGATATGTATCTTTCTGATCATTAACAAATTTCAAGTGCACTCTAAGTATTCCATTGATCTCATCAAACTCGGTGTATCACCATAGTTTAGTTTCATTCATGTACTCCTTCTCCCTTTTCCCTTTACTGAATTGTTAGTTTAGGTGATACCCAAAGGAAGCCAGCCTTCTCCGGAGGTTCATTTCAAACTTTAGGTGACCCATAGCCTTGAAATGATCCCATGTTTCACTAGAAAGCTCGGTCTCCATCACTGTGCATAGGGTGCATTTTTAGCAAGCCCGATGGGACTATTTCCACATAATATTGTTGGTTTGGTATGCAACCAGCAAGTTTCAGACTTTACAGATGTCATTTTGGCATACTTGGCGACTCCATAAAGAGGAAGAACTTCATAATCAACGATGTTACAGTTTATGAGAAGAGTTCAGACAAGGAGCAGTCTTCTTCCTTTTGAATATTTGCAGTTGTCACCACCAAGAAGACAAGGCAGAGTAACAGAAAGGTCTAGGAGAAAATTTGTTTATTCTAGAAGAGCTAAATCTACTCCTCCATCTCTAAGGCCTCATACTGCTGTTCCATTCTCTAATTCACCTAGCTTGCAAGTAAACTCACCTCCAATGGCTACTCCCAGAAATCAGCCTTTTCTGCCATTCGATGGAGGTAGCCCATTAAATTTGTTACAACACAATGAAATCCTAATGGCAACTCTAAAAATTTTGCTGATTTTTAGTGGGGAAGATCAGACTACCCCTATTGAACATATACGTGATGTTGCTTCCTTATGTGAGGTTCACCATATCATACAAGAAGATGTGGCTATAAGATTACTTGCATCATCATTCAAAGGAAGGGCATTACAATGGTTTAGGAGTCTTGTTGTAGGTTCAGTTGCCACTTGGGATGAGTTGGGTGATAAGCTACATAGGAAGTTTCAGGACAGGTCTGACAATTTATCCTTGTTGGAACAATTGACTACACTTAAGAGAGCTCCTCAAGAGCAAATGATAGATTTTAATTTTTGATTTCAAAGAACCTGGGATAGAATCCCTGCAATGGTAAGACCACCTCCAGAATATGCATTTTTGTACTTCCTAAAGGCTCTTAACAGTGATATAGTTGTTATGATACAATCAATGGGGGGTGTTTCTCTACCAGGCGCATTCGAAATAGCAAT
>VDFB02047230.1:440718273-440744645 GCA_007258455.2 Sequoia sempervirens | reverse complement strand
GAACTCGTCATCTCTAAGCTTGAACGTAGGCAAGGTTGATCTTTGATCATCCCCCGAGACATTTAGGTTAGTCCTATAGGAGTTCGTCATAATAAACTGACATTGCATCATGTATATCATCATCTATAAATTGGTCAAGTCGTCAGTCGAACTACGTGGTCTCTGCGTGTATAACGTAGGCAAGGCTAATCTGTCGATCAGCCCCCGAGGCCCCTAGGATAGGTCTTTAGGTTAGTCTCTTGGTCAAAAATCTCATAAAATCCCAAAAACATTCGAAAATCGAAAATCAAAACATTTGTAAAACCTCGAAAAAATACCAAAAACAGCCCAAAAACATCGTAAAATTTCAAAAACATCCAAATATTTGAAAAAATCCATTTGCCTCATCTCGCTTGCACCCACAATAAGCACCATTTATAATAAACTGATCGTCATCATCAACCTTTGGTGAAACAGTTAGAAAAAAGTCTAGCAGGTTAAAGGTAAAACTCCAAAGCATCAAGTTTTAAGTCTAGGACAGTGAGTAAACAAATTGGTCATCTCTTTGTATCGGTAACACCATCATCTGAATTTGTCCCATATCAATCATCCCTCATAAACGAAATGATGTGACGCCATCCACTAACATGTCCTAGGATGAATCCTTCCTACAATGGGCATTATCTTTTGGCAATAAGTTTCGCTTATCATCCTTGGAAAACGCATCCTTTTCCGTTAGCGGTATTGAAGAGCATTAGTCTGTTTATTTACTTGGTCTTTTTCTTTTGACTTATCTTATTGCGCTTAGTCCAAGGACCTCTCGATGATATCCGAACGAAGGATTTAGAGAGATAGGAATGGGGCAACGATCATTATTATTTTGTTTGCTGTGCTTGTTGGACGCTCTTGTAATATAACTTGGCGAATACTTGCTTTGTTAGGTACGCCCTAGCAAGGTTTCCGTATGTCAGGTGTGAACAAGAATACTCCTATCTGCTTGTTGAGTCAAAGTTCATCACACTAAGTACAACGCCATCCTGGTCCTTCATACCTTGATGCATCGTACTTAGGCGTGTTATCAAAAATAAAGTAAGTGACCCTTTGAAAATCCCAATCCTTGATAAGCAAATCATCCATCTATCATCATCATTTATCATCGTCATCTTTTATTATCATCATCATCTTTTATTATCATCATCATCTCTAATAAAGTCTCGACCAATCATGGACTTGTTGGATCCTCTTGTCATCATCTCATTTCCGCACTAACATCATGCATCCATCATGCATCCGTCATACATCCATCATGCATCCATCTTGCATCCATAAATCATCAGTATTTTGCATATCATCTCACATGCACATCATCATCATAATATAGATCTGTTAGTCTAAGCATCTCATAAATCATCCATTGCATAATCACAGCATATCACATAATTCACATCATCAATCTCATCCATCTCATATCATATCATCATTTAAGTTGTTTAGGATAATATAGATTTGTTATTCTAAGAATCTTAAAATCATCATCTTTGCATGATCGTCCATAACCATCCATTTTGAACCTCTTTATCGCGAGATCGACCCTCAAATCGAATCTTTTTGTTCGATCTCTCGAGGGGGCAATGTACCAGTGTACTTTCCGTTGGGGCATCTGAAAAATCAGAATTTTTTTGATTTCGATCATGACAAGTTTATTCTTTGAACCAACACAACAAGTACATTGCTTCAAAGAGGGGCAAAATGTAGACATGCAAAATTCACATTATGCATTCGATCAGATTCGGTCAAATTAGATGTCGCAAAGACCATTCATCAGTGCATCTTCATCCATTCATTAAATAATCTCAAGGTCATTTATCAAATAAACATTATCATTCAACCTTCATCTTGCATCATCCATTTAATTAAATAAATTAGGACTTCATTTAAATCAAATTCTAAATCATATTCCATCATTTTCTGATTTAAATAAATCAATTATCAAAGTCTTGAAAGTCAAATCATCTAATCAGCATTAATCAGCATAATCATCATCTAATCCTAATCTAATGCTAATCCCATCCCACTTGCATTATCTAGATCTAGCCATTTTGCACAATAAATCAATTTTATTGATTTATTAAAACCTCATTTTCTTTCAACGTGACAAGTCAAACAGCATTTATTGCTCTCCTTTCTTGTCCCCCTCAAAATTTATTGTAAATTTGAATTCAAAAATTACCTCTTGGGCACTCTTCCCAAATCTTGCATATACATCAACTAATCACATGATGACAAGTGTCCTCAACTCATTGGCTTGTTTTTGATCCCACATTGGTCCCTCTTCAACACTTAGCATTTTGAAAATCTTTAAATAGGTGCTTCATCTTTGAGCAAATCCTTCACAATTTTAGGCAAGGTTACTCTCTTCATTTGAGATTTGATCTTGTTCATCATCACTCCACCATCTCCATTTGCATTTTATCATTTGAGCTTTGATCAAGGATTGGGAAAGGGTCACTAGCACATGTGACACCAATCCAACTATGGAATAGGTAACTTGCTTTTGTTTTCATAATGCTTTAGTCTTTTTATCATCATTTGTGGCATTTTGAAAGCATTTGTAATGGATTTCATAGAGGTATTTTGATAGAGTTTGCAAGGAACTAACCCATGCTTGAAGTTTAGTTATTTGTAGATTTTAAAAGGATGCCTACAGCTAGCACTCAAATTTTAAGAAGTTATAATCTTGCAGATAGTAGAGTGTGTGAAGTAAAGGGGAGAATAAAAAAATTGACCAAGTGGTGGAGGGAAAACCTATGCATGAAAAGAGACTATAGGTTCCAACAATTTCATACCAATCCCAAAGAGAGAGAAAGCCTTCAATAGAGGTAGAGGGAGATGGATATGATTACATAATAATAGATTCAATGTGACTTTCTTTAAATATAGGTAAGCAAGTCATTAGGCATATAAGTGTCTAGGAGTTACATGTGCTCAAGGTCATTTAGATAAGCATGTAATTTTCATGTAAGTTGAATAGGAAGAAGTAGGAATTAAATAATAAAACACAACCCTTGAGGTTAGGAATATTTTTATGATGTTAAATATTAGTAATTTCAAGTCAAGACAAAATTGTATTACACATTGATAATTTAATAATATCATCATAAGTGACTTATTGTCTAGGGAGATTGAGTATAAATTGAGGTTGAACATTAATGTCCACCCTACACCATATAGAATCTATTTGTTACAAAAGGGACAACATCTCATGGTTAAATAGAAAAGGTCCAGTTATATTTTATATTGGAGGATATGTGATTGAAGTATGGTGTGACATGATACCCATCAATGTATGCCATATATTGTTGGGTATATCGTCGTAGTATAATAATATATAATTCATGATAATAAAATGAACACCTTAACAATCACAAAGGATGGTAATAAATTCAAATTGTTGTGCATGAAAGTAGAAAAAGAAGATACAAAGGGAAAGGTGGTGGTTTTGTTACTAAAATATTTTCTTGAGGTGAGAGACTTGTAGGATTACTATGCACTAGTATTCAAGATTAATAAAAAGGAATATGATCCATGTATATCAAAGGAGAAATGAGTTTCCACGCTTCTTAAAATTTTTATAAATTTGTTTAATAATGGAATTCCAAAAGGGTTACCAAAGATGTGTAGCATATCACACTACATGAATTTTATTTTAGGTTCTAATTTTCTAAACAAGGAACCTCACTCATTGAGTTAGACATGAGTACAAATTTTAGACAAAAAAATTGAAGAATCATGTCTAATAAAATAAAGTATAAGTGATTGCAATAATTTTGTTGAAGAAGGATGAAGATCTAAAGATGTGTGTAGACTCTTGCACAATAAACAGGGTCACCATTAAATATCAGTTCCTATTACTACACATGGATCTAATAGATTATTTAAGTAGTGTAAACTATTTTTATACGATATATATCAAGATAACATATCTTTAAAGTTATTTTTGAGAAGGATATGAATGGAAAATTACATTCAAAACAAAGGATGGATTGTATGATTAGATGATGATACCCTTCTAACTAGCAAGTTCCCCTAGTTTGTTTATGATGTTAATGAACAAGGTTGCAAAACAAAAAAATGAAAAAAATTATTGTCATGTATTTGAATGAACTTCTTAAGTTTAACAAGATAAGGGAGGATAATATTTCACACCTTCAATAGTTACTTGCACAATTAAGGAAGTAGGAACTACACATCAATTGTAGTGCCCCTCCATTGTAAGCTTCCCGAATTTTGTGCAAGGGTGTTTTGTGAGCTTGTTATTTATGTTGTTATTTAATTTATCTTTATTTTATAAGATTAATTAAAGTTTTTTTGTTGATTTGATTAATTGTAATTTAGTAAAATGTTGAATTTATATAAATTAAATTAAAATTTAATTAATTAATAAAAAAGTATGCTTTAATTAAATTAAATAAATGTTGGTGATAATTATAATTTTCTTTTTTTTCAAAATATTAAAATTAGAAAATCATAAGAGAATATCTTGTGAGGATAAATGTGAAATAAATGAATTTTTTAATAAAATTTGAGAGATAATGTGAGCTTTGAAAGCAAGAAAAGAACCAATGCATGTTTTAGATTTTTGGTGAAAAAGAAAGAGTTGATTTATTTTTATTGATTAATATTTTGGTGAGAAGAGGAAAGAAGGGGGAAAAAAAAAGAATGGTTCAGGGCTAGAGTTGCAAGTTGGGGAATTTCAGTGAAGTTTGGGGGCTTGACATCAAACCCTTTCTCCTACCAAGCATTGGATCAAGGTAAGGGAGATATTGATAATTGAAGAATTAATAAAATTAATTAATTTTGTGAACATCTGTGATCTCTAGAATTGTTCTGTTATGTTATTGGAAATTAGTTAATTAGTCATTAGTCTTGAGGTAAGTTCAATGCTGTGTCTAGATTATAGATAACGTTAATTGGATCTTTGGAGGGTTTAGTTATATGGTTGCATTTAGTAATCTTGTAAGGGGTGATTGTATTGTACTCTTAAATAGTGAAATTATATATATTTGAGTAAATCAACATCTTTGGCCATGGTTAAGTATTGTAGTAAACTCTACTTGATTTCATTTTGGTAGTTTTATAAACTTAATACATTGTCCTGTGAATTGAGATTTTGTTCTTAATTATTTCTCTTGGATTGTTAGTTAGTGGTTAAATTTTTTTTGACAATACGAGTTTCTAATAAATGAGGATTATGAAATAGAATTAATCAATTGTTGATTTTTGTGCTGTGAAAACAATGTACGAAAATTAATATGTTTTTCTGAGTTATGAAATCTTGAGAATTTGTTGGGTATTCTTTTATCATTATGCTATTGTTTTGGCTTTTCGATGTGGGAACCCAATTGATTTTATGAACTCATTTATTGAGGTTGTGAACCCTATGCTTCCAGAGGCTTGATTTCATTGTTGGTCGATAATCCTCGTTTTATGTGCTCTTGATATAGCCAGTTATTGGTATTCTTATTTTGAGAGGGTTGTACGAGCTTTTGTTGAGACTCTGATTATGTGTTTTAGCGAGATGGGTAATGCCTCACATGTCATTGGTTGAGATTAATGCTTAGTTCTTTATGGTACAACCCTTGATTTTCATTATGTTTCGAGGTCTTCAGGGAGAGTGGCTCTTCATGGGGGCCGACGCCTCAAATAGGAGGAAGGGCTCAGGATAACCCATGTAAGAGTAGATTAATAAGTGAAAACCTAATAATAGAACTAGGGGGATGGGTAGTAAAAACATAATAAGATAATCTTGGATACCTCATCTAGTCATTAGGGCTATCACAGACTAATGGTGGATTGAGAAGGTCGTGGTCGGAAAAGTTGTTACCTTATCCCCAGGAGAGGTTAACGGCTCTGCATAAGTCACCCTATGGGGCCAGCGCCTCAAGTAGGAGGAAGGGCCAGGATAACCATAGATGGGGGTTGGTGCCTCATGTTGGAGGAAGGGCCAGGATAACCCATGTAGGCTATGCAATGACACTCTTCACTTGTTTCCCTTATTCTTGTTTTCTTGGTTGCCTCTGGAAGTGTGTTATGATTGTTGTCTTGGAATTACTTTATGAGTGGTTATGGTTGTTGCCTTTGATTTATTTATGATGTTTTATATGGCTTAAGTTGTTGTGATTAAATCTTGGTTGTCATCATTTATGATCTATGTTATCTTTTGATGTTGCTTTTGGAGTTATTGTACTATGTTTTCTCTATTGGAGTTAGTCTTGTGGCATTCTTGGTTGCGGTTACTTCCTTGTCACCTCTGAACATGGGGGTGGATTTTTCTAAAACCCACATGGTCGGGTGGAACGTGCTCCGCACCCGTTGGGTTGCCCATTAGTGTTCGTTCTTCACAATATTCTTCAGATGGAGCTTGTACCAGATATTCGTCTTCTATTTTAGACATTAATTATATTATGTATTCATCCCACATGTATGGGAGGTTTTATTGTACTTCATTTATTGTGAACTTGTAATGTATTAAAAGATGGTGTATTGTAAATACACCCTTGTATCCATTCATGATTTATGAGATTTATTATGGTTGTATCATGTGATGTATCTATACTTATACTTATGGATACATTTTGAAAATGGGTATTGTAAGTTTATGATGGATGTAAGATTAGTTATGTTATTTAGCCTTATGTGTAATCTTTCGTTATGAGTTTGTTTATGCGATGTGACCTCACGTGCCCCAAAGGACTCGATGTTTATGATGTTAATGTGTAATGTAATTATGTTTTGATGGTTCACAATTATGTGTACTTTTTATTATTAAAAAAAATGTGTGTGCATTGTTTATCCTTTGGGGTTTGCACGGTGGGCGTTACATCAATCATAAAAAATTGCACATTTTTAAGAGAACTTGCATGCTTAGGATTCATATATCTTAAGAAGGAATAAACATTCACCTAGAAAAGGTAAAACTAATAGTTGATTGGATGGAGCCAAGAAGTGTAACCAATTTTAGAAGTTTCCATGAGTTAGTGACCTTATAGAGAAATTTCATCAAGAAATTAAGTGGGATTTATGCACCCTTGAATTACTATGAACACTGATATATATATATATATACACACACCGATAAGTGTAATATACAATGGCATAAACGGGGAGGAGTGGGATGTGTGTAAACAATTTTTTTTAACTTTTTTCACAAAACTACTAAAATGGACAAAATACATTAGACAAATGATACAATGTAAATCTAGACCATTAATTATTAAGTTTTAGATCTAATGGTGGATATTTTGTTGGCCTGTCTTTCCCTAGAATGTAATCCTATTTTATGAGGGCGATGTATTACGACTGTGATAGAGAGAGACTGTGATGTATTCTGAGAGTCTTATAGTAGTTGTGTTCTCTCTTGATCTTTGAGTGGTGATACTCTTGTGAGAAGCTTGCTTTGCAAGTATATTGTAATCTTTGTGATTTACTAAATAATATATTGGGTGGATTTTGGAGTGTGGGGTTTTTGTCCTGAAAGGGTTTTCCCCACGTAAATCACTGTGGCATGGCATGTATGATATTTGTGTTTATTTTTATTTAAATTTTTGTAACTCTTAAAGATCTGTAAAAGTTTTTGTATTATTCTCCTCTCAAGATTAGTGTAGGAAGTTGTTCTGCTACCTTAGCTTCCTTACAAGTGGTATTAGAGCTTGATCACCTTTGGTTTCGGTTGTGTTGTTGGATTTTTTGAACTAATCCAGATTTGAGTGGGAACTTGTGTAGAAGAAACTTTGTGATCTTGTTGCAAGAATTTTCAGATGGCAAGTTCATCAAGGAGATTAGAGGTGGATATTTTTTTTGGAAATAATTTTGAGATGTGGAAGCTGAAGATGGAGGATCTATTGATAGATCAAGATTGTGGGATGCTATTGATGAGAATGTTTCAAGGCCTACAGATCCTACTCAGGTTGCTCAATATGATGTTATGGACCATAAATCCAAGGGTCTAATCAGATTGTGTTTGGAAAACTCTATTTTAATTAATGTCAATGAGGAGACCTATGCACAAAATACTATGGATGAAGTTTGGTGAGATGTATTAGGCCAAATCTTTAGTGAACAATATTTTATTGAGGAAGAAGTTGTTTTCCTTGAGAATGGAAGAGGGTGGACAAATCATAGATCACCTAGAAGCATTCAATATGCTAGTGACTCAGTTGGCATCAATCGGTGTCAAAATGGACAAGGAGGAGAAATGTTAGATCTTGCTTTGTTCTTTTCTTGATTCGTGGGATTCTCTTGTTATGGCTATTGGGAGTACTTCTATAATTTTGAAGACTGAAGATGTGGTGGGTTCTTTTCTTTCTAAAGAGATAAGGAGGAAGGTATCCATCATTGACAAGGAGGCCCTAAATTTTCATGGAAGACATAAGGAAAAAGGAAAGAAGAATGAGAAGCATGATAAATCCTAGTCTAGGGGGATATCTAAATCTCTTGGAAAGTCCAAAGTTATTTGCTAGAACTGTGGTAAGCCTTGACATGTTCATAAGGAATGCAAAGAAGAAAAGAAGAAATTTGATTCTGATTTTGAGTCCAAGAAGGAAGATGGCGACACATTCATTCAACTTTGGAAACTCGCGCAGGTAATGGTGCATGGTTAATTGAATTAGGTGCATCTTTTCATATGACCTTTAATAGAGATTGGTTTTGTGAATATGAAGAATTTGATGGAGGTAAGGTGTACTTGGGTGATGATTCTCATTTAGGCATTGTTGGTCCTGGTAAAGTTAAAATCAGGTTTCTTGATGGTAGAATAAAAATGATTAATGGTGTGTTGCATATCCCTGAATTAGCATGAAATCTATTATTTGTAAGTGTATGTGCAGGATCATGATGGGCCAAAAAGTGGCGATATGATGGGTATGTGTAGGGTATATGGCCGACGACTTTTTTTTGCCCAAAATTGACGAAACGAAAAGGGTTTTTAAAGGAGATTCTCAGATTTCTACCAATATAAATTTCCACTAAAGTCTTGATTGATAGGTTGATTGAAAAACATCTATAGCTTTCAAATGGTATCACATTTTTTTAATCTAAAACATGCACCACACTCTATGCTTTGCATACTATAGGATTAAAAAGGAAAAAATGAATTTCATGAAGTTTTGACCAAGTTAAGGTGGTTAGACATACACGTTTTTATATTTTTTAAAATTTGTAATAAAAAATTCATAATTAATTATTTACTTGGAAAAAAATTATAAAAAAATATGCATCACATCAAGACATGAGTCCTCTACTTATATCTAAAATATTATAAAAAATTATTATCATTTTATTGTGGTTAGGGTGGTCAGACAGACACCTACTTATTTTTCCCCTGAAATTTAAGTACTACTGCATTGAAATTTCAAATTTTCACCAAATAGATTTTAAAATAAATAAATCTAGTAGTTTAGAAACTACATTCAATTTGCTACATATTCTATTCTTATATATTTTTGAAATAATATAGATAACTTATTCAAATTTTTATATCAAGTTGCCTAGCTCTGATTTTTCTGAATTTTTTGTCACTTAAGGGCCTATTTTTTCCATGTTGATCCTGCACATACCCGTAAACAAACTAATAGGTGTGAGTGGGTAGGTAGTATTTTTTGATGCAGGATGCAAGATGGTTAGAGGTGCTATGGTGATTGCTAGAGGTGTCAGATATGGCACATTGTATAAGCTTGATGCTTGCACTATTGAGTTCAATAGTACTCTTTGTGAAAAGAAAGTTTGTGGAAGAAGTGAGGGTTTCACCTTCAGTAGATGGTCATGACTTCTGGGAACCTAAGGGTGCTCTTTCTTCTAAAAAAAAGTTAATTGTAGAGAAAAATATGTTATGGAACTGAAGACTTGGCCATGTTGGAGAAAAGGGCCTGAGGACTTTGAAAAATAAAAACTTTGTTGAAGGTTTTTTTTATTGTAATCTTGAATTCAATTTTTGTGACATTACATTTATGGAAAACAAAACCATGTTCAGTTTTACTTGAGTTCTCATAAATTTTTTGGTGTATTGAATCTTACTCATTCTGATGTGTTTGGTCTTGTAGATGTTCCTTCAATTGGTAAATCCACATATTATGTTTCATTTATTGATGATTATAGTAGGACATCAGTATATTTTCTAAAGAGTAAATATGAAGTTTTCAGTCAATTTAAAGAATTTAAAGCAATGGTTGAGTTGCAAACTAGAAAGAGAATAAAATGTTTAAGGATTGATAATGGCGGTGAATTTTTCTCTAATGATTTTGATAAATTTTGTAAAGATTGCGGTATTCGTAGACAAAAGACTACTCTATATTCTCTACAATAGAATGGAGTTGCAGAAAGAATGAACATGACACTGATGGAGAATGCTAGGAGTATGTTGAGTGGTGCTAGTCTAGAACAAATATTTTGGGCTGAAGTTGTTTCCACTGCCTATTACTTGATTAAAAGGTCTCCTACATTAGCTCTTGTTGATAAGATGCCTATAGAGGCATGGTCGGGTCACAAGCCTTCATTAATACATCTTAGAGTTTTTGGTTGTGAGGCATATGCACATGTGCCAAAGGAGAAGTGAACAAAGTTGGAGAATAAGGCTATGAAATGCATCTTCATTGGATATAGTTATGATGTGAAATGATACAATCTTTGGGAACCTATTGTACAAAAGGTAATATATAGTAGAAGTGTTATTTTTAGAGAAACTAAGCCTTCTTTTGTTACATTGCAACAAGAACAAAGTAAATAAGAAGATTTGATTCACTTTCCTTCTACACTTGAGAAAGTTGAATTGAGGCCCAAGGATAGACAAGAAGTTTAGGAGAGCTCATCTAGCTCTGGATCTTTAGAAGAAGAGGAAGAACCTCTAACTCAACTTGTTCATAGGTCTACAAGGAATATAAACCACTTAAAATGTATACACCTAATGGTTGGAGATGTATTTTTTATTTGAATACTAACATGGATGAACCCAAATCTATAGAAGAGGCATTAGGTATGGATGATGCAGAATCCTGGAAGATTGCTATGGATGAAGAAATGTCATCTTTGAAAAAGAATGATACATGGGATCTTGTATCATTTCCTAAAGGATGAAAAACCTGTTGGTTGCAAATGGGTGTTCAAGAAAAAGATTGGTTCATATGGAGGTATTGAGAAGTACAAAGAAAGGTTCATTGCAAAAGGTTACTCTCAAGTTGAGGGTGTTGATTATGGTGAGATATTCTCTCCTATTACAAAAATGACATCCATTAGATTTTTGCTTTCTATTGTTGCTGCTTATAATTTAAAGGTTGAGCAAATAGATGTGAAAACTACTTTCCCTCATGGTGACTTGGAGGAGGATATTTTTATGACACAACTAGAGCACTACGTGGTGAAAGGTAAAAGTAAGTTGATTTGAAAATTGAAGAAATATTTGTATGGGTTCAAACAAAGTCCTAGGATGTGGTACTAGAAATTTGATACATATGTGTTGAGTTTGGGATTTGAGCGTTCTAAATCAGATAATTGTGTTTATTATAAAATTGATGGTGATCATTTCCTATTTATTGTATTATATGTTGATGATATGTTATTTATTGGTAAAGGGAAAGGTATGATTCAAAAATGAAATCTCAACTTGCTGCTAAGTTTGAAATGAAAGACCTTGGTGTAGATAGACACATTCTTGGGATGGAAATTAAAAGAGATAGAGAGAACAAAAAGCTATGGCTTTTCCAAAGTAATTATGTCAATTCAATTTTATAGAGATTTAACATGAAAAATTGTAGACCATTGTGTGTTCATGTTTTAGTTGGAACAAAATTATCTATTTCAGATTGTCCAACATCTCCATCAGATATGGAAGACATGAGCAGAGTGCCTTACCAGAGTGCATTTGGAAGTTTTATGTATGCTATGGTTTGTACTAGACCAGATATTACCCAAGTAGTGAGATTTCTTTCTAGATATATATCTAATCCTGGTAGATTTCATTGGGATTGATGCAGGAGCATCCAACAGTGTAGGGAAATCTTGCATCACCCAAAAAAAATGTTTTCTTTATTTTGTTTAGTTGTTTTTGTAGACACTGAAAAATGTCCTAAGTTTGCGAGTGTCATTTTTCTTCCTCATCCTTCGATAATTGAATAATTTTAGTTATTCAATTATGTTTGATCATATTCCTCTATTAATTAAATAATTTTTAATAATTATTTAATTAATTCACTTTCTAATCTTTATTCTATCTTGATCAATTAAAATTATTTAATTGCATCACTAATATATCCCTTTCTTCAATAATTAAATAAATCATTTTTTATTATTTAACCTTTTTATTCTTCTATATTTAAATAATTGTCAAAATTATTTAATTGTGTTTCATTCATCTCTTTTGGATAAATAATTCAAATTAATTATCCATGTCTAATTTCCACCTCCCCATTTAATTAAATTGATTAATTTAATTAAATGCTCCTCTTTTCATTTTCTCCAAATAAATAATTTGAATAAATTATTTATTTGCCACTTGTCCATTTCATCCACTCTCTCTATTTTTGAATAAATAATTTAAAATAAATTATTTATGCACCACTTGGTCAAAAATGCTTTGTCATAATCCCCTATCACAACATTTATTTATGTCATATCCTGCATGTCCTTGCATGTCTTCCTGTCATGATTCCTCCAAGAATAGCATATTCTTGGTGCATTAATTCTGGACCATTGATCTTGAAATCCTTCTAGAGGATTAATCTCAGCCGTCCATTCAAAGGGTTGTCTATAAAAGCAACCTTCCTTCTCCATTTTCAGCTTAACAACTAATTATCTCCAACTTTCTTACTACCATTTGTAGGTTTTGCACAAGTGTTTCAACAAATCTGAGGGCAAAGTTGCATAATAAGGAGAGCAAGAGAAAGAATCAACCATAATGGGGAGTGATTTCTTTTATGTTTTGCATTTTTGATTATCTCCATTATTTGTTTTCTCTTGTTTGGATGTGGTTTAATAGTTTAGTAGTGTTGGCTGTCACTTTGTCTATGCTATTTGATTTCTAACCCCATCTCACATCTGGTGAACCCGACATGAATCTTATAATTTTGTAGAGAAATTAGTTTGTTTTCATTATTTTGCAGGATACAGCCAAGAAGTCCTACGAAATCCCGTCATCTTCTTTTGAGCACAGAAAAATGGACGCATCGAATATTTTAAAACATTTTCTGGGTTTTGTAGACCTCATTCTCAGCTTTCCAAAATATTAAACGGTTTGAAATTTTGTTATGATTTGATAAAGTTATGGCCTTTTTACTGATCACAGCTTTTTAAGATTTAGTTGTTAAAATCCGATTTTTCTTTTGTTTATAATATTTTTGTTGTGTAGGATTTTACAAAACATTTTCTGGGTTTTGAAGGTCTATGTCTTAGCTTTCCATAGATATTTATGATTTAAAATTTTGTTTAGTTTTGTGAAAGTTATCACTCTTTTAGTTTGCTGTTTTTATTCAAGTTTTTTTTTGTTTAATAATTTTTTGTTTGTAGCATGTGGCTTTGGAGTGGAGCTCCCAAAAATTGCTTCTTTTGAAGCAACAAAATAATTGAGCTTTCTCGTTGGTCTAAGACATTTATAAAACTACTAATTTGTGGTTTTGCAGCTCCGTTAGTCGAAGACTCATTTCTTAAACAATGTGTTTGTGATTTCTAGTTTAGGAACACTTGTTTTGGTACATTAAAATGAACATGTGCTTGATTCTGTCTGACTATGCTTGAAGGTGGTAGGTGATTATGCTCTCACCTTGTGAAAACTAGGTGATCAGAAAACCAAACCCACCTTATTTTTTGTCACCTTCACGACTTAATAATTGAAGTATCCTCTCCCCTTATGCTTTCAAGCGATCATGGGTGTAAGAGAAACGGTTATTATTTCTAGAAATGGGCCTACCTTAAGGGAAAAAGTACTCACCTTAAAGGATGACCTGACCAGTAATAGACTAAAGCCAAGCCACTTCCATCTGGGATATAAAATGGGTGCTTGAGGAAAGTTCAAGTACCACGAGTGCAGATGTGTCACACGGACGGAGTAGTACTCCCATAAACCCTGTTGAGCGTAACCTCTTCAGGCTGGAGTGCCACCTAATTGGCGATTAATCTCTCGCGCCATGTGTGGCCACTCAAACAGATGCCCTAACTAAACACCCATTATTTTAGAAGCCAACCATTTTCAACCGTTGCTTGGTATAGTGCAGGGTACAGTATCATGCCCGAAGATACTCACTACTGACTCTCTTGAGTAGAGATAGCAGTTCTTGGGAAGTGATGTCCCAAGAATCCAAAGTTGGTGTGCTCGAATGACGTTAATGAGTTGTTGAGGGGAGTCAATGCCACCAAACTTCTAAGCTATCTGCTCTCGAGAAGGAAAGGTGTTTAGCACCAATTCGGGGTATATCGGTGGGCTATATCAAGTATACAAACCCTTGGCCTATTAGGATTGTGCTTGTCTCACGTGTGTTTTCTTACACTAAAACATTGTGCTTGTCAAATTTTCAAACAGTATTCACCACATTCACAAATCTGAACATAAACAATCGACTTGGATGATGTAGTTTTGGGTGAGGATAAAGGATTGTGAGATGATTGCATCACTTCATTCAAAGGCTAAATGAGAAACCTAAATCTGTGTCCTCAAACACAAATAATCTTGAGCAATCCTACCATGTCATGCATCTATCTTCATCTCCCATAATTCAAAATAAACCTCATGAGTCTTTCACCCAAGTTAACAAATCTATCCAACCATCCTCTTTCATCATACCATCTCCATTCAATGAGTCATGTCAATCTATTAGTCCAAAGCATGCTAGCATAGACTCCCCTACAAATCAAGATCAAAGTATTGTTTCCATTCCATCCAATGATACCAAAAATTTCCAATGCTCTCCAATCTTTGACCAAGATCCCATCTTTCAAGAACCTCATGATGATCCCCTTATCTCTTTTTGTTTCATTCAAGATGATTCCCTTCCATCTTAAGAGAAAATTATCCTTCCAAGTCCTCCTTCCACCTCATCTAATGAATCCATACCATCTCATGATTCCATCATATCCAATGATCAAGATATGCTTTCCACAAAATATCATGATTCCCTTCCTCATCAAGATCAAGATTTACCTCCTTTCAAGGATACCCTTTCATTCCATGATGATGTTCATCCTTCTCATGATCAATACATGCCTTTCATACCACTTCGTGATGATTCCATACCTAATAAAGAGAAAGCTACTCCATCTCCTACACCTCTTGATCCTTTTCCAAGTCATGATCAAAGTACCCCTTCATCCCCATGTCAAGATCCTATCACCCATCCTAATTCACCTCATGATCACAATCCTTTACAAGAGTCTATCACCCCTATTCAAGCTATCCATGAACCCCTCACTTTTATCCAAGGTGGTTTACTCGAAGATCTTGTTATTCCTTCCATATCACAACCACCTCACGATGAACTTGCATCTTGTTTCATAAACAATATATATCCCATGGCAAACGAATGTGTCAAAGTATGAACTACAAAGGCAAAGGATTAGGCATTCATGAACAAGGTATCCTAGAACCCCTTTATATCCAAGAAAACACATACTATCATGGCCTTGGTTATACACCTCACGCTCAAGACATTGGTATCCATCATAAGTCCATATTCCATCAAAATAAACCTACTTATCCTAGTACATCAAACCTTCCATCTATCCTAGGTCCTTATCCTAGTTCATCAAACCTTTTGTCTATCCTTGGTCCTTATCATCCAAACCCTAGTTCATCAACCCTTCCATCCATATTGGGGCCCTACATCCCTTCATCTCCTATTCATCAAGAACAACAAAGGCACACACCCTTGATTCCCTCTCAAAATTCTACCTACATTAACCCATCCATAAGACCTCCATATCATTCATCTCCATCCACCCATCCCATCGCTCTTAGAAGCAATTTGGGTGCCAAATGTCAAAAGCTTACATATCAAAATCCGCATGTATCAAAGGATCAACATGTCTCCTTGAAAAGCCATGCAAAAATAAAAGAAAATTTGATCCCAAGTCAAAATAAAAATCCAAAAGGCCACAAAGGCCCATCAAGTCAAAAGAAAAATCCAAAAAGCCACAAAGGCCCATCAAGTCAAAAGAAAAAAATTCAAAGGCCACAAAGGCCCATAAATCAAGAAGAAAAATTTCAAAGGCCACAAAGGCCCATAAAGCAAAAAGAAGAATCTCAAAGGCCACAAAGGCCCATGAATAAAAAATCAAAGTCAAAAGCTATGTGGATTTCTAAAAGTCTCGTAGAAGCAATAAAATCTAAATTGGCATCCAAATTTGCTAATCCAAAAGCTTCCTCCTATCATCCATCTAAAAACCTATCATCTTCCAAATTCATTTTTCCTCCATCACTCCACCACCCTTCAAGGTGTGTGTGATGTTGATCTTTCCATCCTTTCCATCCTTTTCATCTATCCATCAACAAGCCTTCCAACCTCCTATCCATTATCCAACATCCATCCCCCATTATCCTCCTTTAATCCAAACATTTGCATAAGTCCTTAGCTTCTTCCATCATACCATTAGTATACCTATGTTTATGAGTCTAATCCTTCTTGCCATGGTTTATAAGAGCACATATTCGAGGGATATTAGTCATGAAACTTGATGCTTGATTCCTCCCTCCATCTCCCTATCATGCATATATTACCTTCCATATTCATTTATCCCTATCCATATCCTATCTTCCATATTCCTCTTGTACTCTACACTTGGGGGCAAGTTTCATCCATCCTGTCATTCATATCCATTATCCTCTTTACATTCATCCTTTACCTTTCCACCTTTGATCTTGACAAGGTTAAGGATCTTCTTGAACATCGTATATCTTATCATATACACTTTATCCATATCTTCCGTACCATATCCTTCATAGTATCCATATTCCACCATCCTATCTTAATGCATCCTTTCTTCCCTTCCTTGGTCTTGATGAGGAATAGGAGAAAAATACTTAGGCATTGTGTCCATATCTTATCGATCTTGATCATCCTATTCATTATCCTTATCTTTGCATTCTTCCATTCCATATCTCCTAGCTTATCCAAATCCATGTCCCATTTCCTTCCTTTGTTCTTGATGAGATTAGGGGCAAAATTACAGATGTATGCTTTGGATTCCCTTTCATATCCTTAAGTGTTACCATTCCATCATAGTTCACATCCTTATCATTTATCCATGATTAAATTACCTCCATTGTTGGTCATCATGTTCCTTTGCAACCTTGAATCTTATCATGTGAATCATATTTGAGCCTAGCTATAAAACATTATCCAATCCTCATATTATTTTGCCAATCAATCATAAACAATCATCAATCTTATCATACTTAGAGGAATCAGTGATCCTAAGTACTTATCATCATCATTCCTTATGGAATCGATCATTCCTGGCATCCAATCAGCGAACCATTATCATCTTTTGACAAAGGATATGTTGCTTGTGTGACATGTTTTGCAGTGAATCTATCATTTTGATCTATCATTAATCCATGGTTGCATTACCTCTACTATGGAAGATCTTATTCCTTCAATCAGTCATATCACATTTCATTTCACTCCATCTTTAAATCTTGAAAAAATTCAAAACAAATCATAAAATGTCCTGAAATTAAATAAATAAATAAATAAAAAATCATAAAATGTCCTGAAAAAATCCAAAAAAATCATAAAATGTCTTGAAGAAATCCAAAAAAAATCAAATATTCTAAAAATTCCAAAAAAATCAAAAATTCCAAAAAATAGTGACACTTTCAAATCACCACACAACTTTGAACAAAATCAAAACATGCAAGTGTTGACAACTAAGCAAACATTATAACATATCTATCAACCCATCTTACAAACCCAACCGAACGCATAAACTGTAGCAAGAATCAGTTCCACATCGAAGCATGATCCATGTTTGTTTGTTTATCTTTGATTGTTTTATGATTTTATCTTTGGTGACATGCCTTTTAGCTTCTCCAGGATGTCTTTGACTAGAGAGGCAAGGATGGGGCATGTTCATTTGTTTGTTTTTTGTGGATTGTTTCTTATTCACAAGATGACTCGTCTTAGGACATGGTTGTATAAAACCATCGAGGACCTATGAGTCTAATGTGGATGAAAGCATTCCTTGTGTGATAGTGTCTTCCATGCAATAAGTATTCAGGTCATCTAAGGTTCTTATACCTAGATGCTTATATTTCATTACTCAATAAAAATGCAAACAGTATTCAGGTCATCTAGATGTTCATGTTATCTAGACGCTTATACTAGTTTGCGACATAATAAGCCCGGTGATGATAAAATCACTTAAAAGGGTACAAGATGCTTCATCACCTTCATTCTCTTCCATCTTGCATTTCATTTTCTTCATCTTTCTTGTCGCAGAGAAATCAATCAATTGCTTAACTTACTGATATATGTCTCTTGAATCAAATCTCAAATCAATCAACTTGCTTCTTGAAATTTCATGTCCCCTAATCAATCAGTCCAATCAATCATTGCATTAGCTTGTCTTGCGTAAGCATCATTCTCAATCAGCTTAATCAGCTCAATCAGGTTCATCAGCTCATCAACCTGGCTATATTGATCGTTTCCATCAATTGTTCAGTTATGTCCATCAACTTTGCATTTTCATCAAAATTTACATCACCGCTTTATCACTTGCGCAATATTAGGTATCTAATCACTTTCTAGACATCTATCGGGAGATTAATATTCTTACAATCTGTTTGATCAATCTCTCGAGGGGGCATATCATTCTTATCATAATCCTTACCAAGATATCTTTGGGGCATGTATCAGTTGATCAATATTTTTCTTTGAAACAATGCGACAAGCTACATTGTCTCAAAGAGGGGAAAAATGTAGACACTGAAAAATGTCCTAAGTCTGCAAGTGTCATTTTTCTTCCTCGTCCTTCGATAATTGAATAATTTTAGCTATTCAATTATGTTTGATCATATTCCTCTATTAATTAAATAATTTTTAATAATTATTTAATTAATTCACTTTCTAATTTTTATTCTATCCTGATCAATTAAAATTATTTAATTGCGTCACTAATATATCCTTTCTTCAATAATTAAATAAATCATTTTTTATTATTTGACCTTTTTATTCTTCTATAATTAAATAATTGTCAAAATTATTTAATTGTATTTCATTCCTCTCTTTTGGATAAATAATTCAAATTAATTATCCATGTCTAATTTCCACCTCCCCATTTAATTAAATTAATCAATTTAATTAAATGCTCCTCTTTTCATTTTCTCCAAATAAATAATTTGAATAAATAATTTGTTTGCCACTTGTCCATTTCCTCCACTCTCTCCATTTTTGAATAAATAATTTAAAATAAATTATTTATGCACCACTTGGTCAAAGATGCTCTGTCATAATCCCCTGTCACAACATTTATTTTTGTCATAGCCTGCATGTCCCTGCATGTCTTCCTGTCATGATTCCTCCAAGAATAGCATATTCTTGGTGCATCAATTCTGGACCATTGATCTTGAATTCCTTCTAGAGGATTAATCTCAGCCGTCCATTCAAAGGGTTGTCTATAAAAGCAACCTTCCTTCTCCATTTTTAGCTTAACAGCTAATTATCTCCAACTTTCTTGCTACCATTTGCAGGTTTTGCACAAGTGTTTCAACAAATCTGAGGGAAAAGTTGCATAACAAGAAGGAGAGCAAGAGAAAGAAGCAACCATAATGGGGAGTGATTTCTTTTATGCAATAATAGCAATTAGACACCGAATCAAAAGTTATGGCCTTGCGAAGTTGGTCCTCAAAAAAGTGAATTTTATAAAAAAAATTCTTCTTAGGCTAGAAATCAAATGGCAGACTTTTGGCGCCAAAACAAAAGGGGAAATTTGAACTTTCTAGAACATTCTAGGGTGGTTATTGGGGAAAATAAAAAGGGTTAATTGGGGGTTGTAGAAGGTGGCCCTGATAGTGCAGATTGTGGCTCTGAATAGTATATTTTCTTTTCAGAGTTGATTTTGTTGTAATGAATCAAGCCCATGAGGTTGTAGCATGTAAGCTTTGAATCTGTAATTTCATTTTATGAAAATAATTGAAAGTGAGTCATTTTTCTGTCTTGCATTTTCTGTGTTGGTATCTGTTGTTGTGATTTCTGTGGGTTTTGGGTAGTGTGGCCCTCATCAAGTGGTATTAGAGTAGTTCTTGAGCCTGTAACAGAGTGCCGAATGTGAGGCACTTACATCAGGACCTATGAGTGTGGGTTGAGTTCAAGATGCCTCCAAGACTTGCCTAGTATATGGTAGAGGTAGAGGCTAAGGTGGTGGAAAAGAGATCCACCTAGAGATGAAATCAGAGCCCTTCGAAGGCAGTTAGAAACCTTGCAACAAGAGGTTCAAAGAAAAGATTTGCAATGAGACAAAGATGACAGTGAAGATGAAATGAAAGAGATAATGGAAGAGGAAGAGAAAGATCCAATGGATCATGGAGAAAGAAGATTGTTGCGAGTGATCTCAAACATTGGGAAGAGACCTAAAATGGAGGTTTCAACTTTTAGTGGAAATCTAAATCCTGAAGAATTGATTGATTGGATCAATGATATGGAGGAATTTTTTGAGTTTGAGGAGATTGAAGATCCTCATAGAGTGAGGTTTGCAAAGACAAAATTAAAAGGTCATGCCAGTATATGGTGGAAAGAGGAAGACAAGGGAAAGATAAAATTTTCAGATGGGATAGAATGGTGTCAAAATTGAAGAAACAATTTATTCTAGTCGATTATGAATTGGAGCTTCTCAAGAGGATGTAGAGCTTGAAGCAAGGGACAAGGATGGTGAAAGAATAGACAAAGGAATTTCACAAGGTCCTGATTCAGATAGTACATTCTGAGGCAAATAAAGATAAAGTTGCTTGTTATATTAATGGTTTGAAGCCAAGCATACAGGAAGAATTGGCATTGGTAAGAATGACCACCATTGAAGATGCTTATCAATTTTCTCTAAAGGTTGAAGAACGACTGAACAAGAGGTTTGAGAACAAATAATGAGGTGGAGGCTGTGGAGGAAAGACTAGTGGATGGTCATATGGAGGTCAAAATGAAGATCAAAAGAAGGGTGAAGGATCTAGTAGCAACCAGAACCAAAAAGCAGATAACACCTACAATCCTTGTGATCAAAATAATGGAGATGAAAGAGGAAGGGGAAGATCTGGATGAGGACTGGGAAGAGGAGGCTTCCATGGAACCTGTTTCCAAAGTGGAGAAGAAGGACATAAAGCCTATGAGTGTCCTCAACATCAAGGAAGGACAAATAAAAGACCTGAGGGTAATGCACAAGTTGCACATGTTGATGAAGATGCTGATTCTTCACATTCTGAGTGTGCAGAAAGAAGAGCAGTTCTTGTTATTAGAAGATCCTTGCTAAATGAGAAGAATAATCCAACTCAAAGGAATAATTTATTTCACACCAAATGTAAATGTGAAGGTAAAGTTTGCAATGTTATTATTGATGGAGGTAGTACCAATAACCTTGTTTCAGAAGAAATGGTTAGTAAGTTGTGGTTGGAGAGAAGAAGGCATCTGAACCCATACCAAATTGCTTGGTTGTAGAAGGACCATAAAGCCTTGGTAAATGAACAATGTCTAGTAAAGTTCAAGATTGGAAATTACCATGACAAGGTATTGTGTGATATTATGCCTATGGATGTTTGTCATATGTTGTTAAGCAGACCATGGCAGTTTGATTGATGAGAAATACATGATGGACATGCCAACACCTATTCTTTGACAAAGGATGGAGTTCGTCATAAGTTGAAGCCCTTGAAAGAGGCAAAGGAAAAGGTATGTAGTAATGTAAGAATTTGTTTGGTTGATGGAAGAAAGTTTCTAGAAGGTATGAAGCATGAACATATGTGTTTTGCATTGATCCCTAGAGTTGATAAAGAAGATACTACTGAGGTGCCTGTAGAGGTTTCAGATTTGTTGAATGAGTTTCAAGCTATTATTTCTGATAACGTACCTAAAGTTTTGCCTCTTGTAAGAAAGATTAGTTATCAGAGGGACTTGATTCTTGAAGCCAATTTTTTGAATAAGGCAACTCATCGTATGACTCTAGTAGAGAGTGAAGAGTTGAATAGACAAGTGCAAGAGTTGTTGTGGAAAGGATTGATTCGAGAGAGTTTGAGTCCATGTGTAGTACCTATAGTACTAGCACCAAATAAGGATGGGGAATGAAAAATGTGCACAGATTCTAGAGCCATCAACAAGATCACCATCAAGTATAGATTCCTCTTGCTAAGGATGGATGAAATTATGGATTGTTTGAGTGGAGCTGAGTACTTCACGAAGATAGATTTGAAGAGCGGTTATCACCATATCCATATTAGAGAAGGAGATGAGTGGAAGACAACATTTAAAACCAAGGAGGGCTTGTACGAGTGGGTGGCATGCCTTTTGGGCTAACTAATGCACCAAACAATTTATGTGGCTTATGAATGAGGTATTGAAAGAATTTTTGGGAAAATTTGTTATTGTTTATTTGGATGATATTTTGACTTTTAGTAAGACATTGGAGGAGCACTTGATGCATATTTGAAGAGTTTTTAAGAAGCTAATGGAGGAGAAGTTGTTGATTAATTTGAAGAAATGTAGTTTTGCGAAGAGAGAATTGGTGCATCTGGGATTTGTTGTCTTAGCAGAGGGTCTCAAAATGGATCCAGAGAAGGTGAGAGTTATCATTGAATGGCCTACTCCAAGGAGTGTTATGGAGATAAGATAGTTTCATGGTCTAGCAAGCCTTTACAAAAAAATTATTAATAATTTAAGTAGTATTTATGCACCTCTAATTGAAGCAATGAGAGGGGATAGAAAAGAGTTTAAGTGGACTACAAGAGTAGCCAAAAGTTTTGACATGTTGAAGAAGAAAGTTACTGAGCAACCTATTTTGGCACTTCCAAATTTCAAGAAGGTTTTTTAGGTAGATTGTGATGCTAGTGGCACTGCCATATGAGTTGTTTTGAGTCAAGAAGGTAAGCCTGTTGCCTATTTTAGTGAGAAGTTAAAAGATGCTAAGAAGAAATATTTTATCTATGATCAAGAGTTTTATGCTATAGTTCAAGATTTGAAGAAATGGAGACACTATTTGTTTCCAAAAGATTTTTTTTTATATACTAATCACCAAGCTTTACAGTAGCTCAATAGTCAAGGAAAGTTGAATCAAAGGCACTTAAAATGGGTTGAGTTTTTGCAAAGTTATACTTATGTTTTGAAGCACGAGAGTGGAAGGTCAAACAAATTTGGAGATATCTTAAATAGAATGCAAAATTTGTTGATAAAGATGTATATAAAGGTTTTTGGGTTCAATGAACTCAAGAGTTTGTATCCAGAAGATCTAGACTTTGTAGAAGCTTGGAAGGCTTATTTGGAATTTGTTACATTGGATAGGACGAGATGGTTGGATTTCATAATCCAAGATGGGATGTTGTTTAGAGGAATCCAATTGTGCATTCCAAGGAGTTCTATGAGAGAGAATCTAATCAAGGAGAAGCATAGTGGAGGATTGGTTGGACATTTTGGTTGAGAAAATACCATTGCTCTTGTCAGTAAGAATTATTATTGGCCATAGTTACAACAAGATGTGAAGAATTTTGTATAAAGTTATAGAGTATGTCAGATGGAAAAAGTAACAAGTCAGAATACTGGATTATATCAGCCATTACTTGTACCTAAGAGGCCATGAGAGGGTATTAGCATGGATTTTTTTCTTGGATTGCCAAGGACACAAAGAGGGAATGATTCCATATTTGTGGTGGTGGATATATTTTCAAAGATGGCACATTTCATTCCATGTTATAAGACTAGTGATTTTGTTCATGTTGCAGAATTGTTTTTCAGAGAGGTGGTGAGACTACATGGTCTACCAAAGAGTATAGTTTCAGACAAAGATACAAAATTTGTTGGTTATTTCTGGAGGACATTATGGAAGAAGTTGAAGAAAAATTTAAAGTTTAGTTTTGCACACCATCCACAGACAGATGGACAAATGAAGGGGGTGAATAGGAGTTTGGGCAACTTGCTAAGATGCTTAGTTGGAGATAAGACCAAGGGATGGGATTTTATTATACCACAGGTAGAATTTGCTTACAATCATTTTGTCAATAGGAGCATTGGTAAATCACCGTTCTAGATTGTATATGGGAGTAGTCTAAGAACTACTTATGAACTAAGAAAGATGGATAAGGGGGAGAAGAGTAGTGCTAATGTTGAAGATTTTTTTGAGCACCTAAAGAATTTGTATGAAGAGGTGAAGAAACATATCAATAAGATGAACTCACAATATAAGGATTAGGCAGATCAAAAAAGGAGGTATAAGGAGTTCCAACTAGGAGATGAATTCATGGTTCATTTGCGAAAGAAAAGGTTTCTAGTTGGTACATACAACAAGTTAAAGATGAAGAAGTTTGGACCATGCAAGATCTTAAAGAAGCATGATTCAAGAAATGCTTATGAGGTAGAGTTGCCTAATGAAATAAACATTTCTCTTGTGTTCAACATTGTTGATTTGACAGAGTATCATGAAGGTGATATGGAGGAGGGGCCGATAAAAGAACAGTGGAAAATTCCAACACCTACTTCAGAGAAGGAAGAGATAAAGGAAATCTTGGATAGCCATGTGGGTAGAAGCACACGAAACAGGAAATATGTAGAGTACTTGGTGAAATGGAGAGAAAGGCCTGCTGAAGATTCATCATGGTTATCTGAGGCTGAGGTTAACCATCTTGGTTTCCCTCTAACTCTTGAGAAGTGATAGGGTCACTTTTCAAATTACCCTAGGTGTTTGATGTAGGAGCATCCAACGGTGTAGGGAAATCTTGCATCACCCAAAAAAAATTGTTTTCTTTATTTTCTTTAGTTTTTTTGAGTCCCATGATGGCACTTAGGGGGTATAAGACTACTAGGCATCAAAAATAGCAAAAACCAGACACTTACTATTTTTAGTAAGTTGGCCTAAATGGGCTTGTATGGACATGAAAATTTACCCCACAGAGTAGAGCTGAAAAACATTTCCAATTGCGAAAGAATCACCTCAATACCTTGCACGGTTTGGGAGAAATTATAGTTTTTGTCTAGGGAAATTTCTCCAATGCAGCTTCAAATTCAGATATAAACCTTTAGAGGCCCTGAAATAGCTCAAAAAGTGGTTGAACTAACCTATGGTGGATTCACATGTTGTAGAGCTCATTGAGAGTTTTCCAATGATATGCAATAATAGCAAATCAAACACTCAGATTAAAAGTTATGGCCCTGCGAAGTTGGTCCTCAAAAAAGTGAATTTTATAAAAAAGTTCTTCCTAGGCTAGAAATCAAATGGTGGGACTTTTGGTGCCAAAACAAAAGGGGAAATTTGAACTTTCTAGAACATTCTAGGGTGATTATTGGGGAAATAAAAAAGGTTAAGTTGGGGTTGTAGAAGGTGGCCCTGATAGTACAAATTGTGGCTCTGAATAGTAGATTTTCTTTTTAGAGTTGATTTTGTTGTAATGAATTAAGCCCATGAGGTTGTAGCATGTAAGCTTTGAATCTGTAATTTCATTTTTTGAAAATAATTGAAAGTGAGTCATTTTTTTGTCTCGCATTTTCTGTTTTGGTAACTGTTGTGATTTTTGTGGGTTTTCGGTAGTGTGGCCCTCATTAGGGATGCAGTCAAAAGGGTCTTCAAATATTTACATAGTACCTCAGATCTCCTTATGTTATCATAGTAATGTGACTAAAGACTAGATTTCCCTTGATATTCATGGTTATGTGGATTTAGACTACACAGGTGATATTTATAGCAGATGATCCACCAGTGCTAATGTGTAAACATTATTTAGTGTTGCAATTAGTTAGATGATTAAGTGACAGGCTATGGTTGCTTTGTCCACTACTAAAGCAGAGTATATGGAAGCTACTCATGCTTGTAAAGAATCCATTTGACTTATATGCTCAAATATTGGAATAAAACAAGGTGCAGTGACAATTTATTGTGACAGTCAAAGTGTGATATGTCTAGCTAAGAGCCTGAAATTTCATGCCATGGCCAAGCACATTGATGTATAATATCATTTCGTTTGTGATATGGTCGAAGATGGTAGGGTGAAGCTAGTTAAGGTAGACACTTTGATGAATGCTATTGATTCTTTAACTAAGCTTGTGAGCATAGAGAAGTTCAGATGTGTTTAGAGATTATAGGCCTTTCGGCCCCTAGCAATTAAGAGACAATATTTACTCCCTCCTGTTGCTCTTGCAAGGTGTTAGACAAGTGGGAGATTTTTTAGAAAATTGTGTCTC
>VDFB02047230.1:440252059-440718173 GCA_007258455.2 Sequoia sempervirens | reverse complement strand
GGAAAATCTATGCCTAGTAGCTATACATTGGAATTTATTAAGAAGCTACAAAATGTTTTCCAAAAGGAGATTCTTTTGAAGGATTAGATAGAGGAGTACTACATCCTTGAAATATAGGCTAGTCATGTAGAAGATGATGAAGAAAAGTTTTAAATGTCAATAGTTTGTACATTCCCATTTAAGATAGTTTTTGTTGGTATGCATTCATTTTATAGAATTCTATTAGCTAGCACTCAAATTTTAAGAAGTTATAATCTTGTAGATAGTAGAGTGTGTGAAGTAAAGGGGAGAATAAAAAAATTGACCAAGTGGTGGAGGGAAAACCTATGCATGAAAAGAGACTATAGGTTCCAACAATTTCATACCAATCCCAAAGAGAGAGAAAGCCTTCAATAGAGGTAGAGGGAGATGGATATGATTACATAATAATAGATTCAATGTGACTTTCTTTAAATATAGGTAAGCAAGTCATTAGGCATATAAGTGTCTAGGAGTTACATGTGCTCAAGGTCATTTAGATAAGCATGTAATTTTCATGTAAGTTGAATAGGAAGAAGTAGGAATTAAATAATAAAACACAACCCTTGAGGTTAGGAATATTTTTATGATGTTAAATATTAGTAATTTCAAGTCAAGACAAAATTGTATTACACATTGATAATTTAATAATATCATCATAATTGACTTATTGTCTAGGGAGATTGAGTATAAATTGAGGTTGAACATTAATGTCCACCCTACACCATATAGAATCTATTTGTTACAAAAGGGACAACATCTCATGGTTAAATAGAAAAGGTCCAGTTATATTTTATATTGGAGGATATGTGATTGAAGTATGGTGTGACATGATACCCATCAATGTATGCCATATATTGTTGGGTATATCATCGTAGTATAATAATATATAATTCATGATAAGAAAATGAACACCTTAACAATCACAAAGGATGGTAATAAATTCAAATTGTTGTGCATGAAAGTAGAAAAAGAAGATACAAAGGGAAAGGTGGTGGTTTTGTTACTAAAATATTTTCTTGAGGTGAGAGACTTGTAGGATTACTATGCACTAGTATTCAAGATTAATAAAAAGGAATATGATCCATGTATATCAAAGGAGAAATGAGTTTCCACGCTTCTTAAAAATTTCATAAATTTGTTTAATAATGGAATTCCAAAAGGGTTACCAAAGATGTGTAGCATATCACACTACATGAATTTTATTTTAGGTTCTAATTTTCTAAACAAGGAACCTCACACATTGAGTTAGACATGAGTACAAATTTTAGACAAAAAATTTGAAGAATCATGTCTAATAAAATAAAGCATAAGTGATTGCAATAATTTTGTTGAAGAAGGATGAAGATCTAAAGATGTGTGTAGACTCTTGCACAATAAACAGGGTCACCATTAAATATCAGTTCCTATTACTACACATGGATCTAATAGATTATTTAAGTAGTGTAAACTATTTTTATACGATATATATCAAGATAACATATCTTTAAAGTTATTTTTGAGAAGGACATGAATGGAAAATTACATTCAAAACAAAGGATGGATTGTATGATTAGATGATGATACCCTTCTAACTAGCAAGTTCCCCTAGTTTGTTTATGATGTTAATGAACAAGGTTGCAAAACAAAAAAATGAAAAAAATTATTGTCATGTATTTGAATGAACTTCTTAAGTTTAACAAGATAAGGGAGGATAATATTTCACACCTTCAATAGTTACTTGCACAATTAAGGAAGTAGGAACTACACATCAATTGTAGTGCCCCTCCATTGTAAGCTTCCCGAATTTTGTGCAAGGGTGTTTTGTGAGCTTGTTATTTATGTTGTTATTTAATTTATCTTTATTTTATAAGATTAATTAAAGTTTTTTTGTTGATTTGATTAATTGTAATTTAGTAAAATGTTGAATTTATATAAATTAAATTAAAATTTAATTAATTAATAAAAAAGTATGCTTTAATTAAATTAAATAAATGTTGGTGATAATTATAATTTTCTTTTTTTTCAAAATATTAAAATTAGAAAATCATAAGAGAATATCTTGTGAGGATAAATGTGAAATAAATGAATTTTTTAATAAAATTTGAGAGATAATGTGAGCTTTGAAAGCAAGAAAAGAACCAATGCATGTTTTAGATTTTTGGTGAAAAAGCAAGAGTTGATTTATTTTTATTGATTAATATTTTGGTGAGAAGAGGAAAGAAGTGGGAAAAAAAAAAGAATGGTTCAGGGCTGGAGTTGCAAGTTGGGGAATTTCAGTGAAGTTTGGGGGCTTGACATCAAACCCTTTCTCCTACCAAGCATTGGATCAAGGTAAGGGAGATATTGATAATTGAAGAATTAATAAAATTAATTAATTTTGTGAACATCTGTGATCTCTAGAATTGTTTTGTTATGTTATTGGAAATTAGTTAATTAGTCATTAGTCTTGAGGTAAGTTCAATGTTGTGTCTAGATTATAGATAACGTTAATTGGATCTTTGGAGGGTTTAGTTATATGGTTGCATTTAGTAATCTTGTAAGGGGTGATTGTATTGTACTCTTAAATAGTGAAATTATATATATATGTGTAAATCGACATCTTTGGCCATGGTTAAGTATTGTAGTAAACTCTACTTGATTTCATTTTGGTAGTTTTATAAACTTAATACATTGTCCTGTGAATTGAGATTTTGTTCTTAATTATTTCTCTTGGATTGTTAGTTAGTGGTTAACATTTTTTTGACAATACGAGTTTCTAATAAATGAGGATTATTAAATAGAATTAATCAATTGTTGATTTTTGTGCTGTGAAAACAATGTACGAAAATTAATATGTTTTTCTGAGTTATGAAATCTTGAGAATTTGTTGGGTATTCTTTTATCATTATGCTATTGTTTTGGCTTTTTCGATGTGGGAACCCAATTGATTTTATGAACTCATTTATTGAGGTTGTGAACCCTATGCTTCCAGAGGCTTGATTTCATTGTTGGTCGATAATCCTCTTTTTATGTGCTCTTGATATAGCCAGTTATTGGTATTCTTATTTTGAGAGGGTTGTACGAGTTTTTGTTGAGACTCTGATTATGTGTTTTAGCGAGATGGGTAATGCCTCACATGTCATTGGTTGAGATTAATGCTTAGTTCTTTATGGTACAACCCTTGATTTTCATTATGTTTCGAGGTCTTCAGGGAGAGTGGCTCTTCATGGGGGCTGACACCTCAAATAGGAGGAAGGGCTCAGGATAACCCACGTAAGAGTAGATTAATAAGTGAAAACCTAATAATAGAACTAGGGGGATGGGTAGTAAAAACATAATAAGATAATCTTGGATACCTCATCTAGTCATTAGGGCTATCACAGACTAATGGTGGATTGAGAAGGTCGTGGTCGGAAAAGTTGTTACCTTATCCCCAGGAGAGGTTAACGACTCTGCATGAGTCACCCTATGGGGCCGGCGCCTCAGGTAGGAGGAAGGGCCAGGATAACCATAGATGGGGGTTGGTGCCTCATGTTGGAGGAAGGGCCAGGATAACCCATGTAGGCTATGCGATGACACTCTCCACTTGTTTCCCTTATTCTTGTTTTCTTGGTTGCCTCTGGAAGTGTGTTATGATTGTTGTCTTGGAATTACTTTATGAGTGGTTATGGTTGTTGCCTTTGATTTATTTATGATGTTTTATATGGCTTAAGTTGTTGTGATTAAATCTTGGTTGTCATCATTTATGATCTATGTTATCTTTTGATGTTGCTTTTGGAGTTATTGTACTATGTTTTCTCTATTGGAGTTAGTCTTGTGGCATTCTTGGTTGCGGTTACTTCCTTGTCACCTTTGAACATGGGGGTGGGTTTTTCTAAAACCCACATGGTCGGGTGGAACGTGCTCCACACCCATTGGGTTGCCCATCAGTGTTCGTTCTTCACAGTATTCTTCAGATGGAGCTTGTACCAGATATTCATCTTCTATTTCAGACATTAATTATACTATGTATTCATCCCACATGTATGGGAGGTTTTATTGTACTTCATTTATTGTGAACTTGTAATGTATTAAAAGATGGTGTATTGTAAATACACCCTTGTATCCATTCATGATTTATGAGATTTATTATGGTTGTATCATGTGATGTTTCTATACTTATACTTATGGATACATTTTGAAAATGGGTATTGTAAGTTTATGATGGATGTAAGATTAGTTATGTTATTTAGCCTTATGTGTAATCTTTCGTTATGAGTTTGTTTATGCGATGTGACCTCACCTGCCCCAAAGGACTCGATGTTTATGATGTTAATGTGTAATGTAATTATGTTTTGATGGTTCACAATTATGTGTACTTTTTATTATTAAAAAAAAATGTGTGTGCATTGTTTGTCCTTTGGGATATATATATATATATACACACACCGATAAGTGTAATATACAATGGCATAAACGGGGAGGAGTGGGATGTGTGTAAACAATTTTTTTTAACTTTTTTCACAAAACTACTAAAATGGCAAAATACATTAGACAAATGATACAATGTAAATCTAGACCATTAATTATTAAGTTTTAGATCTAATGGTGGATATTTTGTTGGCCTGTCTTTCCCTAGAATGTAATCCTATTTTATGAGGGCGATGTATTACGACTGTGATAGAGAGAGACTGTGATGTATTCTGAGAGTCTTATAGTAGTTGTGTTCTCTCTTGATCTTTGAGTGGTGATACTCTTGTGAGAAGCTTGCTTTGCAAGTATATTGTAATCTTTGTGATTTACTAAATAATATATTGGGTGGATTTTGGAGTGTGGGGTTTTTCTCCTGAAAGGGTTTTCCCCACGTAAATCACTGTGGCATGGTATGTATGATATTTGTGTTTATTTTTATTTAAATTTTTGTAACTCTTAAAGATCTGTAAAAGTTTTTGTATTATTCTCCTCTCAAGATTAGTGTAGGAAGTTGTTCTGCTACCTTAGCTTCCTTACAAGTGGTATTAGAGCTTGATCACCTTTGGTTTCGGTTGTGTTGTTGGATTTTTTGAACTAATCCAGATTTGAGTGGGAACTTGTGTAGAAGAAACTTTGTGATCTTGTTGCAAGAATTTTCAGATGGCAAGTTCATCAAGGAGATTAGAGGTGGATTTTTTTTTGGAAATAATTTTGAGATGTGGAAGCTAAAGATGGAGGATCTATTGATAGATCAAGATTGTGGGATGCTATTGATGAGAATGTTTCAAGGCCTACAGATCCTACTCAGGTTGCTCAATATGATGTTATGGACCGTAAATCCAAGGGTCTAATCAGATTGTGTTTGGAAAACTCTATTTTAATTAATGTCAATGAGGAGACCTATGCACAAAATACTATGGATGAAGTTTGGTGAGATGTATTAGGCCAAATCTTTAGTGAACAATATTTTCTTGAGGAAGAAGTTGTTTTCCTTGAGAATGGAAGAGGGTGGACGAATCATAGATCACCTAGAAGCATTCAATATGCTAGTGACTCAGTTGGCATCAATTGGTGTCAAAATGGACGAGGAGGAGAAATGTTAGATCTTGCTTTGTTCTTTTCTTGATTCATGGGATTCTCTTGTTATGGCTATTGGGAGTACTGTAATTTTGAAGACTGAAGATGTGGTGGGTTCTTTTCTTTCTAAAGAGATAAGGAGGAAGGTATCCATCACTGACAAGGAGGCCCTAAATTTTCATGGAAGACATAAGGAAAAGGGAAAGAAGAATGAGAAGCATGATAAATCCTAGTCTAGGGGGAGATCTAAATCTCTTGGAAAGTCCAAAGTTATTTGCTAGAACTGTGGTAAGCCTTGACATGTTCATAAGGAATGCAAAGAAGAAAAGAAGAAATTGGATTCTGATTTTGAGTCCAAGAAGGAAGATGGCGACACATTCATTCAACTTTGGAAACTCGCGCAGGTAATGGTGCATGGTTAATTGAATTAGGTGCATCTTTTCATATGACCTTTAATAGAGATTGGTTTTGTGAATATGAAGAATTTGATGGAGGTAAGGTGTACTTGGGTGATGATTCTCATTTAGGCATTGTTGGTCCTGGTAAAGTTAAAATCAGGTTTCTTGATGGTAGAATAAAAATGATTAATGGTGTGTTGCATATCCCCGAATTAGCATGAAATCTATTATTTGTAAGTGTATGTGCAGGATCATGATGGGCCAAAAAGTGGCGATATGATGGGTATGTGTAGGGTATGTGGCCGACGACTTTTTTTTACCCAAAATTGACGAAACGAAAAGGGTTTTTAAAGGAGATTCTCAGATTTCTACCAATATAAATTTCCACTAAAGTCTTGATTGATAGGTTGATTGAAAAACATCTATAGCTTTCAAATGGTATCACATTTTTTTAATCTAAAACATGCACCACACTCTATGCTTCGCATACTATAGGATTAAAAAGGAAAAAATGAATTTCATGAAGTTTTGACCAAGTTAAGGTGGTTAGACATACATGTTTTTATATTTTTTAAAATTTGTAATAAAAATTAATAATTAATTATTTACTTGGAAAAAAATTATAAAAAATATGCATCACATCAAGACATGAGTCCTCTACTTATATCTAAAATATTATAAAAAATTATTATCATTTTATTGTGGTTAGGGTGGTCAGACAGACACCTACTTATTTTTCCCCTGAAATTTAAGTACTACTACATTGAAATTTCAAATTTTCACCAAATAGATTTTTAAAATAAATAAATCTAGTAGTTTAGAAACTACATTCAATTTGCTACATATTCTATTCTTATATATTTTTGAAATAATATAGATAACTTATTCAAATTTTTATGTCAAGTTGCCTAGCTCTGATTTTTCTGAATTTTTTGTCACTTAAGGGCCTATTTTTTCCATGTTGATCCTGCACATACCCGTAAACAAACTAATAGGTGCGAGTGCGTAGGTAGTATTTTCTGATGCAGGATGCAAGATGGTTAGAGGTGCTATGGTGATTGCTAGAGGTGTCAGATATGGCACATTGTATAAGCTTGATGCTTGCACTATTGAGTTCAATAGTACTCTTTGTGAAAAGAAAGTTTGTGGAAGAAGTGAGGGTTTCACCTTCAGTAGATGGTCATGACTTCTGGGAACCTAAGGGTGCTCTTTCTTCTAAAAAAAAGTTAATTGTAGAGAAAAATATGTTATGGAATTGAAGACTTGGCCATGTTGGAGAAAAGGGCCTAAGGACTTTGAAAAATAAAAACTTTGTTGAAGGTTTTTTTATTGTAATCTTGAATTCAATTTTTGTGACATTACATTTATGGAAAACAAAACCATGTTCAGTTTTACTTGAGTTCTCATAAATTTTTTGGTGTATTGAATCTTACTCATTCTGATGTGTTTGGTCTTATAGATGTTCCTTCAATTGGTAAATCCACATATTATGTTTCATTTATTGATGATTATAGTAGGACATCAGTATATTTTCTAAAGAGTAAATATGAAGTTTTCAGTCAATTTAAAGAATTTAAAGCAATGGTTGAGTTGCAAACTAGAAAGAAAATAAAATGTTTAAGGATTGATAATGGCGGTGAATTTTTCTCTAATGATTTTGATAAATTTTGTAAAGATTGCGGTATTCGTAGACAAAAGACTACTCTATATTCTCTACAATAGAATGGAGTTGCAGAAAGAATGAACATGACACTGATGGAGAATGCTAGGAGTATGTTGAGTGGTGCTAGTCTAGAACAAAGATTTTGGGCTGAAGTTGTTGCCACTGCCTGTTACTTGATTAAAAGGTCTCCTACATTAGCTCTTGTTGATAAGATGCCTATAGAGGCATGGTCGGGTCACAAGCCTTCATTAATACATCTTAGAGTTTTTGGTTGTGAGGCATATGCACATGTGCCAAAGGAGAAGTGAACAAAGTTGGAGAATAAGGCTATGAAATGCATCTTCATTGGATATAGTTATGATGTGAAATGATACAAGCTTTGGGAACCTATTGTACAAAAGGTAATATATAGTAGAAGTGTTATTTTTAGAGAAACTAAGCCTTCTTTTGTTACATTGCAACAAGAACAAAGTAAATAAGAAGATTTGATTCACTTTCCTTCTACACTTGAGAAAGTTGAATTGAGGCCCAAGGATAGACAAGAAGTTTAGGAGAGCTCATCTAGCTCTGGATCTTTAGAAGAGGAGGAAGAACCTCTAACTCAACTTGTTCATAGGTCTACAAGGAATAGAAACCACTTGAAATGTATACACCTAATGGTTGGAGATGTATTTTTTATTTGAATACTAACATGGATGAACCCAAATCTATAGAAGAGGCATTAGGTATGGATGATGCAGAATCCTGGAAGATTGCTATGGATGAAGAAATGTCATCTTTGAAAAAGAATGATACATGGGATCTTGTATCATTTCCTAAAGGATGAAAAACCCGTTGGTTGCAAATGGGTGTTCAAGAAAAAGATTAGTTCATATGGAGGTATTGAGAAGTACAAAGAAAGGTTCGTTGCAAAAGGTTACTCTTAAGTTGAGGGTGTTGATTATGGTGAGATATTCTCTCCTATTACAAAAATGACATCCATTAGATTTTTGCTTTCTATTGTTGCTGCTTATAATTTAAAGGTTGAGCAAATAGATGTGAAAACTACTTTCCCTCATGGTGACTTGGAGGAGGATATTTTTATGACACAACTAGAGCACTACGTGGTGAAAGGTAAAAGTAAGTTGGTTTGAAAATTGAAGAAATATTTGTATGGGTTCAAACAAAGTCCTAGGATGTGGTACTAGAAATTTGATACATATGTGTTGAGTTTGGGATTTGAGCGTTCTAAATCAGATAATTGTGTTTATTATAAAATTGATGGTGATCATTTCCTATTTATTGTATTATATGTTGATGATATGTTATTTATTGGTAAAGGGAAAGGTATGATTTCAAAAATGAAATCTCAACTTGCTGCTAAGTTTGAAATGAAAGACCTTGGTGTAGATAGACACATTCTTGGGATGGAAATTAAAAGAGATAGAGAGAACAAAAAGCTATGGCTTTTCCAAAGTAATTATTTATGTCAATTCAATTTTATAGAGATTTAACATGCAAAATTGTAGACCATTGTGTGTTCATGTTTCAGTTGGAACAAAATTATCTATTTCAGATTGTCCAACATCTCCATCAGATATGGAAGACATGAGCAGAGTGCCTTACCAGAGTGCATTTGGAAGTTTTATGTATGCTATGGTTTGTACTAGACCAGATATTACCCAAGTAGTGGGATTTCTTTCTAGATATATATCTAATCCTGGTAGATTTCATTGGGATTGATGCAGGAGCATCCAACAGTGTAGGGAAATCTTGCATCACCCAAAAAAAATGTTTTCTTTATTTTGTTTAGTTGTTTTTGTAGACACTGAAAAATGTCCTAAGTTTGCGAGTGTCATTTTTCTTCCTCATCCTTCGATAATTGAATAATTTTAGTTATTCAATTATGTTTGATCATATTCCTCTATTAATTAAATAATTTTTAATAATTATTTAATTAATTCACTTTCTAATCTTTATTCTATCCTGATCAATTAAAATTATTTAATTGCATCACTAATATATCCCTTTCTTCAATAATTAAATAAATCATTTTTTATTATTTGACCTTTTTATTCTTCTATATTTAAATAATTGTCAAAATTATTTAATTGTGTTTCATTCATCTCTTTTGGATAAATAATTCAAATTAATTATCCATGTCTAATTTCCACCTCCCCATTTAATTAAATTGATTAATTTAATTAAATGCTCCTCTTTTCATTTTCTCCAAATAAATAATTTGAATAAATTATTTATTTGCCACTTGTCCATTTCCTCCACTCTCTCCATTTTTGAATAAATAATTTAAAATAAATTATTTATGCACCACTTGGTCAAAAATGCTTTGTCATAATCCCCTATCACAACATTTATTTATGTCATATCCTGCATGTCCCTGCATGTCTTCCTGTCATGATTCCTCCAAGAATAGCATATTCTTGGTGCATCAATTCTGGACCATTGATCTTGAAATCCTTCTAGAGGATTAATCTCAGCCGTCCATTCAAAGGGTTGTCTATAAAAGCAACCTTCCTTCTCCATTTTCAGCTTAACAACTAATTATCTCCAACTTTCTTACTACCATTTGCAGGTTTTGCACAAGTGTTTCAACAAATCTGAGGGAAAAGTTGCATAACAAGAAGGAGAGCAAGAGAAAGAATCAACCATAATGGGGAGTGATTTCTTTTATGTTTTGCATTTTTGATTATCTCCATTATTTGTTTTCTCTTGTTTGGATGTGGTTTAATAGTTTAGTAGTGTTGGCTGTCACTTTGTCTATGCTATTTGATTTCTAACCCCATCTCACATCTGGTGAACCCGACGTGAATCTTATAATTTTGTAGAGAAATTAGTTTGTTTTCATTATTTTGCAGGATACAGCCAAGAAGTCCTACGAAATCCCGTCATCTTCTTTTGAGCACAGAAAAATGGATGCATCGAATATTTTAAAACATTTTCTGGGTTTTGAAGGTCTATGTCTTAGCTTTCCATAGATATTTATGATTTAAAATTTTGTTTAGTTTTGTGAAAGTTATCACTCTTTTAGTTTGCTGTTTTTATTCAAGTTTTTTTTTGTTTAATAATTTTTTGTTTGTAGCATGTGGCTTTGGAGTGGAGCTCCCAAAAATTGCTTCTTTTGAAGCAACAAAATAATTGAGCTTTCTCGTTGGTCTAAGACATTTATAAAACTACTAATTTGTGGTTTTGCAGCTCCGTTAGTCGAAGACTCATTTCTTAAACAATGTGTTTGTGATTTCTAGTTTAGGAACACTTGTTTTGGTACATTAAAATGAACATGTGCTTGATTTTGTCTGACTATGCTTGAAGGTGGTAGGTGATTATGCTCTCACCTTGTGAAAACTAGGTGATTAGAAAACCAAACCCACCTTATTTTTTGTCACCTTCACGACTTAATAATTGAAGTATCCTCTCCCCTTACGCTTTCGAGCGATCCTGGGTGTAAGAGAAACGATTATTATTTCTAGAAATGGGCCTACCTTAAGGGAAAAAGTACTCACCTTAAGGGATGACCCGACCAGTAATAGACTAAAGCCAAGCCACTTCCATCTGGGATATAAAATGGGTGCTTGAGGAAAGTTCAAGTACCATGAGTGCGGATGTGTCACACGTACGGAGTAGTACTCCCATAAACCCTGTTGAGTGTAACCTCTTCAAGCTGGAGTGCCACCTAATTGGTGATTAATCTCTCGCGCCATGTGTGGCCACTCGAACAGATGCCCTAACTAAACACCTATTATTTTAGAAGCCAACCATTTTCAACCGTTGCTTGGTATAGTGTAGGGTATAGTATCATGCCCGAAGATACTCACTACTGACTCCCTTGAGTAGAGATATCAGTTCTTGGGAAGTGATGACCCAAGAATCCAAAGTTGGTGTGCTCGAATGACGTTAATGAGTCATGGAGGGGAGTCAATGCCACCAAACTTCTAAGCTATCTGCTCTCGAGAAGGAAAGGTGTTTAGCACCAATCCAGGGTATATCGGTGGGCTATATCAAGTATACAAACCCTTGGCCTATTAGGATTGTGCTTGTCTCACGTGTGTTTTCTTACACTAAAACATTGTGCTTGTCAAATTTTCAAACAATATTCACCACATTCACAAATCTGAACATAAACAATCGACTTGGATGATGTAGTTTTGGGTGAGGATAAAGGATTGTGAGATGATTGCATCACTTCATTCAAAGGCTAAATGAGAAACCTAAATCTATGTCCTCAAACAAAAATAATCTTGAGCAATCCTACCATGTCATGCATCTATCTTCATCTCCCATAATTCAAAATAAACCTCATGAGTCTTTCACCCAAGTTAACAAATCTATCCAACCATCCTCTTTCATCATACCATCTCCATTCAATGAGTCATGTCAATCTATTAGTCCAAAGCATGCTAGCATAGACTCCCCTACAAATCAAGATCAAAGTATTGTTTCCATTCCATCCAATGATACCAAAAATTTTCAATGCTCTCCAATCTTTGACCAAGATCCCATCTTTCAAGAACCTCATGATGATCCCCTTATCTCTTTTTGTTTCATTCAAGATGATTCCCTTCCATCTTAAGAGAAAATTATCCTTCCAAGTCCTCCTTCCACCTCATCTAATGAATCCATACCATCTCATGATTCCATCATATCCAATGATCAAGATATGCTTTCCACAAAATATCATGAATCCCTTCCTCATCAAGATCAAGATTTACCTCCTTTCAAGGATACCCTTTCATTCCATGATGATGTTCATCCTTCTCATGATCAATACATGCCTTTCATACCACTTCGTGATGATTCCATACCTAATAAAGAGAAAGCTACTCCATCTCCTACACCTCTTGATCCTTTTCCAAGTCACGATCAAAGTACCCCTTCATCCCCATGTCAAGATCCTATCACCCATCCTAATTCCCCTCATGATCACAATCCTTTACAAGAGTCTATCACCCCTATTCAAGCTATCCATGAACCCCTCACTTTTATCCAAGGTGGTTTACTCGAAGATCTTGTTATTCCTTCCATATCACAACCACCTCACAATGAACTTGCATCTTGTTTCATAAACAATATATATCCCATGGCAAACGAATGTGTCAAAGTATGAACTACAAAGGCAAAGGATTAGACATTCATGAACAAGGTATCCTAGAACCCCTTTATATCCAAGAAAACACATACTATCATGGCCTTGGTTATACACCTCACGCTCAAGACATTGGTATCCATCATAAGTCCATATTCCATCAAAATAAACCTACTTATCCTAGTACATCAAACCTTCCATCTATCCTAGGTCCTTATCCTAGTTCATCAAACCTTTTGTCTATCCTTGGTCCTTATCATCCAAACCCTAGTTCATCAACCCTTCCATCCATATTGGGGCCCTACATCCCTTCATCTCCTATTCATCAAGAACAACAAAGGCACACACCCTTGATTCCATCTCAAAATTCTACCTACATTAACCCATCCATAAGACCTCCATATCATTCATCTCCATCCACCCATCCCATCGCTCTTAGAAGCAATTTGGGTGCCAAATGTCATAAGCTTACATATCAAAATCCGCATGTATCAAAGGATCAACATGTCTCCTTGAAAAGCCATGCAAAAATAAAAGAAAATTTGATCCCAAGTCAAAATAAAAATCCAAAAGGCCACAAAGGCCCATCAAGTCAAAATAAAAATCCAAAAAGCCACAAAGACCCATCAAGTCAAAAGAAAAAAATTCAAAGGCCACAAAGGCCCATAAATCAAGAAGAAAAATTTCAAAGGCCACAAAGGCCCATAAAGCAAAAAGAAGAATCTCAAAGGCCACAAAGGCCCATGAATAAAAAATCAAAGTCAAAAGCTATGTGGATTTCTAAAAGTCTCGTAGAAGCAATAAAATCTAAATTGGCATCCAAATTTGCTAATCCAAAAGTTTCCCCCTATCATCCATCTAAAAACCTATCATCTTCCAAATTCATTTTTCCTCCATCGCTCCACCACCCTTCAAGGTGTGTGCTGATGTTGATCTTTCCATCCTTTCCATCCTTTTCATCTATCCATCAACAAGCCTTCCAACCTCCTATCCATTATCCAACATCCATCCCCCATTATCCTCCTTTAATCCAAACATTTGCATAAGTCCTTAGCTTCTTCCATCATACCATTAGTATACCTATGTTTATGAGTCTAATCCTTCTTGCCATGGTTTATAAGAGCACATATTCGAGGGATATTAGTCACTAAACTTGATGCTTGATTCCTCCCTCCATCTCCCTATCATGCATATATTACCTTCCATATTCATTTATCCCTATCCATATCCTATCTTCCATATTCCTCTTGTACTCTACACTTGGGGGCAAGTTTCATCCATCCTGTCATTCATATCCATTATCCTCTTTACATTCATCCTTTACCTTTCCACCTTTGATCTTGACAAGGTTAAGGATCTTCTTGAACATCATATATCTTATCATATACACTTTATCCATATCTTTCGTACCATATCCTTCATAGTATCCATATTCCACCATCCTATCTTAATGCATCCTTTCTTCCCTTCCTTGGTCTTGATGAGGAATAGGAGAAAAATACTTAGGCATTGTGTCCATATCTTATCGATCTTGATCATCCTATTCATTATCCTTATCTTTGCATTCTTCCATTCCATATCTCCTAGCTTATCCAAATCCATGTCCCATTTCCTTCCTTTGTTCTTGATGAGATTAGGGGCAAAATTACAGATGTATGCTTTGGATTCCCTTTCATATCCTTAAGTGTTACCATTCCATCATAGTTCACATCCTTATCATTTATCCATGATTAAATTACCTCCATTGTTGGTCATCATGTTCCTTTGCAACCTTGAATCTTATCATGTGAATCATATTTGAGCCTAGCTATAAAACATTATCCAATCCTCATATTCTTTTGCCAATCAATCATAAACAATCATCAATCTTATCATACTTAGAGGAATCAGTGATCCTAAGTACTTATCATCATCATTCCTTATGGAATCGATCATTCCTGGCATCCAATCAGCGAACCATTATCATATTTTGACAAAGGATATGTTGCTTGTGTGACATGTTTTGCAGTGAATCTATCATTTTGATCTATCATTAATCCATGGTTGCATTACCTCTACTATGGAAGATCTTATTCCTTCAATCAGTCATATCACATTTCATTTCACTCCATCTTTAAATCTTGAAAAAATTCAAAACAAATCATAAAATGTCCTGAAAATAAATAAATAAATAAATAAAAAAATCATAAAATGTCCTGAAAAAATCCAAAAAAATCATAAAATGTCTTGAAGAAATAAAAAAAAAATCAAATATTCTAAAAATTCCAAAAAAATCAAAAATTCCAAAAAATAGTGACACTTTCAAATCACCACACAGCTTTGAACTTCAAAAAAATCAAAACATGCAAGTGTTGACAACTAAGCAAACATTATAACATATCTATCAACCCATCTTACAAACCCAACCGAACGCATAAACTGTAACAAGAATCAGTTCCACATCGAAGCATGATCCATGTTTGTTTGTTTATCTTTGATTGTTTTATGATTTTATCTTTGGTGACATGCCTTTTAGCTTCTCCAGGATGTCTTTGACTAGAGAGGCAAGGATGGGGCATGTTCATTTGTTTGTTTTTTGTGGATTATTTCTTATTCACAAGATGACTCATCTTAGGACATGGTTGTATAAAACCATCGAGGACCTATGAGTCTAATGTGGATGAGAGCATTCCTTGTGTGATATTGTCTTCCATGCAATAAGTATTCAGGTCATCTAAGGTTCTTATACCTAGATGCTTATATTTCATTACTCAATAAAAATGCAAACAGTATTCAGGTCATCTAGATGTTCATGTTATCTAGACGCTTATACTAGTTTGCGACATAATAAGCCCGATGATGATAAAATCACTTAAAAGGGTACAAGAGGCTTCATCACCTTCATTCTCTTCCATCTTGCATTTCATTTTCTTCATCTTTCTTGTCGCAGAGAAATCAATCAATTGCTTAACTCACTGATATATGTCTCTTGAATCAAATCTCAAATCAATCAACTTGCTTCTTGAAATTTCATGTCCCCTAATCAATCAGTCCAATCAATCATTGCATTAGCTTGTCTTGCGTAAGCATCATTCTCAATCAGCTTAATCAGCTCAATCAGGTTCATCAGCTCATCAACCTGGCTATATTGATCGTTTCCATCAATTGTTCAGTTATGTCCATCAACTTTGCATTTTCATCAAAATTTACATCACCGCTTTATCACTTGCGCAATATCAGGTATCTAATCACTTTCTAGACATCTATCGGGAGATTAATCTTCTTACAATCTGTTTGATCAATCTCTCGAGGGGGCATATCATTCTTATCATAATCCTTACCAAGATATCTTTGGGGCATGTATCAGTTGATCAATATTTTTCTTTGAAACAATGCGACAAGCTACATTGTCTCAAAGAGGGGCAAAATGTAGACACTGAAAAATGTCCTAAGTCTGCAAGTGTCATTTTTCTTCCTCGTCCTTCGATAATTGAATAATTTTAGCTATTCAATTATGTTTGATCATATTCCTCTATTAATTAAATAATTTTTAATAATTATTTAATTAATTCACTTTCTAATTTTTATTCTATCCTGATCAATTAAAATTATTTAATTGCGTCACTAATATATCCTTTCTTCAATAATTAAATAAATCATTTTTTATTATTTGACCTTTTTATTCTTCTATAATTAAATAATTGTCAAAATTATTTAATTGTGTTTCATTCCTCTCTTTTGGATAAATAATTCAAATTAATTATCCATGTCTAATTTCCACCTCCCCATTTAATTAAATTAATCAATTTAATTAAATGCTCCTCTTTTCATTTTCTCCAAATAAATAATTTGAATAAATTATTTATTTGCCACTTGTCCATTTCCTCCACTCTCTCCATTTTTGAATAAATAATTTAAAATAAATTATTTATGCACCACTTGGTCAAAGATGCTCTGTCATAATCCCCTGTCACAAAATTTTATTTTGTCATAGCCTGCATGTCCCTGCATGTCTTCCTGTCATGATTCCTCCAAGAATAGCATATTCTTGGTGCATCAATTCTGGACCATTGATCTTGAATTCCTTCTAGAGGATTAATCTCAGCCGTCCATTTAAAGGGTTGTCTATAAAAGCAACCTTCCTTCTCCATTTTTAGCTTAATAGCTAATTATCTCCAACTTTCTTGCTACCATTTGCAGGTTTTGCACAAGTGTTTCAACAAATCTGAGGGAAAAGTTGCATAACAAGAAGGAGAGCAAGAGAAAGAATCAACCATAATGGGGAGTGATTTCTTTTATGCAATAATAGCAATCAGACACCGAATCAAAAGTTATGGCCTTGCGAAGTTGGTCCTCAAAAAAGTGAATTTTATAAAAAAAATTCTTCCTAGGCCAGAAATCAAATGGCGAGACTTTTGGCGCCAAAACAAAAGGGGAAATTTGAACTTTCTAGAACATTCTAGGGTGGTTATTGGGGAAAATAAAAAGGGTTAATTGGGGGTTGTAGAAGGTGGCCCTGATAGTGCAGATTGTGGCTCTGAATAGTATATTTTCTTTTCAGAGTTGATTTTGTTGTAATGAATCAAGCCCATGAGGTTGTAGCATGTAAGCTTTGAATCTGTAATTTCATTTTATGAAAATAATTGAAAGTGAGTCATTTTTCTGTCTTGCATTTTCTGTGTTGGTATCTGTTGTTGTGATTTCTGTGGGTTTTGGGTAGTGTGGCCCTCATCAAGTGGTATTAGAGTAGGAGTTCTTGAGCCTGTAACAGAGTGCCGAATGTGAGGCACTTACATCAGGACCTATGAGTGTGGGTTGAGTTCAAGATGCCTCCAAGACTTGCCTAGTATGGCAGAGGTAGAGGCTAAGGTGGTGGAAAAGAGATCCACCTAGAGATGAAATCAGAGCCCTTCGAAGGCAGTTAGAAACCTTGCAACAAGAGGTTCAAAGAAAAGATTTGCAATGAGACAAAGATGACAGTGAAGATGAAATGAAAGAGATAATGGAAGAGGAAGAGAAAGATCCAATGGATCATGGAGAAAGAAGATTGTTGCGAGTGATCTCAAACATTGGGAAGAGACCTAAAATGGAGGTTTCAACTTTTAGTGGAAATCTAAATCCTGAAGAATTGATTGATTGGATCAATGATATGGAGGAATTTTTTGAGTTTGAGGAGATTGAAGATCCTCATAGAGTGAGGTTTGCAAAGACAAAATTAAAAGGTCATGCCAGTATATGGTGGAAAGAGGAAGACAAGGGAAAGATAAAATTTTCAGATGGGATAGAATGGTGTCAAAATTGAAGAAACAATTTATTCTAGTCGATTATGAATTGGAGCTTCTCAAGAGGATGTAGAGCTTGAAGCAAGGGACAAGGATGGTGAAAGAATACACAAAGGAATTTCACAAGGTCCTGATTCAGATAGTACATTCTGAGGCAAATAAAGATAAAGTTGCTTGTTATATTAATGGTTTGAAGCCAAGCATACAGGAAGAATTGGCACTGGTAAGAATGACCACCATTGAAGATGCTTATCAGTTTTCTCTAAAGGTTGAAGAACGACTGAACAAGAGGTTTGAGAACAAATAATGAGGTGGAGGATGTGGAGGAAAGACTAGTGGATGGTCATATGGAGGTCAAAATGAAGATCAAAAGAAGGGTGAAGGATCTAGTAGCAACCAGAACCAAAAAGGAGATAACACCTACAATCCTTGTGATCAAAATAATGGAGATGAAAGAGGAAGGGGAAGATCTGGATGAGGACTGGGAAGAGGAGGCTTCCATGGAACCTGTTTCCAATGTGGAGAAGAAGGACATAAAGCCTATGAGTGTCCTCAACATCAAGGAAGGACAAATAAAAGACCTGAGGGTAATGCACGAGTTGCACATGTTGATGAAGATGCTGATTCTTCACATTCTGAGTGTGCAGAAAGAAGAGCAGTTCTTGTTATTAGAAGATCCTTGCTAAATGAGGAGAATAATCCAACTCAAAGGAATAATTTATTTCACACCAGATGTAAATGTGAAGGTAAAGTTTGCAATGTTATTATTGATGGAGGTAGTACCAATAACCTTGTTTCAGAAGAAATGGTTAGTAAGTTGTGGTTGGAGAGAAGAAGGCATCTGAACCCATACCAAATTGCTTGGTTGTAGAAGGACCATAAAGCCTTGGTAAATGAACAATGTCTAGTAAAGTTCATGATTGGAAATTACCATGACAAGGTATTGTGTGATATTATGCCTATGGATGTTTGTCATATGTTGTTAAGCAGACCATGGCAGTTTGATTGATGAGAAATACATGATGGACATGCAAACACCTATTCTTTGACAAAGGATGGAGTTCATCATAAGTTGAAGCCCTTGAAAGAGGCAAAGGAAAAGGTATGTAGTAATGTAAGAATTTGTTTGGTTGATGGAAGAAAGTTTCTAGAAGGTATGAAGCATGAACATATGTGTTTTGCATTGATCCCTAGAGTTGATAAAGAAGATACTACTGAGGTGCCTGTAGAGGTTTCAGATTTGTTGAATGAGTTTCAAGCTATTATTTCTGATAACATACCTAAAGTTTTGCCTCTTGTAAGAAAGATTAGTTATCAGAGGGACTTGATTCTTGAAGCCAATTTTTTGAATAAGGCAACTCATCGTATGACTCTAGCAGAGAGTGAAGAGTTGAACAGACAAGTGCAAGAGTTGTTGTGGAAAGGATTGATTCGAGAGAGTTTGAGTCCATGTGTAGTACCTATAGTACTAGCACCAAATAAGGATGGGGAATGAAAAATGTGCACAGATTCTAGAGCCATCAACAAGATCACCATCAAGTATAGATTCCTCTTGCTAAGGATGGATGAAATTATGGATTGTTTGAGTGGAGCTGAGTACTTCACGAAGATAGATTTGAAGAGCGGTTATCACCAGATCCATATTAGAGAAGGAGATGAGTGGAAGACAACATTTAAAACCAAGGAGGGCTTGTACGAGTGGGTGGCATGCCTTTTGGGCTAACTAATGCACCAAACAATTTATGCGGCTTATGAATGAGGTATTGAAAGAATTTTTGGGAAAATTTGTTATTGTTTATTTGGATGATATTTTGACTTTTAGTAAGACATTGGAGGAGCACTTGATGCATATCTGAAGAGTTTTTAAGAAGCTAATGGAGGAGAAGTTGTTGATTAATTTGAAGAAATGTAGTTTTGTGAAGAGAGAATTGGTGCATCTGGGATTTGTTGTCTTAGCAGAGGGTCTCAAAATGGATCCAGAGAAGGTGAGAGTTATCATTGAATGGCCTACTCCAAGGAGTGTTATGGAGATAAGATAGTTTCATGGTCTAGCAAGCCTTTACAGAAAGTTTATTAATAATTTAAGTAGTATTTATGCACCTCTAATTGAAGCAATGAGAGGGGATAGAAAAGAGTTTAAGTGGACTACAAGAGTAGCCAAAAGTTTTGACATGTTGAAGAAGAAAGTTACTGAGCAACCTATTTTGGCACTTCCAAATTTCAAGAAGGTTTTTTAGGTAGATTGTGATGCTAGTGGCACTGCCATATGAGTTGTTTTGAGTCAAGAAGGTAAGCCTGTTGCCTATTTTAGTGAGAAGTTAAAAGATGCTAAGAAGAAATATTTTATCTATGATCAAGAGTTTTATGCTATAGTTCAAGATTTGAAGAAATGGAGACACTATTTGTTTCCAAAAGATTTTTTTTTATATACTGATCACCAAGCTTTACAGTAGCTCAATAGTCAAGGAAAGTTGAATCAAAGGCACTTAAAATGGGTTGAGTTTTTGCAAAGTTATACTTATGTTTTGAAGCACGAGAGTGGAAGGTCAAACAAAGTTGGAGATATCCAAAATTTGTTGAATGCAAAATTTGTTGATAAAGATGTATATAAAGGTTTTTGGGTTCAATGAACTCAAGAGTTTGTATCCAGAAGATCCAGACTTTGTAGAAGCTTGGAAGGCTTATTTGGAATTTGTTACATTGGATAGGACGAGATGGTTGGATTTCATAATCCAAGATGGGATGTTGTTTAGAGGAAGCCAATTGTGCATTCCAAGGAGTTCTATGAGAGAGAATCTAATCAAGGAGAAGCATAGTGGAGGATTGGTTGGACATTTTGGTTGAGAAAATACCATTGCTCTTGTCAGTGAGAATTATTATTGGCCATAGTTACAACAAGATGTGAAGAATTTTGTATAAAGTTATAGAGTATGTCAGATGGAAAAAGTAACAAGTCAGAATACTGGATTATATCAGCCATTACTTGTACCTAAGAGGCCATGAGAGGGTATTAGCATGGATTTTTTTCTTGGATTGCCAAGGACACAAAGAGGGAATGATTCCATATTTGTGGTGGTGGATATATTTTCAAAGATGGCACATTTCATTCCATGTTATAAGACTAGTGATTTTGTTCATGTTGCAGAATTGTTTTTCAGAGAGGTGGTGAGACTACATGGTCTACCAAAGAGTATAGTTTCAGACAAAGATACAAAATTTGTTGGTTATTTCTGGAGGACATTATGGAAGAAGTTGAAGAAAAATTTAAAGTTTAGTTTTGCACACCATCCACAGACAGATGGACAAATGAAGGGGGTGAATAGGAGTTTGGGCAACTTGCTAAGATGCTTAGTTGGAGATAAGACCAAGGGATGGGATTTTATTATACCACAGGTAGAATTTTCTTACAATAATTTTGTCAATAGGAGCACTGGTAAATCACTGTTCTAGATTGTATATGGGAGTAGTCTAAGAACTACTTATGAACTAAGAAAGATGGATAAGGGGGAGAAGAGTAGTGCTGATGTTGAAGATTTTTTTGAGCACCTAAAGAATTTGTATGAAGAGGTGAAGAAACATATCAATAAGATGAACTCACAATATAAGGATTAGGCAGATCAGAAAAGGAGGTATAAGGAGTTCCAACTAGGAGATGAATTCATGGTTCATTTGCGAAAGAAAAGGTTTCTAGTTGGTACATACAACAAGTTAAAGATGAAGAAGTTTGGACCATGCAAGATCTTAAAGAAGCATGATTCAGGAAATGCTTATGAGGTAGAGTTGCCTAATGGAATAAACATTTCTCTTGTGTTCAACATTGTTGATTTGACAGAGTATCATGAAGGTGATATGGAGGAGGGGCCGATAAAAGAACAGTGGAAAATTCCAACACCTACTTCAGAGAAGGAAGAGATAAAGGAAATCTTGGATAGCCATGTGGGTAGAAGCACACGAAACAAGAAATATGTAGAGTACTTGGTGAAATGGAGAGAAAGGCCTGCTGAAGATTCATCATGGTTATCTGAGGCTGAGGTTAACCATCTTGGTTTCCCTCTAACTCTTGAGAAGTGATAGGGTCACTTTTCAAATTACCCTAGGTGTTTGATGTAGGAGCATCCAACGGTGTAGGGCAATCTTGCATCACCCAAAAAAAATTGTTTTCTTTATTTTCTTTAGTTGTTTTGAGTCCCATGATGGCATTTAGGGGGTATAAGACTACTAGGCATCAAAAATAGCAAAAACCAGACACTTACTATTTTTAGTAAGTCGGCCTAAATGGGCTTGTATGGACGTGAAAATTTACCCCACAAAGTAGAGCTGAAAAACATTTCCAATTGCGAAAGAATCACCTCAATACCTTGCACGGTTTGGGAGAAATTATAGTTTTTGTCTAGGGAAATTTCTCCAATGCAACTTCAAATTCAGATATAAACCTTTAGAGGCCCTGAAATAGCTCAAAAAGTGGTTGAACTAACCTATGGTGGATTCACATGTTGTAGAGCTCATTGAGAGTTTTCCAATGATATGCAATAATAGCAAATCAAACACTCATTAAAAGTTATGGCCCTGCGAAGTTGGTCCTCAAAAAAGTGAATTTTATAAAAAAGTTCTTCCTAGGCTAGAAATCAAATGGTGGGACTTTTGGTGCCAAAACAAAAGGGGAAATTTGAACTTTCTAGAACATTCTAGGGTGATTATTGGGGAAATAAAAAAGGTTAAGTTGGGGTTGTAGAAGGTGGCCCTGATAGTGCAAATTATGGCTCTGAATAGTAGATTTTCTTTTTAGAGTTGATTTTGTTGTAATGAATTAAGCCCATGAGGTTGTAGCATGTAAGCTTTGAATCTGTAATTTCATTTTTTGAAAATAATTGAAAGTGAGTCATTTTTTTGTCTCGCATTTTCTGTTTTGGTATCTGTTGTGATTTTTGTGGGTTTTCGGTAGTGTGGCCCTCATTAGGGATGCAGTCAAAAAGGTCTTCAAATATTTACATAGTACCTCAGATCTCCTTATGTTATCATAGTAATGTGACTGAAGACTAGATTTCCCTTGATATTCATCGTTATGTGGATTTAGACTACACAGGTGATATTTATAGTAGATGATCCACTAGTGCTAATGTGTATACATTATTTAGTGGTGCAATTAGTTAGATGATTAAGTGATAGGCTATGGTTGCTTTGTTTACTACTAAAGCAGAGTATATGGAAGCTACTCATGCTTGTAAAGAATCCATTTGACTTATATGCTCAAATATTGGAATAAAACAAGGTGCAGTGACAATTTATTGCGACAGTCAAAGTGTGATATGTCTAGCTAAGAGCCTGAAATTTCATGCCATGGCCAAGCACATTGATGTACAATATCATTTCGTTTGTGATATGGTCGAAGATGGTAGGGTGAAGCTAGTTAAGGTAGAGACTTTGATGAATGTTATTGATTCTTTAACTAAGCCTGTGAGCATAGAGAAGTTCAGATGTGTTTAGAGATTATGGGCCTTTCGGCCCCTAGCAATTAAGAGACAATATTTACTCCCTCTGTTGCTCTTGCAAGGTGTTAGACAAGTGGGAGATTTTTTAGAAAATTGTGTCTCAACCTTGCAATTTTATAATGGTGTTATTGTTGATAGGATATATATATGAATATATATATATGAATATATACATATATATATATATACATATACATATATATATACATATATATACATATATATACATATATATACATTTATATACATATATATACATATACATATACATATATATACATATACATATATATGTATATACATATACATATATATACATTTATATACATATACATACATATACACATATATATATATACATACATATATATATATACATATATATATATATATATATTTCCTAGTTACACCGATAGGTGTAATATACAATGGCATAAAGGGGGAGGAGTGGGACGCGTGTAAACAAAATTTTGTTAACTTTTTCATGAAACTACTAAAATGACCAACATACATTAGATAAATGCACAATGTAAAATCTAGACAGTTAATTATTAGGTTTTAGATCTAATAATGGATACTTTTTGGCCTATTTTTCCCTAGAATGTAATCCTATTTTATGAGGGCGATGTATTATGACTATAGTAGAGAGAGACTATGATGTATTCTGAGAGTCTGATAGCAATTGTGTTGTCTCTTGATCTTTGAGCGGTGATACTCCTGTGAGAAGCTTGCTTTGCAAGTATATTGTAATCTTTGTGATTTATTGAATAATATATTGGGTGGTTTTTGGAGTGTGGGATTTTTCTCCCGAAAAGGTTTTCCCCACATAAATCATTGTGTGATGGTATGCATGATATTTGTGTTTATTTATGTTTAGATTTTTGTAACTGTTAAATATTTGTAAATTTTTTTGCATTATTCTCCTCTCAAGATTAGTGTAGGAAGTTGTTTCACTACCTTAGCTTCCTTATAGAGGGTAGGGTTCAATTGGATACATACTATCACTAAAATAATTGAACACTTGAAGATGAAAAGTAACCAAGGATTTAGTGTTAGTAGTTGTTAATTTTGGGAGAATGTTTTAAGTAGATTATAATGCCAATAGAACCAAAATCAGTGTTATGCTAAGTCAAGAGGGTGGAATAAGAATATAATCTAGTGATATTTTAATCAAGGATAACAAAAATTATTTTATTTGTGGCCAAGTATTCTACACCATAGAGAAATAGTTATTCAAATCGAGGCATTAATTATTATTTTTAAGAGTTTATATTGTTCAAAAACTATCGTGAACTAAATTTCATCAACAACTAGGTAAAGCTAAACTAGAGGCACATGAGGTGGGTTTAATACATGGGAAATATTGGTGTACCTATTTTTGAGTTTATGTTGGATCCATAGGCCCATTCAATGACTAATTCATATTGGGGTACCTATTTTTTAGATAGTACTTGTCTATCTCATAAATTTTGATAAGGTAGAACCTCATTGATGAGTTACATAATGGTAGACTCAAAGGATATTTTGGTGTAAATTGGAAACAAGCCATTCTATAGGAGTACTATTGGACTAACTTGTAAAATATATGCACATATTTATTGAACAATATATACTTACATATTTTTAGATAATGCGAAATAATTCATGATGCCATCACATAGCAATAATTTTTTTCTCTTTAATACTAAGATATCATGCACATTTGAAATCAACACTATTCCAAACTTCCATCACATTACATTGTGATATAGCAATAATTCATCTTTCTCATTTCATTCAATGAAATGTTACATCCTTTCCAAAGAAATGATTTCAAATGTTGATATCTAAAGGCCTCACAATGGGAAACAAATGATATTTACAAATTATTATCCTTGAAACAAGCCATTCTATAGGAGTACTATTATACTAACTTGTAAAATATATGCACATATTTATTGAACAATATAAAAATGTCAAGTAGTGAAGGGAGTTGTGCAAAAAAAAAGAATGCACAAGCCAATATCCATACTGGAAAGACCATGTGAGGTTTTATTTATGGATTTTATCATTGGATTGCTTCACATGTAGAAATTTAATGAATCAAACATTTTGGTTGCTAGCAAATTCTCAAACGTAATGCATTTAATTCCTTTCTAGTAGATACATAATGAATAAAGCAATATGAAGTGAGTTGTGTAGAGTATAAGACTATAAATTCCATTGTCAATGACAAAAATATATCAGGAGTTGTATATAGATTTTTTCCTTGGCTTGTCTCACATATAGAAATTTAATGAATCAATCATTTTGGTTGCTAACAAATTCTCAAAGATAGTGCATTTAATTCTTTGATAGAAGATAAATAATGAGTTAAGTATTATGAATTTTGTCTCCAACAAGATCATGTGGTTACATGGGTTTCCACAAATAATTAATCAAAATAGATATACCAAGTTTCTTATTCATTTTTAATGCACCATGTTGAAGAGGATGGGAAAACATATCAATTATGATTCTTCATATCATCCATAGATAGGAAAAATAAAGGATTATAATTAGAGTCTTGAAAAATTGCTTAGATATTTGGTAGGAGAGAAGCTTATGTAGTGGGAATTTATGTTATAATAGGGAAAAATTGTGTACACCAACTCAGTGAATATGTTTATAAGAAATATATAATTAAAAGTGGTGTATGGAACATCTCTACATGGTATCACAAAATTATTTAAGGTGAAAGGTGACAAGAATGTAAGCATAGAAGCTAAGGAATTCACACAAAATATAGATGTTTAAGTGTAATTCAAGAATTAGCTAGAGGAGAGAAACACACAGTACAAGTTACACATAAATCAACATCAAATAAAGATCACTTACTCAAAGTGTGTGTTAGTCATGAAAATTGTAATATTAAGTCATTCAAGATAGGTCCATATTTTTATAAGTAGGTTTTGTAAATACTAAATATCCTTGTAATTATTTAATTTAATAATATATTTTTAAAATGGCCTCTCACAAAATTATGTCACCCTTGAAGGAATCTTTAAGGTTCCCTGTTTCATGCATTGTAACACTTGGATTTAATGGTATTCTCATATGTAAGAGAATCTATGTTATGTGTAAGATCATTGATGATGGAGGTTACATATGAGTCCTCGATGGAGCATATTTTGCAACTATTTATAATATTCTTAAGATCATATCGAATCAAGGCACAATTAGGTTTGTAATTTGGTATACTATAATGCACTTTAGGGAAAATGTGAGATAAATTATCTATGTGAGCTAGATACTTGTGCACACCAGATACTTGTGCACACAACTTTAGAAGAAAATGATTAGGATAAAATCTATGCACAAAACACACAAAAAATACATGTGCAATATAAGACTTGCACATGAAACACATATTCTGGGTGATGCAAGATTGCATGACCACTAAGATGCTCCTACATGACATGCTAGTTGCTACTAACAAAGTATGAACTCCACATGGTCATGTTCTAATTAGTCATAGTAATGAAATGCAATAAAAATTAACTAAAATGGATATATATATATATTAACAACTAGTTTTAATTAGAGGATTTGATTTTATTAATAGTATAATTATAATAGCTTTATAATTAATATTATATGAATTTATTATTATTCTATAGATTATTTTATATGATTATATATATATCAAAATTTATTAAATTTTATGTATTTTCTTCTTACTTATCTTCCTTTCTTATGTCTCATTCTTTTTTTCATATTGAAGTCCTCTTTCTTTAATTTTTAAGTTTTTTAATTCTATTCTTCTCTTTCTATTTCAATTTTTAATTATTATTTTTCTTATTTTCTCTCCTATTCTCTTCTCTCAAATTTATTTATTGATTTTCAATTTACTTTTTTTATCTCTCTTGATTTTGGTGCCCTATTCACTCCTAACATTCTCTCCCCCCTTCCTTTTAAGAAAATTGGGTCTGCATCTAACCATTTTTCATCTCCTTATGCACTCTATCATCCTGATGATGGATCACTGAGTGTGATCTGAAACGTTGATGAAAAAACTCAAACACAATCTAATACCTAGAAACAACAAATCTTAAAAATTAACTAGTCAAACCTCTTATGATGGAAGATTTGAAAACAAACATAAGTTGTTTTCCAATTAAAATTTAAGTGTATGAGGCATATGATCAAAATTAGATTGATTAAATGTTAGAGTAGAATGTTCTTAAATTAAATTTACCTTTTGAGGACATAGTTAATGGTAGTAAGGATTATCTAGAACATGTTAGCCTTAGGATCCTTGTAGGATCAAATTTCCTTCTTTCATGGGTGTTTATTTATCTAAGATTCATGTAGATCAGTAGGTTGGTGACGAGGGTGCTAACTTGAGACACAAAATATCACACACAAAAATTAGAGAATATTATTGTAGTTTCCTAACAAGGGTGCTAACCCAAGACACAAAATATCACACACAAAAACCAAAGAATATTAGTGTATTCAAAATAATGAAATGCTTACATGCAGAGGATCTCAAATAACTCCTTTTCCATTTGGAGCCAAAAACAACATTCAAATTATGAGTTTTAGCAGTTTGGTGCTGAAAATTATAATTTGAAATTCAAATTTTAAAACAACATCCAAAAAATAGCACATTTTTGAAAATGCACCAACTTCTGGGACCCATAACTTTTGATCCGAGATTCTGTTTGATGAACTGTTTGAACCGTTGGAAAGGTCTCAGAGTGAAGAACACACTAAGGACCAGCCCTGCCAATTTTGATGATTTCTGGGTCTGTACAGGACCATTTAGTGCTTCAAACTAGACTCAAAAGATTTTTCAAGGAAAAAATCAAAAACTGAAACTTGAATAACTTTCAAACTGGGAATGATCTTGACTTGATTCTTTCATCAAAGTGGTTATTTTTCTGTCTTGAAGCTTCCATTAAACGTTTTCCTCCTCATGCCTTCAAATTCAAAACTGCTAAAAATAGCAGTTGAGCAGAAAAATAGTTCTAAAAGTTGGGAATTCTTATTCGATGAAAATGGTATCCAGAAATACAAAAACATCTACAAAAAGTTTAAAGAAAATAAAAATATTTTTGGGTGATGCAGGATTGCCCTTACACCACTGGATGCTCTTGCATCAGTTGGCCAGATCACAAGTAAGCGATGCCTAAAGCAAGATTGAGCAAGGTATAAACGAGTCTAGTATGGGGTGGATTATAACACAAGAGTCCATTATTTTGTGTTTTTCTCATTAAATTGGTAGATAAGTGTGATATATTTAACCATTTCTTATGGTCCTAGTTGTAATTATTTTCTTCTACAAGTTAGTGTAAATATTGTGACATATATTCCAATTATTTTTTATATTTACTTTCATTGTATACTCTACACACCTATTTGTTGGTTAATCATTCAACTTATATCCAACGATTACACAAATTAACTTAATAATCATTAATAATTTTAATGCTATAATTATGAACATATTATTTTCAGCCATCTTGATTCATATTTTAAATGTTACTCATACATCTCCTAGCATTAATATAACATAATAATTATACAAAATATTAATCAAATCTCAAAATAAAAATCTCTTCTATTATTACATTCCTACTCATCCCATCTCTTATTTATTATATTATTCAATCTTAATAATTTTCTAATAACATTAAACCAAATAATTTATTTTAAAATCTATATATATAAATTATTATAAAAATGTAAGATACCCCTACACCCCCCACACACACACATATATATATATATATATATATTAATGTCAAGAAAAATATAAATAAATACTACTAGATAAGGCATGCATAATCCACCACTAAATTCATCCTTTAAAACTAGAATAATCTCCCCAATAAGTAAATTAAGAAATGGATTATTGAGAGCCCACTTTAAAATCAAATAAAGAATAAAAGATGGGATTACCATAGTTAAACGAGGTAAAAAGTGAAATACATGTTACCACAAAGATGAAAAAGACATGTTAGCACTAAAGTTAGAGAAGACAAAGCATTTGACTTGGAGAGACAAAGACGATGGATGAATTGAACATTTATTTTAACTTCTTTCTTCTCTACAAATAAAAAGTGTCAAATTATAAATTAAAGTTCGTAGTAACAATTTTTTTAAGTAATTTAGTCAATTGATGAATCTTAGTACTTTAGAATACAATACTACAAAGAATTATAGGTCCTATAATATTGGTTCCCCTAGCTAAGGTACATTTGCATTATTTTTTTAAAAATATGGGATAAACTTACATTTTTAATTATTAGTTAATCTTTTTATTATGTAGAGGAATAAAGTACATATTTTTGTTTTATTCATTTGTGTTATGTTTATTTTATTTCTTATTTTAAAGATGTTGTCTTGAAATTGAGTGTGTTATGTTTAAAAGTTGATCGTAGTCTTCTATTAATCGCTTTGAATATTATTATGACAATCGAATAATTGGATTGGTCTAAATTCTTAAGTCGTTTTCTCTGTTGGAATAAATTGTATACACAAATATGTCCCATAAATAGATTTGTATGACATAGTGTTATTTTATATTTTTAAATTCTACTTTTATTGCTCCTAGAGCCAACAATCTCATAAATTGATCATTAACCATTAGCTTATGTGCAAAAATAATTTCAATTGAGTACTTAATATCTTGTATTTAAGAAAAATCCCTTAGTCATTAGTGATTATGAATTTTTATTTTATACAAAATATCATATTACAAAGCATTATCTACACTCTTGCATCAAGATAATAGCTCCACTAAATGCCAATTGTGAAGATGATTGAAGAACACTAGACTTTACACTATCTTTTATGAGAGAATATAGAACAAATCCTAGTGATTTTGACATCCCTCCCTAACTTATGGACCCACATATATATGGCCAATAATTGAAGACCAAACATGTTACTGACAATGAGTAAACAATTACAGAAGCTTGTATATGTGATAGTTGTTTGGAGGCTAATGACTCTGATGATGATAACTCTTTAGAATGTTGTAAAAGTGTAGATGTAAACAAAAAAACTCAATCCTCATGAAGATGGTATTCTAAACCAATATAATTAAAAAAAATGTTGATATAAATTGAAGTATTGGATATTTAGCTCCACACATTTTTAAAGTTGTACAAATAATTGTAATACACATATCAATTGGGAAATTTTTTGTCATGTAGAGGATAAAAGTATATATTTTTCTTTTTATTCATCTTTTTATATTTATTTTATTTCTTATTGTAAATATGTTGTCTTGAAATTTAATGTGCTATGTTTAAAAGCTTATCATAATCTTATACTAATCACTTTGAATATTATTATCACAAACAATTAATTGGATTGGTCTAAATTTTTAGGCCGTTTCCCCTATTAGAATAAATTGCATACACAAATATGTCCCATAAATATATTTGTATGACATATTGCTATTCCATATTTTTAAATTCTACTTTCATTTCTCCCAAAGCTAACAATCTCATAAATTGGTCATTACCCATTAGCTTATGTGCAAAAACAATTTGAATTGACTACCTAATATCTTATATCTATGAAAAATCCCTTGATCATTAGTGATTATGGGTTTTTATTTTATACAAAATATCATATTACAAATCAATCTCTACACTCTTGAATCAAGATGGCAACTCCATTAAATGTCAATTGTGAAGATGATTGAGGAACACTAGACTTTACACTATCTTTTATGAGAGAATATAGAACAAATCCTAGTGATTTTGACATCCCTCCCTAACTTATGGACCCACGTACATATGACCAAAAATTGAAGATCAAAAGTGTTACCAACAATGAGTAAACACTTAAAGAAGCTTGTATATGTGATAGTTGTTTGGAGGCTAATGACCCTGATGATGATAACCCTTTAAAATGATGTAAAAGTGTAGATGTAAACAAAAAAAACCTCAATCCTCATTAAGATGGTATTCTAAACCAATATAATTAAAAAAATATGTTGATATAAATTTAAGTATTGGATATTTAGCTCCACACATTTTTAAAGGTGTACAAATTATTGTAATATAAAAGACCATTATGTATTTTTGGTATCTATTATAGAATGATTTTCCTCTTCTACATATTTAATCATTGATATATGTTTAATATAAATTACTCTTTTAATATATACAATTTCTTATGATGCATCATTCAAAGAGTATCTTATATTGGGAATTAAGGTGTCTTAACTTTTTAAATTTATTGGAATTATTTATTTATTATTTAGCATTTCCAAGAGATATTTGGACATTATTTTATTTTATTTTATTTCATGTTTGTGTTTTAGTATAATAGGGCATTGAAATTTTGAGGTGACACTTGCTACCACATGTAGCTTTTTGTAGTGTGTTGTAAGAAGCCATTAGGGAGTTTATTTATAGAAGACATGAAGTGCCTATTTAGGTGAGGATCCTATGGATTTTTTTATAATGTGTAACAATATGATTATAGGGAGTTGCAAAGTGGATCGAGGATCTTGACCCACTTATTACACATGTTATGAAACATCATAAAGTATATTTTTAAAGAAAGAAAATGAAACATAATGAGTTAAATTAAGGTGTGGATTGTGAAAATTTTTACCATGATATGTTTGGAGCTTTTTGGGCCTATGGTAATACCTTTTGGTGGTATTTTTTCCCTCCACAAGTTTATACATTGGGGGCTTGAGATGAAGGCTTTGAGAAATTTTCTTATGTAGGGTTATGCTATCAATTTTCCTCCAGATGTTCAAGATAGAAATATCCATGTTAAGTACTATTTGAGCCTACAACTATATTGTAACATGTTTGTTGTTGAAGATTGATATATTATTTTGATTCTTTGGAGTGTGTTTTTATACTTGAAAGAGTTTTCCCCACATATATTGATATTTTTACTCTTCTATCTATTTTCTCTTTCTTTCATGATATTAAAGTGTTAATCTGCATGTTTTTATGCTACTAGAATTTACTTAGATCTAAAAGATACTTTTTTCCTCTAAGGGTTAATTGTGGGAATAATATGTTTGTTTTCGCTTAAAGGCATAATGGTATGTGCCTATATCTAGCTATATTGAGTATCTAATTAAAAAAATCATATGGTACTAGAATGTGCATAGCATTGGATACTTTTCCTTACATATTAGCTTATCTGATAATTTTTTATCATAACATTTTAAATGCACATTGCTATTTTGGAGAGTTTGGTAATTATCATACATATATTTTTCCTTAATTATTATTAATTTATATGTTGTATTTTAATTAATAATGGGTTGATCATTAGCACACACATAGTTACAACTTTTTAGCATCAAATTATAAATTAGAAAACACAAAATTGAATCATATATATATATATACATACACACACAAAAACACACACACACACATATGTATGTATGTATATGTATATGTATATGTATGTATATATATGTATATATGTGTATATACACATATACACATGATATATAATCATATATATTTTTATATGCATATATTATATGTATACATAAACATACATAAATAAATACATATTCGTATATATGTATACATATACATATATACATATATACATACATAAATTGCTTACATATATACATATACATATATATGGCTCTATCACATGATGTAATGTATGGGTGTTGGTGTAATTTATTTTAATTTTATTTGTAACTCTATATATGCTCTCTTATTGTTCTTATTATATCACATTTAAGTAATACACTTACATAATACAAACTCAACCTTTGATGGGAAAAGGTTGTCATTGATGTCAAGGTTTTCAAAAGGGTGCAATCCGAAAGATTGTAATTACCATTCATGTTAGAGCAAGGGTTCTGGAAAGACAGTGTCATGAGATTCATGTATGCATATCCTTATTCTTTGTTATTAGTTGTTCCTAATTGTCTATTGCATGTGTCAGTGCTTGAAAGTAGCTATAGTATATTTATGAGGTTGGTTGCTTAGAAATAGGTTGTGCACTCAGTTACACTATCATGGTGATTGGCTCTACATTCTACCATAATTGAATGCTATGACTTGCAGTTTGAACCTAAAGTAAATTCACTTATGTTGTATTAGATTATAGAGTTTCAGAGGGGGATCCTTAGCAAACAATAAGTTGGATGTAATAGAGTAATGTTTGTGTTATCTGATTAACTGTGGATAGTGTCTGAGTACTTGTGCTAGAGAAGAAAAGCATGAGCTAGCTAGAGGACATGTGTGAAGGTAAAATAGGACCAAGTTAAGATCCTTGAAGTAAGTGCACAACATCATGTATTATTGGCAACATCATGTATTATTTGATTTAGGACCGACTCGCTACACATTTCATATCAATTTGAATTTAGGTCTAACTTAACTAACCTGGCTAGTTGTGGATGATGTGAAGGAATTCTTGGATTACATGAAACCTTGTTAATGTATTAGGAAGTATATATTTATGGATAAAATTCATTTAATGACTAATCAATAAAAGTGAATGAGTGAGCGAGTGTGATTTTAGGTGATGTAATGGGAGTTATATCTCAATCATTGTGTGCCACTATCAGAAGATCAATAGTTGTATAGGATAGTTTTTGAAGGAAGATTAGATCAAATGTAAGCTATGTGATTGGAATTGAAGTGTTGAACATAGGTTTTCATTGATGTCAAATGAGTTCATTGATGTCAAAGGAGTTTATTGATTCTAGTTGAACTGTGAATGAAATAGTACTTGAATTACTATTATTAGTGCATTTTGAGAAGAATGAATTTGATTTCTTATCGTATGATTGCAATATAATTATTGCATCTATTTGTGTTGATAGAAGTAATCTAGAAATCCGATATGGAATGTTTGAGGCCTATTTCTCAAGGAAATGTTTCTCTGGAAATACATTCATGTTCAATATTTCTCCTCGAAGGTGTGTTTGGCTCTGCGATTTGAATGGAGATTATGTCTACAGATGTTCTTGTTATCACCTAGAAATGCACCCTATGCACAGTGATGGAGACTGAGCTTTCTAGTGAAACATGGGATCATTTCAAGGCTGTGGGTCACCTGAAGTTTGAAATGAACCTCCGGAGAAGGCCGACTTCCTTTGGGTATCACCTAAACTAATGATTTAGTAAAGGGAAAAGGGAGAAGGAGTACATGAATGAAACTAAACTATGGTGATACACCGAGTTTGATGAGATCAATGGAATACTTAGAGTGCACTTGAAATTTGTTAATGATCAGAAAGATACATATCAAATTCTATGAGCTACTCATTAATATGTCACAAACAGGTTTGATACACACACTTTTTCAATAAAGGAAAAGACTTTCATAGAATATAATCTATGTGTGATTATGTAAACACAACTTTGTGATTCATATAATGGTGATTTTTACAAAGGAGGGCATGAAACACCAAATAAAGTTATAAAGGAATAAAAAGAATTCACAAGATAACTTAATTATTAACCTGAAATGCACAACACTTTGCAAGAATAGTAATGGAAAACTGAAGCGTCAATAGAGGCCAAGGCAACTCTGTACTTTATATTCCAAAATCGAAGTGAGTTACAAAACATACACCAGCTGAGAGAGGATTGCTAAAAATCACTAACTCTTTTTAATGCATTATCCGAACTGCTTACAAAAAGGCAAAAAATTCCTTATATATCAAAAAATGTGTCGGCCCCTTAGGGTTTACAAAAATATCAGTCCTTAGAAAAAACTATCCTTAGATCTTTTGATTGAAATTAATGCCTCATTCCTGCGTGTCCTTGTTGTCCATGTCGGTGAAGGAGTCGCTTCCATGAATGGTCCTCTTCAGATCTTTCACAGCTACCACATTCATTTCTTGGTCTCGTGTCCACTTTCTAACCTCCCTGTCGAGCGCTTTGAATGCTCCTGAGCTCAGAACAGATACATGTTTCTTTTCATCCTGTTGTTCTTCTTCTCCCTGGTCACACCACCACGGCTCACCCTTAGCTCACTCTGATTGGTCGATCATACGACACACAAGATCGCTAGATGGTCAAGGGTCGTTTAGACTGAATCACATGTTAGTGAGACACTAATTGTGTCTTGCCGATGCGATTATACCTTCCTGCAATTATCGACACATCTTGAAAATGTTGATGAGAGTTTATAGTGAGCCCAAAAGTCATACCAATCTTGCTGGAATCATCAGTAAGACTATTGCTTTTGGGAAGACCTCATGGCGAGCCATTAGGAGTCATATAGATATCTCTTTCATCGCTGAGACCTTGACTCTTCGGCAAGACCTTTTACCGAGCACATTCTACTCTCCTCGAGCTCCTTCATTCCATTTGATGAGACTCCTCGTCAGTCGGTGAGACATTACACCGACTGAGCCCTTTGCCAGCAAGTAAAACTCCTTCGGTGGGACACCCATGCGTTGGTGAGATCTCACACCAAGGTCTTCATTCCTTCGTTATGCTCTGCCTCCTTTCGCCAGATGTTATGCCGAGCTATGAACCCTCGGCCTCGGACCTCTTTCCTTTTGGCTTGACTCTCACCGGTCAGAAAAACATTTTCTTGAGCTCCAAATGTTATGCCAAAGGCTCCCTTTGTCGGCAGGACCTTTTCCACTCGGCCAGACCTTACGACGAGCAACCCTTTCTTTCGGCGATGAGTTTACTTTCTCTTTAGTCAGGGAGACATTCATCAGTCGGGAAGACCTCATGGCGATATTCTCTTTCTTTGGCTCAGAGCTCCTTTTCCTTTCGGTAAGACTCCATCATAATCGCCCAGACCTCACAGTGATATATTCATTTTTCCCCAAGCCCAATCTTGTTTCGGCGAGACCTTTTCAGGTCGGTGAGAGGTTTTGCCAAGCCCCTAAATCTTTCGGCGAGCTCCTTCAAGTTGGCAAGACTTTCTGTGGTTGGGGAGACCTTATGCCGATGCTGTCGTCCTTCGCTGAGACCACTCCGCTTCGCCCAGACATCTCAGTGAACTCCTTTTTGGTGAGGGCCTATGCCGAATTCACTCCGTGTCGCCGAGACTCCCTTCGGTTGGTGCGACTTCATACCAACCGAAGCTTCCTTTTGCCGAACTGAGAGTACTTCTGGTAGACCTTAACATTTTGGCTAGACCTCCTGCCAAAGGAAAAATTATTGCCGGGCTTAGACCTTTGGTGGGACCTCCTTCTGTTGGGAAGACTTCTCAGCGAAGCAAACCCCTGATGCCAACCTTCTTTGTCACCGAGACCTGACTCCTTTCGGCGAGATGTTATGCCGAACGCAGAATCCTCTGGCGAGCTCATCTCCAGTCGGCGAGACACATAAAGACTCTCGGTGATAGGGATGTCTAGGCGACTGAAGGGCCTCCTTTGAATAAAACGGAACACTAGTCGGCAGGACAACTGCAGAGTCTTGCCGAATTTTTCTCTAGAACAATTTTATGCCAAACTGGATTGGGAGATGCCTTCCAACTGAGCTCCTTGAGGAATACCATCACGTGTGTGATCCAAACCCTGACACAAATATCCCATTTGACCTTCTTGAACATCTGAAACACAATTTTTCTTGCCTGATTGAGCCCGTAGGTGAAAATTGGGTAACATTTCTGGCGACCTTTGCTGGATGTTTGCCTGCTAAACATAGAAACTGGTAGCCTAGGCCTTGTCCATTGGGTATGGAGTCATTAGGAAGCTTAGAAAAAATAAAAAAAATCAACTTTGCACATAGCTCAAACACTTCCCCAACTTATAGGTCATAACAGATTGTCCGAACCTCAAGAAACATGAGACACTGAAAAGAAAATATTTACTGTGCCAAAACACCACTTAGAAAAGGAAAAACATTCAAACTAAAGTGTAGAAATACTTAATGGAAACATAAACCTAAACTAATATGTACAATAGAGGAACTCCATAAGACTTGAAAACAGGGCTTGAGGTGTATCCCATTGACTGGGATAGGAAGTATTTCACCTTCTGTTGTGGCCAGTTGATAAGCATTGTGTTCCTTGCAGTCTCTGATGATAAATGGACCCATCCACATGTTGTCAAACTTTGTGTGATGGCCCGACCTACCTTTTTGAACATCCCATTTGAGAAAAATATCACCTTCTTTAAAGATTTTGGTTGTAGCTTTCTTGTCAAATGTTCTTTTTGTTTGGCACTGATGATACTCTAGAGCTTTCATTGCTTTGTCTCTTGATTCTTCGAGCTCCATGAGCTCTACATATCTCATGGACATTGGGTCCTGTTCCTCAAACATCTCCAACTGGTGAGCAATGTCTAGAGCTGGAAGCTCCACAGACATAGGCAATCTTACCTCTTTGCCATAAACTAACATGTATGGTGAATTACCAATAGACCTCTTAGGAGTCACTTTGTCTACCCAAAGCGCATACTTTAGATTTACGTGCCAGGTCCTTTGATTATCCTCCATGGTTCTTTTAATAATCCTAATGAGATTTTTGTGTGCTTTCAGCTAAACCATTACCCTGAGGGTAGTAATTTGAGGATGTATTCAAATGAATGCCATGTTTAATAGCCCAATCAATTACTCTTAAACCTATGAATACAAGAGCATTATCAAATATAATAGAGTCAGGAACCCCAAATCTAGTTACTATATCCTCATAAAAACTCAAAACTGAAGACTCCTTTGCTTCTTTCAAAGCTATTGCTTCTGTCCACCGTGTGAAGTAGTCTGTAGCAGTGAGCACCCACTTGTGACTAGTACTTGATGGTGGATTTATTGGCCCAATGAAATCAATTCCCCATCTCATGAAGGGCTGCTGTACCTGAATTGGATGTAGGGGCATAGTAGACAACTTTTCTTTTCTTGTAAAAAGGGCACAGTTCACACATTTCTTTGACCATGCATATGTATCTTTAAATAAGTTGGGCTAGTAGTAACCAGCTCTCATTATCTTCCATGTAGTAGTCCTTGGAGCAAAGTGACCCCTCGAAACTCCATCATGAAACTCATGAAGTACCTTCTCAATCTGATCACTGTGAATACATCTTAACAGAACTCCATTCAGATCTTTTTTGAAAAGAACATTGTTCACCAGCACATATGGTATGGATTGCAGTCAGAAGTATCTTCTTTTAGGTCCGTCTAAACCTGGTGGACACTCACCAGTTTGTAAAAAATGGGTCATGTCTTGAACCCAATTAGTTGTTATCATAGGCACATCATCTTTAACATTATGAGACTCATTTGTATTAGCAAAAACAATATCCTTTTCTAACTCATTTTCACTGCTTGACTCTATAGCAAGTTGTTCACAGAGACCTTTACCTCTGACCAATTTGGTAATCTTGATATCCACATCATATTAAATAACCTTAATGATCCACCCTGCTCTTTTTTCATTCAGATCTTTGCTCAACAAAAATTCCTTGACACTTGGGTGTGCAACCATGACATGAATTTTATTATTAGAGATTAAAGCCTTGAATTTTTTAAGGCTTCTTATGATAGTGAGAACATGCTTATCCACAAAGGAATATTTTTGTTCATAATCAACCAAACCTTGACTGAAAAAGGCTATTGGTTGCTCTAAATTTCCTTCATTTTTTTGCGCCAACATTGCAGAAATGTTGCTTGTGCTACCATAAGCATACAAAATAAAATATTTATAAAAATTGGGATTTACCAGTGTAGGAGCTGCTGCTAAGGCCTCCTTAATTGTCTCAAAATTGTTCTTGGCATCTTTTTCCCAACTAAAAACTGCATTTTTCTTTAACATAGTTGTTAAAGGCTGTAGCAGGTTTGCGACATCAGCGATGAACCTTCTAAGAAAGTTGATTTAGCCCAAAAAGCTCTGCAGACCCTTCTTGTGATTGGGTAATGGCAATTCAAGTATAGCTTTGACTCTTTCAGGGTCAATAGTAATTCCATCTTTTGACACTATGTGACCTAACAGCTTACCTTCATGTACTGCAAAAATACTCTTCGTCAGATTGAGAGATATTCCATACTCTACATTTTTCAAAAACTTGCTTGAGATGTGACAAATGTTCATTTGCATTTTTTGAATATACAGTTATGTCATCTAGATAAACTAGCAGACATTTCTGAATTAAGTTCTAAAATGCCATATCCATGGCACGCTAAAAGGTGGCACCAACATTTGATAAACCAAAAGGCATTCTTTTGTAGGCCATGGTGCCCCACTTAGTTGTAAAAGCAGTTTTGAACTAATCCTCCTCTTTAACCAACACCTGATTATAACCAGAATATCCATTCAGAAGAGAAAACCTTTCTGATCCAGCAACAGCTTGAAGAATTTGTTCCATAGATGGCAAGGGATAATGATCTTTCAGAGATGCTCTATTAAGGTCTCTAAAGTCCACACAAAGTCTTATTTCACCATTTTTCTTCCTAATTGGCACAAGGTTAGAAACCCATGAAGTGTGTTTAATAGGAAAGATGATACCCCCCTCAACTAGTTTGGTCAACTCTTTAATCATTAAGGGCTCAAGCATAGGATTCAGGGCCTTTGTTTCTGCCTTACTGGCTTAGCATTAGGTTCTAACTCAATTGTGTGTTGAGCAATATGGGGATCAAACCCTTTCAAATCTGAGTATTCCCAAGCAAACACATCATAAAATTCTTGGCATAAGGCAACAAAAGATTGTTTATCTTCATGTGAACAAATTTTTCCTATCTTAAGGAGTTTACCTTTGAAAATCTCCAGTTCTTCATAATGTTCTTCTTTGATTTGCAAGCCAGCTTTACCCTTTTTAAGCTGATTGTCAATACTGAAAATCAACTCTAAGGTAACAAGACCTTTGGGTAACTTATTTTTCCTCAGCTGTATGGCTTGATCATCATACTATTGCTTAAGTTTTGCTTGATTAACCATGGAGAACTGATCTTCTTCGAGCAAAAAAGGAAGAATCTGTTCATTGCTGTCAAAGACCTGCCAGTGAATGTTGTTATCAGGAATTGATGGTCTGACTACAACCTTCACATATTGCTGTACTTTCTCTTTTCTAATGTCACCTAGAATATCAAACTGTGCTCCAATGGCTGCAAGCCTATCAACATGTTTGTTCTGGTTCCTTGGAATAGATACTAAGTTAAAGGCATCAAACTCCTCAATCATATTCCACACTCTGTTTCTATAAGACTTTAGTGTGTCATTTTTAGCAACATTCAGGCCTCTTATTTGATTGAAAATTAACTCACTATCCCCATAAACTTTCAAGTGGGTTATTCCTCTCTTCCTTGCCCACTCAAGACCTTGAACAAGGCCCTCATACTCAGCAGTGTTATTAGAGCACACAAAAGCAAAATGAAATGTAGAATAATACTTATCACCCTGCGGAGATACAAGCATTGCACCTCCTCCAGCTCCATTTTTGCTTCTAGAACCATCAAAATGCATCTCCCATAATTCATTCTGCTACTCAAACTGACTTTTTGCACTTCTTTCAAGATTTGGCATTTTTGTCCCAGCTTCATGCAATACATAATTGCCCAGACCAACATCCTGAATAAGCTCATTTGGATTATCAACCACGTTCTCAGCTGCTCATTCATTCAAGAGTACCTCAGGTACACTCACAGCTTGTAACTCTTATGCTGAAGCAAGTTCAGTATCCTCTAAAACAATAGAATTAACATTTATAGTAGATGGCACAAAAGGTTCGATGTGATCCTTTGCAAGGGACTCATAAGTTATAGTTACCTTAGTACCATACCTAGTCCTAAAAAGCATATGGGACCAATCAGAAGATAAATACCCTCCAATTTTAGCCATGAAGTCTCTAGACAGGCATAAAGCAAAAAATGGAGGCAAATCTATGACAAACACATCTTGTGGGATTGAAAAATTAGGACAGGCATGTAGTGTGAGATTCAAATTTTTAATAACACCTATAGTGTTTACTGCTGTCCCATCCAATTGAAGTAGTCCCTTTTCTAATGGCTGGTATTATAAACCTAGCTCGTCTGCAATATTTTTTGGCATTACTAAACTGCTAGCCCCACTATCAACCATGCAATTGTGCACCAATTTATTCCCCACTATTAAGGAAACATAGATATGAGGGGGCTTGACACCATCACTTTGCTGTGTGGTATTATCCAAAAGTGCATTGGTTAAAACTGACTTTGTTTGGCCTAAAGAGACTTCATTTGGAAAATTTGAACTAACTGGATTTGATAAGGCCGACTGTAACAAATTGATTTGACCAGGGATTGCTAAACAATCCCACATCGAAATTGAAACATTCATTTTTTTCATACTTTCAACAATGTTGAAAGGTGTAGATATATTTACCTTTGGCTGCGTCTTTACAACAACATGGTCAGGTTGCACTTGACTTGCGGATGAAGCATGTAAAGGCTGCTCCTTACTAGTGTCATGACCTCGCTGAAAAATGCGTGGTACTTGCTGATTTGATGGACCAACAACTCCCTTATCTTTATTCGTTGCTTGTTCAATCTCAAAATCCCTCTTCTTGGCTCTAGTATTAGCAGCAATAGATGTGTCATCCTGGTTCACTCCACAAAATTCTTCTCTCTGCCAATTCAGGAGAGTTGAATCATCTGCAGGTTGATCCTGCTGTTGTGGATACCCCTCCTTAGGAAAATCTTGCACACCTACAACATTCTACACCATAAGAGCTTGGTTGATCACACCATTAGAGCACATAGCTTGATTATGTGGCTGATTACACAGATAACACCATTCATAATCCATAGCCAAATTGTTTTGAACAGGAACAAGCTCTTTGACAACACTAATTGGAGCTGGATTATAGGCCTGAAAAGGTCTTGTAGCAATATTTTGTCTTGGGCCTTGATAATTACCTTGGTAAGCTTGTCTATTACCTTGATATGCTTGTTGCTAACCTAAATTCTACTATTGATAAGGCTTGATATATGATTGCTGCTTCTCCAAGCTTACAAGCTTATTACCAAAAGTCTGTAAAAGATTTTTGATCTCTTGTAACTCCTATGACGAGCCTGAAACAACACTTTCTTGTTTATCAATGGCTGGAACAACAACTGGCAACATTGGTACAGTTGGTAAAGTGTAAAAGGTGGTATCTGCAAAGGGATATTTGCATGAATCTCTAGAAATATAGGCATTGGTGGCCTGGGAGCAAGTTTACCAGCTTGTATTATATTGTTTTCAACTCTAATTGCTATTTCGAATGCGCCTGGTAGAGAAACACCCCCCATTGATTGTATCATAACAACTATATCACTGTTAAGAGCCTTTAGGAAGTACAAAAATGCATATTCTGGAGGTGGTCTTACCATTGCAGGGATTCTATCCCAGGTTCTTTGAAATCAAAAATTAAAATCTATCATTTGCTCTTGAGGAGCTCTCTTAAGTGTAGTCAATTGTTCCAACAAGGATAAATTGTCAGACCTGTCCTGAAACTTCCTATGTAGCTTGTCACCCAACTCATCCCAAGTGGCAACTGAACCTACAACAAGACTCCTGAACCATTGTAATGCCCTTCCTTTGAATGATGATGCAAGTAATCTTATAGCCACATCTTCTTGTATGATATGGTGAACCTCACATAAGGAAGCAACATCACGTATATGTTCAATAGGGGTAGTCTTGATCTTCCCCACTAAAAATCAGCAAAATTTTTAGAGCTGCCATTAGGATTTCATTGTGTTGTAACAAATTTAATGGGCTACCTCCATCGAATGGCAGAAAAGGCTGATTTCTGGGAGCAGCCATTGGAGGTGGGTTTACTTGCAAGCTAGGTGAATTAGAGAATGGAACAGCAGTATGAGGCCTTAGAGATGGAGGAGTAGATTTAGCTCTTCTAGAATAAACAGATTTTCTCCTAGACCTTTCTGTTACTCTGCCTTGTCTTCTTGGTGGTGACAACTGCAAATATTCAAAAGGAAGAAGACTGCTCCTTGTCTGAACTCTTCTCATAAACTGTAACATCGTTGATTATGAAGTTCTTCCTCTTTATGGAGTCGCCAAGTATGCCAAAATGACATCTGTAAAGTCTGAAACTTGCTGGTTGCATACCAAACCAACAATATTATGTGGAAATAGTCCCATCGGGTGCCAAAACTGTTATCACCTAAAAATGCACCCTACGCACAGTGATGGAGACTGAGCTTTCTAGTGAAACATGGGATCATTTCAAGGCTATGGGTCACCTAAGTTTGAAATGAACCTCCAGAGAAGGCTGCTTCCTTTGGGTATCACCTAAACTAACAATTCAGTAAAGGGAAAAGGGAGAAGGAGTACATGAATGAAACTAAACTATGGTGATACACCGAGTTTGATGAGATCAATGGAATACTTAGAGTGCACTTGAAATTTGTTAATGATCAGAAAGATACATATCAAATTCTATGAGCTACTCATTAATATGTCACAAACAGGTTTGATACACACACTTTTTCAATAAAGGAAAAGACTTTCATAGAATATAATCTATGTGTGATTATGTAAACACAACTTTGTGATTCATATAATGGTGATTTTTACAAAGGAGGGCATGAAACACCAAATAAAGTTATAAAGGAATAAAAAGAATTCACAAGATAACTTAATTATTAACCTGAAATGCACAACACTTTGCAAGAATAGTAATGGAAAACTGAAGCGTCAATAGAGGCCAAGGCAACTCTGTACTTTATATTCCAAAATCGAAGTGAGTTACAAAACATACACCAGCTGAGAGAGGATTGCTAAAAATCACTAACTCTTTTTAATGCATTATCCGAACTGCTTACAAAAAGGAAAAAAATTCCTTATATATCAAAAAATGTGTCGGCCCCTTAGGGTTTACAAAAATATCAGTCCTTAGAAAAAACTATCCTTAGATCTTTTGATTGAAATTAATGCCTCATTCCTGTGTGTCCTTGCTGTCCATGTCAGTGAAGGAGTCGCTTCCATGAATGGTCCTCTTTAGATCTTTCGCAGCTACCGTATTCATTTCCTGGTCTCGTGTCCACTTTCTAACCTCCCTGTCGAGCGCTTTGAATGCTCCTGAGCTCAGAACAGATACACGTTGCTTTTCATCCTGTTGATCTTCTTCTCCCTAGTCAGACTACCACAGCTCATCCTTAGCTCACTCTGATTGGTTGATCATACGACACACGAGATCGCCAGACAGTCAAGGGTCATTTAGATCAAATCGCATGTCAGTGAGACACTAATCATGTCTCACCGATGCTATTATACCTTCCTACAATTATTGACACATCTTGAAAATGTCGATGAGAGTTTATAGCTAGCCCAAAAGTCATACGATCTCACTGGAACCATCGGTAAGACTATCGCTTTCGGGAAGACCTCATGGCGAGCCATTAGGAGTCATATAGATATCTCTTTCATCACTGAGACCTTGACTCTTCGGCAAGACCTTTTACCGAGCACATTCCACTCTCCCCGAGCTCCTTCATTCCATTCAAGGAGAATCCCTGTCGGTCGATGAGACATTACACCGACTGAGCCCTCTGCCAGCGAGTAAAACTCCTTCGGTAGGACACCCATGTGTCGGTGAGACCTCACACCGAGGTCTTCATTCCTTCATTATGCTCCACCTCCTTTCGCCGAGATGTTACGCCGAGCTATGAACCCTCAGCCGACCTCTTTCCTTTCGGCCTGACTCTCGCCGGTCAGGAAAACATCTTCTCGAGCTCCAAATGTTATGCCGAAGGCTCCCTTTGTTGACAAGACCTTTTCCACTCGGCCAGATCTTACAGCGAGCAATCCTTTCTTTCGGCGATGAGTTTACTTTCTCTTCAGTCGGGGAGACATTCGTCAGTCGGGAAGACCTCATGGTGATATTCTCTTTCTATGGCTCAGAGCTTCTTTTCCTTTCGGTAATACTCCGTCATAATCGCCTAGACCTCACAGCGATATCTTCATTTTTTCCCGAGCCCAATCTTGTTTCGGTGAGAGGTTTTGCCGAGCCCCTAAATCTTTCGGCGAGCTCCTTCAAGTTGGCAAGACTTTCTGCAGTCAGGGAGACCTTATGTCGATGTTATCCGTCCTTCGCCGAGACCACTCCACTTTGCCCAGACATCTCAGTGAACTCCTCTTTTTGGCGACGGCCTATGCTAAATTCACTCTGTGTTGCCGAGACTCCCTTCATTCTGTGAGACTTCATACGGACCAAAGCTTCCTTTTTCTGAACCGAGAGTACTTCAGGGAGACCTTAAAATTTTGGCCAGACCTCCTGCCGAAGGAAAAATTGTCGTCGGGCTCAGACCTTTGGTGGGACCTCCTTCTGTCGGGCAGACTTCTTAGTGAAGCAAACCCTCGATGCCAACCTTCTTTGTCGCCGAGACCTGACTCCTTTCGGTGAGATGTTATGCCGAACGTGGAATCCTCTGGCGAGCTCATTTCCAGTCGGCGAGACACATAAAGACTCTCAGTGATAGGGATGTCTAGGCGACTGAAGGGCCTCTTTTGAATAAAACAGAACACCAGTCGGCAAGACAACTGCAGAGTCTTGCCAAATTTTTCCCTAGAACAATTTTATGCCAAACTGGATTGGGAGATGCCTTCCAACTGAGATCCTTGAGGAATACCATCACGTGCGCGATCCAACCCCTGACGCAAATATCCCATTTGACCTTCTTGAACATCTGAAACACAATTTGTCTTGCCTGATTGAGCCCGTAGGTGAAAATTGAGTAACAGTTCTATCATATTCTAGAGTTTTTGGAAGTTATGTTCAACATGCAAAAAGCTTGAAGTGATAGAAGGGTCACTATCTTGATATATCTTATTATACTTTCCCATTATTGCATTGGATATCTTTATACACCATATACTTATCTTTTCTCTATCTATTCTTCTATTCCTATTCTTATTTATACTCCTACTCTGTTACATTCTACTCTACCTTATATATATCCTCCTATTGGGGCATTTCTCTTACAAAATGAATCTCTTCCTAAAGGTTTCTTTTCATCCATGAGTTTTGGAATCCTTTTGTGGTGGTTTGCGGTAGGTTTTCCTACACTAAATCTATGTTCTACTACTTTCCTTTCTAACATCATCCCCACTTTCAAAACTATGTTTTGTCCTCAAGACATTTAAATCAACTTAATCAGATATAAGCGTATTTTTATAGATTTCTTTAAGATGGGGGAAGGTGTTGTCCCACTAAACTTTGGCTTGTTAGAGTAGATGAATTTTGTACATTAATTTGTATATGGAGCTTGTATTCTTTCAACAAGGTGGTAGGAATTTGGATTTGTTGCACCAATTTTTATGCATCCCTTATTATCCCTATTACATGTGCCAACCGTAATCTTACAACCTCTCTTAATTGCTTGAATTGGTTCTTTAATTGCTCATGTTTCTCTTGCAATTGTTGTAATTATACATGGATGAATTCCATATGTGCTTGGACCTTGTCATCTATATCCTTCATAGAATCATAAGAGGTTCCTACCTAAAGAATTGTTTTTCAATTTGATCCATTTGACCCTTGAGGTTCTTTGTGAGGTCATACCACTGGAGGAAAAATTGCTAAAGTGTGTTGATGTCAGTTTCTATATTATTTAGGGTGTTGATGTGGGATTCTAATTCAGTGTGAGTAGTGGCACATTTCTTCTGATCCTCATCCATTTTATCTTTTTATAGTTTCTTGGTTATTTTTTGGTGGAGTTTAGATGTTTGTTGCTTTGTATCTTGTATTATCCCATCTACTAATTTTTTGATCTACATCATCAAAGGTTGAGATGAGTACCTTTGTACATGTGTAATTTTATCTTGAATTTATTTTATTACTCCCTCTAGTTTCTCAATACTATGCACATGTTGTTTTAGTATGATATCCCTTGTTGTTTGATGAGAGATATCCCTGAGTTCTATTTTGACGAGGGAGTAAACTTGAGACACATAAATAATGCACACAACTAGCAACCTTTATTATTATTCAATAATGGAAATATTACATGCAGAGGATCCCAAATCCTCGAGCTCTGCTATACATGCAAGCTACAGAAGTTTCAAAAATTATAGAAAATTACAAAAGTTCCCCTTTCGCAGCATGCAAACTCTTTTTTCACAAAAAAACTACTTAGAAATCAGAAACTAGCCCATAAATAGCCCCTTTTCCCTTTGGAGCCAAAAACAACATTTGAGTTATGAGTTTTGGTGGTTTGGTGCCAAAAATTACAAATTGAAATTCAAAAATTAAGTCTTAATTCAAAAATTGGCAATTTTCCAAAAATTGGCCAACTTCCGGAAGCCATAATTTTGATCTGGGACTCCGTTTTTCTAACCGTTTGAACCGTTGGAAAAGTATCAGAGTGAAGAACGTGCTAAGAATCTGCTCTGACGATTTTGATGATTTCTAGGCCGTACGGGACCGTTTAGTGCCTCAAACTAGACTTAGAAGGTTTTTAAGGGCAAAAAGCAGAAACTGGAACTTGAATAACTTTCAAACCATGAATGATCTTGACCTGATTCTTTTGCCAAAGTACTTATTTTTCCATCCTAAACCTTCCCATAAATTTATGTCTTCCCATGCCTTCAAATTCACACCTGCTGAAAATAGCAGTTGAGTAGAAAAAAGCAGAAAAGTAGTTCTGAAAGTTGGAAACTCTTATTCGACGAAAAGGGTATCCAGAAATGCAAAAACATCTACAAAAAGCAAACAACATGAACATAAATGGAAAGCATCTTTTTGGGTAATGCAAGATTTCCCTCACACCACTGGATGCTCCTGCATCAGACACCCAGAGTAATTTGAGAAGTGACCCCGTCACGTCTCAGATGGTTGAGGAAAACCCAAATGGTCAACCTCTGCTTTAGACAGCTAGGATGAATCTTCCACATGCCTTCCTCTCCACTTCACCAGATATTCTTCATACTGCCTATTTTTGGTACTCCTTCCCACACGACTATCTAGGATTTCTTCAATCTCTTCCTTCTCTGAAGTAGGTGTTGGAATGCTACACTGTTCCATTGTTGGTACTTCCTCTATGCCACCTTCATGATACTTTGTCAAATCTGAAATATTGAACATAGGGGAAATGTTGACTCCATCTGGAAATTCTACCTCATATGCATTCCCTGATTCATGCCTCTTCAAAATTTTACAGGGACCAAACTTCATCTTCAATTTGTTATAGGTTCCCACTGGAAACCTTTATTTCCTCAAGTGGACCATCACTTCATCACCAATCTAAAACTCTTTATACCTCCTCTTCTGATCTTCCTTAGCCTTATACTGCATATTCATCTTGTTAATATGTTCTCTTAACTTCTCATGTATATTCTTGATGTGCTCTGCAAAGTCTTCAGCTTCGGCACTTGTCTTCTTCTCTTGGTCCATATTCCTCAATTCTGGAGTGGTCCTGGGACTACCTCCATACACAATTTGGAATGGTGATCTACCAGTGCTTCTATTGACAGAATTGTTGTAAGAAAATTCTGCCTGGGGTAAGATCAAGTCCCATCCCTTGGGTTTATCTCCTACCAAGCATCTCAATAGGTTACCCAGACTTCTATTCACAACCTCAGTCTTCCCATCAGTTTGTGGATGGTGTGCAGAACTGAACTTCAAATCTATTTTCAACTTCTTCCACAAGGTCCTCCGAAAGTATCCAACAAATTTTGTGTCACAATCCAAGACTATACTCTTTGGTAGACCGTGTAGCCTCACCACCTCTCTGAAGAACAAGTTAGCAATGTGGACTGCATCATGGGTCTTCTGGCATGGGATGAAATGTGCCATCTTTGAAAACCTGTCAACTACCACAAATATTGAATCATTCCCTTTCTGTGTCCTTGGAAAATCAAGAACAAAGTCCATACTTATATCCTCGCACAACCTCTCTGGTATAGGTAAGGGTTGATACAACCCAGTATTCTAGCTCACTCCTTTAGCCATCTGACATACCTTGCAACTTTGCACAAACTTCTTCACATCTTGTGATAACTGAGGCCAATAATAATGTTCACTGATAATGGCAATAGTCTTATACCTACCAAAATTTCCTACCATTCCTCCACTATGCTTCTCCTTTATCAAGTGCTCCCTCATGAAACTCCTTAGAATACACAATTGACTTCCCTTAAACAACATGCCATCCTAGATTATGAAATCCAGCCACTTAATCCTGTCAATTGTAATAGGCTGCTTGCAAGCTTTCTAAGCCTCTACAAAATTAGGATCTTCAGGGTACAATGTCTTGAGTTCATTGAACCCAACCACTTCAATCTGCATCTCTGTCAACAATTTTTCCTCCTACTTAAGGCATTTGCAACCCTATTCGACTTGCCATCCTATGCTTTAAAACAAAGGTATAACTCGCAAAATTTTTACCCATTTCATATGCCTCTGAATTTTTCCTTACTACTTTCAGGTGTATGTGCTTGATGATGCGATTATACAAAACAAATTCCTTTGGCAACGGATAATGTCTCCATTTCTTTAATGCTTGAACTATTGCATAAATTCTTGATCATATACAGAGTACTTTCTCTTTGCATCATTTAAATTTTCTTGAAATAGGCAATGGGCTTACCTTCTTGGCTCATCCAATGGCATAACCACGGCATCACAAATCCACCAGAAATACCTTATTGAAATCAGGGAGGGCTAAAACTGGTTGCTTTGGTCACCTTGCTTCAATAGATCAAAACTCTTTGCTGCTCCAGTGCTCTACTTGAACTCTTTCTATCCCCTCTCATTGTTTTACAGTTAGGGGTGAAAAAATACTACTGAAGTTTCTAATGATCTTCCTATAAAAACTAGCCAAACCATGGAAAGATCTCACCTCAGTAGCAATTCTTGGGGTAGGCCATTCTAGAATAACCTTCACCTTCTTCGGGTCCATCTTGAGACCTTCTATGAGACAACAAAACCCAAGTACACTAACTCCCTCTTCACAAAACTACACTTCTTCAGATTAATCAACAATTTCTCTTCTCTCAACTTCTCAAAGCTCTATGAATGTGCATTAAATGCTCATCCAAAGTCTTACTAAAAATCAAATATCATCTAGATATACAATAACAAAATTTCCCAGGCTTTTGATTACCTCATTCATGATGCATGAATGTGCTTGGTGCATTGTTTAGCCCAAGGGGCATGACTAAGCACTCGTGCAGGCCTCTTTGGTCTTGAGAGGTAGTCTTCCATTCATCACCCTCTCAAATCTAGATTTGGTGATATCCACTCTTCAGATCTATCTTTGTGAAGTACTGAGCTCCACTCAAATAGTCCATCAAGTCATCCATCCTTGGTAGGGGAAAATTGTACTTGATTGTTATCTTATTTATGACCCAGGAATCTGTACACATCCTCCACTCCCCATCCTTCTTTGGTGCTAGTGCAAGTACTGCACATGGCTCAGACTCTACCAATCCCCCTTTCTCAAAAGCCCCCGAGCTTGTCATTTCAGCTCCTCATTTCTGAGGTCATTCTATGAGCTCTGCCTTATTTGGAAAAACTAGCTCTAGGGATCAAGTCAATCTTGATGACTAATCTTCCTCATTGGTGGTAAACCCTCAGGTATGTTATTAGAAATAATCTCCTGAAACTCATCCAATAGTCCAGAAACTTCTACTGGCACCTTCTCACTATCTTCCTTGTCCATTCTAGGAATCAATTGCATAACACATACGCTCATGCTTCATGCCTTCTAGAATTTCCTTCCATCAACAAAACAAATTATGGCACTACTGCATACCTTTTCTTCGTCCTTCTTCGGGGTTTCAACTTATGGCGGACTCCATCCTTCATCAAGGAATAAGTGTTTGCATGGCCATCATAAACATGCCTATCAAACCTACCACGCCTCCCCAAAAACATGTGAAATGCATCCATGGGGATGATATCACATAGTACCTCATCACAATAGCTTCTGATTTTGAACTTCACCAGGCACTGCTCATTGACCAAAACTTTGTGGTCTTTCTGCAACCAGGCAATCCGATATGCATGTGGATGCCTTTCCCTTTTCAACTTCAACTTCATAACCATCTCTTCTGACACCAAATTATCAGTGCTCCCACTGTCAATGTTGTGCTTTGTGATCCCTAACGCACGGTGCAACCCTTCCACGACCTTTCGGCCTTCTGTCTATCCTTCCTTGGTGTTGTGGAAATTCATAGGATTGATGCCCTTCTTCATCACAATGGAAACAAGTTCCTCTGAAACCACCTCTTATGGGTCCTGGTCCAGATCTTCCTCGTCCTCTACCTCTTTGATCGCCACTATTTTGATCACAAGGACAGTAGAAGTTATCATTCTTCTCCGACCTCAACGGTACCCACATCTTCATTTTTCCTTTCATCCTCATTTCGCTCCCGAAGATCTTCCACTACCCCTTCCATTTTGACCTCCTCATCCTTTTTGTTTACTGTCCAAATCTGTTCATCTTCTCAACTTTCAGAGAAAATTGGTACGCATCCTCAATGGTGGTCATTCTAACCAGGCTTAGCTCCTCTTGAATGCTCGGTCGTAACCCATTAAGATAATGGGATACCTTCTCCTTGTTGGCCTCTGCATGGCCTGTTTTGATGATCAACTTGTGAAAATATTCTGTGTATTCTTTCACAGATCTACTTCCTTTCCTCAAACCTTGAATTTCTTCAGTAGATCTAACTCGTAGTCCACTGGTATGAACTGCTTCTTTAGTTTCTCCACCATGTGATCCCAACTACTGATCTTTCCTTTTCCTCTTTGATTTCTCTCCAACTGGACCTATTTCCACTATATATTGGCATGGCCCTTTCAACTTTTTTTTTGCAAACTTAACCTGATCTGGGTCCTCTACTTCTTCATATCAAAATATTCTTCTAGTTCGTTGATCCAGTTGATCAACTCTTCTGGGTTCAAACTTCGAATAATTGGGGACTTCTATTCTGGGTCTTTTTCGATCTTTGAAATGGCCCTAATTAGCCGCATTTGATCTTGATCAATAGCTTCTTCTTCCTCTTCTACATTTGTATCTTCCACCTCTTCTTCATCCTCACTTTCTCGTCTCCTTCTCGGGTTTAACCCTCTTCTCATATGTTCTTGCAATGCATCAATTTGTCTCTGGAGGGCTCTGAAACCCTTGGCTGCTAATGGATCTCTTGCACCAACATTTATGTCACCTCTGCCACCTCTGGCACCACCACGCCTATCAGGAAACACTCTTGGGGGAATCTTGAAGATCTTGAACCCACAACCATGGTCCTGGTGCAAAATTCCTCACGATCGATGATCTATTCACACGCTCAAGAAAACTTGCTCTAATACCACTTGATGAGGGAGAAAACCCGAGACACATAAATAATGCACACAAATAGAAACTGTAGACACACAAAATTAGCATTATGCATAGTCATCCGCTCATTGAATAAATAAAATGCAGCAAATCCATTTGCTAGGAAAGTTAGGTCTTTAGTCCTAAGGTTATGCATTTAAATAAATCAAAGGCTCACATCATTCTTTAATTAAATAAATCAAACTTTATTTAATTAAAATCTCAAAGGTCATTTCCATCCTTTTCTGATTTAAATAAATCAAATATTTAAGTCCTAAAAGTCAAAATCATCTAAGCACCATTAAGCTAACCTAATCATCATTAAACTAATCTAACCATGATTAAATGCTAATCCTAACCACTTGCATTCTTTAGATTATGCCACTTGCACCAATAAATCAATTTATTGATTTATTAAAACCCTCATTTTCACTCAACATGGCATCCATGAGGAATATTCCATCAAGTTTGAATTCAAAACCAAGTGGGCATGTACATCCAACAAAGCAATTAATAAACTCTTACATGTCCCCCACTCAACATTTACTCTCAAATTTGAATTCAAATTTCCCCCCTCTTGGGCACATTTCCCAAATCTTGCACATGCATCAACCACTCACCACTTGACAAGTGTCTTCCTCTCATTTGTCCAATCTTAGTCCCACATCCTCCATGTTTGGCACTCTTAGCATTTGAAAATCTTTAAATAGAGGCTTCATCCTCAAGCAAATCCTCCAAAATCTCTTGCAAAGTCACTCTCCTTGAGAACTGATTTTGCCACACCATCTTCATATCACATTCATAGCAATTTCATCATTTAGCAATAGCTTGATCAAGGGTTGTGAAAGGGCTTCTTTCCATAGAAGCACCAATCCAATATGAGATAATTTACTTCATGTTCTTCATATGCATATTTAGTTTGTTCTTATCATTGTTTGCATTTGAAAGCAATGTTGTATCATTTCATATGGATCTTGTTATTTGCTTTGTTTTAAACTAACATGCTAATGTGTGCTGTTTGTTTTGAGCAAAATGCAAATTTCACCATCTACATTATGGTGCTAGAAGGAGGGCACAAGCAATTCTGATTTCTTTAGTTGTTGAACCAAATTTCTTTGCTGCATATACACTTCTTTCATTAAAAATCTTGGGTTAAATTTTATGCTCTGTTTATGCAAATTACACAAGCAATTCATCCAGATTCCCATGTTTTGTAGTCATGTCATAGAGCAAATGAATATTTCAGACATACTATTTTGCTTCAGTTGATCTCCAGTTGGTGGAATCAAAAGGAAGACTGAGATGGGATATTCATAACTCTTGTTTTTGTTTTAATAAATCGTTTCTGATAGTGCTTGGGTATCTTTGCTCAATTTTCTATTATGACTTAAGGCGGATGAGAGAAACATAGGCGCACCAAATTTATGGAATAAAGGAATACAACTCTGTCTTTTTTTTAGAGAGTCAAAAGATATTGACTGCATTATTGGTGGCATTTCCTTTTTCCATTGGGAGCTGTGGAGTGCGTTGGTTTTGCTTTATATTATTTTTTACATTTGCCAAATGTATGCTAGAAAGCTTCTAAGCCGCCAAGATTTAACCACACACATTTATTTGAAATATTTTTTTTTGTGTGCCTGTTCGCTTAAAAGCAAGTAATTGCCAGCTATACCTTCGCTAGTACTTCCTTTCTCAACTGGATACGCAAGTCAGCTTTGTCAGTATGTGTTGACTGAAGATTGTTAAGATCTTTTGTACACCTGCGAATTAGGTGCGGAAGAGGAGGAGCGATGTTAATACAAACAGAGGCTCTTGATCTAGCCTCTTGAGTCCCACTCAGATGTACAAGGTGCTTCATTCTGGCGCGCCCTTCACTCAACTTGGAGAATTCAAATTTTGGAAGTCATCTCCCATGCATAGGCCTGTGCAGGTTTTTCTACCACAAACTAGGCAATGAAATATGTGAGACTTGCCTTGCTAGGTGTGTATTTCATTTGTCTAGTCAGGGGAGCAGAGATGTTGGTAAACATAAATTGAAATTGGACTTATATTTGCCAAATGCATTTGCTTAAAGGTATTCTAAATAGTTTAGTCGTTGTTTCTAGTGTAAGATTGCAACTTGCATTTAAATCCTGTCATTCTTTTACGCCTTCTAACTGCATTTATTTCCTCTAGCGTTAAATGGATGAGATCTTTGATTGTTTTCTAAATATATATGTTGTCTATAAGAAGATCTTGTTATCTGACAAACAGATAGAAGGAGTAAATTATGCCAGCACTCTGACATGTTTGTAGGTGGTCACCACAACACTTATCGTTCCTCTGATAGTCACACATTTACTCAAGTGGTTGCTTTACTCTGATACATGATGTAGCGATTGCTTTAATCAAGCAAATCCAAGATAAAAGAATGACACTTTCTAAATTTTTGATTTCACACCAGTGCTGAAGTAGGTGTCATCATAAATCTAATTTTTTGATAAACTCACAAAAGGAGAAAACAATGGCATTCCAGAATATATTTATTAGCTATCCAGTGAATGCATTGAATTAGTGCGCTGTAATTCACTAACAGTCACTGTCAATATTCCTATTGATGTGGTGAAAATTGAATCCTCAATCTTGCAGCTACGCCCCCACTTGGAGGAGTATCTTACTTATTAACTATGTTGTGTATTTTACTTTGTTTCATACTTTGAATGAGGACTGCGCTTTGACCTTTTATTTGATTGATGCTGATATCTTGTGTTTATAGAATATTGGTGCAACACTTCTTGGGACTTTATTCATGTGGTTGACAAAATCAGTTTTCTAAATTAGTATTTCAAGAGGTGTATTCAGGATCTTTAACATAATTATGATCTTAAATCTAATGTAGAAACCATGATTTTAAGAGGAAATCTAATGTTGTGTTTCTACTTTGCATGATAGGAGCATTAATTATTTTTGAGGTCATTAAATCTTGTGCAGATTTATCTTAGTTATCTCAAGTATTAAGTGTTGATTTTTTTCATCTCTTTATTACTTAAGTGAGCTAATATCATAGAGCCCAAATGTTATTCGGAGGAGTTGTGTTTTATCTTTTATTTTTTTAATTTCTTAAAAAAATATTTTAAGATTTTATTTTGTAATGTTTATAGGTACAAAGGCAAACAAAGGCTAACGAAGGACAACGAAGGTAAAGCGAGGAAGGAAAACAACAAAAGTGAAAGGATAACAGAGGTGAAGGTTAAAATCAAGAATTGGAGTTGGACAAAAATGAAAGCAAAATTGAAGTTTAAAGATTCAAGCATCAAACATGAAACTCACAAAGCATTTTTTAATGCTCGAGGGCTTCCATTTCATGCTTTAATTTTCTGTTTTAAGCCAACTATATCATTGTTTTCTTTCAAAGTTAAGTTAAAACTGAACTTAGAAACTCATTAGACTTTCAATTTTGACTAAAATTGAACAAATCAACTTCACATTTAGCTTGGTGCTCTAAAAATGAATCAAATCATTGCTTTGAAGGATAAAATGAATATGTGCCTTTATTGTTTTGTAATTATTTACACAAAGTAATATCATCAAAAGACGTATGCGCTTCTCTCGTGCCTCATGGCGATCTTGAGAATCAAAAGGCTTTTGATGACATTAAGTTGTGTAAATAATTTCCCATACACACTTTGATTTGGGCTTTAAAATTGAACAACATCTTGTGCGAGCGTGAGTAGAGAATCATCGCGTATATTCTCTTTCTTTGAGCCGTCAAAGATTGATCGAGTTACGGATTTTGTCTTTGCTTGCTTTTGTTTATCCTAGAGGGCCAGCCTTGGGGAAAAAGTACTCACCCAAGGGAACGACTCAACCGATAACACTCTGAACCCGAGAGTATTTCCAGTGGGGATATAAATGTGGATATTGGAAGAAACGCCAATATGATGCGGTTGACTCCAACAAGATGGATCTGAAAGGGGACTCTTGTCACGTTGGGTCAACTCCTATGAATGAAAAGTCTGAAATAGAACCCTTGTTTGTAGTGGCCAATTGATCCATTGAGCGAATTTATCAAAGTGGTGCATTGGAACTCAGATTCCAAGAAGTTACTTGCCATGTCCGATCTTGGTTGAAATATAGAGGTTAAGACTTCATTCTTAACATACCTTTATATTTTTTCCTTGGTTGCATGTAAAATCATCTCTTCTACAAAGGGAATGAGGCAATCCCACTAAGAAAAATGTACCAATTGAGCTAGGATGTCATATTGCTTGTGGTTTGAAAACACAATGCTTTTATCGAAAACATTTGAAAACCAACATTCAACGAATCATCAAAATTGCAAACCCTTTAGGAGAGGAAAATATCCTTGAACAAATTCACATGTTATTGCTTGCCCTTGGGATTCGTATCCTTAGAGGCATCTAAACATTTGGATTTCATCTCAATTTGCTTCTACTAAAGTCAACTTTAGGTAACTCTTGCCTCAAAATTCCTTGGTTTCCGCATAATACACTTTGTGGGATAAGGGGAAAGTTGAGACATTAGACATCTAGATTCAAAATCTAATCAAGAGTGTGTTTGTGGTAAAAAGGATCCATTAAGCAAAGATTAAATCAATTAGACCCCACACATATGTGCTTGGAATCTTTTGGTCGTATAGTTTTTATGCAAACATTGGTCTTTTGATTTTGAATTACTCTTAGAGAAAGGCATGTTCTTCACTATCTTGGCCTAGTAAACAAGTCCTTCTTAGGTTCATTTAGGATCAAATAAAACACTTCATCCATCTCAAACATTTATCAAAATTCATCCCACAGAACAACCTTAGAACTTTGGAAACATCATTCTAGACTTGGGTAAATCATCAAAATCAAAATCACCTTGTTTAGTTAGGAGTATGGGAATGCATCCTTTCTCATACCTCTAGTTGAATTAGCACCCCTTTGAACAAGTTCATCCTAAGATCACATCCAACATCTTAGGGTTTACAAGTTCATTATCCAATCAAACCAATCAAAATCAAACCCTAAGTCTAGCATTGATCCAAAGTTCCTAAACGTTCATCACTCATATCATCTCCCCTTTTCATCCTTCATCTCGTCATTGGTACTAAGAACCTTAGAGTTCACTTTTGCAACAAGGTCAAAACACAAGGGGAACATGGAATACAAACTTGATCCATACATCATGAGTAATCCAAGTCAACTAAGGTATCAAAGCCTTACAATGCCGATTGATTATCAACACTCACACTTATACAATCCACACATGGGATCATTACCTTCTACAAATGTCAATGGCACAACAAGTGAGTATTCCCAAATCAAAGATTGGAGCACATTTCCTGATGGTAGATCTAAATCCAAACCTACAAGTCTTTCAACCGAACAATCAAAGCATGAGCCTTCAAATGAACATCATCCCACCAAATCCCTACAAGCCAAATGAGAATGTGCCAAGCACAAGTTTTTGAAACATGAATCTGGAAAAATTTGGGATGAAGACATTTTCAAATCATACAAGTATTCCAAACATGAACAATGGTCAATTTCAACCTATCATGCCAAATCTGAGTGTCATCCCAAATCAAAACATTGTCCAAAATCAAACACAAGTACACACTCAAAATTTGCTTAAACAAAAGCCAAATCAACTATATCAAGGGAGTCAAGATCAAAATCAGGAACAAATCTAGCTAGATCAAATTGTTGCACTTACCAAAATAGTTAAGTCATTGTGCCAAGAGACATCTCCACCACCTTACCCATATCAATATCATTCCTTGGTTTAGGGCATCCCCCTTTACCTAGCACCCATCACTCCATCCAAATCAATCCACCTAACACCAATCAAGCCATCACATCAAATCCTTGGAATATACCATTGACATTGTACCAACAGATGGTATCTAATCAAATGACAACATCAATCCTGACAAATAAAAATATAGTCTCCCAAGGATCTATCACCTCGGTCATTCCGACCATTCCTATCACCTCGATCACTCCAATCACCCCTATCACACCCATCATATCTCAAACCCTCATGATCACTCCAAACGTATCTCAACCACTTGTCACTACACCCAACATGATTCCGAATACACCACCACTACCACCAAAACCAAGTGCAATAAGTCAATATCATAACATCGCACTAAAAGCACATCAAGCCTACCAATAAGCGCTTCAACAATATCAGGTGGCTCCACAAACCACTCAAGCTACCCACACCACTCAAACTACCCAAGCTGCTCAAGCCTCTCAATCTACCCAAGCCTCTCAAGCTACCCAACAAACACAAGTGCTAACATGAAAAATGATAACTATTGGGGATAACGATGAACATTCAACCACTGGTGATAGCATTGAAAATATCCCCACCACAATTGCTAAAAGGATTGATCAAGATCTATCCATTAAAGTGCACATTGGAGATGTTTCTATCTCATCTGAAGATCAAATCAACATAGGTCAAGAGTCACTTTCCAATCATAATCAAAATATGCCAACGATACCCAACAATGATCCAATTCAAGAAATGACAACATCACTTGACTCTATGGTTGAAGACATTCACAATCTGTCCACTGAAATTGTTGAAAACAATGTTCAAAACCTATCCATCAATGAGCACCTTGAAGATGTTTCCACCTCATTCGATGATCAATTCACCATACATCAAGAGCCACTTTTTAGCGATCTATTTCAAGGAGTGTTAGGATTATTTGATCCTATCGACATAATGCATGATCTGTTGACTTATGATCATGTTGAAAATGTCTCTACATTGCCTTATGAGTTAGAGGACATATCTCAAGAATTTATTCCAAAGCATGATCAAAATCTTTCACCAAGGTCTAGCAATGGTCCTTTCCAAGACATATTGACATCCTTCGACCTCATGGTTATAGATACTGAAGGAACACCGAAATCGACACTTGAGGATATTGAACCACTTGCCATGTCTAATGATGACATCCAAGAACCCTTTGTAAGTGATTCATCCTTTGAAACTAATCCATGTCAAGAACCTTATCCAAAGCATGTCGAAAGCAACTCCGATATCATTCAAGATCAAGAATTCGTATCTATAAGATATTACAATGATCTAATGGACACTCTCCTATCTATGCAAGATGATCATATCCATGTAGCACATACTCCTCCATCTACCCATGAGATGCTTTCTATGGATGGAGACGTAGATGATCTTCATCTAGAAAAAAATTTTGTTACACAAAAAGAGCAGATTCTTAACTCCTACAATCAAATGGAGTTGTCAACATCAGGATCAAATATGTCCCAAACTCAAATGAAGGACATCATGAATAAAGATATCCAACATTATCTGCTCAAAGAAATAAGTCAGATAGAACATCCAGAGTTAGCGGAGCAACAAATTGAAACAACGTCATCTACAGTGGTCATTTGTCAAAGCATGTTTATTGAACAAGACACCTCAGAACAGGCAGAATCAAAGCATGAAGGTACTACTACCACTATACTGGGGGCAACTTCATCTCAAGCAAATGTCAACATAGGGAGCACAAAGAATCCTTATGATGAAACTGATGTCAATACTACAACTAGCCACGTCACGAATCTTCATCCACCCATCACCCCATTCATGAATTGGGACCAAATTCGAAAGAAAGATTTGAATCAAAGTACGAAGAACGTTATCAAAGCAAAAGAAGCTGAGAAGCATAATGGAAAAATAAAATACGTATGGATACCAAAACATACAAAGAAATACCATCCCTATCAAACTCCATCAGTCAAAGAAACTGTGGGGAAAAATAAAAAAGGGAAAAGTATCCATCAAGGATGTCCACAAAAGCAAAAGCAGGCTTTTCAAGTGACATACAAAGTGTATCAAGCAGTTGGTCCTAATTCCACCCACACTTTCGTATCCACCCATCATTGCTCATCGTCCCAGGTTTGGAGAGTCAAAGGTTCCAAACTGTCAACCAATCCATCTTTTATCCCTAAACACACTCCATCCACGCCTCCACGCATGATATCCAATTCTCACATCAACCATGTATTGGCAACGACCCTTTATCATAAGGATTCATAAGGCACTCTATCGCGATGTGCGTACAGAGACAAAGTTAACCCTGGTATCAATGAAGCAGATCAAGAATCTCAAAAGTTGCATTCAAGTGCACATATCTTAGCAAAGTAGCTCCTTCAAGCAGGATATCAATGGAAAATTATGACAGGGGCATCTACATCAACACCACCAGGTGGTTCAGCATGAATCTTTCAGAAAAAATCAAACAAATCAAAAAAGTAAAAAATCCAAAAAAATCAGAAAAGCATTGAAAATAGTAAAGATAAAAATCGTCCTCTAGTGAAAACCGCATGGGTGGCACTTTGGGCAAGACCATGATGAAAACCTAGCAAATAGGCATCATGTGTAGAATCAAGCATCTATGTGCTCCAGTTCAGTTGAAAGCATCTGATCCCATCGATAATAAATTAAGCATTCCATCAATCTTTTCCATAATAAATCCATCCATCCATAAACCATTGATCCAATCCATTTTCATCCATCTGCATCCATCATCCAAGTTATCTTGATCTTGATGAAATTTTGGGGCATACTTTACACCTGCTTATGGTAAACATCTTGACATGGGCCGTTTTCATTGATCCTATCCTATCCAACATTATCTGAGCCATGAAGCATTATCCAAATGAGCATTCTTTATCCTTGGCATCCTTTGCGTGCTTACAATATCCATCCATCCCTAACATTCCATACATTGGGGGCAGATATTTACATCTTGCTTTAGGAATAAATCTTGATATATATCCTCCAACTTATATGGCGATCCGAACATTGGCAAACGTGAAATCAAACTAGTCAAAGCACTCGTGAGCAAAAATCTGAATCACTAGCCCATGGCATATTTTGACAAAAAGAAATTCCTTATCAGTCTTCATCTTTCATCAAACATCAATCCAAACAATCATTATCAGTCACATCTAACACACCCTTCAAATGTCACATCAAATCATTCGAACAACTTTTGTTCCAAAATCAAGCTTCATCAAACATGATCAATCAAATCCAATTAGAAAATCATCTCAAGATATCAATGTGTTTCTTAACACTATCCTTGCATTGTTGTGCATCCTAAACAAGGTTATCATCATAAATCCCATCAACATCCCAATCCTTGTGTTGCATAACACTATCATTGCATTGTTGTGTATCGTCAACAATGTTATAATCATCATCAATCCATTGATCTGATCAATCAACCTTAGCTTGGTCTTCAACAAAATCCCAAATAGAGAACTGATATCATCACACATGTCCATATCCAAATCATCAAAATCATGCAAAAATCCAAAAACATCAGAAAATTAGAAAATCCAAAAACATCCAAAACATATCAAAAAATCCAAAAACATTCATAAAAGTCAGAAAAATGTCAAAAACATGGCATCCGAACTACATCGTCTCTGAGCTTAAACGTAGGCAAGGCTAATCTTTGATCAGCCCCCGAGACATCAAAATCGAAAAACATTCGAAAACATCAAAATCCAAAAACATTCATAAAATCTCACAAAATAAAAAAACTCAAAAATAGCCTCAAAACATTCCAAAATGTCAAAAACATCCAAATATTTGAAAAAATCCATCCGTCCCATTTCTCTTGCACCCACAATAATCAATCATCCATAATAAATTGATCGTCACTTTCATCCTTTGGCAAAATCAATCTTCAATCGTAAAATCAAAATCGAAACAACAAACCTTTAAAACAAAATCAAACTATTGATTAGTCGCAAACATGTCAATCAACTTTATATCAACAGCCTATCAATCAACTTATCAAAACCATCATCATCCTATACAATGCATGTCCTAGGATATATTGTTCCAACAATGAGCATCATTTTGGATATCACTTTGGATTCATATCCTATCAAAACAAATCCCTTTGGCTAGAGGTATGAAGAACATTGGCTTGTTTGCGTACTTGGTCTTTTCTTTTGATTTATCTTATTGCGCTCATTCCAAGGACCTCTCGATGATATCCGAACAAAGGATTTAGAGAGATAGGAATGGGGAAATGATCATCATCTTTTGTCTGCTGTGCTTGTTGGACGTTCTTGTAAAATAACTTGGTGAATACTTGCTTTGTTAGGTACGCCCTAGCAAGGTTTCTGTATGTCAAGCGTGAATAAGAATACTCCTATCTGTTTGTTGAGTCAAAGTCCATCGCACTAGGCACAACGCCATCTTGGTTCTTTATAAATTGATGCATCGTACCTATGTGTGTTATCAAACATAAGGTAAGTAGCTCTTTTAAAATCCCAATCCTTGATAAGAAAATCATCATCATTTATCATCATCATCATCTCTAATAAAGTCTCATCAAATCATGGGCTTCTAGGATCCTCTTGTCATCATCTCATTTCCGCACTAACATCATCATCACCAATGTATCCATCATGCATACATCTTGCATCCACAAACCTTCAGCATACCACATATCATTCATATCATACATAATAGGAAACATCGATCATTTCACATGCATTGCATTTACATCATAATCATAATATAGATATGTTAGTCTAAGCATCTCATAAATCATCCATTGCATAATCATAGCATATCACATCATCAATCTCATCCATCTCATATCATATCATCATTTAAGTTGTTTAGGATAATATAGATTTGTTATTCTAAGCATCTTGAAATCATCTCATTTGTATCATCGTCCATAACCATCCATTTTGAACCTCTTTATTGCGAGATCGACCCTCAAATCGAATCTTTTCGCTCGATCTCTCGAGGGGGCAATGTACCAGTGTACTTTCCGCTGGGGCATCCGAAAAATAAGGAATTTTTTAATTTTGATCGCGGCAAGTTTATTCTTTGAACCAACACACAAATACATTGCTTCAAAGAGGGGCAAAATGTAGACACACAAAATTAGCATTTCGCATAGTCATCCGCTCATTGAATAAATCAAACACAGCAAATCCATTTGCTAGGAAAGTCAGGTCTTTAGTCCTAAGGTTATGCATTTAAATAAATCAAAGGCTCACATCATTCTTTAATTAAATAAATCAAACTTTATTTAATTAAAATCTCAAAGGTCATTTCTATCCTTTTCTGATTTAAATAAATCAAATATTTAAGTCCTAAAAGTCAAAATCATCTAAGCACCATTAAGCTAACCTAATCATCATTAAACTAATCTAACCATGATTAAATGCTAATCCTAACCACTTGCATTCTCTAGATTATGCCACTTGTACCAATAAATCAATTTATTGATTTATTAAAACCCTCATTTTCACTCAACATGGCATCCATGAGGAATATTCCATCAAGTTTGAATTCAAAACCAAGTGGGCATGTACATCCAACAAAGCAATTAATAAACTCTTACATGTCCCCCACTCAACATTTACTCTCAAATTTGAATTCAAATTTCCCCTCTCTTGGGCACATTTCCCAAATCTTGCACATGCATCAACCACTCACCACTTGACAAGTGTCTTCCTCTCATTTGTCCAATCTTAGTCCCACATCCTCCATGTTTGGCACTCTTAGCATTTGAAAATCTTTAAATAGAGGCTTCATCCTCAAGCAAATCCTCTAGAATCTCTTGCAAAGTCACTCTCCTTGAGAACTGATTTTGCCCACACCATCTTCATATCACATTGATAGCAATTTCATCATTTAGCAATAGCTTGATCAAGGGTTGTGAAAGGGCTTCTTTCCATAGAAGCACCAATCCAATATGATATAATTTACTTCATGTTCTTCATATGCTTATTTAGTTTGTTCTTATCATTGTTTGCATTTGAAAGCATTGTTGTATCATTTCATATGGATGTTATTTGCTTTGTTTTAAACTAACATGCTAATGTGTGCTATTTGTTTTGAGCAAAATACAAATTTCACCATCTATAAAAACCTTTATTATTATTCAATAATGGAAATCTTACATGCAGAGGATCCCAAATCCTCGAGCTCTGTTATACATGCAAGCTACAAAAGTTTAAGAAATTACAGAAAATTACAGAAGTTCCCCTTTCGCAGCATGCGAACTCTTTTTCCCCAAAAAAACTAAGAAATCAGAAACTAGCCCATAAATAGCCCCTTTTCCCTTTGGAACCAAAAAAAAAATTCGAGTTATGAGTTTTGGTGGTTTGGTGCCAAAAATTACAAATTGAAATTCAAAAATTAAGTCTTAATTCAAAAATTGGCAATTTTCCAAAAATCGGCCAACTTCCGGAAGCCATAACTTTTGATCCAGGACTTCGTTTTTCGAACTGTTTGAACTGTTGGAAAGGTCTCAGAGTGAAGAATGTGCCAAGAACCCACTCTAATAGTTCTAATGAATTTTGGGCTAGTAGAAGACCGTTTAGTGCCTCAAACTGGACTCAGAATATTTTTCAGGGCAAAAAGCAGAAACTGGAACTTGAATAACTTTCAAACCATGAATGATCTTGACCTAATTCTTTCACCAAAGTACTTATTTTTCCATCCTAAACCTTCCCATGAATTTATGTCTTCCCACACCTTCAAATTCACACCTGCTAAAAATAACATTTGAGCAGAAAAGGCAGAAAAGCAGTTCTGAAAGTTGGAAACTCTTATTTGACGAAAAGGGTATCCAAAAATACAAAAAAATCTATTAAAAGAAAACAATAGGAACATAAATGGAAAGCACCTTTTTGGGTGATGCAAGATTTCCCTCACACCACTGGATGCTCCTGCATCATATTTTTTGTAGAGAAATTTTAGATAGGTCAACCTGGGAGCCAATCGATGGAAGTTGTAGTAGTTTCAGGGTGGCTATATGCTGGGTTTTCTTTTTATGCTCCATGAAATACTTAATGCACTACATCAGGGGGGTTGTGGTAGATGAGGATGGTTGCTTCAGAGATGGTGGGGATTGTGAATTCATTTTTTGACCCACTAAGGGGTGTGTGTCTTTGAAAGGGGATGAGATTTTTTGATATTTTTTCTTCTCTTATACTTTCACATATGAATTTTTGGTGGCCTCTTTCATTTCTTAAGTTTATTTAGTGATGAATGGATTATTTACCATTAACTTATTCACCCTTTGTTTTTAATGGATATCTCTAGCATGCATATGTGTTATCTTTTCCTTTTGTGCGGTAGTGCATAATGACTTATCTCTACTATAGTATCTTCTTTTAGTAATTATTATTCTTGTTCAACCTACTCTCATTTATATTGTAGGGAAGTAGCCAATTGTTGTGGGAACCTATCAATCATATCTTCCAATATTGTTTTGGGGGTAGCCATGTACCAAATAATAACTTCTTCAACTATGGTTCTTATTTGGGCACCCATTACTTCATATACTACCAATGCTTATTCCAAAACTCCTTCTATAAAGAGGCTATTGAATAGGGTATTCTCATTTAGATGTGTCTCTGGTTGTTCTTCCATGGATTTTTCTTCTTCTCTTTCCTCTTCCTATGATGGGGAAGTTTTTTTTCTTCTTCCTTATTTTCTTCCCATGTTCCATACTTATTTGTAGGAGTGCCTCTAAGGCCTCTTCTACTGATGGCTCCCTTTGTGGAGGTGTAGTGGGTAATTTTATTTTTTCTTTTCCCTTTCTTCCTCTGGACTAAGTAGATGTGGTAGGAGATGCCCCTACCTATAGTCTCCCTAGCCTTTGCAAAGTAGAGGTGCTTTGTTCATCTGGTTCTTTTGAAAATCCATATTTTTCTATATTTTTATCTAACTGATCTTCATATTTATTCTTTTCTAGATTATCCATATATTCTTAATATGTAGTGAGCTTATCCACATTGGGATATTTTTGTAGTTGAAGCAAAGTTTTTGTGTATGAATCAATTTTTATATCACTAACTTCATATAGAAGTTGTGGTATCCATGATGTGTGGGATTATATGACCTCTATTAATGTATAGTCCCTATCCACCATAAATAGAATATATTTTATGTATTATTCTACTAAGTCATTTAATATTCATTGATTTAGGTAGCTACCGATCTAGTAGTTTCCCAAATTTTCTGTACAAATTTTGGTCACTCATCCAATAAGTAAAATGTTAGACAAATGATTAGGGTCCCATACCTAAACTGATAGTGGGACTAATTGGTTCACTATACATTCTCTAGAAGTTGTTCTCACAAAAGTTCACATTGATCAATGTCTTTTCCTTCCTGTTGTGCCTTTAGCACACATGCCCCGTTCGGAACGGGGGACCCTCTTTTTCTTTCACCTTGCCGGGTCGTTTTTGTCACTGCCTCATTTTGCATGCCCCGTTTTGGTGTCCCGGGTGGTCAGTATACCTCCAAAGTCTCATCTAAAGTTGACCATGTCTCGCCCCCTTTAATTTTGTTGGGTCTTGGTGCCTTGAGGAGTCTACTTGTTAGTTTGCCTCTGCCAGCGGCTTGGGGCCCATCTAGGCCCGCCCCTTCAGGTTTCCCTAGCCGGGTTCCCTATCGTGTCTGTCATCCCAAACGGTGGATGGAGTTTTCCTTTCCCATTCCCGAAACCTGACCCACTGATTGCCATCCGATTACTAACTGAAAATTTTATTGATGGCTTTCCCCCATCCTGGGCCTGAACCTCTGGACTTCCTCTTCTAGAGTTTCGTCGTGCCTTCACCGTCCTGGACAACAAACTGGTGGTGGACTTCCGCCCTCTGGGATCCGAGTTCCCTGTTGCCGCTGCTGATTTCTAAGATGAATTTTTCAAAACGGCCGCCACCTCACGTCTTTCCAGCCTCCGGGCCTCGGATCTCCCGCCGCCGTCTGCAAATTTGAATTCACCAACTTCCTTGCTCGTCGTACTTGCATTTAATGTGGCCATTAATGGAGATGGAGGTATAAATAACTTGCCCAAACCTGTCATTCTCACTTGTCAGTGTTGTAGAGAAGGATCAGAGAACTTGCCAGAGGAGCCCATCATCTTCGTCAACCGTCGCCCTCACACCCATTGCTTTCACTTGCCGATCGTTAGTTGATTTCACATCTTGCCACATCGAGTGTTCGAGGTAGGTTTACCATTTTCTCTCCTAAGTAATGTTTTCATGATTTTAAAGGATTTAAATGAACAATAACGGTTAAAAGGACATGTAAATGATAAAACGTGACACAACAAAAAAAACCCACATCCTCAAATTCGAGAAAACCCTCTATAGCACCCTCATGATCGATCCAGAGCTTCATCCACATGTGGTTGTTCTTCACAGGGACGTTCATGCCCTTCGGGTTTGGGTCTCCTCTTGGCGGTCAAAAGCAAAGAAACAACGAACATTTTGCAAATGGCTATTTGACCCCTCTAACTCGGATCCTCGGACCGCCGTCGTCGCTTCACCCTCAAGGTTAAAACTTAAAACCCCAAATTTTGGCTGCCGTCCTGACTCTTCGGGCTTGGGCCGCCGGACTTATTTTTCTGGAAGTCCACGGGGATGCCGCTGTCTCGAACGGCAAGGCCGATCCGTTCGCCCTAGCTCCGGGGCCCGTCTTTCCTTCCGCCGTTTGCTTTGCCTCTCAACTCAATTTTTCATTGCCCTCTCGGGTCCCAGTCTCCAGACATCCATCCATGGATTTTCATCCCATCCTCATCATTCTAAACGGAAAACCCTTGGAAACCTTCCGCTTCCCAGGTCCTGGGCCCCCTTTCACCGCTGGGGGTTTGCCATTCAATTTTAAACCTCTTCGTCTATGTCAGGCTCTACTATCCGGGACTCCATCCCCTCCTCGCTGCCAAGGGGGAGAATCATGTTCATCTTTCTGGCCCTCGGGATCTAGGCGTCTCGTCACCGTGAAAACTCAAAATCAAAATCCAATGTCCAATGCTGATGTTGGGTCCAGTCCTCCTTTTGGCGGTCGGTAAGACATTGCAGATTCGCTGAGGCATTACATCGATGAAAGATTTCTCACCGATGTGCTTTTTTTCTGCCGTCGGTCGGCAAGACCAAAGATCTCGCAAAGACATCTCTCCACTGCAAGGATCTCTTTCCAACGTGGTTGTTCGTTCCGCGATGGTCAGCAAGACCTCATGCTGAAGAAAAAAAGCCTTCTGCCGATTTGCCTTCTCCTTGTCACCGGTCGGTGAGAAATGAAATGTTTGCCATGACTTCACTCGAATGATTGATGCCTCGCCGATTGGCTATCTATAGGAGAATTCCATCTGCCCGATTGAAAACTGAAAATGGATTGATGGCTTTTTCCCTTCTTGGGTCCGGTCCGCCGGGCCGACTTCTCCGGACTTCTGCCCGACGATCGTCATCCCATATGGTGAAGGCATGACGACATCCTGCTCGCTTGGGCCCGAACACTTTAAATTGTGAAAATGAAAACCAAGCAACTGCCCTTGGACCGTCCGAGTCCTGGACCGTGGAACTCCTCCCCCGGAACTCCATTCCTGCTCGAACGTTCCAAACGGCCAATCCTAGACAACTTTCTGGCCTTATACCTCTGGATGCTCCTAAATCAATCCAAATCACCTAAAATTTGAAATCTGATCTCGATCTACGTGCTTGAATTTAGACCTCTTTGTTACAATCCCTTTGAACCATCAAAGTTCGATCGGGAAAGATCTCCCAGATCACTTTGTCCCGTTTGCCCTTCCAAACAACATTCCTGCCAGGGAAGCCTGGCCCTCCGGGCCCGGACTGTCTGAAAGATCTCAATTAGAAGACCAATGGCATTTGGGAGATAATAGTATCATTTTATGAATGATAAATTATTTCAAGTTAATTTCATCCATGGGAGTTCGACTAACATGACGGCTTTCGTGATCAATTGCGCTGACTGCACTATTACTTGCAAGATATATGGAATCAGGTGCAGGACCTTTGGGGCAGCTCTGGAAAAGGACAAAGGAAATAAGTCAGGAAAGACTCCTCGAGGAAAAGAGGACAAAGACCAAATGAAATACCAGTTCCAGGGTGAACCCCTACACTCAAAGGTTTCCACGGATTGGAAAGAAATCACCGACACCAATATCGGCCATGTCGATATTGATGAGTTCAAGCAAAGGGTCAGGGTCAACCCAACGACCAAAATTGCAAGGCTTATCAGACAAAGCGGAATAGCAAAGGCAGTAGGCTTTCCTCCATCTCTTGTAGCCCCCGAGCTTGTTATGGCCTGTCAACAGGCATATCAACCAAATACAAGAACAATTGTTGACAGGGATGGCAACATTCTCGCCGATATGTTAGCTGAAGGAATCACAGAGACCTTTCATATTCCCACCTTCATCGAAATGGAAACACCTACCATTGAGGAGTGCTAAGCGGCGTGGGATGATAACCCTACAGGCTACAAAAATTTAATAAATCAGCATTGGCTTAAGGAAAAGTGGGGCAGCACCGCGAAGGTTCCAAATGAACTCTTCCGCAACAATTTCTATGAAGACTACCATGATTTGGTCACAATGCTAAGTAGGGTTATGGGCCTCCCTACTGCGGGCTTCTTTCAGGGGTGGATGGTGTACTTTGTTGAGAAAATCCTTTGGGGGAATGAAGATGTTACCACAAAGACCTCATTCTATTGGGGAGGTATAATAAGCGACTACTTTCATAAGCAGTTCCTCAATGTGAAGAAAATCTCCAAATTTTATATGACTTCATACCTCGTCTACTCCTTGGTGGATTAGAGGCAATACAACAGGTTGTTCGTGGCACCCGATGAAGAGTAGGGTCAAAAAATGAAACCCTATGATAGGTATCCCCAACTCCAATACCAGAATTTTAAGGAGTATTACAGGGTCAATGACGCCTTCACTGGCCACATCATTTGAATGGTTGTTGGAGATTTTGAGAGAAGGGTCTCTCACAGTGCTCAGGCCTTCCTAAAGCAATATGCCTTCCTCTTCATCCAATACCCAAAGTTCATGTACATTCATGCTCAAGGCTTCACCGAGATGCCAAACAAGTTTCCTCGGTACCCCAATGACCAAGTCATCTTATTGGAGCTTTCTCCACAACTCCAACACATACAGGCGATCTTTAGCAGCAAACACGTAGCAGGGATCTCTTATGCCATGACTCTTGGCCAGGGCATGTATAAACTACAAACTTCCCAATGCACTGGTAACTCTGAGAAAGAATTGAAGGATTACCATTTTCACTTGCACACTGCTCACCCATGAATGGACCCATATGGGCACGTAATGAAGGCACTGGGACCGGGGTTCGCTCATCTGCACCACATTGAAGACTTTTGGGGGGATTATCAAGATGATAAAGAGGTATGTGCAAGGCACTATATGCAGATGATTGTGCATTTTGTAAGAAAGTTACAGCCTTTTCCCATACCAGACCAAGTCGAAGAAGATGAGAGCACCATAATGGACCCTAGGTACCCCGTGGTCGCCAACTTGCTGTTACCAACAATAGACTGGGATGAATAGGAGATTGATGACCTTGACATTATAACTAAGCCAATCTTGGCCCGTACTAAGGAATGGATTGATAGACAAGTGGTCCGACTGAAACAACAGGAGGTAATTTTGACTTATGAAGGGCTCAAAAGTGAGCCAAGTGCCATAGAGGATGCCACTACCACCACTTCAACCGGCGGGACGTCTAAGTCTCCTCTAGTCACCAGGTCTAAGAAGAGGAAGGAGATGGAAACACAACAGTCTCCTGACCCCAAGGTCTATACAAGAAAAGAAACAGGGGGCTCACCTTCCAAAAGACTTAAGAAAACAGGGGGTATGACAGAGTAGCCCTTAATCCAAGAGGAAGAAGTAAAGGGTATAGATCAATTAGAACCCCTCTTGGCTCTCCCTGCCCTGACTATCACACCACCTACTTCTCTGGCCATGATCGCCACATCCCCGCTGGCAGTGGACATCTCTGTCCATCTCGCACCTTCACCTCCAGCCGAGTCCAGGATTGTAATTGACTCTTCCTCCTCCATGACTACTCCTCCTTCCTCCGCTGCTATGTCACCCACCACGTCACTCCCTTTAGCTACGGTGGCGACACCTATACCTACATCCACTTTTCCTGAGGCCTTCTCCAAGCATATGAAAAATATCCCCTTCGAGCTCTCCCAGATCCTCATGGATCCCACACTTCAAGTAGCCTTGGCTCAGGTCCTCGCTACTGCCAAACCTTCACAACCCTCGACAAGGCCACCGGCTATGGAAGCCACCATGTTAATCTCTAAGGAGTGGGAGAAACAAGAGTGAGAAGCCCTGAAGCCATTTGAAGAAGAGGCTGATGAATATCACGAGCACGCATAGTATGAGCACCAAACGATTGATAGGATGGCCTATGAGGAGGAGGTAACTAGTTCCTCAGAGAGCGGGGATGAGGAGGACGGTGCGGGTGGTAGGATCATCGTGCAAACTTTCGATGATGATCTTGAAGAGGATATGGCCCGACAATTGAAGGGTACTAAAAAGAGGGAAGAAGGGTCACTTTTTGGAGGAAAGGGACACCAACAAGAAGATAGTCCAGGGAAAGATGAACTGGAGGGTGAGGCTCCAGCTGTCAAGAGCATCAAAATTGAGCAACCCAAGGAACACAAACCTAAAGATGAGCAAACCAAGGAGATAGAGAAGGAAGAAAGTCCCCGACAACTATTATCTACCAAGCTTCCTATCAAGCGCCTTGTGTTCATCCAGGACTCCGATGATGAAGGAGATGCTGCTAAAAGGGAAAAAGGCCCCCCCAAGGGTGGGGAAATTGAAGTCTCAACCAAGGAAGGTAAAGGTGATCATGAATCACCTAAGGAAAAGGCCACCATGCCTGAGTGGCTTGAAAGATAGCTTGAGAAAAAAACTCTCATGCCAAGGGACCCAAGAGCAAAGTTAGAGGCCATCTTGGCTTGAGCATAGGTTACAAGTAGAAAAGAGAAAAGGCCTAAGATCAGATCCAGGGTAATGATGGACACCTCTGGGTCTCGAGCTGTGCCACACCCATGGTAGGTCAAGAAAGGATAACTTACAACATCTCCACCATGGATCTAGGGACCACCACCAGAGAACAAAAGGTAGGGCATCTTGAGGAGTCGGTGGCTATGGTGGTGCATCTGATAAAACAAGACAAGATTTCAAAAGATGAGCTCAAAGCACATGTGGCTGCTTTAACAGATTATATCCAGTAATGGTCTTTGATGGATGACCTGCCTACCACATCCACAACCACACCCCAACTGCTGTCCAAAGAACAAATTGATAAGATGGAGAGAAGAAAGAACTTGGAAAAGACTACGGAGGGTTGGTTCCGACAAGTCTTGTACGTCGGGAACATGGGAATTAGTCAGGCTATGTGAATAGCCAACAAATTCTTAGATCTACAACAATATTTGGATGGCACAAGGAAGCTCTGCATTGACTTTCTTGTGGCATACGACTCCACATTTCCTAAGATCGAAGCTATCCTTCAATTACCAAAAGCCACATGGGAAAAAGTGCTTGTGTTTAACAAGGACGATCACTGGTTGATGGATGTGTGGTGGCGGGACTTTGATAACATGAAGGAAAGGTTGGAGCAAATAATGAGAAAAGTGGATCCAGACATAGAATGGATCAAGGATATTAGGGCGGAGTGCGCTCATTATCTCAAGTTGATGACAGAGTATGATATGCTCGTAGTACAAATGGATCCAGAAAAAGTGAAACCTTACTTCTAGAAGAGGATGGAGGATGAGATGTCTAGTGAAATAACAGTGGAATTCATGAGCTTTACTGCCCATGCCTTCGACCAATCAGAGCTATTTAGGGATCAAGGTACAAAGTACAATGAGGACTGGAAGAAGCTAGAAGATAATTCAAAAGAATGGAGCTACCAAATGCTGCGATACGAGATTATTGAGGTGGACAAACTCCAGCCAGTCATCTTGAAGTTCATGGAATATACAACATCGAAGAAGCAGGAGGACAACCCTATTGATGATAAAGAGCTCCCCAAAGAGTAGCTATAGTAAACAACAATCAACAAAAAGACAAAATGCTACAGTGTCGTCACTAGAGGACAAAATAGGGAAAGGGACAAAATGTAATTTTAAATTGTAATGTATTGAGGGTTGGTGAAACCCTATTTTGTAATGAATCTTGGCCACACAATGGGAATTAATCTTGGCCATTCATTTGACCTTTTAGGCACTATAAATAGGGCTCTCCTCTCATTTGCAAAGGGAGTTGAGTTGTTGTAAAGACATGCTGCAGAAATTTATAATGAAAATACATTGACTTGGTGCATTTTTTGGGTTTTTCACATGTTACTTGATTCAACCTCCATTGTTAGATGCTTTAATTAGATTCATACTACTATTCTAGTTAGTTGTATTCTCACTTTGATAGATTTTAGAAGTGTTGTTATGTGGTTGTGAAAATTCCTGCGGTGTAGATGCCTTCTTAGTCCATACTTTTTGCTGCTTCTTAATGGTAGATAGCTGTGTAAAGTTAGTCTGGGCTTAAATTCAAAGCTACTCCACACTTTCGTCTTTGTTCATGCATGCATATGGTGAATGAAAGATGAAACATTTGCTGACCTTAGAAGATAGCACAAATTCCATGAGACTATGAGATTACTGGTTAAGTGGAATATTGTTTCCAGGAAGTTGTCCATCGCAGGAACTCCATTATCACTGTTCATAGTTAGTTGCAGGTCCAGGAACCTTCTGTCTTCCCCGCTCTTTTTCCCCTTTTTCTAGAAGTAACCTATACCAAGGTTCATTGCACATTGTAAAGCTAAATCCAATGATAAAAATGGAGTTCAAGACTGCTGTTTGAACCTACAGCAAATGCACAACAACTTCTCCATCTTAGGAACTCCATTTCAAGACCCAAATTCCCATGCTTTGTAACTCATCTCTAAGACCGCCTTGTGATTCCAGCAAATCACATCAAGCAATTGAGATATTCCAAGCACTGTCAAGACTTGACATTAGAGACCTTGGGATAGTGTTCTACAATCTAATTGTGGAAGATTGTCTTTCAAGAGAGGTAGTGCACCTACGCATTGCCTGTGTTGAGAATTGCATAAAAAACACATCAACACTTCCACTATCATCTGATATTCTACATAAAGTGATGTTGATCTTACAAATTCCTCCTTCTCAATTATTAATATCTTATGATTAGATTTGTAATTTTCATCACATCCAAGCTATAACCATCATATTTTTCTCTTGTTAGCTTGGTAACCTCATTATTCTTGATTTCCTTCTTTGGAGGGATTTCCCCTTGTGTGTAGAGCCCTGTTACAACTTGGATTGCTTGTTTTATGATGAGGTATGATTTATCCAAGTAGATATACTTGTCATGGATCTGATTTAGAATTATCCAAACCCATACTTCTTCTGCGGTGAAATCAATAAAATTATTCTAGATATCCAACTTCTTCTCTTGTACATGGCTATACAATGGGAGATAGTTCTTTGTGCCTAGTTGTTGAAGGGTTTCAAGCATTGTGTAGTCAATTTTGGTGAGTGAAGCAAGGATATATTTGTATAAATCCTCTCTCTATATATAATTGATACGAAATTTAGAGAAATATCCTTTGATATATACTTCTATTGCTTTTTAGGTAAACCTTTTATACTTTGGGTGATCTTTCTTGTGAAATATCGATGAGGGTAGGAGGCCATCTTGATTAAAGTAGTTGTAAATACAGAGGAAGAGCTTAGTTTCTAGGGTATTTTAAACTAAGCTTGTGATTTCATGGGGAGAGAATGTTTTTGCAAAGTGAGAATAGTGGAAGTATCATAAAAAATTTATAACTTTCAATGGTGATAAGAACATTTAATGTTGTGGCCATTTTCCATCTTCCTACATATTTTTATCCATTTCTTTTTCTACGACTCTTTTTGGATACAAATATAGTACAATATATATATATATATATAATTTTTTTTTTTATTATTATCCTAAGATCCTTTGATAATTTATTTTGATTCCCTTTTTAATATTTTAAGCCTTATTGATTATTGAAGGAAATATATTGATGCAGGGGCATCCAAAAGCATTCAAAAAATTGAGGCAGTTGATAGTGAAGTTATAGAGCACCAGATTATTGCATTTGATTATCAGCTTAGTATATTGATGATCAAAGGTTGTGGATTAAAGGGTTTGTTATCAAGCATATCTAGTGTTTCCATGTTAAGTTTTAGAGGTTCACATGAATATTTGATCGAGAAATAAATAACTATGTTCTGACAGTTGTTTAGTCGTTCTAGTTGGTGAACCTGAAAGAAGATGATGTGATTATGGTAATTTAAGTTGTTGCAGATTTTTTTATGGTGATTTTTGATGTTCGTGGATGTTTCTAGATCATGTGTTGGTTCACATTGATCGTTGTGCTCGCAATTGGTTATTTTCTTTTGTGAGTTCATGTTTTCTTGTTCTTGGCCAATAGGGTGTTTGTAGCATGTTGTGGATCTTCAAGGAATAAATTTTGAAGGTGTTTCCTATTTGAGGATGTTGTTTTGGGTCCTTTCTTTGTTGTGGCTGACGTTGGTTGGTTCACATTGTAAATTTTTTATTGTTTGAGGTTAAGCTATTTGAGTTTGCATGTTATCTTACTAGTCATTATATTTAGGCCGACATGTTAAGGGTGAGATGATTTGTGGATGATATAAATAGAAGAGAGAGGATTTGTTACAAAAGGATACAAAATATGGGGGGATCAATAAGGTGATCAATAATATGAAGTATGGAGCATGGTGACTAAGTATTTTGATTTGGAAGAATCACAAAGCAGAGGGAGTGTGGAGTTGGAGAAGGAGTTAATTGAAAATTGTTATTATTTGAGTTGTTTGTAATCCCTAGGCTGCAACCTAGAATCTGTTAAGCCTGAGAGGCATATGTAATGTGTTTTGAGATTATAATATAATGAGGAATGAGCTTTGAAGGCTAGGTTTTTCCCTATTAGGGTTTTCCCAAGATATATCTTGTGTCTAGTGTTCATGAATGTCATTTATCTTTATGTCTTTTAACTGTTAACTTTCGTTGCATATCTATTGTGATCATGGAGTTGGTAATTCAGGCTGCAAGGTGGGACAGTCCTTAATTGGGCCCTCCTACCTTGATTGCATCAAATGGTATCAAATTTGGTTTCAAGTTTGTTAGCTGGTTGTGAATCTATTGGGAAGAAGACAGTGTTGAAAGAAGTGTGAAACCCTAGAAGTAATAAGTGTCATCATAGAAGAAAGATCAAAGCAAGAAAGATTTAGGTAAGCATTCAAATTTAGTTGTTTATGAGATTTTATTCAATGGGGATGAGTGGGAAGAGGATGAAGAAGGAAAATGAAACCCTAATATGAAAAAGGGATACTTTGGAAGAAGAATTGTGCAAAACCAAGAAGCATAGTTTAGAATTTATGGAGAGGATGAAAGAACTAGGAGGAGACAATATGATGCTCTTGAAGAATTGAAAAATGTAAGAAGGAGAAATGAAGAACTAGAGGCAGAGCTAGATATGTTTGAGGATCTTGAAAAGGAATTTGTAGAAGGATTCAAGTTGTTTGTGAAGGTGGAGAAGAGGAAAAAAGATCTGGAGGAAAGTTTGAAGGAGCTAAACAAGGAGAATAATTTGCAGAAGAAGGAAATATCTAGCTTGCAGGAACATGTTAATCAATTGGAGCAATCACTTAAAGCATGCCAAAAGGAGAATGAGAATCTGAGATCTAAGCCTAATTTTTTTGATGTTTCTTGTGATACTAATGGCTTGTGTGATGTTGCCAAAGTTTCTTTGGAAGGTGAAGTTGAAGATAGAAATGTAACAAAACCTACAATTTTTGGTGATGGTATTGGTTTCAAAATCATGCAGAGAATGGGATATGAAGGAAAAGGATTGGGAAAGCATCAGTAAGGAATTATAGAACCTATTGAGCTGGTAATAAGATCAAGAAGTGAAGGCCTTGGATATGACAGAGGTAAGAATGTTATTGCAAGTTTGAATTAGGGAAGAAAAGGTATGTATTGTTCACATTGTAATAGGCATGGACATGAAAAGGAATTGTGTTGGGATCTATGTCCTTGTAAGTTATGTGGATTAAGGAATCATTATGAAGATGTGTTGGGATAAAATGAGAAGGAGAAAGCCTATGACAGATTGTAAGCAGATGGATTATGGATGGATTGATGGAGTGAAATGGAAAATTTTTACTTGTATGTTTAGAATATTGTATAGATGGAAGAACTCATATGTTAGAGGAAAAGAGGGAGCAAGATGTAGAGAAAGAATACCTTATGCAAAGCATAGAGGGAGAGGTGATAGAAGTCATAATTTTTATCACAATGAAGGGTAATAGAGGAGTGAAAGAGGATTTTCTAGAAGAGGAACTTGTTTTCAATTTTGGAGGAAGAAATAATCAAGCATTGAGTGTCATCAAGAACCTAATACCAAAGTAGCTAATAAAAGAGAAGCAATAAAGGATGCAAAGATAGTTTGTGCAGATGAAGAAGAGCATGTTGATACATAATTAGTTTATGTAGAGGAAGGGGAACCTTTGGAGGTATCAAATTTCATAGTGGAACCAGAAGAAGGTGAAGCATTGATCTTAAGGAGAAAGCTTATGTACCGGAGCAAAGTAAATGTGAATGAAGGAATAGAAAAAGATAATGATCTTGAGGCAACTTGTGGAGAAGGCTCGCTCAGATTGCTAACCAGTGAGGCAGTGCAAGGATTACAAGTAGACCGTTGAACCTTGACCATGATAAGATGAAGAACCTGAGGCAACTTGCAAGGTGGGTTTGCTCAAACCGCCAACTAGTGAGGCAATGCAAGGATTGCAAGTAGAACACTGAACCAATTCAAAGAGAAGAACTTGAGGTAGTTTTGTAGGGTGGACTTGAAAAGAACACCGACCTTGAGGCAGTTGCAAGTACCTATGGACAGATCACCAAACTGATTCAAAGAAGAACTTGAGACAGTTTTGCAGGGTGGACTTGAACAAAACATCAACCTTGAGGCAGTTGCAAGTGCTTATAGAAAGATCGTCGAACCAATTCACAAAATAATAGATCAAAGTGAAGAGGATCACTTTTCAAATAACCCCAAGAGTCTGATGCAAGGGCATTTGGAAGCATTCAGAAAATTGAGGCAGTTTATAGTGAAGTTGTAGAGTACCAAATTATTGCATTTGATTGCCAGCTCAGTATATTGACAATTAGAGGTTATGGATTAAAAGGTTTGTTGTCGAGCATATCTAGTGTTTCCACATTAATTTTTAGAGGTCCGCATGAAGATTTGATTGAGATATGAATACCTATGTTCTGACAGTTGTTTAGTCATTCTAGTTGGTGAACCTAAAAGAAGATGATGTGATTTTGGTAGTTTAAGTTGTTGTGCATGTTTTTATGGTGATTCATGATGTTCATGGATGTTTCTAGATCGTGTGTTGTTGGTCCACATCTATCGTTGTGCTTGTGATTGGTGATTTTCTTTTGTTAGTTCATGTTTTCTTGTTCTTGGCCGATAGGGTGTTTGTAGCATGTTGTGGATCTTCAAGGAATACATTTTGAAGGTGTTTCCTATTCGAGGATGTTGTTTTGGGTCCTTGCTTTGTTGTGTCCAATGTTGGTTGGTTCGCGTTGTAAATTGTTTATTGTTTGAGGATGACCTATTTGAGTTTGCATGTTATCTTACTAGTCGTATTTAGGCCGACATGTTGAGGGTTAGATGATTTGCAAATGATATAAATAGAAGAGATAGGATTTGTTACAAAAGGAGATAGAAGATGGGGAGATCAATAAGGCGATCAATAATATGAAGTATGAAGCACAGTGACAAAGTATTTTGATCTAGAAGAATCATAGAGCAAAGGGAGTGTGGAGGTGGAGAAGGAGTCGATGGAAAATTGTCATTATTTGAGTTGTTTGTAATCCCTAGGCTATGACCTAGAATCTGTTAAGCCCGAGAGGCATATGTAATGTGTTTTGAAATTATAATATAATGAGGAATGAGCTTTGAAGGCTGGGTCTTTCCCTGTTAGGGTTTTCCCAGGATATATCTTGTGTCTAGTGTTCATGAATGCCATTTATCTTTCTATTGTTTAGCTGTTAATTTCCATTGCATATCTGTTGTGATCATGGAGTTGGTAGTTTAGGTTGCAAGGAAAGACAGTCCTTAATTGGGCCCTCCTACCTTGACTGCATCATATATGTTCAAACTTGGACCAATATTTAGTTATCCTTATTGTTCCATGTTTATCGTTGGATTGTGTAGACACGTAAAATATACCGATTGATATGGTGCATCTGATTCTGACTACTAACATCATTTCATGTTGAATCATCATTCGGTCTAACCATTTAATCAAATTCCCCTATCTAATTAAATTCATCAATATTCCTCTCTTAATTAAATAAATTAGTTATCTAATTAAGTCACCTATTCTCGATAATTAAATTAATCATCTGATCTAATTATCCCTATTTAATTAAATAATTAATTTTATTTGATTAAATCTCTAAAGTCTATCTATTTAATTTAAATAAATTAAAACCTTATTTAATTTGATCTAACATCATCTCTTTAATTAAATAAATCAAAATCTTTATTTAATTAATATCTTATCACATTATCCTCATTATTTGATTTAAATAAATCCTAAAATCTAAGTCAAATAAGTCACGTCACCTAATCTCCTATTAAATTAATTAACCCTTGATTAATTTAATTCTAATTCATGTCCCATCCTCTAGATTTTTCCACTTGCACATGAAAATAGATTTAATTGATTTATTAAATCCTTTATTTTCCTCAACAAGACATCTTTTGGAATATTCCTCCAAGTTTGAATTCAAATTCCAAGTTGACATGTACATCCAACAAGGCATTTACTCCATCTTACATGTCCTTTTTCTTGAGCCAAGTGGCATTTATTGCATTTTCCCTTCCCTCTTGCATGTCAATTCAACAAATTTGAAATTCAAAAATATGCATTTATTGGCACAATCCTCAAAACTTGCACATCCTCCATCCACTCATGGGTTGACAAGTGGCATCTTGCCATTGGATGAACGTTAGTCCCACATTGCTCAAATTTGGACATTCATCCATCTTGGCATTCTATAAATAAAGAGCTCATATCCTCATTTTATCATCCACAAATTATGCAAAGTTACCATGCTCAAATATCTATCAAATTTCATCCATCATTCTTGAATCTTAGCTAGGTTATGCAGGTTTTTAGCTTGGAGCACTCTTAAACATCAACAAAGTGGATCAAATCTCTTCATCACATCAATCTTGCATCATAGGTGTATACACCTAAAAATGGTCACATCACAATAGTCTGGTAATTAATTAAATATTTTTAATATTTAACTAAATCTCTAAATTCGATCTATGTATAAATAAATCTAAATAATTTATTTATATTGTTCATTCTTTTATTTCGATTAAATAAATAAGTTTATTTAATCACTTTTCTTATTCATTTCTCAATTAATTAAATAAACATTATGATTTATTTATATTAATTATTATATAATCTTGGCTTGAATATTTTATTCAAATAAAGATTAAGTATTCTTTTCTTCTAAAGTCCATTCACAATTAAATATTCTAAATATTTAATTAAATCTTCTAAATTCCATTCACAATTAAATATTCCAAATATTTAATTAAATCTTCTAAATTCCATTCACAATTAAATATTCCAAATATTTAATTAAATCTTCTAAATTCCATTCACAATTAAATATTCCAAATATTTAATTAATTCCTCTAAAGTCTATTCACAATTAAATATTCCAAATATTTAATTAAATTCTCTAAAGTCTATTTGCAATTAAATATTCTAAATATTTAATTAAATCTTCTATAGTCCTTAAATTAAAAATCAAACTCACATGAAATTAAATAAATTTATTTATTTAATATTGGATTATCTTCAACAACCGTAAAACAAAGTTCTAAAATAGAAAATTAATTTCTCTGTTCCTGTGCAAGCTTGTTCCCGTGGGTTGAAGACAAGGCTCCATTCTTCTCTCCAACCTCCCAACATTCTCCATCTTCTTCTCAACCTCTCCATCTCTCACCATTCAAATCTACCAAACAATCTCATAGCCATTGATCTTTGCCAGCTAGGCTCTTGCCTGCAAAAAGCTATAAAAAGGACTACCGGGTCTTTGAAATGATAGAGAAGCTTTCATACAACAAAACTATAGTCAAATAGCTTTCAAGTATCCATAGCATAGTATTTTAGCATTCATATATTGTAGAATCATTCCATATCATGGCCAATCATCCTCATAGTTTAGTTTTAGAAGCATCCATAATCCACAGCCCCTGTGCATATCCGTATCAGCATTTTCACTCCACCAACATATAGGATAGAGAAGCACTTTCCTTTTTGCATACTCGTTCTGCAAGTTGCCATTCTGAGAAGCTTTGCTTACACAATCTGAGAGCAACAACTTCAAACAAATCCTTAGAGATAGAGAAAAATGGAATGGTTCTGAAGAAGCTCTGTTTAATTTTATTTCAATTTATCTTGCTTTCTTTAGTTTAATGTTTCATTTTGTGTGATTTGTTTATCTTATTTTGATATACTTATTTCTATCACATTTTTGGTGCCCACCCTGGGGCTCTTTCCCCAATTCTAACATCTTTTTGTAGGTTTTTCTGATAGGTTACGGCTAAAACAATGTATTAGCACAATAAACACGCTTTAGCACAATTCACACCCAGTTCAGCACTTGTGACTCATCTTGTAGCGCCTGTGACTCATCCTGCAACACCCGTGATCCATCCTATAGCACTCGTGACTCATTCTATAGTGCTTGTGACAAATCCTATAGCACCTGTGACCCATCTCGCAGTACTCCTGATCCATCCTGCAGTGGCCGTGACTCATCCTGCAACTCCCATGATTCATCCTGCAGCTCTCGTGATTCATCCTGCAGCACCCATGAACTCTGTTTTAGCGTCTATGATGTCTGTTATAGCACACTTCTAAAAAGGATGTAATTGTAATTTGTAACTTAAATATAATTTGACTGAATCCGACGCGACCGCAGACAGTAAGAACTTTAAAAGAATGAAGCAATCCTAGGATAGTCACATAATTTAAAATCAAGCAATCCTAGGATAGTCACTTCATTTTTTATTTTGGGACTAAAAAGAACTTCATTTTTTTGTGAAGCAACATCTTCACCTAGCATAGCAAATTGTCTATTTGGGCTTAAAATTGAAATCTTGTTTGCTTTGCTTTAAACGGTGATAGGCCTATGCTCTCCCCTTAACTGGGTGATCAAAATGCCAAACTCATCTATTTTATTTCATACAATTTTAAGTTTTTATAATACCTTTTAGAGAGCCTACTCTTGTGGGAAAAAGTACTCACCCAAGAGGAACGACTCAAGCGGGTTCAAGCCAAAGCCAGGCTATTCCACCCCACTATAAAATTTAAAGCAAATTTGGGGAAACCCTCTTTTGACAGTAGTGTGCAAGATAACCATCCCCAAAGCCTTTGTTCTAAAGGTAGGGAGGTCTCTCGAGGGAGTATATCATTTGTCGCACTGAACGGAAACCCTTACTACGAACTTAGTGTAGTATCCAATCGAAGTCAGTTTCTGAACATCATAATAATCACAGTGCAGGGGAGGGAAGAATCTACCCCTAAGATACTCACCATATAACTGCCAAGGACTGTTTGATAGGGGATCCAGTATCCACTTCCGTCACTCTGAGTACGCACCTGGAAAAGAAAAAAACACGGGCGCCCTTTTGGGGGTGACACGGCTATGTGAGTCGACACAGTTCTAAGATGTGGGCTGTTGATTACTATGATGACCTACTTGAGTACTAAGAGTGAGTCTGTTTGAACTATTTATCATGTGTAAAACCTGTGAAAACAATTTTTGAAAAACATTTTGGTCATACACTTAATGTTTAAAGACAACTATTCTACAACTTGCTTGATGTGTTTTCAAAACATTAATTCAGTAAAGATCATCCAAAACTCACAATTACATTGATCACACTTATCATTTTTCGAGACTAGGATCAAATCTAAAAAAAAAGTGCATCTTTTCAAACAAGTTTTTGATTATTGATTCAACTTCCCCAATAGGATTCTGATATCCTTTCATCTTGGAAGCCACAATCAAGAGTTAGAAACGTCATTTGATCATATCATAAGATTTTCATCTTATCAGATCAAGACATCATCATTTTTTCACTTATAAACCTGTGATCTAAGTCTAAAAGAACGTTTCAAAAGCATATGCCTATTGTCCACTTTACAACATGGGTGATAGGGAAGAAAATCCTTTTCATAGGTTTCGTACTGGGAATAGTTCAAATGATGAAATAACCGATGAAATGATTCAAGAAGTTGAACAGGATCCACGGTTTCACATAATTTTGGACAAGATCTTAGAGCGAGATAAAGAAGGATACTTTTTTTTTTAGCAAAACAAGGTGCTAAATTGCCCTCTAACTACAATATGGAGAAAATTAAGGAAGATCCTGAAAAGACTAAAACTCCATTAAATGATCTTAGTAGTTTTCCCCAACAAATAAGGGCACTCCAAAGGCAAATCAAGGAAATACAAGGGGGCACAACTATGAAGTCCTTTGACAGAAATATGAATGTAACCTCTTCTCCTCCAAAAGTAACATCATCCAAATTCAATGTTTTTTGAATTTTTGCAAAGGTTAAATGAGAAGCCTAAATCTAAGCCATCAAATAAAATTGACCAATCCTGTCATGTCATGCATTTATCTTCATCCCCCATAATTCAAAATGAACCCCACAATTCTTTCACTCAAGATAACGATTCCATTCAATCACCTTCTTCTATCATATCCTTTACATCCAATGATTCATTTCAATCTACACATCTTGATCAAAACATTCTACAAACCCTTCCTATCTTTGATCAAGATCCCATCTCTCAAGAACCATATGATGGTCCCCTCCTTTCATTATTCACCCATGATAATCCTCTTTCATCTCAAGAACAAAATGTTTTTCCAAGTTCTCCTTCCACATCATCTAATCAATCCATACCATCCCATGATTCTATTGCATCACAAGAGCATGATAGTTCTTTCATCCTATCTAATGATGTCTTACCAATTAATGATCAAGATATGATTTCTACAAAATTTCACGATTCCCTTCCTCATCAAGATCAATATATGCTTCCATTCAAGGATACCCTTTCATCCCATGAAGATGATTATCCTTCTCATGATCAAGATATGTCTTTCATACCACTTCATAATCCTTTTCCAAGTCAAGATCAGAACACCCCATCATCTCCATGTAAAGAGCCTATCACACCTATTCAAGTTATCCATGAACCCCACACCTATAAATTGGGATCCTCCACCTTTATCCATTCTGGTTTACTTCCAACACCTATCCTCTCATCCATATCATATCCTCCTCAAAATGGACTCGCATCTTGTTTTACAAACAATACATATCCCATTGGTAAAGGAATGTGTCAAAGTCTGAATTACAAAGGAAAAGGATTAGGCCTTCATGAGCAAGGTATCCTAGAACCCCTTTCTGTTCAAAGAAACCCATATCATCATGACCTTGGTTATACACCTAAGTGTCCTAGTCCATCAAACCTTCCATCTATCCTAGGTCCTCATCCTAGTCCATCAAACCTTCCCTCTATCCTAGGTCCATATCCTATTTTTCAAGAACAACAAAGGCACACATCCTTGATCCACTTTCAAAATTCTTCCTTCATTAACTCATCCATCATACCTCCATATCGTTCATCTCAATACACTCCTTCCATTTCTTTTGGAAGCAATTTGGGTGCCAAATGTCAAAAGCTTCAATATAAAACTCCACATGTATCAAACGATCAACATGTCTCCTTGAAGAGACATGCAAAAATAAAAGAAAGTTTGATCCAAAATCAAAAGAAAAATCTAAAAGGCCACAAAGGCCCATCAAAGAAAAAAGGCAATTTTCAAAGACCACAAAGGTCCATAAATCAAAAAGAAAAATGTCAAAGGCCACAAAGGTCCAAAAAGAAAAACTCAAAGTCAAAAGTCATGTGGATTCCTAAAAGTCTCATAAAAGCAATAAAATCTAAATTGGCATCCAAATTTGCTAATCCAAAAGTTTCCTCCAATTTTCCATCTAATAACCTATCACCTTCCAAATCCATTTTTCCTCCATCACTCCATCGCCCTTCAAGGTGTGTGCCAATGTTGATCTTTCCAACCTTTCCATCTATTCATCAACAGGCCTTCCAACCTCCTATCCATTATCCAACATTCATACCCCATCATTCTACTTTAATCGAAACTTTTGCATAAGTCCTTAGATTCTTCCATCATATCATTAATCTGCCAACATTTAGGATTCTAATTCCCATTTCCATGGTTTATTAGAGGGATATTTGGTTGTGAAACTTGATGCTTAAGTCCTTCCTCCATCTCCCTATCATCCATATCCTATCTTCCATATTCCTCTTGCACTCTACGCTTAGGGACAAGTTTCATCCATCTTATCATTCATGGTCATTTCTATGGCCATTCCTTACATTTCCACCTTTGATCTTGACAAGGTTAAGGATCTTCTTGAACATCATATATCTTATCTTATACACTCTATCCATATCTATCATCTGTACATATCTATCATATCTGTATCATGCAACGTGAATCCTTGTGTTTCATCATGACTTAATGAAATTTGTACATATCCATAATATTCAGGTTGTGTTTACACTGGGGGCAGAAACACAGACTAAGACAAGAGAGGGGCAACTAGCTTTTAGAACATCACAAACGAACAAATGATGATTTTCCAAAACACAACATACATTGACGCATCAAATCAACCACAACACCAAAACAATCACTCAATGCCAATGACATCAAACAACATGGTCCAAACAACATTAAATCAAACACAAACATCAATGATTGATAACCAAGTTAGATGATCTTAATTTGAATAATGTTTGGAATAATTTAGGAAAAATTTGAATTGTTGGTTGATTTTCTATCATATCTCTGGAGCAATTCGATGATGTACTAAACTAGAAAAGCAAGGAAGGAGTATGATTTTTCTTTGTTTGTTGTTTGTGAGCGAATCATTAGTACTATGCAAATTGGTCGCGAGACATGCTCTACTAAGTATCATTGATGACATTTCAGAATTTGCATAGGAAATGGATTAACTCTTGTCTATTTATGCAAGCAATACTCAGGTCATCTCGGTTCAATTATACCTAGATGCTTGTATTATCTTGCTATATCAAAAATCATGAAAGCAATACTCAGGTCATCACTGGTGCTAACATACCCTTTGATGCTTGTATTAACTTTCAACATTTCAATGCTCTATGATGACACAAAAAGCACAAATAAGCTCTCAGAATGGCAATATTGTACGGATAACCTGCATGGTCAGTATAGATTGCATACATGATAAAATCTATATTTTGCATTTATAGATTTTCCCAAAAGCTGGCAAAGTATACAATGTCTCAATAAAAAAATCAAAGTTGATCGCATGAAAAAAATATGAGGTGCTACCCCCAGATGTTGTTGGTCTCACACCACTTGCTCCTACATCAGAAGATCAAATCATCAATAACATCAGAAGATCAGACCATTATTCAAATCGAAATGGATCATCAAATCAATCAAATCAATCCAATTGGAATACATGATTCGACTATTTGTTTTCAACAACTTTGAAAGCAAATTTATCAAACTACGATTTGTCTTTCAACAACCTTGAAAGCAAATTTATCAAATCTACTGTTTGTTTTCAACAACTTTGGAAGCAAACTTATCAATCGAAACTTATCAAATCAACAACTATTTATTTTTCATCATCATGAAAACAAATATATTAGTGTGTATACAAATGTTTCAACAGAGTATCAATAACACATCATGCAAAAGCACTATGAAGTGCTATCCTCTGATGCTGCTGATCTCAGCTCTGTCCCACCTACACCTGATGGACCTGCTCCACTTGCCCTTGATCAAGTAACGAGGTCAGTTTGCATGCCTCGATCACATCTCTATCCGCCTGTACCAGCTGTGGAATCAATGTCCATGTCTTCGGGAATGTCTCCCGTAACTACAAGACGCTCAATCTCTCCTATTGAATAGGAAGAATCATCAAGTCAAAGCAACATCAATATCAAATCATCACGACAAATCAATCAAATCTGAATATCAACAAACTATTTGTTTTTCATCATCATGGAAAGAAAATTTATCAACGTCTTGTTTGTTTTTAACAACTTTAGAAGCAAACTTATCAAACTATTTGTTTTTCATTTTCATGAAAGAAAATTTATCAAAATCCTGTTTGTTTTTAACAACCTTAGAAGCAAACTTATCAAACAACTATTTGTTTTTAACAAATTTAAAAGCAAATTTATCAGCTACTATTTGTTTTCCAACAACCTTGGGAACAAATTTATCAGACAAACATCATCAAATCAGGGCATTGCAATACACAAACAATCAATACAAAGTCATGCGTTGCAATATTACAAGGGTATTTTATCACATTCTATCACATCAGGGGCGATTTAGGTCATCCATTTTTCATCTCACATCTTTCCACTTAAATTTCTTCACATCATCATTTTCGAATGATGAATCGACATCATCAAAATCATAAAAATTGAAAAATCCCAAAAAATCTAAAAATTCAAAAAAAAAAATTCACAAAAATCAAAATCTTATTGATTCATCGTTCGAGGGGGCATATACCTATCAACATTCGACAGTTAACATCTGGGGAAAATTTCAAAATTCTTTGAAGCAATGCGTAAAACACATCACTTCAAAGAGGGGCAAAATATATACACCTAAAAATGGTCACATCACAATAGTTTGGTAATTAATTAAATATTTTTAATATTTAATTAAATCTTTGAATTCGATCTATGTATAAATAAATCTAAATAATTTATTTATATTGTTCATTCTTTTATTTCGATTAAATAAATAAGTTTATTTTCAATTTTCTTATTCATTTCTCAATTAATTAAATAAACATTATGATTTATTTATATTAATTATCATATAATCTTGGCTTGAATATTTTATTCAAATAAAGATTAAGTATTCTTTTCTTCTAAAGTCCATTCACAATTATATATTCTAAATATTTAATTAAATTTTCTAAATTCCATTCACAATTAAATATTCCAAATATTTAATTAAATCTTCTAAATTCCATTCACAATTAAATATTCCAAATATTTAATTAAATCTTCTAAATTCCATTCACAATTAAATATTCCAAATATTTAATTAATTCCTCTAAAGTCTATTCACAATTAAATATTCCAAATATTTAATTAAATTCTCTAAAGTCTATTTGCAATTAAATATTCTATAGTCCTTAAATTAAAAATCAAACTCACATGAAATTAAATAAATTTATTTATTTAATATTGGATTATCTTCAACAATCGTGAAACAAACTTCCAAAACAGAAAATTAATTTCTCTGTTCCTATGCAAGCTTGTTCCCGTGGGCTGAAGACAAGGCTCCATTCTTCTCTCCAACCTCCCAACATTCTCCATCTTCTTCTCAACCTCTCCATCTCTCACCATTCAAATCTACCAGACAATCTCACAACCATTGATCTTTGCCAGCTAGGCTCTTGCCTGCAAAAAGCTATAAAAAGGACTGTCGGGTCTTTGAAATGATAGAGAAGCTTTCATACAGGAAAACTATAGTCAAATAGCTTTCAAGCATCCATAGCATAGTATTTTAGCATTCATAGATTGTAGAATCATTCCATATCATGGCCAATCATCCTATTAGTTTAGTTTTAGAAGCATCCATAATCCATAGCCCCTGTGCATAATCTATAGCCCATGTGCATATTCGTATCAGCATTTTCACTCCACCAGCATATAGGATAGAGAAGCACTTTCCTTTTTGCATACTCGTTCTGCAGGTTGCCATTCTGAGAAGCTTTGCTTACACAATCTGAGAGCAACAACTTCAAACAAATCCTTGGAGATAGAGAAAAATGGAACGGTTCTGAAGAAGCTCTGTTTAATTTTATTTCAATTTATCTTGCTTTCTTTAGTTTAATGTTTCATTTTGTGTGATTTGTTTATCTTATTTTGATACACTTATTTCTATCACACAATAGGGATTGGGAAAGGGCCAATTTTCACATCAAATTGGCACCAATTCCCCCATGGGATCAAGAGTTTGCTGATTTAAATTAGGATTCAATCTATTTTGTTGTTTTCATTGTGTTCTTCTTCATTGTTTTCCTAATTTGAGCTATGTTAAATGGATTTCATGGGGAATCCTTGTTCTTGCTTGCAATTGATTATCTAATGTGTTTGTTCTCATTGTTTTGCAGGTATTTGGATTGGGGTTCACACAGATTAAGAGGAAAATATTCATAGGTTTGATGTATGGGTTGACCCTTTCTTGTTTGTTGTATGTGTTCTATTTTGATCAAAAGTGTTAAAATTTACCTCTTAAAGATATTACTATGATGGGTTTTCCACCCCTATACAACATTACAAATTAATGTATATATTGTAGTGCACTAATCCACAAGTCCTCTTTTGCAAATTCTTTCTCCATATCTTCCAAGTTTCCATTTAAACCACCAACTCTTGAAAAATGAGGCAGTTTGATATGCAAAATTCCCCTTTGTGGTTTATTTGTTTCAGTCTCTCGGGAACAATCTAGCCAAATTATCTAATACTCCTTTTGATTTGTGAAGTATATTATCATTGTGTGTGGTACTTTTTTATGTAATTTTAGAATATTTTAGTACCATAAAGACTCTTCTAAAGTTGTATACCTTTTGATAAGTTAGATCTAGTTCTTCTTGCATCTAGGTGTTTAATACTTCCTCACTATCCATGCTACCATCTTTAGTTTCTAAATCAATTTATCCTTTGGTATTCTGTTCCTTAAGTATATCTATTTTAGGTAGTTTTGTAATAGAATAAATCAATCTTACATTTTTCTCCTCATATTCTTTTGAGGTAACCTCTTCTACATAGGAGTTATCTATATTTTTCTCCTAGGAGTATGTGAACCACTTTATTGTAATTTAAAAAAGACAATTCTTCTTTTCTTGAGTTAATTATTCCATTAGCATTGACAAACCATTGCAATCCTACTAAGGCCTTGAATGTATCCATAGGTTCTTTCATTGCTACTACCTCAAAGTTTACTGCCAACTTAATTCCTTGAACATTTACTTCTACATTTTTCCAATTTCCTATGGTCTTCTTGGATGAACCATCAATTAGGTTGATGCGATAAGGGGTATGTTGCAAGTATAAGAAAGTTTGGTGGTGTTGTCATTAATATTTTCATTGATGTCAACATGGTTTAAATTGTTGCAGATTGTGCATGTATAGGTGAGATGTTGTGAGTACATAGAGCTATCCTTATGATGTTGTAGATGTGTTGAAATGATGAGTTACCAAGTACTTTTGAGAAAATTATTAAAAAGTGAATTTAGAGTTATGTATGTGTTTAGAATGTGCTCTGGTTTGTGCTCCATGTTTCTTCTATGTTGATCCAATGCTTGTAGGGATATGAAAGGTTGTTGATTGGAGGTCTATTGGTGACATCTCCTAATTTGTAGCCTCTAGTTTGATGGAGTGTGAAAGCTGTGTTCACTAGTGTGTGAACTAGTTTGGTAGGGTTGCTTGTCTGTGGATTGGGAGAAATGTTTTTGCTCAGTAGTCCTCTACTAATTTGTTTAAGGTCTTCTGGATCTATAATATATCTTGTAATGGTGTTCTTTGGGTTCTGGAAAATGTGTTCCTTTTCTGGTGCTCCAGAAGCTGAGTTTCAGAGTTGTTGTATGTGTTTGCACAGTTTGGATGGATTGATGGAAGGTTCTATGTGTTCAAAGGTTGTTGCACTCGGTGTGGATGTATCTGAAGGTATCTGAGATGTGTTCTCATGCATGATAAAGTATGTTATGTCATCCACATGTTATCTTCTTGCTGGGAAGTGTGTACTCCAATGTTCATTTGTGTTTTCATTAGGTTTGGCCGACTTGGTGCTTACACTTCATATGAAGAATTAAAAATTTAATTAAGGAAGCATGTGGTTGATCCAAGATGTTGCTTTTGGTCTTGCTTAAGTGTTTAAATTGGTCCACTCTCATTCCTTTCCATCACGAGAATGTTGAGTTGTTGACCTAATTTGAATTTATGAATTGAAGCGTATATAGCTGGCCTTGGAGAAAATTTCTAAGGTTGAAGATGGTATAAATGCAAGTTGAGATGTGAAGGATTAAAATATACATAAGTAACAAAGTAAGTCACAAGTGAATAGAATAGTTGTGGGAAAGTGAGTTGAGGCAGTAGTACTTTATTGTGTTAGATTCCTTAAAGTAGTGAACTAAAGGTTTATGTAATCTTCTAATCAAAGCTGTGGATGTGTGTAAATTGCTATGGTGGATCTTTCTGTTATCTTTTGTATCTATAGGCAGTGAGCCTCCCTGTTGGATAGTGAGTCCTTTCTGTAGGCAACGGGCCTTTGTATTTGGCCAGTGAGCTCCTGGAAGTGATCCTTTTGTATTTGGTTTTGCTATTACTTTATATTGTGAATTAATCCTCACCGTGGTTTTTCCCTTATTGGGTTTTCCACATAAAATATGGTGCTCATTGTGTTGATCTTGCTTTTTGTTGTGTATTTCATGTTCATACTTAATAACAAAATAGTGTGGTTGTGAAGTTGATAAGTGTTTGACGTTTTGTATTTGAATTTGGTGACAATTGATTCACCCTCCCTCTCAATTGTCTCGCACCTTTTAACAATTGGTATATGAGCTTTGGTTCCTTGGTGAAGAACTTAACCACTTAAGGTAGATCTGATGGCACATAAGTTGGTGATCCCTATGTTTGATGAATCTAATTATAGTGACTGGAAAGTGCAGATGAGATGTTATATAATATCTCTTGGCTACAAGACCTAGAAGGCTATTGAGATGAAGTATATTGGACCAACGAGTGGTCCTAGTACTATAGATGAGGTTTCTACTTATGAGGAGAATGAAAAAGTGAGGTATGCTATTTAAAGTGTTTTATCCAAGACTGAGTGAACAAAATTTATTTCTTTGGGCATTGCTTATGAAGTTTGGAAGAAGTTGGAAGATCTTTATGAAGGAAATGATAGAGTGAAATTGACAAAGAAGCTGACGACAACATGTAGATATGAGAATTTGAAAATGGAAGAAGGTGAAGATATTGCAAGCTATTTCTAGAGGGTTGATCTTGCAGCAAATGAAGTTAGTTATCAAGGGGGCACTCTAGCTGATGACGATATAATAGAAAATATTCTAATGACCTTACCAGAGTGTTACAATGATGAGGTTTTAGTTATTGAGGAAACGTATGATCCTAAGAAATATACTAAAGAACAACTATTTGGCACTTTGACTATATTTGAGACGAGAAAATTTGGAAAGAAAGAGGAAAAGATAGAAACAACATTTAAAGCAAAAAAGACTAAAGATGATCCAAATAGTGATGCTTTAGATGAGTTAGAAGAAAAATTTACAAGGAAGTTGAAGAAAGGTACCGGTAAGTATAAAGGTATGTTTCCCTTTAAATGTTTTAGTTGTGGTAATATTGGTCATTATACTTCAAGATGTCCGAATAGAACTGTACATAAGAAGAACAAAGATCATAAAGATAGAAAAGATAAGAAATACAAAAAGTTGTATTATGTTAGAGAAGAAGTTGGAATCTCTGATGATGAATTTGATTATGAGGGTGATGATAGTGAATGCTTGTTTTTAGCTTTGGAGAATAAATTTGTGTCTGCTAACTTTAAAAAATGTGCAAGAAAAGTGATTCAGATAACAACAAGGATGAGATGGAAGGTACTTTGGTCACCACCTTTCATGCTAGAAAAGATGAAGACTATTGGGTGATTGACAAGTGGATGTTCTAATCACATGACTAGATATAAAAGTAAGTTCACTAAACTTGAAAAGTATGATGGTGGTTTGATCATGTTTGGTGATGATTTTGGAGCAAAGATTGTTGGGAAAGGTATAATTAATTTTGATGGAATACACAACACTAATGATGTATATTATGTAAGGGGCCTAAGGAATAACCTTTTGAGTGTTGTACAGATAGGTAGCAAAGGTTTCAAACTTGTGTTTTAGGATAATACCTATGAGATCAAAAAAGGATCTTGAACTATGGTTGCTGCAGGAAGGAGAACTCATGGAAACATCTATCATCTTAAGGGTGTTGATGATTAGTGCCTTGTATCTCAAGTTAATGAAAGTTGGCTATGGAACTACAGAATGAGACATGTAAACTTTGATAATCTGGTCAGGATTAGTTCAAGAGATGTTGTCTAAGGTTTGCCTAAAATAATAAAGCCTGCTAATACTATTTGTAGAAGTTATCAGTTAGGGAAACATACAAGATGCAGTTTCAAAGGAAAAGAGAAAACTACTACCAAAAATTTGGAATTAATTCATACAGACCTCTGTGGTCCTACTAGAATAGGAAGCCTAAATGGTGAGATGTACTTCATGCTCCTTATTGATGATTATTCTTGAATGATATGGGTTTATTTTCTTAGAGAGAAGACTCGGGCTCTGGATAGGTTTAAAGTGTTCAAAGCAAGAGTAGAAAATGAAGTGAACCTAAGAATCAAATGATTGAGATTTGATAGAGGTGGAGAATTCACTTCTAGTGAGTTTAATGCATTTTGTGAAGAGCATGGCATAAAGGGACACTTTTATGCTCCTAGAACCCCTCAACAAAATGGAGTGGTTGAGAGAAAGAACCAGACTGTACAGGAAGCTGCAAGAACCATTATGAGGAAGTAAATGTACCTAATGTAAACTGGAGAGAGGAAATATACACTATTTTTTATGTTCTTAATAGGGTTCAGATTAGAGGCAATGACGCAAAGACTCCTTATGAGTTATGGATTGGTAAGGCTCCTATTATGAAGTATTTTAAGATGTTTGGAAGCAGATGTTACATTAAAAGAGATGATGAGAATCTTGGGAAGTTTGATGCTTGATGTGATGAAGGGATTTTCTTGGATATTCAACTACCAGCAAGACATATAGATGCTTTAATAAAAGATCGAAGAAGATTGTTGAGAGAGAAAATGTGAAGGTTGATGAGGATATGCATAGACCTATTGAGATAAGTAAATTCAAACCAGATGATCCTATTTGTGCACCAGTACCTAAAGAGAATAAGGAAGAGGAAGAAGAATAGACTAAAGAAGAAGAAAACAAACTAGAACTTGTTCCTAAGACTCCTAAGTATGTATAGAAGAATCATCCAGAGGAATAGATAATTGGAGATAAGAGTGAAGGTGTGAAGACAAGAAGTAAAGTAGCAGCTGAGGTAAATCTGTGTTTACTTTCTAAAATAGAACCTAAGTCTGTGTGTGAAGCATGTAAAGATGAGAGTTGGGTTAGAGCTATGAAAGAAGAGTTGCAACAAATAGAGAAGAATCAGACATGGGAACTAGTTCCTAGACCTATGAATAAGAATGTAATTGGTTCAAAGTGGGTGTTCAGGAATAATTTGAATGAAAATGGTGAAGTTATAAGAAACAAACCAAGACTTGTATGCAAGGGATAATCACAAGTTGAAGGCATAGACTTTGAAGGGACATTTGCCCTAGTGGCAAGAATGGAAGCTATTAGGATGTTTTTGGAATTTTATACCCACAAGGATTTCAAAGTATATTAGATGGATGTCATGTCTGCATTCCTGAATGGTGAACTAGAAGAAGTATACATGGAACAACTTGAAGGATTTTAGTTATCGGATAAACCAGATATGGTTTGTAAATTGAAGAAGGCATTGTATGGACTGAAACAAGCTCCCAAAGCATGGTACAGAAGATTGGATAGATACTTGACACAACAAGGATTCAAAAAAGGCTCTGTTGACAACAATCTTTACTTTAAAGGTAAGGTAAAAAAATGTTGATAGTGATAGTATATGTTGATGATATCATATTTGGAGGAAATGAAGGTATGTGTAAGAGATTTGCAAAGGAAATGCAAAAAGAATTTGAAATGTCTATGATTGGTGAGTTGAATTTCTTTCTTGGTCTTCAAGTAAATAAAACTAATAAGGGGATATTAATGTCACAATCAAAATATGTGAAAGAGTTGTTAAAGAAGTTTGGAATGGATGACTCCAGACCAGTTAATACTCCTATGGTGATTGGATGTAAGCTAACTAAAGATGATGAATCTGATAAAGCTAATTAGAGCAAATACAAATCTATGATTGGTGGAATGTTGTATCTTAATGATACCAGACCAGATACCATGTATGCAATATGTTTAGTTGCTAGATTTCAAGCAGAACCCAAAGAAGCACATGTTACAATTGTAAAGAGGATATTCAGATATCTTAAAGGTACACCAGATTATGGCTTATGGTATCCTAAGGATAGTTTTTTCACTTTAAGTGCTTACACTGATGCAAATTGGGCTGGTTGTGTGGATGACCAGAAGAGTACTAGTGGAGGTGCTTTCTTTCTTGGTGGAAGATTGGTTTCATGGTTAAGAAAGAAACATGACTCGATTTCTTTAGCCACTGCAAAAGTAGAGTATATTGTTGCAACATCTTGTTGCACACAGGTTTTGTGGATGAAGAAAACACTAAGGATATTGGAGTGATATGTGATGAGCCTATTCCTATCTTTTGTGACATTAAAAGTGCTATGAAAATTTAAAGAATCCAGTAATGCATTCAAGAACAAAACATATATCTATCATATATCATTTCTTGAGAGAAAACATATTGGAGAATAAAGTTAGGCTGGAGTATTTGTCTATAAAGGAACAAATTGCAGATATATTTACTAAGGCTCTTTTGAAAGATACTTTTGAGTATCTCAGGGAGAGGTTGGGGGTCATTGGCCCTTTGAACTAGGTGCACATGGAGGTGCATTAGTCTAGTGGATCCACAAATTCTTCACTTATCTAGATTGATGAACGGGTCTACTCTACAGGGGGAGTAGAAATTTTTCATTGTTGCAATATGAGTTGTGTGGGTGTACTCCTAAGGGGGAGTGATCAGAGCTTTTTGATCTTTTCCATTGATGCCAAAGGGGGAGAGAGTGTCATGTGAAAAATAGTAGAAGAGGAAGAGAAGGTATTTTCCCAGAATATTGAGGATGCATGTATAATCTAAAAATAAAGGAGAGAGTTGTCTTTGATGGTTTCTCACATAATGTGTTGCAATCAATGACAAAGGGGGAGATTGTTGCAAGTATGAGAAAGTTTGGTGGCATTTTCATTAATGTTATCATTGATTTCAACATGGTTTAGACTGTTTTATATTGTGTATGTATAGTTGAGATACTATTGAGATGTTGTGAGTACATGGAGCTATCCTTATGATATTGCAGATGTGCTGAAATGATGAGTTACCAAGTGCTTTTGAGAAAATTAATAAAGAGTGAAGTCAGATTTATGCATGTGTTCATAATGTGCTCCATTTTTTTCTCCGCATTTCTTTTGTGTTGATCATATGCTTGTGTGGATCTGAAAGGTTGTTTTTGGAGATCTTTTGGTGACATCTCCTGATTTGTAGCCTCTAGTTTGATGGAGTGTGAAAGTTGTGTTCATCGGTGTGTGAACTGCTTTGGCAGAGTTGCTTGTTTGTGGACTGGGAGAAATGTTTCTGCTCTATAGTCCTTTGCAGATTTTTTTAAGGTCTTGTGGATCTGCAATATTCCTTGTAATGGTGTTCTTTGGGTTATAGCAAAGATGTTCCTTGTTTGGTGCTCTGAAAGTTGAGTTTCAGAGTTGTTGTATGTGTTTGCATAGTCTGGATGGACTGGTGGAAGGTGTTATGTGTTCAAAGGTTGTTGCACTTGTTGCAGATGTATCTGAAGGTATATGAGATATGTTCTCATGCATGATAAAGTGTGTTACATCATCCACATGTTATCTTCTTGTTGGGAAGTGTGTACTTTAATGTTCATTTTTGTTTTCATTAGGTTTTTCTAACTTGGTGTTTACACTTCATATGAAGAATTAAAAATTTAATTGAGGAAGCATGTGGTTGATCCAAGAAGTTTCTTTTGGTCTTGGTTAAGTGTTTAAATTTTTCCACTCTCATTCCTTTCCACTGCGGGAATGTTGAGTTGCCGACCTAATTTGAATTTATGAAATGAAGTATATATAACTGACCTTGGAGAAAGTTTCTAAGGTTGAAGATGGTATAAATGCAAGTCAAGATGTGAAGGATTAAAATATACACAAGTAATGAAGTAAGCCACAAGTGAAGAGTAGAGTTGTGCGAAAGTGAGTTGAGGCAACAATACTTTATTATGTTAAATTATTGAAAGCAGTGAGCTGAAGGTTTTTGCAATATTGTAATCAAGGCTGTGGATGTGTGTAAATTTTTGTGGTGTATCTTTCTGTTATCTTTTGTATTTGTAGGTAGTGAGCCTCCCTATTGAACAGTGAGTCCTTTCTGTAGGTAGCGATCCTTTGTATTTGGGTAGTGAGCCCCTAGCAGTGAGCCTTTTTTATTTAGTTTATCATATTTACTCAAGTGACAACCAGTCACCATAAGAGTACCCACTAGTTTTGAATACTCCATGTGAAATTTATTCACCATCTCCTTGACATACTTATCTTGACAAGTGAAAATACCATCATCTTACTGAATAATTTGAAGCCCAAGGAAGAAGGATAACTCACCAATCATTGACATGTCAAATTATTTCTACATCTCTTCTACAAAAATTTTAAACTTTTCATCATCTCCACCAAAGATGATGTCATCAACATATAAAACCATAATCAATAACTTGTCTTCCTAAACCTTAATGTATATATTACTATCTACATTACCTTTTTTGAATCCTTGTTGAAGTAGTTACTTATCCAATTTAGCATACCAAGCTGTGGGAGCTTTCTTGAGTCTACAAACCATGTTTAGATTCTCTAATAACTAAAAACCATATGTTTGCTTAATATATACCTATTCTTAGGAGCTATATTTCCATTTAGGAAAGTTGACTTGACATTCATTTGATATACCTTGAAGTTCTTATGAGTGGAAAGAGAAAGAAACATCCTTATTGCTTCCATTATGGCTACTGGAGAAAAATTCTCCTCAAAATCAATTCCTTCAACTTGTGATAAGATTTTGAAAAAAAATCTATATATTTTTTATTACTATTTCACCATCTTCATTCAGCTTATTCTAGAACACCCAATTTTTTCCTATCACATTCTTATCAATTAGACTAGGAACTAATTCCCAAGCTTGATTCTTCTCTATCGAATCCATTTCTTCCTCCATTTCCTTTATCCAATTTTCATATTTTCTAGAATTGGAAAAGTTTTTTGGGTTCCACCTTTGACAGTAAACACAAATTAATTTTCTCATTTTCTTTTGCAAGCATTCTCCTATTCAAAACACCTTCATCTTGGTCCCCAATGATTTTATCCAATTCTTCTTTTATTTTAAATTCAACACCTTTTTCTTTTTAGGGGGCTAAAATGTTCTACAAGTAAAATCTCCCCTGAGATAATGTTCTATATCAATTTATTATAGGATCTTGTTCAGAGTGCACAAGTGTAGAATCATCTTTCCTCCCATGGTCTTCTTTCTAGACTTTTTCATTTTTCTTCTTTTGTTGATTGAGTGTTTCATCCCTTTTCTGATTTTGAATAAGTGGCTTCACAAAACCACTCATGTAATGGTTTTCCTTGTCTCCCATCTTGTTGCATTTGCAGCACACAATGTTGTACTCTAGAACAAAGTTGTTCCTCTTCACCTTAGATCTACACTCATCATCCTTGTGACCATAGTTTTTGTAAGCACATCAATATCCATGAAATAAGATAGTGTTATTTCTTTGAGGTACAAATGATCTTCTACCCATATTATCATTCCTTCTTTGTCTAACTCTACAATCAACAACATTATGCCCAAATTTATTTTTGGAAAAATAATAACCATGAAAAAATTGATTGACCCTAGTAGGAGCATGTTGTCTTGTAGATGGAGGACTTCTAAATACTTTTTGCATCTAGTTATAATTTTATTCACCTTCTTTCTTTCAAATTTGAACAATCTTTGCATCTTTGGAGCCATCTTTCTTAGAATCTTTGGTGCAAGCTTTATCCTTCTTTGGTTTAGTCCTTCCATAAGATTTGGAGCTATCCTTAGGACCAAACTTCTCTCTATTAATTTTTTCTTTTTCTCTTTTCATTGAATTCCTTAGAGTGACAATTTCCTCTTCAAGTTTCAAACATTCAATTGTTTTGTCATTGAGCTTGACATTCAAGCAATCTTTAACCCTTTTTTCATCTTCAACCTTTACTTTTAGATCAAAGATCATACCTTTTGTCATTTCATGCCACTCTTTGATGACCCATCATTGATGATAGATCTGAGAGATCCTACATGGGCCATCTTGCATGAATTTTCCTTAAAGAGGTTCTTGAAATTTGCTAAGTCCCTGTGTTTCAAGCTTTTGGGCTTTCACTTCACTACTTACTTGCATGAATTTTCCATTGCTCCCACTCCTTCTCTTCACCCTTCTACCTTCATTTCCTTCTAATAATTTTAGGTGTTGGCCATCGACCTTACCCTTTAACCCTTACCGATCTCTCTTGGTAGGCTGTAAGCCTCCCCCTAATCATCAAAGTATGATTTGGATCCTCAAAAAATTTAAGTGACGAGTTTTTGTACTTTAGCAGTTAGGCTTCCCCTTTATCTCCTTCCATATTTTTAGCTCAGTTGTTAAGCCTCCCTCTTGACTCCTGACCCCCAAAATCCCTCTAAGGATTTTTGGACTTCGAGCATTGAGCTTCCCTTTTCCATCTTACTTTATGTAGTAAGAAGTAGACCTTCCTCTTGAACCTAAATCCCCAAAACCTCTTTTGGCCTTTAGTGATTAGGCCTTCTCCTTCCATCTTTCCTTTCCTTGAATCCTTCCTTAAAAAATTTAGCTATGTTAAGTTTTTGAGTTTTGAGAGTCAATATTTTCATTTACCTCTTACCTTTCTTTGGTAAAAGGTAGCTCATCCCTCTAACCTCGGTTTGCTCCATTCAAACATCGAGCTTTAGTATTTCCTCTTACTCTTTTTACATCTTGGAAAAGAGGTAAACCTTCTTCCCAACCTCTAACACCCAACAATGGGTGACCCTTTTGGACTTCACAGTTCGCTCTCTCTACTTTTTTCTTTCTTCTTTCTTCTAGCATGTAGTATGAAGCAAGCCCAACACCCAATCCACAACAAGGTTGATTTTATGGACCCACAAACCATTTAATCCATAACAAAGGTTTCCTTTTAGAACCGAAGCCCCGATTTTCAACAGATTTGATGTGATTTTTCTAGGTGGAACCATTAATGCTCAAGCTACCTTTTTGAATGACCTATTTCAAATTTTAGACTTCAAAGATGACATTCATTGCTCCCCTAGCTTTTGCAAGTGGATTTTATAGGCGCCTATGCTAATTTATTGTTGTTGTTGACCTTTCTAATGGATCCATTCCCTAATCATGATTTTCACAAGATGGCTCTATCCTTTCACACACAGACTTTATTACTAACCCTAGTTGGGTTAGGGTTTGGTTTGTGGTCATCCAAGTTATACCTAATCTATAAAGGAAAGATTTGTATTATTTCTAAGGGTTCTTCCTCGGGCTCCTCTAGGGTTTTTCTTTGGCAGACATACATTTTATCTCTGTAAAATTGTAAAAATTGGCTCTATGCCTTTACATTAATTAGGTTGATCATTGTCGTCAATTCTCTCCTATTTTTTGTATAAGTGAACTTTTGTTACCTTCATATTTGAGTTCTTGTTATAATTTTTATGCATATATGCCAAGTTGTTTTATTTATAGTTATTATTTTGTGAATCATTCTTTCCTTCCAACACCTTTTCAAACCCTAACCTCTATTTTTACCTCTGGGAATCAATTAAATGAGTAATTGTATGAGTCCTTTGGTCCTCTTCTTCGATGTACTGAGCGATATTGGTTAGGAAGAAACACTTTTCCATCTTGGTGTACCACCTCCCATTTCCAATTCATGCATTCCTTCTTCCCCTTTTCCCTTGTGAGTTATTAGAGTAGGATAGTAGTAGTTTTTCATGTGTTGGGTTGGATCAACACATTGCACTTGGATCAAAAGAGGTAGCTAGACTTCTTTGGAGATTCTACCTCATACACACAAGGGACCACACCTTGTTGTTTTTTCCATTATTTCATTGGAATGTTGAACCTCAGGTTCGACAGGGTGGGATTTCATGTGACAATATTTTTTGGCACACCTAGTGGGACTAGTTTATCTCCATTGAAGATTTTGGTGTTTTCTCCAGTGCATCTTACCTTTTGAGGAAAATATCAAACACCATTGAAACTCTAAGATAAATTTTCTAGTCCAAACAACCTAGTTTTACTTCACTCTATTGAGGGAGTGGTCCTCTTCAACATTTCATCCTTTGGAGGCATTCTTAAATCACTTGGAAACTCTGCAACTTCATTTGGATAACTCTGCAAGTATGTACCCAAAATCTCTGGTTGGGTAGTTCTCTAGCTTTATTTTAAATTTTTAAAGGGCTTCCTACTTTTCCATGCTTAAAAATGTCAAACTATTATGGAAAAAACATGTACACTCCCCCATATCATGAAAATACCAACTTTGGACCTCTCAGTTAGCAATATCAAGTTGGTTATACCTCCCCTTTCATCTCACAAAACCCTACTATTGTGGGTTTTCAATCTTCTCAAAAAATTTATTGCATACCCCCCTAATCAGTCTTATTGGGCATCTACATATTCCTATCAACAACCCCCAGAGACTCATCATTTGGTAATCTAACCTTTTTTCTCTCCATGTCAATCCCAAAGTTTTGATAATATGAGTGCAAGTGAAATTACATGCATATTACTAGATTTCAATAGGAGGCTAGATGATATTCAGAGACAACAAGAGTTTGATTGACAATAGGAGGAGTGGGCTAGTCCAACCTGTCAAGGGTAAAAATATTTTTTCCCACTATAGGATGAGCTTACTCATCAAGCTCAATGGAGGTGTAAGTAGCAGTTGGAGGCAACAAAAGGAGGAGTATACAACAAAGGACAATGTTGCTAGGCAAGAGCAACACAAACTTTCCCTTGCTCTAGCACAAATGTCTAAGACTTAGGGAGCCTCTGGTATGACTAGGTTTAGAAGAAAACCTCCATCAATTCTAGAAAAAACTATTTTGGAGGAGGTATGCATGTGGGATTTTGTTAGTTTTAAGAATCATAATCAGCCCCTTGAAACTCCAATTGAATCTCTTGATCCATCAAGTAGATCTCCTATGTTTGAGATCCTCCATTCCTCACTAGAACCCATACTTGGGGAAGCTCAATATTTTTCTCCTATTGAACAACCCCCTCCAGAGCTTTAGCAATATTTATAGTGTCTTTCCGACCATTTTTTTTCCTTGATACCATTTCAATTTTTAAGGGTGGACATATGGTTTAGTAGGATAGTTGGTTAGAAGAATAGAGGAGGGAGAGGTTCCAAGATAGGAGCAAGGAATTGGTTGTTGAAGATCCTTCATGTGCTCCATGTTGGCATATTGTTATCATTGATGTCAAATGGTGAGACCAACAATGAAACAAAGGTCAGATTCATCAAGGGTTCTTTGAGTGCTTTATAGAGATATATTTTGCAGTTACTTATGGTGTGCATTCAAAAGGTTATACATTCATGCACCATTGGGGAGACTTCACATTTTTAGAAGGAAGTAATTTAGTGTCTCTTTGATACTACGATGGCGACTCACAGAATTGGTGGACAAATCTCTATCAGGATGATAGTTTTTCTTTGATGAGACTTACTTGTCAGTCTCTTCAACATTGCAATGAGTGGGTTTTGTGACAACTAAGTTCATTGGGTAGGCAAAGATTGTTCGACATGATAGTATAGGATGTCTCTTCAACATATCGATTGCTACATTGGTGTGAAGGTAGAATATTAGCATGACAGAGACTTTGGCTTCTTTGATATTCCCATAAGGGAGTTTGTGTATGTCAGTGTGACAACTCCATTTTTCTAGGAGGTTCTTTTGTGTCACTCTAAAATGTCGATAAGGTGGAATTGAATAGAGGTAAGATTACTTCTTCGAGGAGATACATGCTTATCAATGAAACTGGTGCTTTGGTCTCTTTGAAGTGCCAAGATGGTGGGGCTAGATGGAAAGGTGATAAAGATGGATGTTGATGAATAAAGACAAATGGAATTTGGTGATTGCTTGATAGGAAATTCACATCCTTTTGAATTGCATGGTGATTGCCTAATCAAGTGGACCCCACATGTGGCAAGCAGATTGCAGGTTGAGGAGAAGATAGAGTATTAGTAGGGTCGAGTGATTAGTCCCTTTGATACTCCGGTAGAGACTCATTGAAATGACATACTAATTCAACTCACCCTCAATAGATTGTTGTGTTCCAACAATTGGTATTATAGCCCTAGGTTCCCTAGGTGAAGCTTAATCAACTTGGGTAGATTATGGTAGTGTGAACACAATGAATAATTAGGAAGGTTCAAGCAAGCCACCTCAGTTCGATGGAACAAACTATGCTAAGTGGAGTTAATTGATGATGGGATCTCTAGGACTTGATGTTTGGATGTCATTCAAAGCCAAATACATTCTCCCTGCTACTCTTCCCACTGATGCTATAGGAAAGGACTATAAGAATAATGAAAAAGCATGGTTTACCATTATGAATAATTTTTTAGATTCTGTGCATGGCAAGGTTATGCATTTTCAAACTATGTATGATGTCTGGGAAAAACTAAAAAACATCTATGAAGGAGATAGTAAGGTGAAGTTGGAAAAGCTTCAAGTGTTGAGAGAAAAATTTGAAGGCTTAAAGATGACTGAAGAGGAGAAGATTGTAGACTATCTCCTAAGAGTTGACGATGTAGTAAACTCTATCAGAGGATTTGGAGAAGTAAAAGATGTTGTGTTGAATGTTTTAAGGTCTATGAAAAATAGATATGACCCCAAGATCTTTGAAATTGAAGAAGGAAGAGAAGTGGACAAGCTCACCCTTGATGAATTGCGTGGCATATTCATAACATATGAGATGAGAATGGGAGATACCAAGTAGTCCACAAGAGAAGCTACATTCAAGGTTGTAAAAAAGAGAAGGATGATGTAGATAAGAAAGATAAAGCTATTTCCACTTTATTAGACCATGAGGAGATTGATGAAGAAGTAAAATTTATAAGAAGATTGGTGAGAGGATTTGACAAATATAAAGGTAAGTTTCCCTTTAAGTGTTTTAACTATGGTAAAATAGGTCATTTTTCTTCTAAATGCCCTTATGATCAAGAAGAAAACATTGAGCAAAAGGGGATAGCAAAAAGAGTAAACCTTACTATCCTAAACGAGGGTGCTTTGGAAATAAAAAGAAGAGCTTGTACATATAGGAAGAAATTAATTCATCTAATGCTAGTGATAGTTTAGATGATGAACAAGATCGTGCTCTTGTAGTGGAGGAAGAAGAGGTAGAATTCCTCTTTATGACCAAGGACTCAAAGGATCAGAAGGATGAATAGGTTAAGGACTCTCATGAAGAAGAAGTAGAGGCAATTGCTGATCTTGAGGGAGAGTTAATCAATTCTCTTGAAGTTCTTGATGATCTTAAAAGGGAAAACAAGAAATTGAAAAAATATGCTCAAAAGGAAAATGGCAAGCTAACCCAAGATCTTGAGGAGTCTAATCAGTTGGTGATAAATTTGAAACTCCAAGTTGAAGAAGCTAAAAGAATTGAAGAAGTGACAAATTCTAAACTAGAATCTAAAATGGATAGATGTTTGAAGCTTGAGGAAAAAATAGTTTCCTTAAGAATAGAATTGGAGAAAACTAATGAGAAAATTAGTAAGGGTTTAAAGTTAAAAGGTAGTTTAGGAATTCTGGATGAATTGATTAGCACACAAAAGATAGAAAATAAAGAAAAAAAGGGTTTAGGACTAGAGAAAGGAAATATCTCATTTTTTGATGCCTCTACAAAACTCTATGAAAGTTTTAGGGAAGAAGAAAAATCGGTCTCTAGTTGTGAGAAATATGACAAAATGGAAGTCTCTAAAGATGAAAAGAGGCCTGCTAAGGTAAAGAAATCTGGTGAAGAAAAGAAGTCGACTATAGACAATAAGAACAATTAGTTAGCTCTTGATCAACAAAAGAGGAATCATAACACAAAAAAAATAGGTGATGATGGATTTACAAGAGTTCATTATTCAAGGAAGCCAAGAAAAAGAAGACCTCCTCTGCCAGCTGAAGGAAATGTCATGACCAGGTACTCATCATACTTCTATGGGTATAGCTATACTTGTAATCATTTTGGTCATAGGGCTAGAGAGTGTAGAGTCATTCCAAGGAGGAATACTAATTTTGTGAGTAAAAATCCATTTTCTCCCTTGGTTGACATGAATATAGTATGCTACAATTGTAATAATTTTGGTCATGTAGCTAGAGATTGTAGAACAAAATTTACAGGACCAAATTTTTAGTCTGAGAAGAAGAAAAACTCACCTCCCAGTATGGAAAAGGAAACTAAAATTCTTGAGAAAAAGGAAGAAAAGGTTGAAAGGAAACCTAAGAAGACGTGGAAGGAGAAATAAAATTCCACTCAATCTATGATTTCCCAAACAACACTACATGCAAAGAAACAAAATTTGTGGGTAATTGATAGTGGCTGCTCCAAGCATATGATTGGAGATAAAAGAAAAATCATTGAATTCAAGAAGTGTAAAGAAGGATCAATGAGCCTAGGTGATAACACCTCTGTCAAAATTCGTGGTAAACAGATTCTAAGCCTAGATGGACAAAATAAGACAAAAGGTGTCCTCTATGTTTAGGGACTTAAACATAACCTTCTTAGTGTTATCCAAATGTGTGACAATGGGTACAAAATTGTATTTAACTCTGAAGGCTATAAGATAAGAAAGAACGAAAAGAAAATTGCACAAGGAGTAAGGACATATAGTAATATGTACAACCAATGTGAAGTAAAAGGTCACAATTGTCTAATCAACCATGTAGATGAGAGTTGGTTATGGAATAGAAGACTAGGGCATATAAAATTTGACAATTTAGTAAAAATAAGCTCAAAAGGACTAGTTAGAAACATGCCTAAGATAGAAAAGATTGAAAATCCAATTTGCAAAGGATGTCAGCAAGGAAAGAAAACAAGGTTTATGCTCTCAACAAAGGACTATTCAACCATGAAGCCTTTGGAAATAGTTCATACTGATTTGTGTGGTCCAACAAGGATAAGGGGCTGTAAGGTGAGAGATATTTTATGTTGTTGATTGATGATTATACTAGAATGGTTTGGGTCACATTTCTAAAGGAGAATGTTGAAGCACTTGAGAAGTTTAAAATTTTAAGAAAGATTGTTGAGAAGGAGACCAAAAGAAAAATTAAGTGTCTCAGATCAGACAAAGGTGGAGAATACACATCAAGTGAATTCAAAGAATATTGTGAAGATCATGGAATTAAATGACAATATTCAGCACCAAGAACACCATAGAAAAATAGTGTGGTGGAAAGAAGAAATAGGATTATGAAGGAAATGGTGAGAGCCATGTTAAATGAGGAAAATTTTCCAGATAATTTTTGGAAGGAAGCAGTTCATACTGTTGTGAATATTTAGAAGAGAGCCCTTCTAAGAGCAAACAATGGTAGAACTCTGTATGAACTGTGGTATGGAAAACCTGCATCAGTCAAGTACTTCAGCGTGTTTGGAAGAAAATGCTACATTAAAAGAGAAGATGAAGAATTGGGAAGATTTGATTCGAGATGTGATGGAGGAATATTTTTAGGCTATTCCACTTAAAGCAAAGCCAACAAGTGCTACAACAAGAGGCTGCAAAAGATTGTGGAAAGCATCAATGTTAAGATTGATGAAAATGCAAGTCAGAGTAAGCCTAGCAGGAATAACTTTGTGATTGAATCAAATGATGATGATGTCGGCTCAACTATCGAAGAAGAGGAACAAGAAGAAGAAAATGAGGAAGCATTTGAATGATTCCCTCCCAAATATGTACAAAAGGATAATCCTACAAATCAAATAATTGGTGACAAAAATGAAGGAGTTCAGACCATGAGAAGACTTGCAAGGAATAAGGAACATGTTAGTTTTTCTCTCTTGTCTTAGATCGAACCAAAGAGCTTTAATGAACCTAGCAAGGATGAGATTTGGATAAAATCCATGGAGGAGGAAATCAATCAGATTGAGAAGAACAAGATATGGGAGTTAGTTCCTAGACCATCAAGAAAAAATGTAATTGGTACCAAATGGGTATTCAAAAATAAGTTGAATGAAGATGGAGCTATGGTTAGGAACAAGGCAAGATTAGTGTGCAAAGGGTATGTACAAGTTGAAGGAATTGATTTTGAAGAGACATTTGCACCTATTGCAAGATTGGAAGCCATTAGAATGTTTCTTGCATTTTTAGTCTATAAAGGATTTAAAGTGTATCAAACTGATGTTAAATCTGCATTTCTAAATGGAAACCTTGAAGAGGAAGTCTACATTGAACAACCAGAAGGTTTTCAACTTTCAACAGAAGAAGATTATGTTTATAGGTTGAAGAAGGCATTGCACGGTATAAAACAAGCACCTAGAGCATGGTATTCTAGATTGGACTAGTACCTACAACAACAAGAATTTAAAAAGGGGTGTGCAGATAGTAATTTGTATTTCAAATAAGAAGGTAAGCCCATGATTATTGAAGTACATTCTTTTCAACAAGAAGATAACACGCGAGTGATGTAACATGCTTCATCATGCACAAGAACACATCTTAGATACTTTCAGATACATTCTTAATAGGTGTAACAACCTCCGAACACATAACTCTTTCCAACATTCCATCTAGACTATGTAATCCCACAACACAACTCTAAAGCTCATCTTCTAGAGCACCAAAACTTGAACATCTCTGCCAGAACCTAGAGAACATCATTATAAGAAATATTCTAGATCCATAAGACCTAAAACAAAATAGTAGAGGACTACATAGTAGAAAAATTTATCCTAGTCCACAGATAACCAAATTTTCCAAAATAGTTCACACATCAGTGAACACAACTTTCACCTTCCATCAAACCAATAGCAAAAAATTAGGAGATATCACCAAAAATCACCAAAAAAAAACCTTCAAATCCACACGAGCATAGGATCAACATAGAAGAAATGCAAACCACATACCGAAGCACATTCTAAACACATACATAACTCTAATGTCACTCTTTATTAATTTTCTGAAAAGCACTTGGTAACCGATCATTTCAGCACATTTGCAACATCATAAGGATAGCTCCATGTACTCACAACATCTCAACAACATCTCAACTATACATGCAAAATTTGCAACATTCTAAACTATGTTGACATCAATGACAACATTAATGAAAACACCACCAAACTTGCTCATACTTTCAACAATATCCCCCTTTGTCATTGATAGCAACACATAATGTGAAAAACCATCAAAGACCACATTCTCCTTTAAACACCCTACACAATATTCTAGGAGAGCACCTTTTCTCTTTCTCTTTTACTATTTGTCACATGACTCTCTCTCCCCCTTTGGCATCAATGGAAAAGAGAAAAAGATTTGATCACTCCCCCTTAGGAGTGCACCCATTCAACTCATACTGCAACAATGAAAACTTTCTACTCCCCCTACAGAGTAGACCCATTCATCAGTCCAAATAAATGAAGAATATGTGAATCCATTGGACTGATGCACCTCCATGTGCAGCTAGTTTGGAGGGCCAATGATCCTTCAATAGAGCCTTAGTGAATATATCTACAATCTGTTCCTTTATTGACACATACTCCAGCCTGACTTTGTCCTCCAACACCTTCTCTCTTAGGAAATGATATCTGATAGATATATGTTTTGTTCTTGAATGCATTACCAGATTATTTGAAATGTTTATAACACTTGTATTGACACAGAAAATAGGAATAGGCTCATCACATACCACTCCAATATCTTTTAGAGTTTGCTTCATCCACAAAACCAATATGTAACAAGAAGCTGTAGCAATATACTTTGCTTCTATAGTGGATAAGGAAACTAATTCTTGTTTCTTACTCAACCAAGAAACCAATCTTCCACTAAGAAAGAAAGCACCTCCACTAGTACTCTTTTGGTCATCCACACAACTAGCCCAATTTGCATCGGTATAAGCACTTAAAGTGAAATAAACATCCTTAGGATACCATAATACATAATTTGGTGTACCTTTAAGGTATCTAAATATCCTCTTTATGGTTGTAACATGTGCTTCTTTAGGATCTGCTTGAAATATAGCAACTAAACATACTGCATGCATGATATTCGGTCTAGTAGTAGTAAGATACAATAGTCCACCAATCATAGATCTATATTTTATCCAATTAGCTTTAGTAGATTCATCATCTTTACTTAGCTTACATCCAATCACCATAGGAGTACTAACTTGTTTGGAGTAATTCATTCCAAACTTCTTTAACAACTCTTTCACATACTTAGATTGTGAAATGAATATCCCTTTATTAGTTTGATTTACTTGAAGATGAAGAAATAAATTCAACTCACCAATCATGGACATTTCAATCTCTTTTTTCATTTCCTCTGCAAATCTCTTACACATACTTTAATTTCCTCCAAAGATGATATCATCAACATATACTACTACTATCAACATTTTTTTACAGTGCACCATGAAGTAGAGATTGTTGTCAGCAGAGCCTTTATTGAATCCTTGCTTTGTTAGGTATCTATCCAATCTTGCATACCATGCTCCGGGAGCTTGTTTCTATCCATACAATGCCTTATTTTATTTACAAACCATATCAGGTTTGTTTGATAACTGAAATCCTTCAAGTTTTTCCATGTATACTTTTTCTTCCATTTCACCATTCAAAAATGAAAAGTTGAAATCCATCTGATATACCTTGAAATCCTTGTGGGCAGAAAATGCCAAAAACATCCTAATAGCTTCCATTCTTGCCACTAGGGAAAATATCTCTTCAAAGTCTATGCCTTCAACTTGCCAGTATCCCTTGCATACAAGTCTTGCTTTTTTTCCTATAACTTCATCATTTTCATTCAACTTATTCCTGAACACCCAGTTTGAACCAATTACATTCTTATTCACAGGTCTAGGAACCAAATCCCATGTTCGATTATTCTCTATTTTCTGCAACTCTTCTTTCATAGCTCTAACCCAACTTTCATCTTCACATGCTTCACATACAGATAGGTTCAATTTTAGAAAGTAAGCACAAATTTACCTTAACTACTACTTTACTTCTTGTCTTCACACCTTCACTCTTATCTCCAATTATTTGTTCTTCTAGATTATTCTTTTGGACATAGTTAGGAGTCTTAACAATAGGTTTCAGAGTCTCTTCTTCTTCTTCCTCATCCATATTCTCTTGAGGTACTTGTCCACAGATAAGATCATTAGGTTCAACTTTACTTATCTCAATGGGTCTATGCATATCTTCATCAACCTTCACATTAGCACTCTCAACAATCTTCATCAATCATTTATTAAAGCATCTATATGCTTTGCTGGTAGTTGAATATCCAAGGAAAATCCCTTCATCACATCTAGCATCAAACTTCCCAATATTTTCATCATCTCTTTTAATGTATCATCTGCTTCCAAACACCTTAAAGTATTTCATAGTAGGAGCCTTACAAGTCCATAACTCATAAGGAGTTTTTGTGTTGTTACCTTTGATTTGAGCTTTGTTAAGATCATAAAAAATAGTGTGTATTACCTCTCTCCAGTACACATTAGGTACATTTTCTTCTTTCATCATGGTTCTTGCAACTTCCTGTACAGTCTGGTTCTTTCTCTCAACCACTCCATTCTACTAAGGGTTTCTTGGAGTAGAAAAGTGTCTCTTTATGCCATGCTCTTCAAAAAATGTATTAAACTCACTAGAAGTGAATTCTCCACCTCTATCAAATCTCAAACATTTGATTCTTAAGTTCACTTCATTTTCTACTGTTGCTTTGAAAAATTTAAACCTATCCAGAGCCTGAGTCTTTTCTCTAAGAAAAGTAACCCATGTCATTCAAGAATAATCATCAATAAGGAGCATGAAATACTTGTCGCCATTTAGGATTCCTGTTCTAGTACGACCACAAAGATCTATATGAATTAATTCCAACATTCTGGTAGTAGTTTTCTCTTTTCCTTTGAAACTACATCTTGTTTGTTTCCCTAGCTAAAAACTTCTGCAAATAGTATTAACAGGATTTATGATTTTAGGTAGACCTCAGACAACATCTCTTGAACTGATCCTAGCCAAATTATCAAAGTTTACATGTTCCATTCTTTGGTGCCACAACAAACTTTCATTAACTTAAGATACAAGGCACTGACTATCAACACCGTTAAGCTGATAGATATTTCCATGAGTTCTTCTTCCTGCAGCAACCATAGCTCTAGATCCTTTTATGATCTCATAGGTATTATCCTGAAACACAAGTTTAAAACCTTTGCTACACATCTTTCCAACACTCAAAAGGTTATGCCTTAGACCCTTTACATAATATACATCATTAGTGTTGTGTATTCCATCAAAACTAATTGTATTTTTTCCAACAATCTTTGCTCCTGAATCATCATCAAACATGACCAAACCACCATCATAATTTTCAAGTTTAGTAAAATTTCTTTTATCTCCGGTCATGTGATTAGAACATCCATTTTCAATCACCCAATAGTCTTCATCTTGTCTAGCATGAAATCTGGTGACCAAAGTACCTTCCATCTCATCCTTCTTGTTCTCTGAATCACTTTTTCTTGCTCATTTTCTAGAGTTAGCAGACAAAAATTTACTCTCCAAAGCTAAGAACAAGCACTCACTATCATCATTCTCATAATTAGATTCATCATCAGAGATTCCAACTTCTTCTCTACCATAGTACAACTTTTTGTATTTCTTATCCTTTCTATCTTTATGATCTGTGTTCTTCTTATGCACAATTCTATTTGGACATCTTGAGGAATAATGACCAATATTACCTCAACTGAAACATTTAAAGGGAAATATACCTTTATACTTACCAGTACCTTTCCTCAACTTCCTTTTAAAGTTTGCTTCCAACTCATCTGAACTATCACTATCCGGATCATCTTCAATCTTTGTTGCTTGAAATGTTATTTCTATCTTTTCCTCTTTCTTTCCAAACTTTCTCATCTCAAATGCAGTTAAGTGCCAAATAGATCTTCTTTAGTATATTTATTAGGATCATATGTTTCCTTAATAACTAAAACTTTGTCACTGTAACATTCTGGTAGAGACATTAGAATCTTCTCAATTATATCTTCATCAGTTAGAGTACCCCCTTGATTTCTAACTTCATTTGCTGCCAGATCAATTCTCTAAAAATAGCTTGCAATATCTTCTTCCATTTTTTATATTCTCATATCTACGCTTTTTCGTCAGGTTCTTTATCAATTTCACTCTATCATTTCCTTCATAAAGATCTTCTAGCTTATTCCAAACTTCATAAACAGTGCCTAGAGAGATAAGTTTTGTTCGCTTAGTCTTGGATAAAGCACTGCAAATAGCGTACCTCACTTTTTCATTCTCCTCATAAGCAAAAACCTCATCAGCAGTAGTAGGATCACTCATTGGAGCAACATACTTCGTCTCAACAACCTTCCAGGTCTTGTGACCAAGAGAGATAATATATCCACTCATTTGCACTTTCCAGTCACTATAATCAGATCCATTGAACATAGGGATTTCCAAATTATGCACCATTGGATCTTCCTTAAGTGTTTAAGATGTTCACCAAGGAACCAATGCTCTAATACCAATTGTTAAAAAGGAGTAGGACAATTGAGAGGGGGGTGTGAATCAATTGTCACCAAATTCAAACATAAAAATCCTAACACTTGTCAACTTCACAACCACACTATTTTGTTATTGAGTATGAACATGAAATTTAGATAACAGAAAGTAAAATCAGTATAATGAACACCAGATTTTATGTGGAAAACCCAATAAGGGAAAAACCATGGTGAGGATGAACTCACAATATAAAGTGATAGCAAAACCAAATACAAGAGGCTCCTTGCCAAAAATATGACTCACTATCCAGATACAAAGGCTCACTGCCTATAGAAAGGACTCATTGTCCAATATGGAGGATCACTACCTATAGATACAAAAGATAACAGAAATATCCACTTCAATAATTTACACACATCCATAGCCTTGATCAGAAGATTGCATAAACCTTCAGCTCACTTCTTTCAGGAATCTAACACAATGAAGTATTGCTGCCTCAACTCACTTTCACACAACTCTTCTCTTCACTTGTGGCTTACTTTGTTACTTTCTTATCATCTAATCCTTCACATCTCGACTTTCATTTATACCATCTTCAACCTTAGAAACATTCTCCAAGGTCATCCATATACACTTGATTTCATAAATTCAAACTAGGTTGGCAACTCAACATTCCCGTGGTGGAAAAGAATGAGAATGGACCAATTAAACACTTAACCAAGACCAAAATCAACATCTCAGATCAACCGCACGCTTCCTTAATTAAATTTTAAAATTTTCATATGAAGTGTAAACACCAAGTCAGACAAACCTAATGAAAACACAAATGAACATTCAAGTACATGCTTTCCAACAAGAAGATAACATGCAAATGATGTAACACACTTCGTCATGCATGAGAACACATCTTAGATACTTCTCGATACATTTGTAGCAGGTGTAACAACCTTCAAACAAAAAAATCTTTCCAACAGTCCATTCAGACTATGCAATCCCACACAACTTTGAAGCTCATCTTTCAGAGCACCAAAACTCTAACATATCTGCTAGAACCTAGAGAACATCATTACAAGAGATATTGTAGATTTGCAAGACCTGAAACAAAACAACGAAGGCCTGCGGAGCAGAAACATTTATCCCATTCCACGAATAACAAACTCTGCCAAAACAATTCACACACCAGTGAACACAACTTTAACCTTCCATCAAACTAGTAGCAAAAAATTAGGAGATATGACCAATAGATCACCAAGAACAAACCTTCAGATTTACACGAGCATAGGATCAACACGAAAGAAATGTGAATCACATACATAACACTAACTCACTCTTTATTATTTTTCTCAAAAGCACTTGGTAGACCATCTTTTCAACACATCTGCAACATCATAAGAATAACTCCATGTACTCACAACATCTCAACTATACATGCACAATATGCAACATTCTGAATTGTGTTGACATCAATTACAACATTAATGACAACACCACCAAACTTGCTCATACTTGCAACACATATCTTAGACTAAATATTCCAAGGAAATTCTTAAGAAGTTTGGAATGGAAGATAGTAGACTAGTTATAACCCCCATGATAACTAGTTGCAAATTGATCAGATCGGGTGAATCCCCATATGCAAATCAAACTATGTATAGGTCAATGATAGGAAGCAATCTATACTTAACTACATCAAGACTAGACATTATGCAAGCAATATGCATGGTTGCAAGATTTAAAGTGCACCAAAAGAGTCTCATGTCAAAACATTAAAAATAATATTTAGATACATTAAATGCACAGTTGAATATGGGCTATGGTACCCTCGAAACAAATATTTCAGTTTAACCGCATATACCGATGTTGATTAGGCTAGAAGTATAGATGGAAAAAAAAGCACTAGTGGAGGAGCTTTCTTTCTTGGAAATATATTGGTTTCATGGATGAGTAAGAAGCAAAATTTGGTTACTCTCTCCACAACTAAGGTAGAGTATGTAGCAACAACAACCTATTATACTTAGGTCCTATGGATGAAGCAGACACTTAAGGACATCAAGGTTGAGTACAAAAAACCAATCTCAATTCTTTGTGACAATTCAAGCATCATAAATATTTCAAAGAATATAGTGATGCATTCTAGGACAAATCAATATCTATTAAGTATCATTTTATCAGAGAAAAGGTTGTAGATAAAGAAGTCAACATGGAATATGTCCCAAGAAAATAATAGATAGACAATATCTTCACCAAGCCACTTCCCATAGAGCAATTTAAATATCTGAGGCAGAAGCTGGGAGTAATTGCTCCCATATCACATCACTAGACTCTAGCGATAAGGTATGCATCCAGGGGGAGCCTCACTTGTAATTCACTTATCCTTGGAAAAGGTGTCATAGGTCTAGTCATGAGTAGTATTTTGTTAGGGGGATTCTTCCCTTTTCCATTGATGTCAAAGGGGAAAAATGTATCAAATGCTCGAATGGGAGCATGTAGAAGATGTATGTCAAAGGAGGAGTTAACTACTATGTAACTAATTGAATTGGTACAAAGTGTTAATGTTAAAATTTGTGGATGAGCATTTAGAGTATTTCCATCAATGAGAAAGGGGGATATTTTTGGTATATTATTGTCATTGATGTCAAATGATGAGACCAGTGGTGAAACAAAGATTAGATTCATGAAGAATTCTTTGAGTTATTTATAGATATATAATTTTTAGTTACTTATGGTGTGAGTTCAAAAGGTTATACGTTCATACTCCATCTGGGAGACTTCACAATTTTGGAAGGAAGTAATTTAATTTCTCTTCAATACTATGATGAATTAATGCGTGGACAGGTAAAATCCTTCACTCAGCTCCAGATAGTTCCCTTCAACAGATAATTTGTCGGCCTTCTATGGGTAAAATGCACAAACAGTGAGGTTATGAGACTTAAGTTCATCGTAGTGATAGAGAGATAGGATGTCTTTGACATCCTGGTATCAAGCATTGCGTGAAGGTAGAATACGTTTATAGACTCTGGCCTCGATATCTCCCATTGGAGAGTTTGGCGTACGCCCGCTGTTATCGTCCGCCTTGTTGGAGGTTTTGACCCCAAACGCCCATGTAGGAACCAAACGGAGTGGCAAAGATTACCTTCCTTCAAGAGCATGCATATCGAAATTGGCTGGTCAGCCTCTGAAGGCCCAGATGAAATGTGATGAAACGTGACAAATGCCCACACCAGCGCGAAAGATATGTCAACACAAGAAATTTGCCACCATGGCGATTTAATCCGGTATCGGCGAATCCTGGCATTTAATGTGACCAGGCAGGTCAATAAACCCGGTTAGCAGGACCTTTCACCGTGCGACCCACCGGAAGCGTCACCGCCCTTCGATATGGCAATGTGAAATGGAAGAATAAGATCGATGACTGGGATATAAAGGAAGGCTCATCTAATGGTAGTTTTTCAAAGGATGAATATGAATGGAGAACCATGGATCTTGGCATGTAGAGACAAAATAAACAATCAATATTTGAAGGTGGTGGTTTCAAATGGTTAAGTCCGTGTAAGTGTTTTATGACTAGTAGCCAACCAGAGGAATGAAATGTATTGGTCTACCTACTCCAACAATTGACTTAATTGGTGATTTGAGTTGTAGAACAGTGGCACAAAGTTCTAAGTGAATAGAGATTGGGCTCAATTCTAATGCATACAAGAATTCATTAAATGCATATTATATTTAGGGTTTACATATTTCCAATCATAGAAGACATTCTAAGACAAAAATTAATACGGGTATGGCTCGATGTAGAGAATTCTCCCTAAAGAAGAAAGAATGAAAAACCCTAATCATTGCAAAAAATTTGCATTTGATAGAGGTGCATGGCTCAAGGAAGGGTTTACTGGTTATCTAAGAAAAGATAGACAACTGAGGAGTTGTGTAAGTGAAAAAGTGGTAGCTGCTAAGGTGAGAAAGTGGTGTAGAGAAAGAAGAGTTAGGAGTGGTAGAGTGCAGAGAACACCATTGCAAAGAAAGAATGCGCTATACCTAAATAAGTTGAACCAAACAAAAATTAGGAATTCAAATATGGATTTACATTTGGGGTGAACCCCTTGATTGTATTAGTGCTTTTTATTTGGGTTCTGCTCATTCAAACTGGTGTATTATAGAAAAGGGGATGTGTTGTGTTGGTTTTTTTTTAAGAACCAAACTGATCCTTAAGGAAGCCTATGGAATTTTTAATTTCCAATTATCGGCAACCGAAAGGGATTGGCCAATGAACAAGTGAAAGCAACAATGTTTTCCTCCAACATTTTGGGCTCTGCAAGACCTAGGAGGGTGATCCCATAATGTATTTAAAGACCTCTACACCTAATGAATAAATACATTGTAAATAACAGATAATTCTCATATAATAGCTTGATAAATAGAATGTATCAAAGGAGTTGGCTGCTCCTTAACAATACTCAACACTTAGAGCATGAGAATGGAGAAACTTAACACAAAATAATAATAATTGTAATCCATTTAAAAGTTTGTTTATAAATTTGATTTGTTGCTGAATTGACCAACAAAGAGTATCATGAACATTCACTTATATCATTGCCTCATCCTAGGAATGGAGTCAATCTTAAAACCTATAGAATTTGACAAAAATTTAACACATCATTTAAGCTTTGATAATACTATATTATAGTGTTTGAACATTGTATCGTCGACCATAACTTCTTACTAATATCCTAGCACTAAATTTACATGAACCTATAGCTTCACTCAAGCATTTTCATTAATTCCTTGAATTAAAAGCAAGAATAAAACCACACATCCACTAGAAATCAATGAAGACAAATAAGATAATCCTTGATTATAATATTCATAATTCATGAAACAAGTACATAGGAGAGAAATGACCTTGAATTTGCACCATTCTATATTCAATTGCCAATATTGTTATCAAAATTGTATATACACTAACAAAATCAAAACCTATGATAAAACTCTAAAATACTCTTTGTATTCTTTACAAAAATAGCTCTATGATCAATTACAAGCAACCAACCCATACTTATAGCCTTGAATTCCTTCTTATAGAAACAAAGGAGAAAAACAAGCTTCAGGCTAGAAAGTACACATGTCCCTTTCTTATTGGACCATTAAAAAATACATTTCCTTTGCTGTTATATTTGTATTCTCAAATGGAGGGCAATGTTACATGAGACAAAAACTATTTTCATTTGTCATTGAAGATTATGTCCTTCCTTCCAAAAGGCATCCTTAAGTTGATGTAGCATTATTCCACATGCTCCAAAATTGTATCCATGTACCTCAAGCATAAAAGGGAGAAATCCATATACTGTAGAAAAGCGGAAGAGACAAAAGACTCTCCACATCTACATCCTTGTCACCACATTCAAATTGGGGAGAAAACAATGTCTTATCCATACTTTAGAAAAAGCCTAATCTATACTAGTTCCAGGTTATGCATTGTATTTCTCCCATCTGTTACTCACCATATTTTTAGACTGAAGATCCAAAATTGTGTCCCCAAAATCCACATTACCATATTTGTTATCAATTTTCATAACACAGGCTAAATCCGTAAACTTTCCCAACCATGTGTTATATTCATCCTCAGTTGGCTATTTCATGTCCAACAGGTTCTGCACTTTTGTATTGTGTTGATTGTACCTTGCATCAATCAAAGCCCTGGCCTCTTTAGCAAATATATTGATTCTCATTTCAACCCCAATCATGTCATCAATATTGGGATTCAACATAGAGTAGTCAATAACACTAAGCATCATCTTAGAATGTGGGAGTAAATTTCCAAAATCTTCTTTCCATGAGGTGAATCCTTTCAGTTCACCCTTATCACTTAGTATCTTGGGCATGCCATGCCCCTCCATATCTCTAAACATTCTCAATTTATTCTGGAGCTGCATTCCCAGCTTTCCATGGAAAGTTGTAATCTCATTTACTAAATCAATGGCCTTCAACAAACTAGGAATGTTGGTAGGAGCTTCAGGGTCCTCCCACATCTGAGGCATCTCTTCTTTCAGTGCTCCCACCCTAGCACTCCACTTATTCCACTTAGTTTGGAATGCTTTTTGAACCTGCAAATATTTCATATTGGCCTCATGGATGTTCTTGTATGTATCCCACACAGTATAAACTTTTTTTTTTTTTTTTACTTTATGTTTTACAACATCATCAAAAATGTAATTAGCCACCTTAACTATCTCCAATTTGGCTTTCCTTGCGTTTCCCTTCTTTGTTTAGACTTCTTGTTTTAAACTTTGAATTCTCAATGACAAAGTTTCTTTGTCTTGTGATGATAATTCATAAGAAGTTGTTGGAGATGGCATACCCTTTTCTATTGTAGCAAGCACCTTATTATGTTCATCCATCAATTTATTATATCTATCCAACAACTTTTTATAATTAGCCTCTGTGATTTGGGAAATGTCCACACTCAACATTACAACATGCATTTTCAAGTGTGTAGCTACAATAACAGTCATTTCTATAGCCCTTTTAACAACCACAACTCCAATCTCCTTTTCCACAGGCTTTATAACCTTAGGCTTCCTTGTATTTGGTTCCATAGACAAAATAACAAGTGTATGTAGGTTAGGGCTAAAACCTAAGCCAAAAAAATTATTATCAAAAATTTCTTCAGAGATAGAGGCATTTGGATCTTTGTTGATTGCATCTAATTCAATGGCAAACAATAATTCCCATCCAAGCAATAGAATAATCCCACTTCCTTTCACCAGGGCTCTTGCATCCTATGGAAACATGGCAAAAATCTCCTGCATTATTTTTTCCTCCTCCTTCTATGCGTCATCTTGCAAGGAGGGGTCAACCTTCTCCTTTGCCTCTTCAATTCTCTTTTTTATATCAAATCCTTTTACATGGATAGCAAAATTTCTAAACTCCCTGGTCTTGAAAAAAGCATCATCACACATAAAGTCATCACAAGCCTTTATTCTAACATCATCATCCTTGGCTTCATCATATTCCAATTTCACAAATCTGCTAGGAGGGACTACTATATTCAAAGTATCATCTTTGTCTTTACAGAACCTCTGATCCACTTCCTCCTCCATGGGAATGTGCTCTCCAGACTCCTCAGGAACTTGAGTCACACCAATATGCTCACTTGCTAAATAAGCCACTAATGGAGTGACTGCAGGTTGCTCACTAGTCTCTTTTGTTTGGACATGAATGCCTTGAGCATAGGATAGAGCCAACCAGCTCCTTAATTGTGCATCATGGTTTTGTTTGGCCATCTTGTCCTTTATTTCAGCTTGCTTTAATTTCTCAAAGAAAATTTTATCATTAAAATCACCAAGCATTAACTTTTCCTACACAAATTTATCCTCTATCTTAGAATAAGGGCTGACATAAAAAGGATTTTCCATCAACATCATTTCTTCAATTGCACATATCTTCTTCCATGCACTTTTCCTTGCTGCAACTTCTTCATCAGAAGATATATTTCTAATCACATCCTCTTGATAGAGGAATTTATTATGTCTATGTGATAACTCCCTTGCTTTTCTCTCAACAATAATCACCCCTTTAGGGTCAGAAAACCTTATGATGTCTTGTCTCAATTTGTTATCTTTTAAGAGAGAGCCAAACCTCTCAATTCCTTCCTTTTAAGTGCAAGTGAAATATGCAAATCCACAAATAGGGTTCACAAGGGATGCCTTCCTTTATTTTTTCAAGTGCTCCTTATCCATGGCATCAAGTTACCACATTCTCTCCATGAATGCTTGTCTATCTGACATATATACAGGAAACTTGTGAGGTGGCACTGGGGCTCCATAAATTCTGATTGTTGTATAGTTGGTATGAAGATACCAGACTCCCTAATTAAATTTTTGTTTAGTGTCTTTCTCATACTCCACGGGCCTTAAAATTTGCTTAACACCTTATGAAATTCTATAAACGGGCTTCAAGCCTAGTTGCTCCAACACTAAAAACATAAAAACATTACAAAATAAAGTGTAATTAGACTCAGGACAATGCACATCCTAGACATGGGTCCACATCTACACAGGAAACTCATTGTCCATCTTATCTCTTTCTCTCAATTTCATGAAATTCCTCATTACCTTTCTACTTTTCCATAACAACAAGTGCATCAATAGAGAAAAGTGTCTACATGACAATGGAGGGGTTGCATCTTTCAGCTTTATCAAGTCCTCATGCAAGTGTTCAACAATATAAGAAGCATAATCTAAAACCCTATTTTGATACTTATTCTAAATATCAATTGCTAAAACCATTAAAGAAACATGCATTTTAATATCATACTTCCTATGCAAAACTTGACATAGTGCATAATCAATGTTTTTGAAATAGTCCTCAAAATCATCACAATAAAATGGCTCCAACTCCAAAGGACTAAAGGGTACACCATTATTTTTAAAGTCATGTCTCCTATGCCTGGGAAAAACATTCTTTCTATATCCAAACCTGTTTTTCTCATATTCATTATATAATTCTTAGAACTTGATGGATTCAAAAGTAGATGGATTCAAATTAAAGGCCTCCAGAATTTAGCTTCTCAAAATTTCTAGCATAGGAATAAATTCTGGAAATCTTTTGATTGTTTTATCTGTTGGATCATAACACCTTGCTAGTTCAAGCATCAGGTCCACCACAAACACATTTGGGCACACCAATTTTCCAATATCACAAGTCCATAAGTGATAGGTGGGATGACTTGCAGTTATTTTTTTGAAAGAATAAAGAAATAAGTCCCAACCACTCTATAGTAGCACTACATCACAAATCCCAGAGGTAGAATCCTTAAAATGAGCTATCAAAGATCCTTCACCAATTTTTCTTTTTTCCCACTTTCTTAACCTTTGCAGTTGGGTCCTTAGGGGTCTCCTATTGAAAGGAACAAGACAACTAACATGGGGGGGATGAATCAGTTTTCACCAAACACAATCACAAATTTTAAACACTTATCAATCTTCACAACCACTTTATTCTGTTATTAAGTGTGAACATGAAATGTAAATAACAGAAAGAAAAATATACACAATGAACACTAGATTTACGTGGAAAACTCAATGAGGGAAAAACCACGTTGAGGATTAACTCACAATATAAAGTAGTTCTAAAACCAAATACAAAAAGGGTTCACTACCCAAGATAGGACTTATTGTCCATATACAAAAGCTCACTGCTTACAAAGAGGACTCACTGTCCAAATAAGAGGCTCACTATCTACAAAAATATTACAATACTGAAGTGGCTTTATAGCCAGAATGAATTGGTAAGAGTACACCTAACAAGTGTTGATCCAGTTCATTTGATACTCAATAAATAGAATTAACACACTTCATCATCTTCACACTTCTTCTCATTTGTAACTCCACAACATATAATTACTTCATCATCCTCAAAACTATCCAACATATATATTTGAGTTATTCGTAAGCATCAATTAGGTCGGCCTAATTAGATGCAATCTTTATTCACCAAAAATACTAACAGTTGGCTCCAAGTTAGTACAAAAATTATCCAAAAATAATCCAAGCATGTAGCATGCTACAATGTGTTGGCATGGACCAAAGATAGGTCACACATATATCCGCATCAAAAAATTAATTCACCTTATCATCAACTATCCATTAGGTCACCTAGAGATAGAAAAAATCCAACAATAGAGTAATTCCAACTTTCCATACAAGCACTTGTGCCCACGATATTCTGAACATACATCCTTCAAGCATCCAAAAACCATTTCCCAAAACCACAAGAAAAGATAACCATTAGTGGATGATTGCGGACCAAAATACCAGAGGATAGTAACTGCACACCGGTTTAGATACTAGTCAAAAATACTGAATAAAGCTAGAACTTAACCTTGCAGTTGCAACTCATATATCATGGTGACATCAATGACAACACAAAATCTGCACAACTAGACATTCTTCTTCATTCTTGAAACAATCTCCCCCTTTGTCATTGATGGAAACATGTGCCAAAATTTATAGAACTTCCTATATCACAACATTCTCTCCCCTCTCACCAGTAATCTATCCCCCTTTGACATCAAGGACAAAGGGAGACCAAAAATAAAATGTAAGTGTATGTAATGTATATACAAAGGAATTCTAACTCCCCATTTTGAGCATTTAGGTGAAAAGAACACTTTTTACATGAGAATTTTTCTTGTACCTTTCTCTTATGGTTGGAAGAATACTCTTCCAAGAAAACACTACCAAACACATTCTTGCACTCATACTATCCAATAAAGACAACAACGTAAATGAGGATTTCTGGTCCAAACATAGACATTGTCGTTCACAATCTTCTACATTAGAAATTATTCTAGAGAGATGATCCAACCAGACCTAAACAATTTATTTGACCAACTAGAAAGTTTTAACCAGGTCTTCCCTCTATCTCTGAGCAATCAACAACTCCACTTGCAATTCACCAACTCTTATTCTCTGTTTTCTATTTTTGTCTTTGAAGAAATCAAAACTCTTTCCAATATTATTTATCTTAGATTCAATGGCTTCAATTCTACTTCTAAAATTATCAATAGTTGACAAAAGACAGTACTTGTAGATGTCAGACATTTCCTTAATGCATTCTCTTGTCTCACCAATGTGTTTAGATAACTTTTGTTTGGAATTGGAAGATCTTCTCTATATCATAGCTTCAAAATTATATCCTTCAGGTCCTTCCAACAATATTCTTTCTTCAATAAATTCTACTAGATCATCTGGTAACGAGTCAAACACATTTGAAACTGTAATACCCTTTTTGAGAAAAGAATCAATCAACACATCATCAATTTTAAGTCTCTTAATCAGAGAGCATGCACACCACATTTCACCAACCTTTTTCATATCACCTTTATCTAATATTGTTTGAATGTCCTCTGGATCAAAGGAGTTAGATCTAGACAAAGATTCTTCTTCATTCTCCTTTTTCTTCTGGGATAGTGATGACATCTTCTATGATAACTTTCCTCCTTTTAGATTTTGAAGGGGAACCACTAGTAACAACTTCCAACTCTTTCTTACTAGAAGAGTAGCCCTCTTCAAATTGACTAGTCACTGACATACTAGAGCACCAATTCATCTACAGGGATGCGAAATAGATTTTGCATGCACTTTCCTTATTCTCTAAACATTCCATATACTTGTAAACTTGCTTTCTGATAGGGATATTAGATTCCCACTTAACATTCTCTTTTTTCGGTAGGGAACTTAGAAAGTAAAATACCAAACACATGAGCAGAGACCCAAACCGGAAAGGATAAACCTCAACCAAAGACATTCTAACGTTCTCAAATAGGTTTTCCATAATTAGGCTACACAGACCAAATTGCTTGTTTTCCTTCACCATCATGTGTGCAAGATATACAACAATAGCTGAAGTAGAACCTTCACGATTTCTAAAGTAGATTTTATAAGAGATTTCATAAGTGACATACCTTACAGCAAGATCGACAATGGTATTTATCAGTAGAGCTTGGGGATCTTTGTTGATGCCAATAATTTCCTCCACATCTTTGTATTTCATTGTTTTCTTCCCAGGGAGGTCACCAACACAACAAAAACTAGTAATAGCTTCAATTGCCTCCTTCATGATCAAATAGGGTTTGTCCAAAATAATGTTTCCATCCTTGAATTGACTTAACAAGAACATGATGGATTCTTTTTCTGCAAACCAGGGAAATTCTCCCCATAAATCCATACCCAGAGTTTTTACGTTCTGTAATTCATTTGTCTTCAACCCTAGTTCCATTTCCTTCATCTTCCAATGATCAAACTCTTCCAATTCAACACTCTTCAGCCTTAACAGAACTAATGGCCACTTGTTCTTCTGTCAACTTATTCCATCATTGTGCTTATCATCTCCTTATTGCTCAATGAAAACTTCTTATTTTTCCCTTCTTTTTGTTTGAAAACTAAGAGATGATTTTAAAAAACTTCTGACTTTTATTCCTTATTATAAGTAATGATTTCTCTAGATTACCTCATAATCACTCCAAATCACTTTAGGATCACTTCAAGATTGCTCCAAGTTGGTTTTCAAACTCTTTGATTACACAAGTGATGAAAAATGACTTATTAATTTTTCTTTATACACCATTGTGTCGCCCTAATTCACATTAAATTTAGCAGACTTAAAAAAGTTGACGAAACCCTATTTCTTTGCATTGTAAACCCTAAATCACTCTACAAATGAACATGCTTGCAACATTCATTCTAGTTCATTTTTCATATCCTCTGTCTACTCATCCTCTACATAACATATCCTCATGCCATCATCTGACACGCCATATATCTAGGGGTTGTGAACAATTTTCTGTTAATGCTACCCCTAAGACCATGCTAGGTCTAATTACTAGAGGAATTGCCTACACCAGCTTAGGGCATAGGCACATTTGGTGTTTCAAGCTCTTCTTTCTTCCTCCATATCTTTTCCATTTCTTGCTTCACCTCTTCTTTGTCAATTTCCTTCATTGGTTCATTTTGTTTTACTAGATTAGATTGCCTTCTCTTTTGACCTTTGCAAACTCTTGAAATATGTCCAAGTTTTTTGTAATTGTAGCAAACAACACTTCTTAGATTTTTCAAACCTTTATTAACCCTTGATCTGCACTAATTTTCTTTGTTTCCAAACTTACTACCGTATATTAGTATCCATCAAAAGATTGATTCATTCTTCCTCCATTAAACCTATTCATCATCACCCGACTAATCATCCTAACCTGAGATCTACATTCAGTAGCTCTATGTCCAAATTTCTTGCATGCAAAACATTGTTCATAGAAGGAACTAGCAAACCAGTTTATTCTACTTCTACACTCAGTTGCCTTGCAACCAAATTTGTTGCATGAAAAATAGACACCATTGAAAGATGGGTACCTTTGAGCATTTGGCTGTCTAATAGGTGGTCTTCTAGCAAAGTTCCTTGGATTTATTTTCTGCTTTCCTTTATCTTGAGTCTTCTGATTGTACATTTCGTTGGTTTTTGAGCTTTCACCTTCTTCCATTCCCAAACCACCTTTGTCTTTACTTGGTATCTATCCTTCAATCAACTCATCAATTCTGTCGAAGCTAGATTTGGAATTATCTTCATAGATTTTTTCCTTCTCTAGATCTGCTTTTAGGTTTACCACCTCTTGTTCCAATCTTGTGCATTCATCAATCTTGCTTTGTACCACTATATTTAGACAATTTTCAATTTTCTTATTTTCCTCCACTTGCACCTTCAGTCCAGTAGCTTTTTCATTAGCTTGTTTCAATTGCTCAGACACCTCTCTATATATTTATTTGAATTTCTTCAATTGCTCTTTCAATTTTTGGACACATTCATTTGCTTCATCTAGATTTTCTTTCAAATCTCTGTTTTCACTTTCAGCCTTGTCAAGATCTTCAAGAGCAGCCTAGAGTTCTTCTTTGTAATCCATTTGATTAATCTTTCATGATATTTCTCAAGCTGTTAGGCTTCTTCTCCTAGGAACAAAATATTTGATACCAATTTTTGAAAGGCACAAGACAACTAAGAGGGGGGCTGAATTAGTTGTCACCAAACTCAATCACAAATTTCAAACACTTATCAATCTTCACAACCACTTTATTATGTTATTAAGTGTGAACATGAAATACAAATGATAGAATGAAAAATAAATGCAATGAACACCAAATTTACATGGAAAAATTGATGAGGGAAAAACCACAGAGAGGATTAACTCACAATATAAAGTAGTTCCATAACTAAATGCAAAAGGGGCTCACTGCCCCAAGATAGGACTCACTTTCCATATACAAAATCTCACTACTTACAAACAGGACTCAGTGTCCAAACAAGAGGCTCACTGCCTACAAAAAGGTTGCAATACTAAAGTGGCTTCAAAACTAGAATGAATTGGTAAGATTACACCTAACAAGTGTTGATCTAGTTCCTTTGATTCTCAATAAACATACTTAACACACTTCATCATCTTCACACTTCTTCTCATTCACAACTCCACAATATTCACTTACTTCATCATCCTCAAAACTATCCAACTTATTTATTTGAGTTATCCGCAAGCATCAATTAGGTCAGCCTAATTAGATGCAATATTTATTCGCCAAAAAGACTAACTATTGACTCCAACTTAGTACAAAACTTCTCCAAAAATATCCAAGCATGTAGCACACTACAATATGTCAACATGGACCAAAGATAGGTTAGAGATAGACAAAATACAACAACAGAGTAATGCCAACTTTCCATATGAGCTTCTGTGCCCACAAGATTCTAAACATACATCCTTCAAGCATCCAAAAACCATTTCCCAAAACCGCAAGTAAAGATAATCATCAGTGGAGGATTGTGGACCAAAATACTAGATGATAGTAACTGCATACCGGTTCAGATACTGATCCAGAATACTAGATCAAACTAGAACTCAACCTTGCAGTTGCAACTCATATATCATGGTGACATCAATGAAAAAACAAAATATGCACAACTAGATGTTCTTCTTCATTCTTCCAACACCTCCTCCATAAACCTAGGGTAATTTTTCTTTATAGTTCTCTTCTTTGCATTTTTTTAGGTATTTTAGGTTTAGGATTGTCATATTGAGGCTTGGGTCTTTTGACCCTCTTATAGGTAGGTTTCCTCTTTGGTTTGGTGGAGGACTCATTGGGATCACTCATCTTTATAGTGCAATAAGACTATGGTTTCAAATATAAGGGAATTGCAGCCTAAGTCCCTTAAATTCACAAGATTTAAACTAAAAATCAACAAATTTAAATCCTCTACCCCAAAATCTATGCACAATAATTTCAATCCCTTTTGGACACAAGAAATGATAGCTTTGACCACAAACCCTAGCTTTTCACCCAATTCCCAGACTACTCAATGCTACAAATTTCTCACAAAGGTCAAGAATTTAACTTACCCAGGAAAACCTGTAGGTTGTTCTTCAAAATTCACCTTTCCAATAGTTTCACCTTCTTCTCTTCTTCACTTTGATAGTTCTTCATCTCTTGATTATTGAAATTATGGAAGAAAAGTGAACAACAGCCCTCTTTATGACTTAGAATTGGAGCATCTTCTCCATTAATTTATGATAGATAGCTTGTGTGAGTGAACTGACAAGTAGTCATTCTAGTTTAAATTCCAACTGTTGATCTTATTTGATTTAAAACATGATCTAAGGTTCTCCTTGACCATCAATCCATGCTTTTAAAAATGTGATTTAAAACAATGATGATACCATAGACAACTTCCATGTAGACATCCACACATTCACAATACCTTTTGGACTCCATCGCTCATTGCAATAATGCTTTGAAGTGATGCCAAAATTTGATGATGAGCAACAACACCTCTGATGGAAGGAATATTCATCAATATATCCTTCATTTCTTGTCATTTAAATGTTGCAAAGTTACATTTGTATTTTGGTGAAGAGGAACTCCCAATGATACCAAGATATATCCTTAGTCCATTGCTTATCGTCGTAATTGATTTGGAATTGAGAGTGCTTTCGACAATGGGTGAAACCAACAATGGCACTAGATACTGAAAAGTGGCAAGATCATAGCCATCCATTCTCAACCTTCATATCACTCATTTTGGTAATTGAGAAAAGCAATGAAACCTTTCTATAATAGTGCAATATAAGGGAGAAATAATGTTCATCATACTTCGTTGAAGTTGAACAAAGAAACCAAAAGACTTTAGCGATATAGGATATGATAGGAACATAGCTATATCACTCATCATAGTAGTCAATTATGAAGATAAAATGCTTTTAGTGAGACACATGATGTAAATGAGAACCAAAGGCTCATTGCTCATGGTGGTAATGAACCCGATGAGATAAACAACTTTAGTGATGAGTGATGGACTTAAGTGGCAGAAATATGCATGTGCATAAAGTTTGTTTTAAAAGAGGAACCACCTAGGGGAAACATAGGATTAGGCCTTAAGAGAAATAAAATAATTGTTTGCAAAGGATGTAAAGGAAAAATGATTCAAATCATTCACTTTATAAAATCAATCCCTTGGACCAAAATATTGAGGGAAATGTTATGCGACAGGTAGATAGGAAATTCTAACCACAAGGGGTTGGTAATATCATGAACTTAATGACATAAGTCATGACTTGAGTGATTGGGAACCAGTGACAGGAGGTGAACCATGAAATATAACATTTGCAAAGGGAAATAAGCCAATATTTTTTGGAGGGTTTAAGGCATAGATAAACCCTAGAAATGAAAAGCTACACAAATCCTAAGCCCTAGGACATGAGGTAACCATATTTTGCAAACTTTTATCAATAGAACATAAAAAAAAAATTGGGGTTCCACCTGTGGCTCTAACTGAGGATGCATGCATTCCTCTTGAAGGCATGGTGAGATTTCAAAATCTCATGTTGAAGCAGACCAATCACAAAGGACCAAAACTTGAAACAACCCAAACAAGGTTGCAAGACTAGACCAAACACAACCAAAGCAAACACAATTATGTACAAAATATATAAAACCTACAATGTACATGGAAGAGAGCATATTTTAAGATAAATATGGCTTCAATAATTTTCCAAGTACTAGTAGCTCAAGAACTACCCCTGTTAGATCTTGTAGGAATTGTGAATCTTCACCATGAGTGTTTCGAATCATATAAGGGTCAATCCACAATGCCTCAAACTTTCCATGTTTTCCCTTATCCTTAGATCTTGCATTTCACATCAACACCATGTCTCCTACTTGGAATTTTATATAAGATGCTTTCTTGTCATATAGGTACTTGACCTACAATTACAACTTGACATTTCTTTTCTAAGCATCTCTTCTTGTTTCATCCAATTCCATCAATGCATCAATCCTATGTTGCATCTCATCACATGTATTTTCATCATACTCTTGGAAAAACTTATATATCTTCATGAGGTTTTTTTGGGGTAACCTAGTTGTAATGACAAATACTAAGTAAAAAGGTGCATAACCATTGGATTTCTTGATATTCACTCTATCTACCCACAAAGACAACTTTAGCTTGGAATCCCAAGTGCTTTTGTTCTTCTCAAGGATCCTCTTGATAATTATCATCAAGCTTTTGTTGCTTGATTATGCCTCGCCATTACCTTGAGGGTGGTATGGTGAAGAGTAAGACATCTGAATTCCATTCTTTGAGAATAAATCTATGAATTCCTTAGATCTGAAGCACATTGCATTGTCTGAAACAATTCTTTCAGGTACTTAGAACCTATTCAATATATTATCCATCAAGAAATCTATGACCACTTTAATTGTTTCTCTTTTCATTGGAATGGCTTCCACCCATTTCATAAATTAGTCTATGGCTACAAGAATCCATGAATGGCTTCCACTAGAGTTATCAGATATATCCCCAATGAAGTCAATGCCCCATTGTTGAAATGATGTTGGGACTATAACTGGTATAAGGGGAAGATTACCTAAGAATTTTAACTTCCTAGAAAACCTTTGGCATGCATCGCATGCTCTTACCAGTTTTTGTGCATCTTTGAAAATTGTAGGCCACTAGAATCTAGCTCTTGAGACATTGTGAGCAGTGTTTTTAGCCATGCAATTCCCACCACATAATCCACTATGCATCTCACATACTTGATGGCATGCAACTTGAGAGTTCTTTTCTCATTTTCAATTAATCCCTCAAGGCATTGCATTTTTTGTAAGTAGTAGCTTTCTTTTCCATTAAATCATATTTTAATTTTGTAGTGTGAAGTGATTTTCTAAAGAAAGCAATAGGTTGTTCAAAGCCCTCTTAATTCTTTTGTAGTAGAACACTATTAATAGTATGAAATGTTGCAAATGAAAATATTTACAGTGGCTTGGAAAAGATAGGAGTCCTTAGAACTGGGGCCTCCTTAATTTCCTATTTTATTGCTTGAAAATCCTTACTTGGATCTTCAGTCCACTCCACCCTCACCCTTCTTCAAATTTTTGGAGATAGGGAAAATAACCTGCTGGCTATTTTTTGAGAACCAAACCTAATCTCAGCCATTATCTATGGATCTGCCACAATTCAATAGTAAAAAATGGTGGGGATTAGCCATTGAAAAAGTAAAAGATAGCTCAACCCTTACTTCTACACTTCAGGTTTTGTGAAATCTAGGAGGGTGATCCTGACAATGTTTAGATGATACTCTTGTGCCATTTTATCATAAAAATTGAAATAAATAGATAATTCTCATGTAATAGCTCAACAAAGGAATGTATCAAAGAAGTTGGCTACTTCTTAACAACACTCTACATTCAGAGTATGAGAATGGCAAAACTTAACACAAAATAATAGCAATTGTAACCCATTTGATAAGTATTTGATTATATAAGTGATTTGTTATTGAATTGACCAAATAAATGCAACATGAATACTTCACTTAGATTAGTGCCTCATCGAAGTAAATTCCAATACCTACACAACTTGATAACAATTTCATACATGACATCAATTAAGCTTTGAAGATACTACATTACAATATTTCAACATTATATTCTCAACCAAAACTTTTTACTAATATCCTAGCACTTAATTTTACATGAACTTATAGCTTCACTCAAGTATTTACATCAATTCATTGATTTAATAAGCAAGAACAAAACTACACATCCATTGGAAATCAATGGAGACAAATAAGATAACCTTTCATTATATTATTCATAGTTCATGAAACAAGTACACAGGAGAGAAAATGTCTTTGAATTTGAACCATTTTGTATTATATTTTGATTGTTGCTATCAAAATTACATATGCATTAGCAAAATCAAACCTAAGACTTAAGTCTAAAATGATGTACATTATCTTTACAATTTTCTCTGTGATTAATTAAAAAATAATGAACCCCCATACTTTTGGCCTTGAATTCGTTGTTGTAGAAATGAAGGATCAAAACAAGCTTAGGGCCATAAATTACACATGTCACAATTCAATTGGACTATTACAAAACATATTCCCATTTGTAGTTATATTTGAATCTTCCAATGGAGGGAAATATACATGAGACAAAAGTTATTTTCATTTGTTGTTGGAGATCTGGTCTTACCTTCCAAAAGGAATCTTTGAGCTAAATTAACAATATTTGCATGCTCCAAAAATGTGTCCATGTACACTGAATGAACATGAAGGAAAGAATAAAAAGAATAAAATAGAAAAGATAAGGAACATGTCCACATCTGCAATCTTGTCATTAATTTCAAATTGGAGAGAAGACAATATATTGTCCACACTTTAGAAAAATCCTAATCTATACTAGTTCTAGGCTATGCATTTTGATTCTCTCATTTGTTATTCACCATGGTTGTAGATTCAGGACCAAAATTGTACTCACCACACCAAAATTGTAACTCAATCATCTAATACATCCAAATACCTACTCCTACAGGCCTATAATTCATCTTTAGTGGGCCAATTGAATGCCATGACGACATCAACCTTCTACATATAAGGTGAATACTTGGTAACAACTTGATTTCCCTCATCAAATTCTACCAAAATAATTTATGCATGGGTCAACATGTCCATGTTTCTCTTCAACATGCTCATATCATGCCCTTGACAAATCAAGGCAACCTGCTATGAAATAACTTCATTCATTTCTCTTCTCTAGTTTTGTAGGGTTTTGAGGTTACCATCATCCATTAAAATGGATGGAAGGAGACCATGATGTGTTGCATGAAAATTCTTGATCAATTCTCTTATCCTTGCTTCCAATGGGTCTATATTCCCCCTGAATTCCTGGATTACATCCACCATCTGGATGGTAGGCTTAAGTTTTTCATTTTTTTTAGTGTCATGCTTGGCTCCCACAACCATCATCCTTAACTCTTGCAACCTAGGAATCCATGTTTCCATAAGAGGAATGGCTATCTCCTTATCAGTATCAAAATTGTTTATTGAAAACTTCATGGAAGAGTAGCTAGCATGAATGCTATTCAATTTGTTATTTACCCCCCTATTTAAATGTTCCAAAATTCTAGTGACAATCTTCATATTGCTAAAACATATTTCCCTACCATGATTGTCACATTTTTCTTTGTATTCCCTTATCTGCTCAAGTAACTTTTCTTTGTTGGCACCTTCCTCTATCTGGGATGCATCTAATGTACCTAGCTCTAAAATTGAGATGGGTATAGTTCCCATATTGTAAGGCACAATTTCCCATGAGGAACTTGTTGGTGGTGGAGTAGCAATAGTTGGCTCATATGAAGGAGTGGGAGAAGTAGCATCAGTATGTATTGGTTCCCTTGATTGAAAATTTTGCAAATTCTCTTTTAACAATGCTACTTCTGTTTGTAACTGCATTTTTTTTTGTTGATTCTTTCAATAATCAATTAACAAATCATTTTACTACTTTCTGAATTGCTCCTTTTTCATAGTCACTAACTACACTGCAACTCTTGTGAATTGTGCTACATTCACTTACATTGTAACAGCCTCAATTTCTGAAGTGTCAAACACCCTCTCTATTATCAAATCTCCCTTGTAATCTATAGCGGGCTTTGCAATGTCAAGCTTCTTTGTGCCTGGGGTTAAGTCCCATATGGCTAGTGTATCCCACTACTCATTAAATACAAATTTTTGTAGTGCTATGATAGCCTCCTCAAAATTGTACAAGATTTTGTCACATCTATTTACTATATCAAAGGCAATTACAGAGGCTAGGTCCCATTCTGACAACAACAAGACACTAGTTTTCCTTGCTAGCTCTATGCCCTTAGCTGATGTCATTCCTTGGAATCTTTCCTTCATCTCCTTTAAAACTTGACCTTGAATAGTTGCATCAGGCATCTCTGGGTGGAGGCTTCTTTTCAATGCAACATTGTTGAAAAACCCCTCCTTCTTAGCTCTATAAGAAAACTCCATGAAAGAATTATACTTCACAAAGGAGTCATCATCAAGGAACCTTGTACGAGCCTCAATTCTAACATCATTAGTATTATTCACTCTGGTAAGTTCAGCTTTGCTTAATCTCATACTCAACTATTGCTGCACAATTATTGTTGGTGCAAAAGGCATTCCCTATTGCATTTCCTCTTCTGACACCCAAATTTCTTCATTAGATTCATCATCATAATCCACCAGACCTGTTGATTGGACCTTTTTTTCTTCATTGGTGGCTCTTTTGGTGGTGATAAATGTTGTGGTGGGGAATCAACATCAATAATTTTGGGTCCAGTTGACCTTGGGGGAGACAATGGTGGTATTTCTGGCACTGGAGAGAGAGGTCTTTGCTCCTCTTGTTGAGAGAAAGTAGCAATTGCATCTTATATCTTTGCTTTGTTCTTTCTCTTCATGAAAACCTTCATTTTCAGTTCCTTAGGACATTGGTATGATGGCCTTTCCTCCATGGAATGGATTTATGATCCACCTTGTTATTATTCCATAGGAGCCTTCCCTTTATCCTGAATTATCCTCTCACCTTCAAGATGACCAACCATTGTCTCAAAATTCTGGAACATATCTTCCATTCTTTGCATTATATTAGGAATTTCTATGAGAGTAGTGAATTTAGGGTCTTTACCCTTATTTTCCTTTGCATTTTTCAAAATAAATCCATATTTATTTTCTATCCTCCAGCTTTAAAAGATAAAAATGTTCCTTATTAAATCCTCAAGATATTGGAAAATGTGGGAAAACTTGGAACTCCTATTCCTTATCTTTAGCCATGCTATGAAACCTTTAGGATCATGATGATCCCTCACTCCATCTCTCCTCATTCTGAAAGGCTTGAGTAAGTCATTTATTTTTTCCCAACCTACTTTAATCATCACAAAGTTAGAGAAGCATGTATACGAAGGGAAGAAAGTTCCCTTTCCTTGATCTTTCAAATGTTTATTTTCCACACTTCCTAGCTGACATATCACTTCAAGGAATATAATTATTTCTGGCACATACTTAGGCAGCAAGTGGGGTGAGAAAGTCGCACCATAAACTACCAAATAGTATATGTGGGATAGGGGATAACATCTCCCCAATTATGATCAACCCCCAACTTAGGTCTCCTATCCTTAGGTCTTAAGAAATCATGCAGGGCCTTGGGAATTCTTGGTACATTCATAGACAAAGCTCTTCTCAACTCAAAGGAAAATAAATTTTGAAAGACCACATAATCAAATTTTCTATCATCCTTATCTAGGACAGTTGTTCAACATTGGACCGGCAATTCCAAATCACCCTTTATCCTCTCTAGTGTCATATTCTTTTTGTGGATATAAATTTCCTCAAGCTCTCTTCAGATTATTCTTACTTTGCTACGTCCGACCCGTGCTCCATATATTCCCTGCCCCTTTTTGAAAAGCTTTGTCCATTGCCCCACATGTTCGCTTGAACTCCTCACAAGAATTTCTTCCTTCGATCTCCTACCAACCCCCGCCATGCTTCCATGTGTTAGAATGTAGGCATTTAAGAGCCGCTTCCCATCTCTTCCCTATCGGGCCCCATCCAAGTGCCATGTAGCATTGGTCTGCATACACTTTTTGGAAGTCTCCACAGTCAGCATCGGTAGTAGATACTTCCTCCACATGTCTTCACCATAGGGGATTTTCATTGCAAAGAGGAGGAATGAACAATAGGCCTTGACCCACTACCACGTGTCTTAACTGACTTCATGATTAAGCAACAATTGTCTGCATGAGATTCCCCTTTTTCTTTACTAGGACCACTGCCATCATTCATAGGGAATGCATTTGGCTTAAGGGTGACCACGTTCATGGCTCAAATCTTTTTCTGTTGCAACAACCAAGGGAAATCATTGCTCTGGGCATCATCGCTCATAATGAGGGAATATTTTCTATTACTAGCCTACTAGGCGGTGGAATTTTTATCTATATATACTACTTCCTTTTTTAAATGAGTTCAAAAGATATAGAAAAAAAATAGGGGAAAGACACCAGGCCTTTTTGTACTATTTTATATTATTTTATGAGACTCATAGACTATGCCATTGTTCGGCCTTTCTGTTTTCTTAAGCTATTTTACAAAACATTATACTGTGCCATTACTGTACTGAGTTGTTTATCTGTAGAAATTCTATGATTTCAATATAAATTGTTGATTTAGACCAGTCTTTGAGTCTTCTTTTCAATAATTGTATATGGGAATTATTTTATGTTATTAAATAAATCATTCATATTTTCATCTTTAATTTCTATTATTTTGGGACTTAGCAAATTACTGAATGGGCCCTTAAATTGCATCCCAAAGATAGATTTATCATGCCTACATCTAAATATTGGTGCATCACCTTAGCTAGATCTCTATTTTTTAATATTTGCTTCCTTTTCCCATTCCAAAGCCCCAATTATAGAAGAAGCCAACTTCTTAAAAAACCCGGAGGTCACTCATTTTAGCAAAATTGGTCCCCCCATTAACTAAGTTTCCCATAAGGCTATTACCTTGTCACTTTTTGGCATCAAAAATTTATTTTTCCAGTACACTTGGTGGGACCACTTACAAGCACCTAAATCGAAAGTGGATGTATGAGCCATCAGCCTATTACTAGATCCCAAACAACAAATAACCCTGGTTTGTTAGTGCTACCACTAGGAACAGTACAACCTAAAACCCATATAGTGAACATTTTGTCCCCTTCACTAGCCATGTTGCCAATCACTAACAAAAATTATGTGGTGTGGGATACTAAAAGTCCCCTTGTAGCACTATTAGCAGCCACCATTTAGGACCCTATCTCGGTCTCTACTTTAAAAGATATAACTAAATTTATCGGGGATGGCTCAAGAACACCATCTGAACATCTGCAAGATGTGGCAGACATGTGTTTAATGCATAGAGTTAGCACCAAAATATAGCGCTAAGGTTTCTCACAGCCTCTTTCAGGGGTAAAGTGTTGGATTGGTACCACACTCTGCAAGCTAACACTATCGATACCTAGGATCAACTCGGAGACCCTTTCTATTAAAGATTCTTGATTCATGAAGATAGGTCTTTACAATATCATTAGTTACCAATCATAAAGTAGACCTCATATGAAGCTATGACAAACTTTAACACCCAATTCCATATAACTTGGCAGAGAATTTAGGATGCTATCCACCTGCTAGCCGAGTTGGCATTCATGTTCTACTTGAAATCCATCAATGCTAACATCTAATGATGATCTAGTCTCTTGGTAGAACAATTGTATTAGATGCATACAACATTGTTGTTAAGGCAAAGAACAATCTGATAGACACTGGGAAGTTGTCGTCTCAACCCATTATGCCTATATTTCTTGAAATATCAGTTCCTGCCCTAGAGATTCCATCAAACAGTGTGCCCGCTCCTCCTGAGTCTATATACACATATCCAGGCATGCTACAAAATTTCACTTCCACATCTAGCTCTTCGAAGGATGGGATGAGCAACGTCAATGAGATGTTGCGGGCTATTGGCAATGAAATAACTACCATCAAGTGAAACTAGTTCGTGCCTCCAAAGCCAACCTACCAAAATTATCAAGGTGAAAGAGCTTCCTACCAACAAAATCAATTCCAAGGAGGCCCACACACAAATCTGTAGGCTCAAACAACTAATCAAATAGTGCTAGTACCTACTCCACTACAAGGTGCTCACCAAAGCTTGAGTAGAGAGCTAATAGTAGGGGAAAACAATTTAGTCGATGACATTAACCCTTGGTGCTTCCCATGTGGTGATGCACATATGCCCTGAAACTACCTGTGCAACAATCTAGAACAAAAGGTGGTAGGACAATGCAGTATTAGACCCTAGAGGTTATGTAGATGCCTCTCCACAGATGGAAAATGTGGTACTCACCACACAAATGCATGGGATGTCCCTAGAGCAAGAAATGGATATAGCTCCTGATCACGCACACTTCTCATGGATGGAAGAAGAAGAAGTGGTGTTTTCCAATGATGCATCCACATCGAAAGCCCCACAAGTGTAGTTCGATTACAACACTCACTCAAAGAGAAAATTCATGGGTGAACCAGTCATCCTGCAACCAGTCAATCCGTAGCCCAAAAGTGCTTCCAAGAAAACTCCTAGTACCTCCATAGTTGCACGACAATTTCAACCATGGAAGTAAATTTTTATAACCAGAGCTAGAAGGAGTATAAGCCTTCAAATCTGCCACCATTCAAAAAAACATCCGCTAATGTGTCCCTTTGGGATATCTTAGCCATTCTAGAGGAGAAGACATTGTTGTAGAAGGCTCTCCAGGAAGATCCAATCATTGAGCAAACAAAGCAATCACTCAAGGGAAAGGTTGTTGAACCACCACCTCCTACCAAAGTTCTCACAAATAGCATAGAGTATGCCTCTATCGAGGTTAGAGATAAGTTGAAATTGAAACCCTTTTTCCTAATTCTTATTGTGGGGAAGAAACTGGTGAATAATTCCATGATTGACTCTGGCACTAGCACCACAATTATGCCCAAGTAGATAGCTAAACCCTTAGGACTTAGCTATGAACCTTTAAAAAGGGGGGTTATGTAGCTTGATGGGAACAAGGTTGAAAAAATAGGTGTCATCAAGGGCCTTCCCTTGACTCTATTCTCCTTTCCTAGCATCACAGTTCTACAAGATACTGGTGCAGGAGCACCTAGGCTAACCTTCATTTTGTTAATTGTCATTTTTGGCTTGTATCTGACATTAGCCAAGTTAGAGGGTTTGGGTGTTTATTTTGGACCTTAGAAGGTCTTGCTAGTGTGTGGACTAGGTGAATTAGTCATTAGGACTAAGGTCACCAAAGTTTAGTCGTAGTTAATAAATTTTGGTTTTGCTTAGCCTAGTAGCTTAAGTTGGGATTTTGAGTCTTAAATGTGTTCTAAACACATCAATGTTGTTAGAAAGATGCCATGAGGTAGTTAATGGAGTTGGTTGCTCGAAATACAAGAGATAGAGGTCCTAAGAGTTAGGATGATGGCGTAACGACAAGTTGCCAAATGTTGTTAAAAAGTTGTTATGGCAACATTTGCCATTATGGCAAATGTTGCATGCAACTCGGTTACATAGGATCCCCTAAAAGATAGGAGTGTGGGATCAACCAACAGACCCTAAAAATATGGTAAATGGTATCTAAGAGGCAAGGAGGCTTGAATGGAAGCAATTAGATTGTAATTAAGTTTTGGTTTTGAAAGTGAATAGAGGACTCTGCAAATTCTGTGTTTTTCTGTGTTTACCGAATGTTTTGAAGTGACAGTGATAATAAGTGAATTGGATGTACTGATTTGACATTTGGATTGTGTTCATAGGGTAGTTCTAAGCTTTTTCTCTTTTGCAAGCAAGTTAATTTGAGTTAATTTAGTGTTTTGAATTCATAAGTTAAGGTTTAGAGGTTTTTCTAGTCCTGTCCTGACCTGTCTACCTTTTTATGGATCCCCCATAAAATCTATCCACGGGATCTTCCTGAGAATAGATGGATTTGTTAAGGGATCCATTGTCCTATATATACTTAGTGTTAGGAGTCATGAAGAGTCGGGCAATTGTATTTAAAATCAAACCCTAGGTGAGTTCAAAGTGCCCGGTTAGAGGTTTGACAGTGAAAAATTGAAGAGATTAGGCAGGGGATGGAGGTACAACATGGAACAAGTATAGTTCCAGGTAGGGTATAGACATATCCTAACATTCCAGGAGGATTGAGATTTCTATCAATCCATTTGATTCAGTTTTGAGTGAGAAAATAAAGTAACCCTAGTTATTAGGTCTTTTAGCCCTATTTGACCTAGATTATAGGAAACCAATGTACGAAGGTGTTAGGGGTCTAAAACTTGGTGAATATTTTAGAGGATCAAAAAGGGTATTCAAATGTGGAACTTTTTTTTCAAGTTGTTTGGAAAGTTTGGACAGGAATAGGGAAAAGGCCACTCTCAAGGGCTACAAGGAAATAGGCCTCCTCAAGACCAATTCTTGAAATCGGTAAGAAAGAAGGTGGAAGACCCTCATAGATGGATCTAGTTGGAAGTTCTTGGAATGTTCCCAACATGTTTAGCACCCCTGCAATCAGTTCAAGGTTTTGTATGAAGTTGGCACTTAGAATCTTCTAAGTGTAGGAGAGAGTTTGCCTAGAACAAGGTGGTGTTAGTCTTTCAAGGTGAAGCACAAGGTGTAAGACTCTTGGAGAGGAGTTGAATCAGGACTTAGTTGATAATCTAAGCCTCAAAAGAACCTAGAAGATATTAGGTTCCTGGATGAAGACAGAGAAAAGTCTTCTTAGCTAGTTGTGCAAGAAGGCCTTGTAACACTTACACCATATTGGTATCAGAGCAAAGTTTGATCAGGCTTGTGATTGATGTTGCAACCCACTGAATCAGTAGGAGAGAATACACCAGAGGAAGATAGAACCATGGTGACTAACGCTGAGTTAGCCAAGAAGGTAGAAGAGCAAGAAGAGGATAATCGGTTGCTAAGAGAAAGATTGTCCTGAATGGAGCAACTCCTAGATGAAGTCCAAGAGAAGGTAGATAAGGTCAAAGTTAAAATTGAACTAAAGGAAGAGAAGGAAGCAAAGGAAAAGGAAGTGGACTTGGAGGAGGAAGCTCCAACACCTGACCTATTCTTTCTGAAGAACCCTTCTTGAAGGCACTGAAGGCCTTAAGTGGCAAAGCTTTGGAAGGTGTGCCACTATTTAGTGGACAAATGGATCCTGATTCAGTCATGGACTGGATTGAAAGTATAGAGAAACACTTTGAATGCGATGGTATATCAGAAGCCCAAAAAGTTAAGGTGGCCAAGTCAAGGTTGAGAGGTTCAGCTCTCACATGGTGTAAGTTTGTGCAAAATGAAAGAGAGAAAGAAGGAAAGGGTCCTATAGTTACATGGAGAGGCATGGTAACCAAAATAAAGCAGACCTACCTACCTGATGACTATGAAGTCTAGTTGCATAAGAGGAGGCATAATCTTAGACAAAAAGATTTGGATGTCCAAGCATACACCGAGGAGTTCCAAAAGTTGTGCCTCAGATCAAAGGTGGTTGAAGATGAAAGCATCAAGCTAGCAAGGTATTTGAATGGACTTAAATGGTCTATTCAAGAAGACATGAGCCTAGTGAACTTAAAAACCATTCGCCAATGTTATAAAATGGCTTTAAAGATAGAGGAGAAAAGTAAAAGGAAGCAAGAGCAAACCTCCAAGACAAAGAGGTGGCTATGGTGGAAGGAGTTCAGAATCAAGGGCTCAAGGAGAAGTCAGGCAGTCTAAGTAGCAAGAAGGAATCTCTAGCAGAGGTGGTAGAGGAAGAAGTTCTAGCTTTAGAGGAAGAAGTGGTGGACAAGGAAGAGGCAATTATTTTGCCACTATGAAGTGTTATTATTGCAATCAAATGGGACATCCAGCCTATAGGTGTCCAAAGAAGGGTAGTACTTCTCAAGGAGGTGATAGGAGGACTAATCTTGTTCATGATGAGACAAATATAGTAGATAAACATTCTGAGATACCATTAAATTCAGAGGAAGGAGAGAACCTCATGATGAGGAGAACTTTGATCAAAGAGCTAGTTAAAGAAGAACCAAGCCAAAGGAGGTCCTTGTTTAGGATAAAGTGTAAAATGATGGGGAAAGTATGTAGAGTCATCATTGACTCAAGGTCTACTGACAATATTGTGTCAGAGGAAATAGTCAGCAAGATGAAGTTGACAAGGATACCCCACACCAATCCTTACAAGGTCACATGGCTCAATAAAGGCCAACATGTATTGGTGAATGAACAAGCATGGGTGGAGTTGTCAATTGGAAGGTATAAGGAAAAATTCTTGTGTGATCTGTTACATATGGATGCATGTCACTTTCTCCTAGGTAGACCATGGAAATTTGATTGCCAAGCTATGCATGATGGAGTGAAGAAATCTTATACCTTCAAGAAGGATAAGGTAACATTCAAAATTCAGTCACTGTTAGAGGATGCAAAGGTGAAGAAAACATGTCCTAATTTGCTCATAGTTGGTGAAAAAGAGTTCTTAGAAGCCTTGGAAGAAGGAGAAGGAGTTGGCTATGCATTAATGTTAAGGCCAAGATAGATAAGTAATGACAAAGCAGCTGAGAAGCCAGAGTTACCTAAAGAAATACAAAAAATGTTGCAGACCTATGAAGGCATTGTAAGCAATGGACAACCAGAAGCATTACCCCCTAAAAGAGCCATAAGTCATAGGATAGACTTGATACCAGGGGCTACCCTACCAAATAAGGCAGCCTACAAGATGACCCCTCAACAAAATGAGGAAATAGCTAGACAAGTACAAGAACTCCTAAACCAAGGTCTCATTAGAAAGAGCATCAGTCCATGTGCAGTACCCACTGTCCTAGCACCTAAAAAGGGAGGGGAATGGAGGCTTTGTACTGATTCAAGGGCCATAAACAGGATAACCATTAGATATAGGTTCCCTATCCCTAGGATTGAAGACCTAATGGATTGTCTAGGTGAAGCTAAGTACTATACCAAGATAGACTTAAAGAGTGGTTATCACCAAATTAGGATACATGAGGGAGATGAGTGGAAAACGGCCTTCAAAACCAATGAGGGTTTATATGAGTGGCTTGTTATGCCATTTGGGTTGTCTAACGCCCACTCAACATTCATGAGGCTCATGAATCAAGTCCTCAAAGACTAAATTGGTAAATTTGTAGTGGTATATCTTGATGATATATTGATTTATAGAAAAACAAAAGAAGAGCATCTCAAACAAATAGAGTTGGTTTGCAAGAAGCTGCAGGAGGAGAAATTGATGATCAATTTAGAAAAGTGTGAATTCATCAAGACAGAGCTGGTGTACCTTGGGTTTGTATTATCACATGGCAACTTGAAAATGGACATTAGCAAAGTGGAAGCCATCCTCAATTGGCCTACTCCAAAGACAACAACAGAGGTAAGAAGTTTTCATGGCCTTGCTCAATATTATAGGAAGTTAATAAGACAATTTAGTGCTATTTGTGCTCCTATGTTGGATACCATTAAAGGAGGAATGAAGACTAAATTTGTATGGAATGAGCAAGCTAACAAAAGTTTTGAGTTGTTGAAATAAAAGATAGCTACCCAACCTGTTTTGGTGTTACCAAGTTTTGAGAAGCTATTCACTATTGAGTGTGATGCAAGCAATGTGGCTATTGGAGCTGTTCTCAGCCAAGAGGGCAGACCAGTGGCTTTCCATTCTAAAAAGTTAAGTGAAGCCAAGAAGAAGTATTCTTCTTATGACCTTGAGATGTATGCATTGGTCCAGGCTCTAAGGAAATGGAGGCACTACTTGCTTCCCAAGGAATTCATAGTGTATTCAGACAACCAAGCACTTAGTTTCCTGAATTCACAAGTGAAATTGAGTCACAAACACATGAAGTGGGTTGAATACCTACAAGCTTACACTTTCAATATCAAGCACAAGAAATGTGTACTCAACAAGGTGGCAGATGCCTTGAGCAGAAGAGCTCTCACCATTCAAGAGATTCAGTTGAAGAGCATGGGAATAGATCATTTCAAGGATCTATATGCAGATGATGAAGACATTGCAGACATTTATAAGGTATGTGTTGAGTACAAGAATCATTTTCATAGTAGATATGCTGAATATACTTTGCAAAGTGATCTCTTGTTTAAAGGGAATCAATTATGTGTCCCTAGAGGTTCTATTAGAGAGAATTTGATACAAGAAAAGCATAATGGTGCATTGAGTGGTCACTTTGGGATCACAAAGACTCAAGAACTTGTTCAAAGGTTCTATTATTGGCCAAGGATGAATCTAGGTGTTAGGAGGTATGTGGAAAGTTGTGTAGTATGTCAAAAGGCCAAGGGTACTTTTTCAAATGCAGGCCTATACCAACCACTACCTATTCCTACTAGGCCATGGGAATGTTTGAGTATGGATTTTGTAGTTGGGTTACCCAAGACAAGACAAGGCATGGATAGTGTTTATGTAGTTATGGACAGATTCAACAAGATGGCCCACTTTGTGCCATGTAAGACAACCAATGATGCTAGCCAAATAGCCTCTCTCTTCTTCAAAGAGATAGTAAGGATACATGGATTACCTATGAGCATTGTGTCAGACATAGATACCAAGTTCATGAGTCATTTTTGGAAGACTCTTTGGCAGAGATTGGGAACTAATTTATCTTTTGGATCTGCATACCATCCCCAAACTGATGGACAGATCGAGGTTGTTAATAGAAGCCTTGGAAATCTATTAAGGTGCTTGACCAAGGAGTATGGTCAACAATGGGATTAGTTGATTGGACAAGCTGAATATGCCTATAATGACACTGTGAATAGGTCAACAGGGAAGAGTCCCTTTGAAATTGTCTATGGTCTACATCCTAGAGGAGTTTATGAACTAAGAGACTTAAAGGATGGAGTTAAAGGAAGTGGATATGCTGATGATTTTTCCTATGCAATGCAGGAGATTCATGAAATAGCCATAAAGACATTGACAGAGAATACTATGAAGCATAAGGCTAAAGTTGATGAGGGTAGAAGAGAAGTTCAGTTCAATATTGGAGATTTGGTGATGGTGCATCTAAACAAGTCCAGGTTACAAACAGGAGTCCCTCACAAGTTGCAGATGAAGAGGATAGGTCCCTGTCCTATCTTGGCAAAGTATGGAAACAATGCTTTTAGAGTGGAGCTACCGGAAGACAGTGGACTGTCCCCTATTTTCAATATTGCAGACCTGGTTCATTATAAAGGACCACCACTAGACATGGATCAAAGCCTCAATGAAGTCATCCAAGATGTGGAAGAGTTCAAACTACCTTATGCTACAGTCAAACAAGCTGACAATATACTGGATACCAGGGTCTACAAGAAGACTAGAACCAAGGAATACAAGGAATATCTGATTAAATGGCATGGTCAACCTGATGTTGATGCAGTATGGATCAAAGAATCAAAGTTCAAGAAGTTGGGCATTGACCTCAACTTACTCAATCCAAGGGCGGATTGAAAGCTTTTACTTGGGGAGGATGGTGTAGGAGCACCTAGGCTAACCTCCATTTTGTTAATTGTCATTTTTGGATTGTATCTAACATTAGCCAAGTCAGAGGGTTTGGGTGTTTATTTTGGACCTTAGAAGGTCTTGCTAGTGTGTGGACTAGGTGAATTAGTCATTAGGACTAAGGTCACCAAAGTTTAGTCATAGTTAATAATTTTTGGTTTTGCTTAGCCTAGTAGCTTAAGTTGGGATTTTGAGTCTTAAATGTGTTCTAAACACATCAATTTTGTTAGAAAGATGCCATGAGGTAGTTAAGGGAGTTGGTTGCTCAAATATAGGAGATAGAGGTCCTAAGAGTTAGGATGATGGCATAAGGACAAGTTGCCAAATGTTGTTACAAAGTTGTCATGGCAACATTTGCCATTATGGTAAATGTTGCATGTAACTCGGTTACATAGGATCCCCTAAAAGATAGGAGTGTGGGATCGACCAGCAGACCCTAAAAATATGGTAAATGGTATCTAAGAGGCAAGGAGGCTCGAATGGAAGCAATTAGATTGTAATTAAGTTTTGGTTTTGAAAGTGAATAGAGGAGGACTCTGCAAATTCTGTGTTTTTCTGTGTTTACCGAATGTTTTGAAGTGACAATGATAATAAGTCAATTGGATGTACTAATTTGATATTGGGATTGTGTTCATAGGGTAGTTCTAAGCTTTTTCTCTTTTGCAAGCAAGTTAATTTGAGTTAATTTAGTGTTTTGAATTCATAAGTTAAGGTTTAGAGGTTTTTTTGGTCATGTCCTGACCAGTCTGCCTTTTTATGGCTCCCCCATGAAATCTAGCCACGGGATCTTCCTGAGAATAGATGGATTTGTTAAGGGAGCCATTGTCCTATATATACTTAGTGTTAGGAGTCATGAAGAGTTGGGCAGTTGTATTTAAAATCAAACCCTAGGCAAGTTCAAAGTGCCCGGTTAGAGGTTTGATAGTGAAAAATTGAAGAGATTAGGTAGGGGATGGAGGTACAACACGGAACAAGTACAGTTCTAGGTAGGGTATAGACATATCCTAACATGCCAGGAGGATTGAGATTTCTACCAATCCATTTGATTCAGTTTTGAGTGAGAAAAAAGAGTAACCCTAGTAATTAGGTCTTTTAGCCCTATTTGACCTAGATTATAGGAAACTAGTGTACGGAGGAGTTAGGGGTCTGAAACCTTGTGAATATTTTAGAGGATCAAAAAGGGTATTCCAATGTGGAACTTGTTTTTTAGGTTGTTTGGAAAGTTTGGATAGGAATAGGGAAAAGGCCACTGTCAAGGGCTACAAGGAAATAGGCCTCCTCAAGACCAATTCTTGAAATCGGTAAGAAAGAAGGTGGAAGACCCTCAAAGATGGATCCAGTTGGAAGTTCTTGGCATGTTCCCAACATGTTTAGCACCCCTGCAATCAGTTCAAGGTTTTGTATGAAGTTGGCACTTAGAGTCTTCTAAGTGTAGGAGAAAGTTTGCCTAGAACAAGGTGGTGTTAGTCTTTCAAGGTGAAGCACAAGGTGTAAGACTCTTGGAGAGGAGTTGAATCAGGACTTAGTTGATAATCTAAGCCTCAAAAGAACCTAGAAGATATTAGGTTCCTGGATGAAGACAGAGAAAAGTCTTCTTAGCTAGTTGTGCAAGAAGGCCTTGTAACACTTACACCAGATACTGTGATCATAGACATTCCCCCCATGTTTGATCTCTTCCTATCATGGGAATTAACTTCAAAGATAGGCGGATACCTTTCTTTGGATTGGTCACATTGGAACCTCAAGACTAAGCATAGAGCTAAAATGAAGATAATATCCAAACCCCTACACTCTAAACATGTGGCCAATGAAGCCATGATCAACTTTGAAGCTGCCCATACCTCTTTCACTAAAGAGGAAATGTATTGCACTGAGTTACTAGAGGATGAAAAAGTGACTAGAGATCATATCGATCAAGAAGAGGTCCTCTTGAGAAAATACATAGACATCAATCCTTTCGACAACTATCATGTTATTGGGTTACGCACCTATGTCATATATGATAAAGATCAAGAGATTCTGAAGGTCATAAAGGAATTTGAAAGTGATCAAGCCTTAGAGCTATGGATGTTGCAGTTCGCTGGAGCAAGATGCAAAGTCGGCATAGGATCTGAGATATGTTTGACATCCCCATTAAATGAAAAGACACTGAGATCTTTCTACTTTCAGTTTGCTTGTTCAAATAATGAATCTAAATACGATGACATAGTGTAAGGTCTAAGCCTTGCAGAGCGGATGGGCATTAAGCAAATAATGGTGTTCAAAGATTCCAAACTAGTGGTCAATCAAGTTTGAGGGATATCTATAGCCAAAAACCTCTACATGAGATCCTATAGACATAGAGTTCGGGACCTGATTGAAGGCTTTGAGGCCTTCAACATCTAGATAGTTCCCTAAGAACATAATGTTGATGTGGATCATATGGATGTAATCGGATCTCAGTTTGACCCTACCTCCGACCTAATTCATAACAAACACTTTGTGCAAGTGATCGTCTGACCTGTAATTCTTGAAAATGATTAGAGTTGGCAAGTGTTCAAAAGTGATGAACACATTTCGTTGAGCAACTCCAACCTAAGAATGTTGAGGCCTACAATGGAAAAAGCATTTAGTTGAAGTCCAACAAGCTTTCGAAGGGGCTGGCCACTCTCAAAAACTTGTTCGATTGTGATAATGTGAGGAATGATAAGAGGAAGTTTTTAGCGGACAAAAGTGACTATGCGAACCTTTAGGTTGGGGAAGGAAGAAAGCTCAAAGTCGGGAAGGATGTCTTGCATCATGATAAAAAAAGGATCATCAATTTATGTGAAAAGTATGAAGTATTGGTGGCTTGGTAATATGATGACCTCAAGGGATATGATGCTGAAATCATTCAACATACTATAGAGCTGACGTAAGGAGCAAAACCTGTCTGCCAAAAAAAGAGGCCAGTAAATCCAAAGATTGAAGCCTTGATTGCACAAGAGGTGACAAAGTTAATTCAGTCCCAGACCATCTTCTCAATCAAGCACAATACATGGGTATCCAACCTAGTTCCAGTCTAAAAGAATAATGGAGACATCTGCCTATGTGTTGAATTTCAAGACCTAAACAGAGCATCCCTAAAAGACCGCTACCCCTTACCTTCCATGGAGTCAATCTTGCAAACAGTGGCAAGATTAGAAATGTTTTCTCTACTGGATGGTTTCTCTAGTTATAAATAGATCTAGGTCAAAGGAGAGGACCAACACAAAACAACGTTCACTACCAAGAGGGGAACATTTGCATATGCAAAATTTCCTTTCGGCCTCTCAAATGTGGGAGTCACTTTCTAGTGAGCAATGGATATTTATTTCAACAAATTGATCAAGAAGATTATCTTAATCTATTTGGATGATCTAACTATATTCTCTACATATAAGGATGATCACTTTGATCACCTAGAAATGGTTTTTAAAAAATGCTTGGAGTTCGGGGTATCCCTGAACCCAAAAAATGTGTCTTTGGAGTACCAAAAGGAAAATTATTGGGACATGTAGTGTCTAAAGAAGGAATTTCAATTGTTCTTGTTTGGGTAAAGGCAATCAGAGAACTTCCTCTACCAATCAACAAGAAAGGAGTCCAGTCTTTCTTGGGGAAGGTAAATTTTGTGAGCAAATTCATTTCGGATTTTGTAGGAATAATTAGACCAATCACCCTAATTCTAAAAAAGGATCAACTATTCAAATAGATAAAAGAAGCTAAAGAATCCTTCGAGAAGGTTAAGGATACAATTTCTTTAGCTCCTGTACCAGTCAATCCAGACCTGTCGAAGGACTTCATAATGTATGTATTCAGTAGCAAGTCAAGCATCACTACTGTTCTAACTCAAAAAGATGATGAAGGAAAGGGAGATCATTTGATAGCATTTCACTCTTGGACCTTAAAGGAATATGGGATGAACTAAAACTTCATTGAGAGGAAAGAATTCATAATTGTTAAGGGACTCAAGAATTTCTAACACCTTATATCTTGCAACAAGGTGATTGTTTATGTCACACATTCCAGTGTGTGTGAGTACATCATGGAAGGAGAAATCACAAAAAAGAGGGCCAATTGGATCACTAAGATCCTTGAATATGATATTGAGTTCAAGCCTACAAAGACCATTCAAGGAAGAGGACTATGCAAATATTTGGCATGGAATGAGGAAATGGTAGTTAGAGAAGAGCAACCAGAGCTAGTTCTGGCAAATGAGTTTGACTCTAAAGGCTACTAGCTAGCAGATAGAGTGAGATTCATGTGCATCGAAAGATATCCACTAGGCCTTCCTTCTCAGAAGAAAAGATTCTACCGACTGCAGAATAGTGGAAACACACTTATTGAAGGGGTCCTCTTCAAAAGGAACTTCAATAGCATTCTACTGCGGTGTGTCACCACAGAGCAAGTGAAGAGAATTCTTGACACTTTCCATAGCAGTCCTGCGAGCGGAAACTTCTCTTTGAAAACCACTGCCATCAAAATCATGTGTGTTAGATACTTGTGGCCTACGCTAATCAATGACTCATACTCCTTGGTGAAGGCCTACAAAGAATTCCAATTCTTCACAGGAAGAAGAATTTTTTTTGCAATGCCTCTCAATCCGATAGTGGTTGATGAGCCATTCACATAATGGGGCCTTGATTTCATTGGGATGATCAATCCCACCTCCAATGCTAGACACAAATGGATCCTCACGGCCACAGATTATTTCACTAGATGGACTGAGGCCATGTGCCTAAAGAATGCAATGGAGGCGAAGATTGTGGACTTCCTTGAGGAACTGGTGAAAAGATTTGGCCTGCCAAAGACCATCATCTCCAAAAACTCAAAGGATTTCCTAGGATCTAAGTTATGTCAATTCACACTCGTGCATGACATATTCTTGAAAACATCATCAAATTACTACCCACAGGGGAATTGCCTGGCTGAGTCAACTAACAAAAATTTAGTTTGACTCATTAAAAGAATTGGGTCAGAACATTAGAGAGAATGCCATAAGAACCTTTGGGCAGCGCTTTGGGCAGACCACATAACTCCCAAGCAAGTCCTCAAGACTTTTTCGTATGAGTTAGTGTACAGTAAAGAAGCACTATTGCTCATCTCCATGGAGATTCTTGTGATACAACTGCTCAAATTCCTAGAAGTTGAAGAAAATGGAGCCATGGAGGTTCGGTTGGCCGAGTTGCTAGAAGTATAGGAAAAAAGGGAGAGGGCCCTAATAGCCATGTCTAACTACCAATAGGTTGTTAAAATATGGTTTGATAAGAAATCCTTGGACCAAGGTTTAAAATGTAGAGACCTAGTATTAAAGTTCAATGAGAGGGCTACAAAGCCTAGCAAACACGAAAAATTTGACAGTCTATGGGAAGGCCCTTTTAAAATAATTCAATGCAAGCAACACAATGCATTTGAATTAGAAAACATGGAGAAGGAAGCATTGAGGATTCTGATTAATAGAATCCACCCCAAATTGCTTACTTAAAGCTCCATTATTGTTCTACCTATGTAAATATGTAAGTAGTGTAATTATTTTCCTTCATGTTCTTGTTGGCTGGTCTTTCAATAATTCCATAGTGAAGGAAGTAGGAAAATAAATGGAACCCATTATTGCAAGAAGCATAGAGTAGTAACTTATAAACAATGAAGCAAAAACAACACCCATATGCAAAATTGAGAGGGTGAAATGAAGAAAAGAGAACCCATATTACAAAATTGCAAGAAGCAAAAGAGACGGGGATTTAATATAAGTTGTATATTCATTATATATATACTTTGATAAATACATTTTCAAAATGGCTTTGAGGCCATAATTTTAAAATTATATCTATATAAGTATGCAGTTTCTTCATATATATACATGGTAAAGGCCTTTTTAGGCATTTATACAAAAAATAGATTAAGGAAAAATTTCTTTGAAACAAAGAAAGAGGAGTGCATCTCAAGCAGGAGCATCATTATTAGCAGTAACATTTGGGACAACTTCATCAACAACATCAGCAGGACCATCAAGACCATGAACAACAACAACAACATCAACAGGAGCAATGGCGAGTGGTAGAGGAAACACCAGGTTCCTGAAGTCGGTATATCAGTCAACACCATAGAAGAGCACCACATTGTAGCAACAAAGCAGGAAGTGGCAAGCATCAGTCACCCTTTGACAATGCTCTTCATCTGATAGGAGGTGGAACCCACTCAAAAATGGTACCCATGGCACTACTGCATCTTCCTCAATATGCTTATGAAGGTCACTTGCCGTTGGAATACCCAAACTATACACAACATTCACCACCACCTCTCCAAGGCCGCCTAAGTAGTGCTTCAGAAATATTTCAAGAGTAAGGCATAGGATCATTGGCTTGGGAACTTGGATGTCAAGTAGAGACACAACAAAATGAGAATAGACATTGGTATTGAATTTGTACCTATCTTCATATTCCACGCAATCTCGGCCTAATACCCACGTCATGACTCTGATAGCTAGTGAATGCCTATTTTTGGTCATTTTTTTCAAGCGCCTATTGGAGATTTCACCTAGAAAAGTCATCTAAGACTTGTTGCAAACTAGCCTAATGGGAGTATTCATGATGCTAAGCTCTACTTAACTTCCTAATGCAAACTTTACTCAACTTCCTAATTTGACCCAACTGCCTAATACCAATTCTTCTCAAATGCTAAGTGTGATTTTGCTATTGTCTTATGCCCTATTTATAGAAATATGTGAGGTGTCTACATGCCATAAGCATGATGCTAATCAAGTACCAACTCAAAAATCCCACCAAAATCCAACTCAAATTTCCCACTCAGTTGCATTTGTCATGTACGAATTATTGCGTGCGAAATTAATAAGAGGTAATTAAGTAGTGTAAATTGGTGGCATTCCCAAGTGATTGTCCATATAGTTTGGTGTTGATGTGTCTTGCTGCAGGTGCTTCATAAATTCCAAGGAGGGACTCATATCTTTTCAAGTATTCATTGCATCTTTGGCTTAATTATTCTTTTTTAGATATTAATTTCTAGAGCATGCGAAAGCTTAAACCACCTTCAATTGGTAGATCAATTTCTAAGGAAATCACATTGTAGGACATGACTATCAATTGTCATTATGAATTTTTGTCTTTTCAAAATAACAAGAAATTCATTTTGCATGAGCAAGGGAGTTGGAAATACATGCCAAATTAAATGCTAAAAGGCAACCGTTGTCTACAACTCCAAGAAAGAAATCACTAAGTACTGCATGTGAAAGGCTAACATTGCAAAAGCTTCCTGAGTACGCTATCTAGAGCAAAGAGTTTTGAGGGTAGACAAAGCCAAAGTGAATTGTAGAGAAATCTAAACATTATAGAAATTTACAGTACCCTGAAATGGCTAAAATTTCTTAGATGGAAGTACAAGTCAAGGCAACCCAAAGCTTGTTCAACGCCATGCGCGGAACACTCATGGCCAATATTTTTAGGGATACCTCTTTCACTTTTCCTGGGATACTAGAGAAGCTGAAGTGGATTCACATGCGGGTCACTAAAATGCAAAAAACTTATAGGGACCAAAGCCAAATAAAGGAAGAATGAGATAATATTCATGATCCCATCCTTAGAAAGAACCCTAAGACTCTTAGGGAGGTGGCCTGTGAGAGAATGGAGAAGAATACTGACCTAAATTCCTTGGCACAAAAGCAATGGTTCAGTGGGCTTCCATAGTATATGGTCCCCTTTGTGCATTACTGCCTAGAACTAGTCGACAAGGGTGTCAATAATTTTAACCCAAGTACCAATACCATCGAGATTCAAGAGCTAAAAGTCAAAATTTGTGTAGAAGCTATTTGGAGCATGCTATGCATCCCTAAAAAAGGCTCCAAAGTGGACGAGATCGAGTCATTCACTCCAACAAAGGGGGAGAAAATATGGAGAACCAAATATTTTTCTCTAGATTTTTATAACAAAGAAACTAGAAGGTCCAGGGATGACCATCAAAAGCCACCACAGATTTCGGAAGTGCACAATGCTTTCCCTGTAGACCTACATGATGCCTTCTTAGTGATGGCCTTTGTTTGTGGCCTAGACACCGATAGGTATGTTAAGGAGTTAGAACATTCCTTCTTCTGGTATTAGAACCCTGAATTCTTCATCATTGGAGAGATTCTAAGCCAAACAAGGGAATGTAGAACAAAACAAAATCTCAAATTTCCTTCTCTCCTTGCCCATATGTTTTTGCATTAGAACCCTGACTTCTTCAAAAAACATGTGAGGTTGGCTATGTTTGATGAAAAGGGAAGAAGGCCATTTTCTGTATGGAATCCTCTCCTCTTCTCAACTTTATGATTATTATGCATTCTTGAATTATTTCTTGACTCCTATTTTGCAAGACCTGAGTGAGGATGGTGGACTTTATCGGATTTCTATCGACCAGATTGGGTATATGTAAAGTTTCACTTTAAAATGCGACTAGTATTTCAGAGAAGATTTCACATTCATTCGGGTGTGCGACTTTATTGGGGAATTGTTCCAGCTTCTAGCGTGCATCACAAATAGGGTGTTTGGCCCTTGAAATGTTCCAATAGGTATTGACTAATGACTATACCTTTTGCAGAGGGAAGGCTAAGAAGAAAGGATTTTTGTTCTACTGACTAAACTTCAAAATAGTTGTAATGGCCAAGAAGCAGAGCTGGCTCATCTAGGGTTAGTGATGATTTGCAACAAATGGTAGTCCAACCCCTTCAATGAATTACGAAATACATTCATTAAGGTAACTCACATCCCCTGGTATTATTGGGAAAAATGACAGTCTCTTGGAGGAATAGGATGATCTATTGGTAGACCTGGCTCATATTCCTACAGATGATAGGAGGCCTCCATGGCTTAAATTCTATTTTCATTTGGTGAAGTATAATGAAAAGTGCCAAATAGGGTCCACCCTCTACAATAATTTGATAATAAATTTTAACTGGAGTGAGGAAATGATTAGAGATTTATGGGTTTACCGCTAAGAGATCAAACACCCTGATACCCCTTATCAGGATGTAGAGACAAATGATAGACTTGATAAGTTGTGGAATGATGAGCATGAGGATACCAACACAAGTGGTGATGAAGATATCAACCTGGATGAGGCTAGAACGTATACAGGGAAGGGAAAGGAGAAGGAAAAAGAAGTACAAATGACCCCAATGTAGAAGAAAGAAAAGGCAACTAAATAGCCTAGCAAGGCTTCTTCAATTATGCACGTGAATATATCATGGTTGTGAGCCTCACATACTCACACCTAGACCATGAAAAGATCTAGAACAACCCAACAACAACCATCAGAGGCCATATAGGTGGAATATTCCCTGCCAACCAAAATGTAGTGCACAGATGTGGCTTCTGGAGAAGGTTTGTAGGAGCCTACAACAAGCCTAGAGCCGACAACAAGCCAAGAGCCTGTGATGAGAACGAGTCTAGCAAAAAGTGAAGGATTGCAACCATCTACACAACAGGGAACTTTCGCTCCCTCTTCTCTTTCTTCACAATCTTTAGTTCCTCCTGTTGTCTCCGCATCGCCCATCACTTCAAGTGTCAGCCCTTCCTTCTTTGCTTTTGCTACAATGGTCATGAGAGGTTTCTCCTAGTTCTGCCAGGTGGGGCCATTTGTCTTTACTCCTCCGTGGACCTTTCCACCTTTCGCCTCAGCCTAGTTCGCATCTAGTATCGCTTCACATTTCACCTCTGCATCCACCATTGATCCCCTTCTTGCTACTACTGTGTCGGCCCCAACCTAGTCCACCCAGTAGATGGAATCCACCATGACTCTGCTACCACCATCAATTCCCTTGAGCCCTTCTACTGGTTCACAGACCGATCTTTGCAATATTCCTCCATTCTCCATGCAAACAATCTCTCTTTTGAGGAAAAAATTACCTGGAACCACTACCCTCTCATTTCCTTTCATTCTTCCTCTTGGTGCACCTTTTGTAGGCAAGCTCGTTAGGTTGCCAACATAATTTTTTTTGGAGGGCGATAAAATGAAACAAGTGTGGGCTATCAAGATCCAAAAGAAAAAGGCCAAGGATGTAAAAAGACAACAACACCAAAGGTACAAACTATTTTCAATGAGGCTCAACAATCACTGCATTTTACAACCATGTATCTAACCATCATCAAACCACAAGGAGATATTTATCCTGATGATTGCAACCTATAAACAATGATTTTGGTTTACCCTTTCACAATGCTTTGCTCCTGTTAGGGTTTTTCACCTAAAAGGAGAAAGGGGATGGAAAGGGTTCCCAAAATGCAAGGGTTTACACTCAAGACTATGTTAATGAGATTTAATTATGTCTAATTAAGATGTAAAAATTCACTAATCTGAAATAAAGTGATCTAATGATGCAAAACCTAAGAAAATGAACTTGTTTGAAAACACAGTGTGATTTGCAAAAAAGTAAAACAAATGTAATAAATTATCACATGAGGATGTAAAATAGGAACTATGCACCTAGAAACTGAAGATGAATAGATTTGAACTTGTAGGAACCACTGAAATTCTAGAAATTTTGACTTTTTAGGCAAACGAGACACTTAGGCTAGTCTTGGGCGACTTAGTCCCAAAACTGAGAATTTGCCCATAAATATGTTTCTATCAAAAGGGTGTCTGAAAATGTAAAAAATTTATAAAAAAGTAGTGCAGTGGGACTAAGTTGCCACTATGGGTGCATTAGTCCACTCGAGATTTTTTGCAAATCCGAAAGTGGAAACGGAAGCCCATAACCTGCACTCTGCTCTTTGATGGAAAGCCAGATCCAAATCTTTGAAAAACCCTACAAAATAGAAGGTAAATTTGTTTCTAATGGGGGTTTTCCTTGGTCAAACCCCTAGTTGGTATTTAAACTTCGTAGAAAATAAAATCTGCATAAACCCTAGCCTTAATTGTGTCTAAGACTAGGAAGGGCTAAAAATGATATAAAACCCTATTCTAATGTGCTAGAATGAGGTGAATGAATGGCATTTGAGAGATGCAAGACTTCAATTCAAGAAACACTAAAATCTTCAAATGAATGTAAATGACATATAGAAATGTTATGCAAACCTTAAGTCTGAAGATAAGAAGAACATGGAAGATGCAATTACTTCAAAAACAAGTCATTAGGTGTGATTTGATGGCTAGTTGCATCTCTTCAACCTAGATTTCTTCATGATTCACCATAGGCATCCATGATCAATCTTTTGCAATGTGAGATCTTGAATAGGAAGTGAGCTTGAAGACCTACAAAAACCCTAGTTTTCTGCCCTAAACCTTCAAATTTGCTTTAAAATGCTATTGAATCTTCTTGTGTAAGACACTTTTTCTCTTGACTTTTAATTTTTGCTTTGTGAAAATGACTAGGAGATGTGAAAAATGACTTAAAATGTGTATTTATAAGCATCAACACCTAATTTTCCCATTATTTAGACCTAAGAGGCCGACATCCATTGAAAATTTGATTTGAATTAATGAAATTCCCACTCAAAAGTGGAAAATACCCCAAAAGGGACTAAGTTGCTACCTTGGGCGACTTAGTCTGACCAAGAATATTTTTGGTGGGTTTCAAAAAATTTGAGTGGTTTTAATGATATTTGTCAAGATTTAAGTGGTTTCATGGGTGAATTAGGCCTCAAAGTCCAAAATTATGAGTATTAGGGGCCTATAAATGAAATTTTAAGAGGTTATTGATGGAAGGTACCTAAACCAGGACTTAGTTTTACCGCAAAATTGTGTCTTTCTCCAAGAGTATACAATTTTTTGGCAATACACAACCTCTATGCAATGGGACTCGATCTGAGCATAGCTCGACCACCTGATAAAGTTGAGCTCATGGAGGATACACAACAAGTGGTTACCACCGACTTCTTTAAGTCTGGTCACCAACTGAAGAAGAGGGAGGAGGAGCTAAAAACTATCAAGGAGAGGATAGAGGTCCTACTGGTGAAGGATAAGGAAAAGGATGCAAAAATTGTGCACTTGTCACAACAAGCATAGACAGAAGAGGCTAAACTCCAGGAGGAACTTGAAAATTTCCAATCCTATGTTCCCAACCTAGTTGCCGAGGTACAACAAAAAAACCAAGAATATCAAGACCAATTGGCTTGGGTAGAGCAGGAGATGCAACTAAAAAATGAGGAGTTTGAGCATCAACACACTCAATTAGAGAAAAAAATGTAGCAAAAGGACATGGATTTCTAGGGTTGACAAGCTCAATTGGAGAAGGAATTCTAGGAGATGAAGCTTTCCCTCGAAAGTGAATCAACAAACAAAATTCGAGCCGAAGAAAACTGGCTTGTTGAATTGAGAAAATTGTAGGGATAACTTTCCATTGTGGACAAAAGGATTGCGAACTAACATAGGATGTTGGTTTAAAGGATGTGGAGATTAGATTTTTGAAGAGTCTTCCTCAAACCCCTGCTGTCTAGTTAGACCTCCTTTAAATAGCCCAATGACTATATGTCTCAGACTGGGAAAAGGTTAAGGCCTTTTTCTTGACGCTTCAACCGACACTTCAATTCATGGAAGAAGCAACAAATTTAGGCAGGGAATTTCATGAAACAATTTAGCAGTTCCCACAGTTCATCGCAGAGAAGGTTCTTGAGGAAAAAAAATTATTGGATAAGTTATACATAGTGTCGAATGAGGAATTAGTGTGTGCAGGGTGTTGGTTGTTTTCAATGAACCAAGAAAATTTTGCCAGATACCTATGAGTTTTCCAAACTCAATTCTTGAATACCTACAAAATAAGTGGCCAACAAACAAGATATAGCACTAATTTATTTATCTCTTGCACTTCAAGCTCTGCAAAACCTAGGAGGATGATCCCACAATGTTCATTATACAATTATTTTAGACAATTTATGTATACATTGCATCATTAAGCAAATATATTCTCATCAGTGACTAATAAGATGAAATCCTTCAAGAAATTGGCATTTCCTTGAATGAATTAGGCATATTAAGCTGAGAATACAAGACAACACCAACTACAACAAATTAAAGATATATTCAATTATTATTTAAAATGATGTTCTTAAGTCAGATAACCAAAACCATGAGAAAGGCTTACATGACTTGAGATTAGTGCCATTATCTACGAGTTATTAGTCTAAGAAAATTGAAATATAAGGTATATTTAATTCTAAACACCCATGATCTAAGTGAAATTACTTTGCAATTCACAAATATGTAACTAGATTCTAAAGACTACTTATCAAATCCAATCACCTTGCACATGAATTTACGATTTTATCTAAGCATTTTAATTGATTCTTTGAACTAGAGCTAAAACCAAAACATATACCAAAGTATGAAAGCGATGCCAATTAATGAAATGATCTTTGATCAGAATTTTCATTAATAATTCGAGTAAAAATCTAAGTTGGAGAGACTGAAGACTTAGAAAACTTGCATTATCATTCAAATATGCTCAGGAACAATACATTTGACAAAATTTACTATCTAGACTCAAAACATTAGACAAATACTTCTAACATATTCACTTTGTGTTCTCTATTTTCACAATTCGATTCCAAAATTCAATAAAAGACCCACATAAATGGCCTTGAATTCTCTTTTATAGAATAAAGGAACAAAAACAAGCTTCAAGCCAAATGTACACATGTGACATTCTAATTGGACCTCTACAAAACATATTCCCTAATTCACTTATATTTACATTTTTCAAATTGGAGGGAATACAGATGAGACAAAGATTATTTGCATTTTTTGTAAGAAGCAACTTCACCTTCTAAAAAGCACATTTCAAAAATAATAATCTTCTTTGTTGTAGTATGTCCATTCCATCGAACAAGATGACAAAATTTCACAAAGAAAAAAGTGAATTAGCATCTCGGTCAGCATTCCACATCATCAACAACTAATGCTTACCTATTAAACATATATTTATATATTGCAATCTCTGAGGCCAGACCTATAAAATACTTGAACAATTATATATGTCTCACATCTACACTTATAGACCCAATCGACCAATAAATACTCTTCTCCATTCTTCATATTCATCATCTGTTGGTCAATTGATGTCGATGATTTCATCCAACTTCTTCCTATACAGAGAATACTTTGTCATTACAGAATTAGATTCTTTGTCAAAATCTTCTAGAAAGCTGATGATAAATGACAACTTTTCCAAAGTGTCATTTAAAATACTGATATCAAACTCTTTGCAAATGTTATCTACTTGGGAAGCAATAACATTATCCACCTCATTTTTCCACACTTGCAATGGCTTTACTTTATCATTGGTGTGTTGAATATCTAGCAATAGTGAAAAATCTGCTAGATCATAATGAGCCTTCATTTCTCTTATTTTTTGCTCCAATGGGGCAATATATCCCTAAAATTTTTGCTCACTAAGTTCACAGAAAAATGTATATGTTGGAATGACCTTACGATATCTATCCTCCTACTGGTGAGATTCGACTTTCATAAGCTTCAATCGCTCATCCCTTGGGATCCACTTATTTAGGATTGGGATAGACAACTCCTTATCCCTTTGAGATAATCCTATTGCATGTAGCATCAACGAGTATTGGCATGAACACCATTCAATTTGGCCTAGATTTTCTTATTCAGATGTTTCAAGACAACACAAACAATTTTTGAGATGTTTCCATTCATTGTGTCTTGTGCCTGTTCCAACAACTTCTTATATGTTTCAACTTGTGAAAGGATTTGTTCTCTTGTAGGTTCATTAGATGAACTCGGACTTGATTTACTTGGTTCCTCTACTGAGAGTGGCTCTTGTCCCAAATTATATGGCACTATGGCCAAGGTTTGATCTTGAGGGGAAGGTTGGGAAGATACAATTAGAGAAGATGGAGGTGGATGACTCGATCTAGCTTGGCCTTGATTTCTCTACATTTCTTCCCTCTGCTTATAGAGTGCCAACTTAGTCTCTAGCACAACTAGCTTCTGCTAACTATTATCATATTCATTAAGGAGCTCATGGTACTTATTCTTGAAATCATCCCTTTAAAGGGTGAAGTTTTCCACAAATTCTTTAGAAAATCTAGCCACATTCACAACCATATCAACTACCTCCAAGGCTAGGGTATCAACAACTCTCTTCACAAGTAAATGCCCACTAAAATCTGATGGCACAACAAGTACTGGTTTCTTGGATCCCATGGATAATGACTAGATTGCTAGTGCATCCCAATCTTCACTAAATGTAGACCCCCGAAGTGCCATATTCAATTCCTCTTATGTTTTCACTAGGGGATTTTTAGCCCTCCTTATGGTATCCAAAACTATAGTATCAACAATATCCCACTCTTGCAGCAACAATACACCACATTTCCTCATAATTTCTCTGCCATCATTGACAGTAATCTTTCAGAATTTGTCTCATAACACTCCTCACATTAGCTTGAATGACACTCTCAAGAAGCTCTGGATGTAAACTCCTCTTAGTGGCTACCTTCTTCGCATATTTTGTAGCTTTGGTTCTCCATAAGAAATCTCTGAATGCGTGTGTTTCAACAAAGGAGTCATCTTTCATAAACTCCTTACAAGCCTCTAACCTCAAATCATCTACATGGTTTAAACCACTGATATCAAGTTTGTTGGGATATTGTTGGATGTTGTGGATATTTTTGTTGATATGTGGTTGTCATTTATGTCAACAAGCTATTAGCATTTGGTGCATTGAAGACTGTATATGTCGAGGATATTGAGAAAATTTCTAAAAGAAAGTATTTTTGGTTCCCAATGGAACTGTGCAAGTCAAGAAGGCATTGTGTTATGTACATTGAAGATTAGCTGATGTGGATTAAAGGGTTTATTGTTGAATGTTTCTATATCATCTACTGGAAGTTTCAGAGGTCCACGTGAAGTTTTGAGTATGTTGTGGTCTGACAGTGTGTTGTTGGTCTCTGTCAGTATTCCTGAATGAAGATTGTGTGATTCTAGTTATCTTAGTTGTTGCAGATGCTTCTCTATTGTTTCTTGGTGTTCTATGGCATCTCTAGATCATTCTCTATCTTTGTGGTGTTTCCACATTATTTAGAGAGTTCGTGGTTGAAGATCTTTGTGTGCATGTTTGGTTTCTCTTGTTTTTGGCTGACATATTGGTGGTAGCATGTTGTGGATCTTTGAGGTATAATTAATTAAATTATTTTTGTGTTGGAGATATTAATTTGGGTCTCCACTATGTTGTGGCCAACCTTGGTGGATTCACATGAAAAATTTAGCTGTTAATATGGGCTGACATTACAAATATATTTTATTTTTCTCTGGCCAACGAAGTGGTGATGGAATTTCATGTAGCGGATATATAAGGGTGACTAGTTCATTATTGGTGATGATGCTTTGTGTGCTCCTATGTGTGTATGTGTGAATATAATTCGATTGTTGAGCAGAGTGTGAAGAAGAATGTGTGAAGTGTGAAGAAGTGTTGAGCTTAATTAGAACTATAATTAGGCTTGTGAAGAAGCTATTTTCTTAGTTCACAAATCTTGGATGGTTTTAATCCAAACCCTATTGTTGGATAGTGAGTCCTCTTTTGTAATTGAGCAATGAGCTCTAGGAAGTGTTCCTGAATGCATGTGCATTCCCCTTATTGTTTCTTTTATACTTCTAGCAAAGTATAATCTTGTGGACTAACATCCACCGTGGTTTTTCCCCAACAGGGTTTCCATGCAAAAAAACCTTTGTGTTATTTGTCTCTCTGATGTGTTGATTGTTTATGGTTAATTGCTTATTCATCATATTTGAGATTAAGTTAAGATTAAGAAGGAGAGTTTTTTTTTCTGTTACAACTGATTCACCCCCCTTCTCTATTGTGTGTCCTTGTTTTTCTAACCAAGTTTTCCCAGCCTGAGATTGCTTTCTCTTGAACTTGAGGCAACTACCCCTACAGGAGGAGGCATTCCTTGTTGCATATCCTTAGGAGTGATAAGGATATCATTGTCATCTGTATCAGAATTCTCAACCATTCCTCTTACCTCAGTCCTTTATTTCTTAAGGGGTGGTTGCTCTAATAGAGCAAGACTTCCTGGAGGTGAATCAAGATCAATTCCATTTGGAGGAACTTGGAGGTGATGGCACTGCACTTTCAGGAGAAACTTCCCTCGATCCCTCAAAAGTAATAGGGGTCAGAAAAGTTTGTTCTTCATCTACCACTTTCTTCCTCCTAGAATAGATTCTTATTTTCTTAGGTGGTTGATAAGTGGGCCTTTCTTCTAACTCCATAGCGGTATCTTCTTCAATCACTCTTGCTTTTCCTTTATTTGTAACCTCATGTTTCTCCCTTAATATACTAACTATATTTTCAAAATTATCCATGGCATACATGACCTGGTTGAATTCATTAGGTATATTTGGTAGATGATTATAGCTGGGATCCCTTTTCCATCCCTTCTCCACCATCTTCCTGAAAGCAAGATACTTAAATTTCCTTTCATCCAATTTTGGAAAACTAGAAATATTCCTGATTACATTTTTAGGATAGTAGAAAATGTGCACAAAATTACCAAGTCTTTTATCTACTTTGAATCTATTAATAAAACCCTCAAGGTCATGATTTGTTGGGTGTATAATCTCCAACTTGTAACGTGCCAGCAAATGCACTAATTCCCTCCATGCCCCTTTCACCATGTAAAAATCAGCAAACGTTGTCCACTCTTGAAAGAATGAGCCTTTCTTTGTTGTATCAGGTAAATGTCCTGCCTAAGAAGCTCCCAATTGCCTCATAATTTCAAGAAACCCTATCCTTAATGGAACATCTCTTGGAAGAACATATGGATCTATACTGGTGCCATATACTCTGAAGATTGTTTTATTAGGATATAAAATCAAGTCTCCCTAGTTGTGACTCAAATTCAGATTAGGCCTCATCTCCATAGGTCTCAAGAATTCATGAATTTGCTTAGGAATCCTTGGTGGTTCATAGATCAAGCACCTCTTTAGTTTCAATGAAAAATCATTTTGAAACATCACATAATTATACTTTTGGTCATCTTTATCAAGAATCTGGGTTCAACATTAACAGGAAAATCAACATCCTCTGCCTTCCTTTTCAAAGTTATGTCCTCAAAAAACTTCTCCCCTTTATACAAAAACATATGCATTAACAATGAGTACCACCAAAATTTCACCCACTGTTTCCCTTCCTTTAGCTCAACCAAACCTTTAATGGATATGTTATGCCAAATATGTGGCATAATCATAAACTATGTTGTAAGTTGGGTATTGTAGATGTGTTGCAAATAGTTGTATTCCCTCTACAATGTGTCAGGTGGAGAAAAACCGATGATTTCACACAAATAATATATTGTCTTCTTGAAGTAGCTAGCAAAATATCTCATTGGGAAGGGCTCAAGTTCCTTTTCATCAATTTTGATCTATTTTCTATTCTTCCCAGTACTAGTGCTAGCAGTATGCAAGGGAAACAACTTTTTTCTGATGAATACCTTAGTGTTTTTATGTTCCTTCCTAATAACATCCATATCAAGAGGAACCAAATCCTTACTCCACTTACACAAGTTAAAAATATCTTCAATTTCTTGTTTGCTTATCCTTACCATTTCTTTCCCATCAAATGTCCTGGCAACCCTAGAGATCAGGTCATACCTTGAGGCGATATCTTTCAGTAAATCAACATTCATATATACATTGGGAACCACCAATTTTCCCATATCTAGCCTCCAAGGGTTACAAAGAGGAATCCCCAGGTTCCTATTTCTGAACCAATGTTGGAAGAGTTTCCATCCAATATAAGGCACTTCAACATCCTTAATGAAACACTGCTTGTCCATCACTTCCTCTCTAATCCTAGGGCTGTAGAACAAGATTTTCCCTTCGGGTTTCTTATTTGTAGAGGATGTCAAAAAGTCAATTACATCCTTAGAAAGTGATCTAGTCTGGGTTGTAGGGGTAGCAGTTTGTACTTTGGGAGCCATGGATATCGAAATGAATTTTAGGTGAACTAGGGTTTCAACAAGAAAGACTCCAACTACCAAACTCCTAATTCCAACCTAGGGTTCAATTTGAATACCAATTTCATAAGGTCTCATAGGGCTACAAAATTTTAAAGACAGAATTAACCCTAACTTTGAGCAATTCAAACAGAGCAATAAAACACATTCAATTGAAAGAAAATTGAAAGCCAACCCTAGTTCAGAAAGCTGGAATAAAGCATAAAACTATTTTTATTTTACTTACGGTTTTCAATTGCAATAAACCATAATGCTAGTAGGACTGAACTTTGCAAGTCACCTCCTTCAATTTTTTGTATTGCTCTAGACATGTCCTCGAATCTCAATTATGTAAGAACTGACCACATACACACATTTTAAGGAAAATTGAGTAAATTTAGAAGTCACCTCCGCCATTACTGCTCACTCGCATGAAGCAAAACAATTACAATGGGTGTACTCACAGTTTTGAGTATACACCATTGATCTCCCGCTGAGATGGCCACCTTGGACAACTCAGATTGAGTCAATTACATTTGAATTTCATCTTTGTTCCATCCAAAACAACTAGCCAATAAAGATATGCCAATTGGATCCTTCTTCATATACTTTTGGGCCCCACCTACCAATGGTCGTAGGACATATGTGGCAACTTCTCATGGTCCTTGCATCCTTTAACAAGCTTGCATGTAAACTTTGGGAGATAGTGGGGAACGATAGTGATCAACTCTTCCCTCTTAATAATCACTATTGATTATAAAAATTAAGTGTCAAAATGAAAAGTGACGGCTGGGTCTATACCTACAATCAAACATGTGTCAGCATATTGTAGACCATGTAGCAGTTAAAGAGCCATCACTTGGGACCTATGAGCCAACGGGGAACGGCTCAGATTAGTTCCCACGATTAGATGATCTTTAATCCTACACATATGACAAAGTTAGTCATAAAAGGGGGCCATGATTAGGCTGATGACACTTTTACCCTTGAGGATGGATGACTTAGACTCAAGTCATTTAGGAGCAAAATATTAAAGCTCGACATTAGGAAAATTAAAACACTCCACGATTGAAGGTGACCGAGTAACGTAGACAAGGGGGCCAATAAAGGAACACACCGCGATGGCTCAAATGACAATTTAAATGACCGACAACCAGGGAAGTCAACCTAAGATTAAAACGCCCAAGGTTTAAAAGTAAATCATTGAAAATAAGGTTACAGAGGTAAAACCCTAAACCCAACTAATGGGAAATATTTGACATGCCATTACCAAGCACAAAGGGATGTGAAAATGTCAAAAATTCTAGGGACTCCATCATGGGGATTGAGGACCACAAGGCTGATACTAAAACAACAAAGGAGTTCAATTTCTGTACAACCATCCTCCTTGCTAGTGAGTGCGCTGCCACATTGGGCCAAACTATTAATAGCATGTAGGCGAAGTTCTCCTAGCTAACTCATATGGGCTTACCCTCCCTGTTCCTTTCTGATGACTCAGTGGCCACAATGGAGCATATTGTGGTGAACATTGAAGAGAAGTAGTAGGACTCATCCACTTTTCAAAGTTTTAGTCAACCTCCTATTGTAGAGGATACTGAGGGTGTTACTCCTCGGATAGTGTGGCTTCTCTTCCAACTCGATTCTGGGGCCGATATATCCATGACGCTGCCATACAAAGAAATGATTGATCTACATGAAGTGCAAGAGAATCTATGTGAAATATCGACACCATCTGAGGTTATTGGATTCCTCTGCAAACCACTCTCTCCAAGCTCTCATTGCATCACCCAAGGGATATAGCTTTGGTTTTCGAACCCAAAATTTTTGGGTTCCTTGTTCTGCAGGCGAAATGCCCCTAGTAGTTGCCAAAATATGTGGATATAAATTTCCTTAAGCTCCCTTTGGGTTATTCTTATTTTGCTAAGTCTAGCCCACACTCCATATATTCCTGGACCTTTTTTGAAAAGCTTCATCCACTGCTGCCATGTGTTCTCTTGGCGCTCCTCGCAGTAATTTCTTCCTTCGCTCTCCTATCGGCCCCCGCCATGCTTCCACATGTTAGTAGTGCAAACATTTGAGAGCCACTTCCCATCACTTTCCTATCGGGCCCCGTCCAAGTTTTATGTATTATTGGTCCATGTACACTTTTTGGTGGACCCCACAGTCAACACTAGTAGTAGAGACTGCCTCCATGTGTCTTCACTATGGGGGATTTTCATCACAAAAAGGACAAATGAACAACATGCCCTGACGTACCACCACATTTCCTAATTGACTTCATGATTAAGCAACACTTTTCTGCATGAGATTCCCTTATTTCTTTAATGGGACCACTGCCATCATTCCTAGGGAATGCATCTGGCTTAAGGGCGACCATGTTCATGGCTCAAATATTCTTTTGTTGCAATGGCCAAGGGAAATCATTTCTCTAGGCATCATTACTCATATTGAGGGAATCTTTTCTATTACTGGCCCGCCAGGCAGTGGAATTTTTATCTATATATATTGCTTCTTCCAAAAATGTGTTCTAAAGATATAAAAAAATTAGGTGAAAGACACCAAACCTTTTTGTACTATTTTAGATTATTGTATGAGACTCACAGATTATGCCATTGTTTTGCCTTTCTATTTTCTTAAGCTATTTTATAAAACTTTATACTGTGCCATTATTGTACTCAGTTGCTTATTTGCATAACTTCTATGATTTCAATATAAATTGTTGATTTAGACCATGTATTTGACTCTTCTTTTCATTAAATGTATATGGGAATTATTTTATATTATTGGATAAATCATTCAGATTTTCATCTTTGATTTCTGTTATTTTGGTACTTAGCAGATTGTTGAATGGGCCCTTAAATCACATCCCAAAGATAGATTTATCGTACCTACATCAAAATCTTGGCGCATTGCCTTAGTTAGATCTTTATTTTTTATATTTTCTTCATTTTCCCATTCCAAAACCCCAATTACAGAAGAAGCCAACTTTTTTAAAAACCCGAAGGTCACTCAGTTTAGCGCAATTGGTCCCCCCATTAACTGAGTTTCCCATAAGGCTGTTACCTTGTCATTTTTTGGCATAAATAGTTTCTAAAGTAAGTTGTACCTTTGAAATAAAACATGTGCATAAACAATGAGTACTAGCTAAATCTTACTCTCACTTCTCCTTTCTTTAATCTTACTAAGCCTTCATGATTTTTTTCTGCAAGAAACCCTCCATAATCATATATTGTGAAGTAATGGGGGTGTTGGATATGTGTTGCCATATACATCCATGTCATAGGCATACCTGTGACTAGGTCATACCCAATAATCTAGAAAATTGAATAGAAAGCAAATTGAAAATAGGGCACAAAATAACTAACTAGGAAGGGCTCCTTATCAAATGGACCCAATGTAGCCCTTCAACCTTCAATAGTTGCTAGATATTTTTGCAATATGTGGGCTTTGAATGAATGCTTAGTCTTGGCATATTCTGCCCTTAAAAATTGCTCATTAATTTAAACCAAGTCCTCACTCCATTCAGTGAGCTTGAAAACTCAAGAAATCTCCTCCCTGGTGGCTTTAACCATATCAACCCCATCAAAGGCCCTCACAATCCTTGTGATCAGGTTGTAATTAGTGGTCATTGTTTTCAAAAAATTAACATCCATGTAGAAATTTGGTACAATCAATTTTCCCAAATCAAGGTTCCAGGGGTTTCCAACTAGAACACCAAAATTTCTATTCTCGAACCACCACTAAAAAATTCCCATCCCATGTAAGGAAATGTGGCATCCCTAATAGCACTATGCTTGTCAACCAAGCCTTCTAAAACTTGCACGCTATGGAACAATGGATAACCTTTTGGTTTCTCACTAGTAGAGGGTGGCAGCTGATCACTTAGGTCCTTACTTAAAGGTGTGATAGGAACTTTGGAGATAGAGGTCTCCCCTTTTGATGAATAAGCTTTCACTTTAGGATCCACGACTCAAGGGTTTTTGTAAGATAGGATTTTTGGTTTCATAACCAAGAAAACCCTAGTGATAGAATGATGGAGGGAGCACAATTTAGCAAGTTCTTAACAATTTCAAAGACAAGATAGTACATCAACTTACTATTTTAGGAAGAGCTGGAAACCATAACTTTAGCATTGAAAAAGCTAAAAAAAAACAACACGAGGTCCCTAGATCTATGGAATGCTTTAAAAAATGCTCAATTATTCTTTAAAACAAATTTTAATAGACTTACAACTCTTAATTTGGTAGCTCGACATCCTATCAGCCATTATGGCTCACTAACATGAACCAGAATGTCTCACTTTCCCTCAATTTCCACTTTGAATGCTAGTCATTGATTGTGTAGTGCAGTGAATCAAAAAATGATCCAAATTAAGTCAACTTGGTTTGAAAAAGATGACTGTGTTGGAATGTGTTGTTGTTGATTATTTTCATTAATGGTTGCCATTGATGTCAACATATCTTGGTTGATTGATTCTGATGCTTTGGTGATCCATATTGGTGGGCTCTAGATGTTCTGTGATGATATATCTTTGGTCATGCTTTTCCTAGTCCCATTTATTTTGCAACACAAAAAAATACACTCTTATGGGTCTGGACTAATCTGGAAATTGGTTAATGTGCTTCAGAACATTGTTTTCATTGTAACATGTATATTCTATTCTTTGGTCTCAGATATCATGTAGTGTTTTGATTTGAGTGAGGAAGTTCTATTTGGTCCACATTTACTTTCTTTCCATAGCGGAAATGTTTTTTGGTGACCTAATTCAAATTGTGTTTGGTTGACTTAGGAGATTATGAAGACATTGTGTTTGGTCGACTTAGGAGTTGATGGAATCATGGAATGGTATAAGTAAAATTTGATTATGTTCAATGAAAGCAAGTGTGATAAATGGGAATTTGAAAATTTAGACATTGTGAAGTATGCAAAAGTATATGATTGGAGGTAGCTAACAGTGAGATTTTATCCGGTGTCATCTTTGGTGACAATTATTTCAACGGTGGATTCCCTTTCATCATTCTTTTGGAAGTGATTCATTTTCTATTGGCAGTAAGCCTTTCTCTTTTGGAAATGAGCCTTTTTTAATATTTGGTTGTAATAGTTAGGTAGTGAGCCTGTCAGCAGTGAGCCCTTATAAAAATCACCTTAACTGATATCACCTTAATAGGTGTTTTATAATTGAGAATTAACATTCTCCATGGTTTTTCCCTTCTTGAGTTTCCACGTAAGTTCCATTGTTCATTGTGCATGGTGTTGTGTGCTTTCATGTTCATATCTATTCGATTATTATCTGATTGATTTAAGTTTGCTCTAGATTAATTAAAGTCAAGAAATTTGTTTTATAATAACTGATTCACCCCCTCTCTTAGTTATCCAGACTGTTCAAAAACTGGTATCAGAGCTTTGGTTCCTCGAAGAAGAGCTTAACCGCTTGGGGTAGATCCGATGGTGCACAAACTAAAAATTCTTGTATTTGATGGATCTAACTACAATTTCTAGAAAGTGCAAATGAGAGGTTACCTAATCTCTCTAGGGTACAAGACTTGGAAAGCTATTGAGACAAAATATGTTGAACCGACAAGTGATCCTTCTTCTATGGATGAGATTGCAACCTATGAAGAGAATGAAAAGACAAGGTATGTAATCTTTAGTGTTTTTTCTAAGACTGAGTTAAAAAAAAATTCATTGGGCTTATGAAGTTTGGGAAAAAATGAAAGAAATCTATGAAGGAAATGATAGATTCAAATTATCAAAGAAGTTGATAGCTAAGAACAGATATGAAAAATTGAGGATGGAAGAACTTGAGGATATAGCTAGCTAATTTTAGAGAGTTGACAATGCAATAAATGAAGTCAAAAATCAAGCAAGCACTCTAACAGATATCAGCTATAGTTACAAGATCTCAGCTATAGTTACAAGATCTCAGCTATTGAGGACGTTTATGATTCGAAGAAATTCACTAGAGAGCAACTATTTGGCACCTTGAACGCTTTTGAGATGAGGAAATTTAGAAAAGAAAAGGATAAATATGAAACAACCTTCAAAGCCACAAAGACAGAAGAAGATCTGGATAGTGAAAGTTTAGATGAGTTGAAAGAAAATTTCACAAGTAAACTGAAGAAAGATATTGGCAAGTACAAAGGTATGTTATCTCTTTAATTCTTTAGATGCAGAAAGATTGGTCATTTAGCAACTAAGTGTCCAGAAAAGGGAATATGGAAAAAGTTTAAAAAGACCAATAAGAAGGCCTATTATGTCAATGAGAATGCCATTATTTTAGATGATGAATTAGATCATGAGGATTGTTTGTTCTTGGTAGAAAATGATGAACCTAGATTTGTTATCTCTAATATTTGTTCGAATGATAACACTGAAGCTGCATTATTTGTTAAAAGAAACAGAGATGAATGGTTGATTGATAGTGGATGTTTGAATCATATGATTGGTGATAAAAGTAAGTTTGTCAAGCTTGAGAAATATGATGGAGGTTCTGTTAGATTTGGAGATGATAAAATAATACAGATTGTTGGAATTGGTTCTATTACCTTTGATGGAAAACATAACACTGACAATGTTTACTATGTGAAGGGTTTATATCATAAGCTTCTAAGTGTTGGACAGATGTGCAAAAATAGCTATGATGTGGTGTTTCGGGATGATGGTTGTGAGATCCAAAAATGTTATTGTAGTTGGAAAAACAACAAGTCAGAATATGTATCAAATGGAAGGAGCTACAAAGATATGCTTATTTTCTTAGTGCAATGAGAGTTGGCTCTGGCACCGAAGGATGTGTCACATCACTTCAACAATTTGGTAAGGATAAGTTCAACAAGAGCAGTCAGAGATTTTCCAAGACTAACCAAAGCAGACGACACTATCTGTAAAGGATGTCAAGAAGGAAAGCAGACCAGATAAATGCTCTGAAGAAAATAAGAATCATCTACTGGTTATTTGGAGGTTTTACACACTGACCTATGTGGTCCTACCAAAACAAGAAGCTTACAAGGTGAGAGATATTTCATTATTTTAATAGATGATTACTCTAGATTAACCTGGGTTATATTTTTAAGAGAAAAAATAGAGGCTTTAGAAAAATTCAAGATATTCAAGGTAAGAGTTGAGAATGATGTTGATAGGAGAATTAAGTGTTTAAGATATAATAGAGGAGGAGATTTTACTTATAATGAATTCAACAAATTATGTGAAAAACATGGAATTAAAAGACAACTATCTACCCCTAGAACACCACAATAGAATGATGTAGTGGAAATAATGAACTAGATAGTTCAAGAAGTAGCTAGAACAATGATCAATGAAGTAGGTTTACCACAAGTCTACTAGAGATAAGCAATACATGCAGTAGTTTACACTCTTAATAGAGTAATGTTCTGGAGGAGGTATGGAATGGAGGAGCCCCTACAATAAAGTACTTCAAAATATTTGGAATAAAATGCTACATCCAGAGAGATGAGGAAAATATTGGAGAGTTTGATAGTAGAGTTGATCAAGGCATATTTTTGGTTACTCTACAAGAAGCAAATCATACTAGTGTTACAACAAGAGACTGAACAAGATAGTTGAAAGTACGAATGTGAAAGCAGATGAAGATGTTCAAAGAAATCCTGATAGGCATATTGAATATGGATCATATGACTTATATGACAAAGAAGAAAAGGATAAGAAAGAAGAAGAAGAGACAAAGGAGGCTCCGACAACTTCAACTAAAACCCTAAAGTATGTACAAAGAAATCACTCAGAAAACTAGATTATTGGAGATAAGAATAAGGAAATCATCATAAGAAGCAAAGAGAAGAGCAAGTGTTATTGCTTCTAATCTCAAAAACTAAGCCAAAGATAGTGGAAGAAGCATGCAATGATCAGAATTAGGTGAAGGCAATGAAAGAAGAGCTTGATCAAATAGAGAAAAATCAGACTTGGGAACTTGTGCCTAGACTGGTAGAAAAAAATGTAATTGAAACAAAGTGGGTATTTCAGAACAAGATGGATGAAAGGCATTGATTTTGAAGAGACATATGCCCTTGTTGCCCAAATGGAAGCAATTTAGATATTCTTAGATTTTGCAGCTTTTAAGGATTTCAAAGTCTATCAAATGGGTGTAAAATCTGCATTCTTGAATGGAGAAATGAAGGAAGAAGTCTACATTGAGCAACCAGAGGGATTTAAGTCCGGAAGTGACCCGAATTTTGTTTGCAAGTTGAAGAAATCTCTATATGGATTGAAGTAGGCACATAGAGCCTAGTATGGCAGATTAGACAAGTACTTGATTGGACAAGGATTTCAAAAGGGATTTGCTAACAGTAATTTATATTACGAAATTCACTTATATCAAATGTTGATTGTTGTGGTTTATGTTGTTGACATAATTTTTGGAGGATATGATGATATGTGCATAAACTTTGCAGATGAAATGAAAAATGAATTTGAAATTTCCATGATTGGTGAGTTAAATTTCTTCCTTGGACTACAAGTAAATTAGGACAACAAAGGAATTTTCATTTCTCAGTCCAAGTATACCAAATAATTATTGAAGAAGTTTGGGTTGGAGAACTCCAAACTAGTTTTTACACCTATTGTTACCAAATGTAAGTTGAAAAAAGAAGATGATTCACCTAAAGTTGATCCAAGTATGTATAGGTCAATGATTGGTCGAATTGTTAAACTTGATTGCTACTAGACCAGCCATTATGTATGTTGTTTGTTTAGTAGCCAGATTTCAACAAGAACCTAAGGAATCACATGTTGCATTAAAAAGGATATTTAGATATTTGAAGGGTACTAAAGATATGGGGATATGGTATCCAAAGGACTCAGATTTCACTTTGACAACTTATACTGATGTTGATTGGGCTAGATGTGTTGATAATAGGTGAAGCACAAGTGGTGGAGCTTATTTCCTTAGCTCCTGATTGGTTGCTTGGTCAAGTAAGAAACAAGATTGTGTCTTTATCTACTAATGAAGCTGAATACATTACAACATCCTCATGTTGCACTTAGGTACTATGGGTGAAACAAATGCTAAAGGACATTGGCATATCATTTGATGAATCGATCTCAATTATGTGTGATAATACTAGTGCAATAAATATTTCCAAGAATCTAGTATGACACTCCAAAACAAAACATATATTCATTATATATCATTTCTTGAGAGATAAGGTATTGGAAAATGAGGTCAGACTTGAATATGTACCTACTAATGAGTAGATTGTAGATATTTTCACAAAACCATTGAGCAAATATACTTTTGATTATCTCCAACAGAAGTTAGGGGTTCTTGGTATTATATGCTCACTCTTATCTGGATCAATGTTGGGTGGCTTCCTCATAGGGGGAGCGAAGTAATATTTTTAGGGGGAGTCTTTACCCTTTGTCCTTGATGTCAAAGGGAGGGAAGAAAAGAAGGTCCTTAATGATGTTGATGTTGACATTGAGTTGTTTGGTTTGTTTTTGATGGATGTTTCCATCAATGACAAAGGGGGGAATTGTTGGAATGTGTTGTTGATTATTGTCATTAATGGTTGTCATTGATGTCAACATATCTTGGTTGATTGATTTGAATCCTTTGGTGATCCGGATTGGCAGGCTCCAAATGTTGTGTTGTGATGATCTATCTTTGGTTGTGCTTGTCATGGTCCCATTCATTTTGTAACACAATAAAATACACTCTTATGGGTTTGAATAGATCCAGAAATTGGATAATGTGCTCAAGAACATTGTTTGCATTGTAACATGTATATACTATTCTTTGGATCCATATATCATGTAGCATGTTGATTTGAGCAAGTAGGTGATGTTTGGTCCATGTTTCATTCCTTTCCACCATGAGAATTTTTTTTGGTGACCTAATTCAAATTGTGTTTGGCTAACTTGGGAGACTATGAAGACATTGTGTTTGGACGACTTAGGAGCTTATGGAAGCCTAAAATTGTATAAGTAAAATTTGATTCTATTCGATGAAAGAAAATGTGATGAAGGAAAATCTAAAAATTTAGACATTATGAAGTATGTGAAAGTATATGATCAGAGGCAGTAGACAGTGATATTCTATTCAGTGTAATCATCGGTGATAGTTATTTCAACGGTGGATTCTCATTCATCATTCTTCTGGAAATGAGTCATTTTCTATTAGAATTGAGCCTTTTTTTTTTAATCTTTGGTTGTAATAGCCGAGCAGTGATCCCACCTATAGTGAGCCTTACTTGTAGTGAGCATTTTTGGTAGTGAGCCCTTGTAAAAATCACCTTAACAAGTGTTTTATAATTGAGAATTAGCATTCTTTGTGGTTTTTCCCTTCTTGGGTTTCCACGTAAATTATGGTGTTCATTATGCATGGTGTTGTTGTGTTCTTTCATGTTCATATTTGTTTGATTATTATCTAATTGATTTAAGTTTTCTTTGAATTAATTAAAGTCAAGAATTTTTTTTACAATAATTGATTCACCCCCTGTTAGTTATCCAAACTGTTCAATAGACTGTAAGTAGATGTTACATTTATCCAATTAGAACAAACCATGTGGAAAATCTTCCTAGTCATGTGCAGGCTCCACTATCTCTCCAAAACTGAAGCAATGTACACACATCACCTTCCTCACTCCCCCGTGAGTCTCAACCTGTGCACAACTTTCAACAATGGGGATATGGTGAAAGGATCAGATTTAATCCAAATTCTAAAAAAAGCATGTACTTTACACCTTAAGCCTTCGACAGTGTGCATAAATCTTGAACACAATGGATGGCCCAAATTATAACATCTCACTCATTTGTGAGACACATGCCTGTAGATCCCTTTTAGTAACATGGGGTTTATCATCCATACCCATGAATCAAATATTTCATTAATATTTTCCTTTGTTCTAATGTTTTTCCCATCATTTAGAAGACTCCATGTGGCATTCTCACGCTTCCCCATTGAGAGATGGGAGGCAGAAGTAGGTCCTGCATGGGATGGCAGGGAGTAGTCAAGATTGACCCACGTCATCTGTCATCAACTGTCAATCGCTTTAAAGCAGAATGTTTGCTTCCTTCACAACTAGTGGGTACCTCTGAAAGTGGGACATGCATCATCTTCCCGCTACCTTGTGATAATATTTAAATGTAAAAAGAATCTAGACAGGTAGGTAGGGAATGATCCAGATGTAGCCGATTCATTTCATCTCCATCATTGATGTGTTCCATCTCACCGTCCATTGAATTTTCAAAGATATCGGCCCCACCAATACAGAGGACACATGGAACTCACCCATCGTCCCCTAAGATTATTTTAATGCAAAATAAAATTGAATGGGGGCATGGGGAGTGGCTAGGATTTTCTCTTGGTGATCAAACGGTCCGCATAAAACAAGAAATTTGCACATGCCAATTCTTAGTTCTTAAAAAGGGGCCATTACTAGGTAAATGATGGGTGAGGATACAAAACCTAAGGATGAAACCTTTGACTTGACAAGAATTTTGATGAATTTTTACCTGCATAGTATAAAGACAATGTTTTTAATAAAATGACAGGTAACGACAGGATTTCTAGGACTTAGGGGGCTGTTTACAAAATGAGTTAAAAGGCATAAGTTGCAACATGAATGACTAAGAACCAGTGATAGAAGGTCAACGATGAAACATAACTTTTACAAAGGATGTAGACTTAAGGTTTTGTTGAAATGGTTTTAGCAACTTATAAACCCTAAGGCAAGATGAAAAAAGAAAACCTAAGACCAGAGACATGAGATTAGCCAGATTTTGCAAAATTTCAAGGGGAACACAAAGAATTTAATTGTAGGGATTCCACCATTGGCTCTAGTTTGGGACATCTTTTCTCTTAGAATAGAGAAAGATCACATAATCTTGGGTTGAAGAAGACCAATCACATAGAGTCAAAACTAGGAACTACCTGGAAAAGGTAGTAAGACTAGACCAAATGCAACCGAAGAAAACACACTTGTACAAAATATACAAAACCTACAATGTACATGGAAGAGAACATATTTTAAGAGAAATGTCTTCAAGAATTGTCCATGTAATGGTAGTTCAAGAAGTTCACCTATTAAGCTTTGAAGGAATTAAGAATCTTCCCCATGTGTGTTGGATATTAGATAAGGGCCTAACCACAATGTTTCAAATTTTACATGCTTTCCCTTATCCTGAGCCCTTGCATTCCACATTAGTACCATACTATCCACTTCAAATTTTCTAGGAGAAGCTTTCTTATCAAACATATGCTTAACTTGTAGTTGCATCTTTGTATTATTATCCTAAGCTTCTCTTCTAGTTTCATCAAGTTGTATAAGATTTCCAATCCTTTGATGCATATGATTATAGATATCCTCATCATACTCCTACTGAAATGAGACTAATTCCCAAATTTAAATGCAATGTTTTAAATTAATTTCTACAAATTAAAAAAATAAAATTTCATACAAAAATTTAATATAATATTTAAAAATCAATTAAAGACTTTGAAATTAAATTACATATAATGAATTGATCAACAATTTCACTCAAATACATTAAATTATGCTATAAATAAATTATTAATTCAAAAAAAATTCAAAGGGCTTAAATTTTTTTTATTGCTTAGACAATTTATCAACATTAACACTTATCTTTGAAATGTGCAGAAGAAATCCCCAACTATTGTTGGAATGATCCATGGTTTAGCCTCTTCTGTCTGTGAGCAGTCTGGGAGGAAATAAGACTTTGTTGCTCTACACGAGTGTTGCTTCCACTGGAACAATGCTCAACACTCGTGCCACAAAACCATTCCCTGGCTACAAAACCATGCCCTAGCTAGGACCGTCCTGAGTGCACACACTTGTACCCCAGGTTGGACACCCACTATAGGAGTGCCCCTTCTCCGTCCTACTCACAACCTACTAACCTAAAACCCTATTCCCACAATGTGCTCCACTTGATTTTCCTCTTTTTTTTCATCCTTTAATAATTATTTTTCACGGGTTTTATACAACACAAAGGGTAGTTCCAACTGAAACACCATTTTACAAATAATAATTACATCCCGTGAAAACTCTAATTATTATTTTATTACATTTTCTTTCTTGAACTATTGCATTAGTTCTTATATTTATTTACTAAATTATTCTATTTTCTTTTTCTTTTTCTTCCACGGGGAAAAAGTCTCATAACAATTCTCCCCCTATTGTTTAGTTGCTGCCCTCAGTAGCTTGATGACTTTTTGCATCACACATACATATAAATAAAATAGCCTTTAGTTAAACAAATGAGGATATTGGTCTTTAATAAAATCAACATTTTCCCAAGTAGCACTATCATTATCACAATGACTCCATTTAATTTTTACTTCATTTATAACTTTATTTCTCAATATTCTAGATATTTTTTCAATTATTTGTTCTGGTTCAACCTTAAATTCACAAGAAGGTTCAGTAGAAATAGTTTTCCAATCAATAAAATGATTTCCATTGTATATATATTTCTTAAGTAAACTTACATGAAATACATTATGGATTTGCAATTGAGGGGGTAAAGCAAGTTTATAAGCAACATCCCCTAATCTTCTAATATTTCAAAAGGTCCACAAAAATGAGGAGCTATCTTAGAATATTTTCCCAATTTTAACGAACTCCTTTTTGGTTTGACTCTAAGAAAAACATGTTCACCAACCTCAAAATCTCGAGTAGACCTCTTAGAATTTGCCCAAATTTTATACCTATCTTGGGAAGCCTTCATATTTTGTTTGGCTTTATTAATAATGGCTTCCATCTCTAACAATTTTTCATTCTCATACCAAACTTTATGGACAGGATCAGACCATGAAATGGGTGTATTACAATTTCGGCCATAGACAACTTCAAAAGGTGACATCTTAATGGTGGAATGATATCCTTGATTGTATGCAAACTCTACCAAGTGTAAATAGTCTTCCCATGACCCAGGTTTATCGATGGTATACATTCACAACATGTCTTCTAAGATTCTATTAACCCTTTCTATTTGGCCATCAGACTCGAGATGATAGGCAGTACTAAAATTTAAATGAGTACCAAGTTCTACAAATAGAGATTTCCAAAAGGAGGAGGTAAACCTAGGATCTTGATCTGAAATAATGTTCTTTGGAATACCATGTAACCTAACAATTTATTTGACAAAAATGTGGGCAATATCAGAAGCAGAGGATTTTATTTTGATAGGTATGAAATGTGCCATCTTGGTTAATCTATCCACCACTACAAAAATAGAGTCATGTCCTTTACGTGTTCGAGGTAATCCAGTATTGAAGTCCATACTAATTGACTCCCATTTCCAAGTCGGAATAGAAAAGTGTTGCAAGAGGCCTGGAGTTTTACATTGTTATGCTTTTACCTTTTGACAAGTTAAACATTGTTGAACATAAGTACAAATTTTAGTCTTCATTTGAGGTCAAAAGTAGTTTCTTTTGATTGAGAGATAGGTGTTCTGGAATCCAGGGTGTCCAGCTATTGGGATATCATGAGAGTCTTTCAATATTTGAGATTTAAGGTCAGGTATATTGGGAATGCACAACCTTCCTTTGTAATAAAGGAGACCATTGTTACTCAACAAATAAGATTCTAATCGATCTTTCAAATGGACATTAGAGGAGGGGTTTTGGAGGCCTTCATAAATGGATTGAAAGTAGTCATCAATAGGTAACTTGGATTTTATATCTTGTTCAAATTGGCTTCTCTCAAGGGTCAAGGCATTAACACATAATCGTCTTCGACTTAAGGCATCTGCCACTTCATTTTCTTTTCCAGGAACATATTGGATGGTGAAATCATATTCAATTAAGAGTTCCATCCATCTTCTTTGTCTCATATTAAGGTGAGGTTGAGTAAATATGTGTTGGAGACTACGATGGTCAATTTTTAATATAAACTTATTCCCTAATAAATAATGGCGCCAAACCTTTAAAGCATGGACAATGCCTAGTAATTCAAGATCATGGATTGGATAATTTCTTTTAGTAGGTAACAAATTTCTAGATTCATAACACACCACTTAGTTATCTTGCATTAGAACACCGCCGATACCTGTACTGCATGCATTGGTGATCACAACAAAAGGCTTACTAAAATTAGGAATACAAAGGATAGGTGCAGATGTTAATAAAGTCTTTAGTGTGTGGAAAGCTTTATCACATTATGGGGTCTAATTTTAGCTTTGTTCTTTCTTCGTTAGATCGGTCAAAGGTGAAGCTATCTTGGAATAATTCTTAACAAAATGATAGTAAAACCCAGATAATCCTAGGAAACTTTAACTTCATGTGCATCCTTTGGGATAGGCCAATCTTGAATTGCCTTAATTTTAGTAGGGTCGGGCGAAATACCTTTTTCAGAAATAACATGTCCTAAGTAAGATACTTCTGATTTGAAGAATTCACGCTTACCAAGTTTGGCATATAACTTATTCTTTCACAAGGTTTCTAGTACCATTCTGAGATGTTTTTCATGTTCTTTTTCATTTTTTGAGTATATTAAGATATCATCTAGGAAAATAATTACAAACACATCCAAAAATGGGTGAAATATATCGTGCATTAAGGTCATAAAAGTTGCAGGTGCATTAGTTAAACCAAAAGGCATAACTACAAATTCATAATGACCATATCGTGTTCGAAAGGCAATTTTGGAAATTTCAGATTCTTTAATACGAATTTGATGGTATCTTGATCGTAAATCTATTTTGGAAAAACATTTAGCACCATGTAATTGATCTAGGAGATCATCAATTCAAGGTAAGGGATACTTATTTTTTATGGTTAATTTATTAAGTTGTCGATAATCTATACATAACCTCATGGTGTCGTCTTTCTTTTTGACAAATAATACTGGTGCATCCCAAGGAGAGACACTTGGTCTTATTTTTTCTTCCTTAAGTAATTGTGTCAACTGAATTTTTAGTTCTGTTAATTCAGGGATAGATTGATGATAGGTAGCTCTAGAGACTGGTTCTGCTCCATGAACTAAATCAATTATATGTTCTACAGATCTTTTTGGGGGTAGACTATCTAAATCTTTAGGGAAAACATCTTTGAATTCTTGCACTACAGGTTTTATATTGATGTCTAACTTGAATTTATCACCTGTTTGAAAAATCATAGCACAAAATATCTTACAATTTTTCCTAGCACTACCCTTTATTTGCATAGCTGAAATGGTTTTAATGTGAAGAGGTCTTTTCTCCCCCTGTAAAATTTGACATGTCCCCATGTTAGAGTTTATGATGACTTGTTTGTTTTCACAACCAAGGAGGGCATTATTTCTTTCCAACCAACTCATACCTAGAATAGCATCATATTTACCAAGATTCAATACATGAAAATAATCTCATGTTACAAAATTATCTAACTCAAATTCTAAGTTTTCAATAAGTGTACTAGTTTGTTTTACTATTCTACCATCTGCCATTTCCACTGCTAAGAGCTCAATTAACTTAGATGCAATGTTTAGTTTAGAGACAACTTTAGGAGAGATAAAATTATGACTACTACCCGAATCAACAAGAAAGATAATGGGATGACCATGTATGAATCCTTTAATTTCAATTAAGGAGGGTTGAAAATGCACCATACCTGCATCAATGGTTGCATAAATCTTCATGCTGGGTTGTGGAGTAGAGGTAGTGGTGCCCTTGTTTTTGGGTTTATATTCTTCTTGTCTGCAAGGACAACAACGTTGGTAATGGTTCTCACCACAAGTCCAACATTTTATTTTAGGAGGCATTGGTTTATTTCGGTTGGGTCTATCCATCTTGGTGAATCGACAATGGACTTTCTTTTGACCAAATTCATTATGCTTTCTTTTACGCTTTTCCCTGGCTTGCCTTGAAATTTGATCAAGTGTTTCAATTTTTTTTGCAATTTGGGTTGCTTCATCTACTGAGGTGGGTTTACCACACCACACATTAGCTTGGTATGCATGTCTTAAACCATTTATGAATCGAACCACTCGATCATGTCCTTCAATGAATGGTACAAATCTATTGAGCCTTTCAAAATCTTGTTTGTATTCATTTACTGATTGGCCTCGTTGTTTTAATTCAAAGAACTCAATTCTCTTTTCTTGTATGAAGAAATCAGAAAGGTATTTTTGTGAAAACAATTGTTTAAATTGTGACCATTTCACTTTGTTGGCTTTATTTTTTTGAGATCGAATTATATCTTGCCACCAATTCAAGGCACTATTTTTAAGTTGATACGTGGCAATCCGAGTCCTACTATAACTACTAGTGCTTTGCAATTCAAAGTATCTTTCTAAGTTGGTTAGCCATTGTTATGCTTCCTCTCCAGATATTACCACTATACTTTGGTAATTTAATCTTTCAAGCAAAGTTGTCTAATTATTTTTGTGTTTGTTTACTATTATCATCTTCAGAGGATTCAAAATTGGAAGTGTGAGAAGTGCTATCATTAGAAGTTGAGTCTTCCTCTGATGATATTGGTCGTGTCTTGGATTTTTTTTATTTACTTTTGCTTCTTTTCCTACTTGTCTTTGAACTCTTCTTGCTTTCTGATAGTTCTACATTGTTTAGTCCTTTTTGTTCTAGTGCTTCTTGCCTAAGTTGTTGTACTTGGGAAGCTAATGCAACAACTTCTTGCATTAATGCTTGGTTGGTCCTCTCTAAATTCTCATAAGCTTTTTGGTTGCTCTCAGATGTCATTGTGGTAGGTCAATCTGTTTATGTAAAGGAATTAAATCAATATTGATTGTTTTAAAAGTTTTTTTTTTAAAACTTGCAAAAGAAAACTCAAAAGATAAAAGGGTGAAACTAAGGTTTCAAAATGCGAATCAATTTAGAGGGTTAAATTTAATGTGGCTGCCAATATAATATGTAAAAAATGAGCACAAAAGTCCCATGCAATGTAAAACCAATTTTATTATGTGAGGATTCAGCAAAAGTTCCAGATAATATAATATGTGAGTAGCCCGTTGAAAAAGTAAATTGTAGAGTGATAAAGAGTTTCCAGCAACAACTTTGCTACAACATAACATTCACAAATTTTTAATCCCTACATTTAATTTCCTTTGTGCACTACGGAGATTTTATTACGTCTACTATAATTTTCTTTATATGAAGTAATTATTTGTATTTAATCCCTATCGTGAAGATGGAGGAAATTTGTGTTGGTTGTAACTTGGTTGTAAAAAACCAAAATTAGTTTTGTCTTCCTAGGAAGTGAATATTTAATTACAAACTAACTCTCCCAAAATTTATGAATGGTAATTAGAAGGTGAAATCTTTAATCATTATGGAAAAAATAAATAAATAGTTTCTAATTATTTGGGGATCTACCATACGTGACAGGAAAATTAGTATGGAAGGTTTCTATTTTTCTCAATTCTAAAATAAACAGTTTATTAAATCTAGTAGCAAAAATGCAATGATAAGATTCAGTTATGAATTTACTAGATGAAAAAGAAACAAAAATGATTAAATATCCAATTTGAAGTTTGATGTAAATTCAAAAACCATAAGTTACTCCAAATAAAATAAAATAAAATAGGTTTGAGTGAAATTTTATTTTATTTTCTTTTAAATTAGTTTCCTGGTGAAAATTTATAGATAACTTGAATTTAAAAGAATCATCCCATGAAACAAATTGTGAATAAAGAAATTGAAAGGTAAAAAGTAAATGAGTAATTTTAGATGATGAAACAAATTGTGAATAAAGAAATTGAAAGGTTAAAAGTAAATGAGTAATTTTATTATTAAAATTTTAATTTAAAAAGAGTAAATATCCTTAAATATTTTAACCTAGATATTTTAACCTTTTTAACATAATACATAATTGATAAAGAAATCAAGAATCAATTTAAACTATTATAAAATCTAGTTTATCTATTTATTTAACTTTTGAACATAATAAATAATTGATAAAAAAAATATTAGAATCAATTTGAACTATTATAAAATCTAATCTATCTATTTATTATTATTATTATTATTATTATTATTTATATATATATATATTTCAAAAATAAATGCAACGAAATTAATTGATGATCGGAAAGGCTCTGATACCAAATGAAATGAGACTAATTCCCAAGTTTAAATGCAATGATTTAAATTGATTTCTAGAGATTAAAAAAATAAAATTTCATACAAAAATTTAATATAATATTTAAAACTCAATTAAAGACTTTGAAATTAAATTGTATATAATGAATTGATCAACAATTTCACTCAAATACATTAAATTATGCTGTAAATAAATTATTAATTCAAAAAAAACTCAAAGGGCTTAAAACAAATTTATTGCTCAGACAATTTATCAACATTAACACTTATCTTTGAAATGTGCGGAAGAAATCCCCAACTATTGTTGGAATGGTCCCTGGTTCAGCCTCTTCTGTTTGTGAGCAGTCTGGGAGGAAAGCAGACTTCGTTGCTCTACATGAGTGTTGGTTCCACTAGAACAATGCTCAACACTCATGCCACAAACCATGCCCTGGCCAGGACCATCCTAAATGTACGCACTTGTACCCCAGGTTGGACACCCACTATAGGAGTGCCCCTTCTCCATCCTACTCACAACCTGCTAACCTGAAACCCTATTCCCGCAATGTGCTCCACTTGATTTTCCTCTTTTTTTTTACATCCTCCAATAATTTAGTTTTCATGGGTTTTATACAACACAAAGGGTAGTTTCAACCGACACACCCTTTTACAAATAATAATTACATCCCGTGAAAACTCTAATTATTATTTTATTACATTTTCTTTCTTGAACTATTACATTAGTTCTTATATTTATTTACTTTTATTCTATTTTCTTTTTCTTTTTCTTCCACGGGGAAAAAGTCCCATAACACCTGCTCAAAATTATACATCTTTAGCAGATTATTTTGGGGGAGTCTAGAATCCAAACCATAAACCAAACCAAATGGTGAATGACTAGTTTCCCTTTTCACAGTAACCCTATCAACCCACAATGCAAGCTTTAGCTTCAAGTCCCATGCCTTCTTGTTCTTTTCAATCACTCTTTTAATAATCTTCATTAGGTTGTTATTTCTAGAATTATTCTAACCATTTTCTTGAGGATGGTAAGGAGAAGAATAAGAAATTTTTATGCCATGCTTGTCACAAAAATCCTTGAACTCTTTTGACCTGAAATACATATCATTATTTGATATAATCTTTTTGAGAAATCCAAATCTAATTAGAATGTTGTTCATCAGGAATTCTATCACAACTTTTCTTGTTGCCTTCTTTGTGGGGATTGTTTCCACCAACTTTGTGAAATAGTCAGTTGCAACAAGTATCCATGAATTTCCCCCACTAGATCTTTCTGATATCTCACCAATGAAGTTTATACCCCATTGTTGGAAAGAGGCTTATACAAAAATAGGCCTGAGTGGAAAAATCCCTAAGAACTTCAACTTCCTTGTAAACCTCTCGCAAGCATCACAAGTCTTCACAAACTTGTGGGCATCTTTAAAAATAGTGGGCCACTAGAATCCTACCCTCAAGATCTTATGGGAAGTTGTCTTATCCATGTAGTGACCACCACACACTCCACTATGAATTTCTTGCAAAATTTCTAACACATGCTTGCCATCCACACATTTAAGAAACACACAATCTAGGTTCCTCCACCACAATTCATTATCAATAATAACATACTTAGTAGCATGCAATTTCAATGTTCTCTTTTTATTATCAGCCATACCTTATGGGAATTGCATGGTTTGTAAATACTGCACTATTCTCCTGTACCAACCACACATTTTCATATCACAGATCCTCTTACTAAATTGGTAATATGGGCATCAATGTTGAACTCCTTGATCCTGTTGATCCATTTGCACCTCCTACCTATAGTTTCTTGCTGATTGAAGATGTCCTTCGTCGCAACACTTGGTACAAAAGCTATAACTATGGCTCCCATTAAGTAAGTTTTGAAATTCTTTACAACCTTGACTAAAGCATATGCTTTCTTCTTAGTAATATCATACACTAGTACAAAAACAACAATATGTGACTGAAAAAACTACTAAAAACTGCTTATAAATGACTGAACATGGTCGCATGACAAGTAGAAATTTATTGCCAGTCATTTATAATGCAGCTGAATTGATGAATAAACCATTTTTAGTCGTTCAATTGATCAATTTTGATCGTTAATTTAGTCGCTTGATTGATTGATTTGGTCGTTGGTTTAGTCATCTGAGTGATTGGCTTGCTCATTAATTTAGTCATTTGATTGATCCATTTGGCCATTGATTTAGTTGTTAATTTAGTCATTGAATGTTTTAAACTGGTCACTTATTTAGTCATTTTTTTATTCACTGGTATATTTTGTTGTTAATTTAGTCATTGATTGATGTTAACTGGTCACTTATTTAGTCATTTTTATCATTGATTTCTATCTATTGATAGTGTAATTAGTCATTAGTTTTAATCTTCAATTTGACCAATTTGGTAGTTTATTGAATTGTTTTTACTCACTGATTTCTGTCAATTGATAGGTATATTGATACATTGTTTATTAATTGAATAACCATTATATTTAGGCATATTTATTAACACTTATTTATGCCAGTTGATAGTATATTTAGCCAATTGGTAGTTTATTTAAATTTTTTTTTTCACTAATTTCTACCGATAAGTGTTGGAAATGAGGCAATGCTTTAATTGAGGTTTAAACATATAAAAACACAACAAACATAATCAATCATTCATTTTTAGATAATGAAATGGATATTAAGAAGGAAAAATACTAAAATTTTATTGAGAAAACATGTTCTTACAACATATACAAGACAAAAATGTGTCTTTTCTTTGAAAAATGTACTATTACAAAGTGTGTTTCTCAATGCTTTGATTGAGATATACCTTTTTTTTGGTTATGTAAGATATTACAATTTTGATGACAATTCTATGTTGCAACTTATTTGCAACTGCACATACATGTATGTTGCACTCTCTGCAACTTTTCCTCTTCTCTACACCTCTTTATCTGCTCTGTATTTACTTCTTTTTCTGCACCCCTGTTCTCTGCATCTACTACTTACACAACAACATATCCCCTCTTCTATAATGCATAACTTAAATGAGTGGAACCCAAACAAAAAGAGAAAAACATAATTAAAGGGTTTTACATTATAGGTGCAATAAGATAGAACATTCTCTATTCTACTCACAAAATGTACACCCTCATCAAATTTTTTGGTTTTTGTTTGGGTTCAACTTATTCAGGCTCAATACATTCTCTATCTGCAACTTCACTCTCCACACTCTATTACTGCTAACCCTTCTTTTTCTCTTCTGCACTTACAACTAACTTTGTGATTTTTTTCAAATATTTTAGTGGTCACTATACGAAGGTCCCTAGTTTCTCTTTCTGACAGATAGCTCCATCTATTTTGTCTGGATGAGGAAGGGGTATGTTACTTGAGACATGTGAAATACATACATTTGCATCTCTTGTTCCTTTCAATTTGACTCCACTCCATGTATAATAGATAGTGAATGAATTTGTCCAATTCCCATAGCAACACCATCATGTGGATCATACACCTCAACTATATCCCCTTCTTAGAGTTTATCAATAAATTTCTGCAAAAACAAAAAAATACACATTATATTGAGATTCAAAACACACATTATGTATGTAATGTCTTATGTAATAAATTAGTTTTTGTATGTGCTTTTATAAAACACTCTATTACAACTAAGTTCTAAGCTTCCATATGTAAATTATATGTTCTCCCTTAATTCCATAATCTATTTATACTAGCTAATTACACTTCACTACTATTCTAACATCCAACTTCTATCAAATAGGTAATGATTACCCTTATTTACATAATAAAACAACCATGATTTACTTGAATAGTACTTACTTGCATGTGGCTTCATAGCACTCACCTCGAGTTCAACATGACTACCACTATGAATATCATGTACATGCTCATTGAATTCATCATACCACTACCAATGGTAATGATTACCCTTATTTACATAATAAAACAACCATGATTTACTTGAATAGTACTTACTTGCATGTGGCTTCATAGCACTCACCTCGAGTTCAACATGACTACTATGAATATCATGTACATGCTCATTGAATTCATCATCGTAACCACTACCAATGTCATGGCATACATTAAGTTGCACACCTTTGCAGAGAGTTCTATTGATAGGGCCTTTTTCTTTTTGTTCTTCTTTCATATAATTGCTCTGCATCATGTGGTTTAATCATCATGCAAAAATTAATATAAGTCAAGTAAAGAATGTAAAAACTATAATTTTTTGTCCAAAAGAACATTTCAAGAATGAAGAATGACAAAACATTGGGACAAATAACTGACAACTATTATATTAATTACTGAAACTTCAGGACAAATAAGCTGACAGTGCTACACATTCTTGTCCACTTTATCACTATCAATATCGGTAGCTTTGTTGACACCCTGAAGGCGTTTTTGTTTTCCTGTTGCTTTGAAAAAATTGGTCTGCATGTGGTTTAACCATCGTACAAAAAATATATAAAGTGTTCAATAGTCAAGTAAAGAATGCAAGTTATAAATTTATCCAAAAGAACATATTCTGCATCACTCCAACAATAAAGAAACTGGGTTGGATTCTCCTATGCTTAGATTTCAATAATTTACATATTAAGAGGCATTTGTATATAAAATTCACAAACAAGAAGAAATGAGATCAATAGAGCCTCTTACCTCATCTGGATCCATGGATTTGTGCTCATTCCATGCAAAAACCATAAGGTTAACAGTTTCAACCAACTATGAAACTTGGTGACTGAGACCTAATATGCAACTCATTACCTTTTGGCACCCTTGTTCATATGAGTTGAAATGATCTACAAAGGATCCTACTAGGCATTGAACAGATGGATGTGAAATTTTTGTTAACAAACTAGATTTCAACTTCATCCTACTCTTAGATTTACTAGCATCTAGTGCTGCCATATAATTGACAATATCTTTTTCACCCGCTTCTCTCTTACTGTTTTCCACCTAAAATATAATGTTAATTTCAACCTATAGTCAGTTCAATAAAAAATATAAATAAATCACACAATGTAAATTGAACCAAAAAGCCACACTTACTGCAATTTTTTCCATTTTGGCCTGCAACCTCCCTTAGCCAAATGTATATCCATCCCTCACATTATCTCTTGCTCTCTTGCCTTTGTTACTCTTTACCAAATATTCTTCAAAATGCATACTTTTTCTCAATGCCTCCCACTCTTTGGGAGATAGAATTGAGTAGAACCTCTCTTTTCCCAACATGATTGTTTTTCTGCACATCTATTTGTAATTGTTAATTGAAACTCTCATACTTTGCTTGTAATATTTTATAGAGATTTGTCCACCACTAGTCTCAAAAGCATTTTCCATTTTTTGTATAACATTTTCCACAACTCATGGATCTTTCTCTACAAAATTTGATTTGCAAATATCCAAATGGGCCCTACATATTACACCCAACTCAATGGCTCACTTTGGAGCATTTAGCCTAATGGGCTCACCATCTCTCAATACCTCAAGCAAGAATGGCTTCTTGCCTTCTAATTTTCTTTCTTTTGCATTCCTCTTAGTAGATCTATACAAATCTTGACTCAATATTTTTCTTTTGATAAAAGCATCCATATCTTCTATTAAATTACCACTACAAGATTTTTTGGCTGATCCACTAGTTCCATCAAAAGTTCTAGATGCAACAGATGCACTTTGAGGCACATCAGATGCAAGAGGTCTCTTTTCATGACTTTCAATAACTAAAACTTTATGCTCCTTGGCCACATCAGGTGTGGCATGAGTAGGTAGATGAGTACCAGTCTCCATGGATTCCACATTATTAAACACATCTTTTAATCTTGATAAAAGCATCTGCTGACTTGTTGTAAGAGAGGGGGACCACCACGTGCATGGACCTAGGTCACATAGGGCCAAGATGCAGAAGGATGCCCTAACTTACCTCAGCTTAATGTGGTTTTAAGAAATGTGGGACAAGAATGATGAGGACTATAATGTCCTTCAATCACCTTATAGACCCAAAATACAAGACGGGGCTAGGCGAAGTATTTTTCAAGTTCAACACCATGTCTCAGGAAGCTCTCTGCTTGAGGATGGAAGTGTGATCCTGGGATGACATCGTGGCACACTGGCATCTCTCAAGTGTGTTGGCTTCCGTATGACCAGACAACTAAAGAGACAAGGTAAAACCTAGGAAAACAAGCTAACAGCCCAACTAACTACCACTAAAGGGACAAAACAACAATACTAAATAGACAAAATATTCTCTAATCTGATAAAGTAAAAATGCAAGAGTTAGGGTGGCAGAGATTGATCTCATAAAGGAATTTTTTTTCTAGCTATCTCCCAAAAGAATGTTCACCCACACAAAAAGAGGAGGGAAAATGTTGGGTGGTTTTATAGGGGTCTACCTCAGTCAGACCCCCATTTAGGTGCTTCCACCTCCACGGACAACCAAGAAAGCAAGTATGATAAAGAAATTACTATAATGAAGGACACTAAAACAATACAAAATAGTAAATGTGCTTACTCAACCAAGTAATAGAGGACAAGAGAGGGAAGCTTACCACCTCCACCAAAAGCACTCAAGGTCAATGGGGGAGCGAATGAGAGTACTCGAGCCTCTGCTACAATGGTGTTATCCCAAACTTTCTCTATTGAAGTGGTGGAGGGAAGTTGTTGCTGCAATGGAGTGTAAAAGTGTTGCTAGGATGCTTGAAGTGGATGCAAAAAACTATGTAGAAGCTTGTGAAGAGATTGTAGAAGATGAAATGTTTGTTGAAGGAGTGAATTTGAAGAGGAGAAGGAAAAAATGACCATATTCAGGTCAGTCAGTCAAAGAGGGTGTTACCAATCAATTGCTAATTGGAAATGTAATTCCTTTGCAAGTTCAACCGCAGGAATCTGCAAGGGACGTAAGCATGCCACACAAATGTCTACACACCGTGCAGGTGCCCCTGACAGAAATTCCCCCATCGATGCTCAAAATAGGTGCCAAGTGGAATGAAAGTAGTGGGCTTAGGTGTAATTAAGCCTTTGAACTTGGTTTTCTAAAGTGGAGAAGGGAAAAAGGGGAATTTGCATAAGGGATGCAAATTAACTCTTATACATTTTTCCCCCACTTTAGTGAGCATGAATACTGATGAGTGCTTCAGTAAAGTAAATTGAAGAACAAATAAGGTTAGAAATGTATACCTAAACCGTCGAGGAAGTAGACCACAATTTGATGAACCTGAAGGTGCAGAGAAAGTGAAAGGCTTCATAGTTTCTCAGAACTATGAAGTTGAAGAAAGAAAGCGTCTTACAGGCCCATGGACCTGCAAGCAGGCAACCCCCAAAATATCTTGCATGAAGAAACCCCAGTGAAGTAAGTGCCTTATAGGCCTGCAGACCTGCAAGGAAGGTGTCCACCAGGAAATCTCACATAGAGGATACCCGGGAAGCATCCCCCAAGATCTCTCACATGCAAGAAGCCAAGAAAGTTCCCTATAGACCTGCAAACCTATAGGGAAGGTATTCTCCAAGATTTCTCGCATGAAGAATACCCAAGGAAGCACCCTACAGACCCACAGACTTGTAGGGAAGGTAACCCTCAAGATCTCTCACATGGAGGAAACTCAAAAAAGTGCCCTACAGACCCGCAGACCTATAGGGGAGCCACCTCCAAGATCTCTCACATGGAGGAAGCTCAAAGGAAGTGTCACATAGGATCTTAGATCTGTGGGGAGGTATCCCCCAAGATCTCTCACATGGGGGAAACCTAGAAAAGCACACTCTGTAGAGTCAAGAACACTAGTACACAAACAACAATATATAACTAAATAAACTACTAAAAATTGCATATAAATGACTAACTTTAGTCACGTGACTACCAGTGGTTTATTTGTAGTCATTTATAACACCAATAAATTTGTCTAAACAATTTTAGTCATTTATTTAGTCATTGATATTAGTCATTAATTTGGTCATTGATTTGGTCATTGATTTAGTCATTTATTTAGTCATTGATTTGGTCATTGATTTAGTCATTAATTTAGTCATTTATTTAGTCATGGTAGTGATTTGTTTAGTCATATATTTAATCATATATTTAAAATCATTAATTTAGTCATGTATTTAGTCATTACAAATCAAATCTAACTTAATTAATCCTCACAAATTTATGCATATAAACTTCAAGTATCATAGATATTCAAATGTTAAAAAACGCCATGAAATGAAGACTAAAATTCTTGAACAAATATTATTGATTAGACATAAACTTAAATAGATTACAAATCAAGAGGAGCCACAACATAGTATTTATGAGTGGAGAAAAAACCACTCTGAAAATTTACTTCATTAAGCCTCATTGGCAAATCAAAATCTCATTGGTTACATTCAATGTCTCAATGACATTGTACAACTTACATACACTATATAAACAAAGTACTCCTATTTTCATATACTTATACTATTTTCCCCTTAACTGTAGTCCTTTTGGAAGGGAAATGACCTCCTATAGGGGCTTGACCCATTTAATCCCCTTGCAAATCCACAACTTTCTCACTGCTATTCATTTCAGCTCCTCCAAAATCTTCCTCATTGGTATTCATGACCTTTCACTTCTCCAATTTGGAGCTGCAGCCTTCAAATAATGTTTCAAAATTTTCACATCAAAAACTCAGAAAAGTCAAATGATATAGAGGATAAAATTCAAACATTTTATTTTCCTTTTCCAACTATGGCACCCTAAACTTAGGCACTAGATATAGTGAATGTATCAGAATTAGATATAACATCCATCAAAAGCATATTTGGAAGTAGATTTTTATCAGGTATTGTAGTTGCAAGTTCCACTAATTATAATAAAGATAAATAGTTTTACTTTTCTGCATCGAATAATGCAATTCTGTTAAATTTTAGAGGATCGACAATGCTAGCCTTTATCATATCAACATACTCACCTGCAAGTTGCAACACAACATTAAACTTATTAATTAGTCTCAACATCTAAGAAAGAAAAAGAAACTTCAAACATTATCAATTTTAGTAAAAAATCATCAATTTCAAAGATCAAAGTAGCCAATGCTTCACTCTCTACATCCTTTGCTACAATCAAAAGAGGCCTTTGTTTCTGTGATAAATGCAACAAGAAATTATGTTATTTTTCAAAACTTATCACTATGTACTTATGAACTCAAGATCATTTAAATTGTCAAACTAATCGACATGACTACCTAATTTCTTTCTATCACATACACTTTGGGTATACAAGATCATTGAGAATCCCAATTATTGAACTAAGAAATTCAACAATGCAATGAAATTATATCTTAAGTAAAATGTAAATCAAATCAATATTGCATGTCTTAGCTTATCAATTGATCTCAAATTGTGTATACACCTATATAGTTTAAGGACATCTACAATAAATATGCACAAAATGAATTTGGTGGAAAGACTTTAAAAACTTTTAAGTGAATACAATTTTCCATCAATGCATAGACAACACATCCTTATAAGAAATATTATACTCCCTCAATTAAATATTATTACATATTATTCTATTGGGGGCAATTTACTTTATCATGGGGAATTTTTTTTAGAAAACCTAGATCGCCAACATATTGGCTCATGTGAGAGGTCAATAACCAACTATTAAGCTTACACATGGCACATGCATGCACAAAATAACAAAGAAAAATAAAGATCATGCATCACACAATAAGTATAAGACAAAAAAATTTCAAAAGAGCTGTGTTAGGATTAAAAAAAAAATCCATCTATTCATTTATCTCCTAGTCCTTACAAAATCTCACTAGACTCAATTTCATGATCTAGAAAAATTACTAAGGTTCATGTAAAGAATCCATTTTTGTAACAAGCATACCCAAATAATCACATTCATGAAATCCATTGAAGTTATTTGAAACCATTGGGCTAACAATACTCTGTCGGTGGAACTCCCATCACCACCCCACTGATAGCACGAAAGGGGAAATTCATATCCTTACATCAGCTTAATATTCTTCCATCGCCACAACTCTGGTGCATTGGCAGAATGAATGATAAAGCTCCCCTAATAGCCCGATATAATCACAAGGTATCAAATTCGAACACTTATTGGTGAAGCTAGGATGCATCAGGGTAACATTGTTTGATGTCTTACCAATAGACCGAAAGAAAAACACTTATCAGTGGAGAAGGTGGCCATTGGTGGAAAACAAACGAAGGTACCAAAGATATAGTGATGAATGATTACTACTAGCTGATGTGGCATCAAAAGCATCATCAAGATATTTAACATAAATGCTCTCCCTAATGACAAGACTGAAGAAGGTGGTATATTAATGATCCAACACAGAGGTGAATTGCACCACAAATTAATCATACAATTTGTAAAAACCAAAAAGGCTATGCTAAGGGAAGAAGTAGAAAGGACAAAACTTAGAGCTCTCATGCATTGAAGCTAGGAGAAGAAAAAATTTGCGTAAGTACTCCACTCTTAGCTAGAAAGTTGCATTTTTTCAGAGTTTGCAATGGAAGAAAATGTGGAAAAACCTAAGACAAAGAAACAAAAAATTGAAAAGAGGAATTTAAACCAAGACTTGATATCTTAGTGTTCAGGGTCAGGGCCAAGACCCAGAAGAAGTGTTCAAGCAAGTAAATTGTTAGATAAACATAGGGGTCTTGGGGATGTTTGGACGCCACAACGGGGCTATGAGATTTTAATGTATCACTACAAAAAACAATTCAAATTTCAACCAGTCTGTAACCCATGGAGACTGAACTTAGGAAGACTTGTGGTGCCAAACGTGTTCATCAACGTAGAATTGGTGAAAGCTCTGGCCAGTCAGTATAATGCTAAGAAAAAAACTATCCAATCACCAAATGGGGCTGATATGCTTGCTATCTCCCAAGACCTGATCTCTAATGTATTTCAGTTAGAAGGTCCCATGAAATTTCCATTCACCATTAGAGACTTTTTGAGAGAATACCGTTGCATGGATACCAGTTACAAGAGATGGAAGCTAGCCTTGCACAGACCTAAGAATGAGCAAGGTCAACTCAAAAAAAAATTGAGCAATGACAACCCTCCATTTCATATAGATTTTTTTGAAGAATACTTCCAATATACCTACTACTTAGCTGATCAAGTCTTGGGAATTGAGGTTCCACCGCTTATGTCTATTGCACCGATGGTTCTAACAACTGATATACAAATCAAAGATTCTAGGTCATTCGACTATGCAAACTATTTGGTGAATGCCCTAAATCAAGGGCTTGAAAGAATAAAAAACAACAGTGATTTGATAGATTTCAAACACTATTCCTTGTTAATGCATTTACTTTTATATGAGGGACATGCTAGAAATCTGTGGGGTAAAGAATTAAGAATCAATGACATAGGTAAAGATGGAAACTTTAAACCTATACAAATGTGGACTACACTATGGGATATTCGATGTGAGAGGTCTCACTATTTATATTTTGAAGAATATTTTGTTAAACCACTAATGAAGTTGCAAGGCTATTCATATGATCACAATTTATCCCCTAAGGTGCAAAGATTTTTTAGACCAAAGGAAAACAACCCGAGAGGCAAGGTGAACCATAATTGGGGAGACTAGTATGCCTTCTCTGATTGCACAATGATAAGGGTTTGTGGATTTGAAGGGGTTCCACATTTGCTACCCCGAGTAGTTCCTAACAAATTTGCTTATTTGGAAATAGTATGACAATTAGCAAGGTTTGATAATAAACATCTCAAGAGTCATAATAAACAATCACTCTTGCCTAACACTCTTTGTTTTGGAGATTTCACAGTATATGCCATTGAAGGATATGAAGAAATTGATGCTAAATTAGCTCATTACAACCTTCCTCTTGGGTATGAAAGAAAGAAATCTGATGTAGAGGGACTTATTCATCTAGCAAGCTTATCACATAATTTTTCAGGGTATGAGCATTGGTTTGCACTTGATGATGTGATCAGGAACTGAGATGAAGCTTCCACTGGTGAGAGAATGGATTCATATAATAAAGTTGTGATTATAGAGGAATGGAAGAGAAAGAATGTCCCATCATATAGAGAAGCATTTGCTGATATACAAGATCCCTTGGGCTAGGATTGAGCAGCTTATTGCTCATATGAATGAAATAGTAAAAGATGTGCCCTCATACATTTTTGATACATCTCATACGAGTTACACAAGAATGCAGGTTGAGGATGTGGAGCCTTTGGATAACATACCCCCACAACCCACCCCTGATGTATGTTTCTCCACTGTCAGCAATGAAGAGGAAGGAAGTGATGAGGAGAGTGATGGAGAGGAGCAACCAATGGAACAAATAAAGGCCCCTGTGATTACACAATATGAGCCCCCTCAATAACTTGTAAAATTTGAAACATCATAAGAGTTATCTGATGGAATTAGGGTCAAGGCTGGTCATGAATTCATTTATGATAATGATTTTGTTAAAACTCCCAAGTTCAAATCATTTGTCTATGAGTATAAGGGGAAGAAAATAAGACAAAAGGAGCAAGACATTACTCTTGAAAAGGAAGTTGATTCCTTAAAAGAATTGGTAAAGGAAGTTTATAGGGAAATACAATCCATCACTCCTGAAAGAGGTAGAGAATTAATTTAAGAGGTTGGGGTACTACTTCTACTAGGATGGGACATGAGCTCAAAAATTATGTTTGACATTTTTAGAAAAAGAGGGGATACAACATTGAACTTATCAGAGGAAGCTAGTGATAAGATATATTCAGGGTCTGGATACAATCCAGATGAGGATGCCTTGCTTATTTGGTCACTATAGCCTCATGAGAAGAGGCTGAAAGTGATTGAAAATCCTAATCAATTATGTGGACACCTTTTGGTCAAAAGAGTTGCAAACACTAATCCCTTAGAAAATGCAGAGTTGAATGTCAATGTGGCAAAATTCACTTGAGCACAGATTGAAAAAGAAGTTATTACATCAAATAGAGAAGTCATCTTCCTCTTCTGCTCTAGAATTGTATGCTCCATGGCTCAAAAAGGATAAGAGAGTGTTAGATGCATTAGCTGATGTAGCCTATTGGAAAAAATCCCATTTGAAATCCCAAGAAAAGTGTAAAAATTTGGAAAAGGAGGTGAAAATCATTAAGTACAATATTTTTTCTGAGATAATAAAAGAGAGGTTCAATAAACTGATCAAGCAAGCTGACAATTATTGGTGTGTATTGAAGCAAATACAATTAGCACTAGAGGAGAATGTCTGGTTACAAGGAAGAATGATTGATAAAAGGAAGGAACTTCTAGGTAAATAGATCCTGAAAGACCAAACACTGCAAAGATATAATGACTTAGTGAGATCCCACAACCAATATCAAGAAAGACTCGAAGAAGAACTCAGTTTTTTAATTTGCTTCCTACACTCCATGATGATACAGGGAATCTTTGAGAAAGGGATGATTGGAAAGCAAAATTTATAGATTTTCTAATAATTGCATTGTAGGAGATCAACAATAAGGATATGGTCTTGTAGAATACTTATAAATAAATTGAGAAATTCATGTACATAGAGTATGATATGAAGGTGGTCATATCCAATTCCAAAACTCATGTAGAACAGGGGACATTGATCACCTTTCAGCTTTCAATTTGTTTAAATTGGGTAGTGGATAATCCGGGCACAACTAAGCAATAGTTAGAATAAGTCGGTAGTAATGATGTGGATCCTATCATACAGTAAAAGCTTTGAACGGGTCTTAAATGACCACAGGATTTTACTCAAAGATTAATGGATTGGTACACATGTTTATGATTGTGTTACTTTCTTAAATTAAGTTCAAAATCATTTTTTGTTATCAAGAGTTGTGTCTTTTGGTCTAAAGCTTGTTTCCTCTCATGTATATAAGAGAGACCAGGACCAAAAGAAGGATATATGGGAAGATAGTAGGCGAATAAGGATAGATGATAGCATAAAGCTTCCATAATGTTTCCATTTCAAAAGACTATGTTGCAAATATAATTTTGAGGAAATTAATGAAGGATCTCTGATTCTGTGGCTTTATATTGGTATCAATTATTTGTTGAAAATATTCAATTATCTAGTTGTCTCCAGTTTAATATTTCATTATAATTTAAATTCGTATATCAAGTATATATTCAATTTATCAATGCACATTTTTTTTTCGATGGAGGAGCATATATTTTCCTTAGACATGCAAAATTTGTCATGTTGCACTATATTTAGCAATTCTGCAAAACTTGACAAAAAATGACCTGCAACAACTTTTGATAGTTCGCAATTTTATAAAAAAATTGCATCTTTGTCTCTTTTACCCAATTGACTCTAAAATCATCCTAATTCATAGTGAATGGTCTCACAAGACCTAACTAATGTAAAATGACCTCTTCAAATGCTAAAATGACCTACTAAGATGCAATGGCCTTGAAATTTGAAAATGGAAGCTTAGGTGCTCCTGTACCAACAGGTATGCTATATGTGGGATCATAGATAGGGAACTTGAAGTGTTCGACAAAATTCCTCAAAGAAATGTGGTCTCATGGACTGCAATAATTGTAGGATATACACAAATTAAATATGTTGAAAAGGCTTTAGAAACTTTAAAGGAAATGCAATTTGCAAGTTGTTTCAAAACAACCTATTGTGAACTTGGGATATGTTTTAGAAGTCATTAAAGGGTATCTGAAAATGGTTATATATCTTGTCTACAGTGCAAGAGGATTGAAGGAATTGAGAAATTGAATCCTATTTTTTGTGAAATTTGTCTTAATGAGGTTGAATGGTGCTCCTAATTGCTATTAGGCTCCAAGTTGGAGATGCCCATGCTAACAATAGAGACCTTTTTGGAAGATCAATATATGGATATTGAACCCACCATGCTGGTCTACCAAGATTATGGGACCATTATCCAATCATCAAACAAACAAGATCAAATCACTTAAATGAAATATAACCTCAACCTATAACAAGTCAATGAAATAATATAATAGAAAGGTGAAGGAAAAGGAAAATTTCTTGGCCTTCACATAAATTTGATGAACCAATTTTCCATTAACACAACTCAAGAACTCAACTAAGGTAGAAAAGAATTAAAAATCCAATGGGGGCAAGGAACCAATGCTTTGGAAAAGGATTTAGCCAACCATATAACAGGTGGGAGAACATTTTACTAGATAAAGCTTATGTAAAATAAGGTGGGGGCAGTCAGTTCAATTTTTTGTAATGTGGTAAGAGTCATACATGTAACGCTATGTCAAGCTGGGGAACTCTTCTTGGAGGTTCTAAACGATTTGCCTCTTTTTTATAGGACTGTGTTGGTAGTGCCACCTGGATCATAGTTGTTTGGTGGGATTCCAAACTCATACAATGAGGTACAGTTGTGGAAATATCATAGAGAGAAGCTACAAGCTACCATGATGATTTTGCTAAGCGAATTTATATCAAAGTATTGCTTAGTGTGGCTTGAGACATGTGCAAATGATATTCTCTCTACAAATAGGATTGGGGGAAAGTATTTGCTTGATCTTGTGAAAGGTGGAAAGGATCTTGTGAAAGGTGGAATGAGACATTTATCAAAGAAACATTGGAAAGTCTGGATGCATTTGAAGGGAGCTTTGAGTGGCTAAAAATGGTTTTTGGTTCAAATATTGAGTTTCCATGCCAATGCATTTGTGAGATTGTTTTGAAGCACTCAAAGAGTCTATGGGATGAAATTTTTGAAAGCTTGTTTGTTAGTTGGATGTAACAAATAATACCTGATGGATTTGTAGATCTATGTGAGAGAGTTAAGGTTTGTAAATTCCTTGAAGTTACATCTCTGGAAAGTTACAAAGATGTTGAAACCCATTTTCACAAATTAATTACTAGTGAGGGTTCGCTTGTTAGGAGAGGGGACATAAAAAGTGTCAATTTACTTGGGTTGAGTTTTAGATTTATGATGACAAATGATGAAGACTGGTTTGGTCACCTTAACGCTTATTTTCAAACTAAGGTTAGTCAAATAAAAGATACCATAGATGAGGGGTCCAATAATATTCTAGAATACCTTCTAAGTTTTCTTCATGCACATAAATCTCCTTCAAGGATAAATGATTTAGAACCTTATTTTCAAGAGCAATGCTTCCATTTTATCTCAAGATTGATTGTTGAGATTGAAGAACATTTTGCACATCTTTCAGAAGCTCTCTATCAAGAAATGAAAAATGAGGAGATGCTAGAAAAAATGAGAAAGGAGACACTAGAACCCACAATTATAGTGGAAAGGGAACTTTTCTTAGGAAGGATTTTAGTTGCTCTTTGTTTTCATTCAACTTCCCTTCCACTAGTTCTTGGCTTGTCTTAGCTCTAGTTTGTTGAGAAAAAAGCTCCAGTTTGAGGGAAATGATCTTCGACTCTCAAATATTCCAGTACTAATTTTGATTACCCTCTTCTAGATAGTTATGGAAGACAAATACTGATGAGAGGGGTTGGTTTGAAGCTAGAATCACAGGATAAAAATAATAGCACCAAATTGAATAAACTGAGAACTATGCACAATCTTTTTATTAGAGCTCATAGCATGTGGATATTATGGATAACTGAAAAGATTTTAGACATTCTCACAAGAGATCTAAGGGAGGATGATTCTTTATCCATGACAACTACTTTGAAGGCTTGTATTCTCATTTGCATTGCATATTTTGTATGTTGTGGCTTATGGAGTTGGTTTCATTTCCATGATTCATCTAATCACTGATCTCTTCTTGTAGTTTTCATGAGATTTCTTCTAGTTCTGATTTAAGTCATCATGGTTTATATTTGGATATATTAATAACCGAATGAGAATAAACCATCTAGAGTAAAGAGCTACATTTGATTCTTTCAGTCACTTCAAACTCTTTATTACCCAATAAATGGAAAAGACTAACATGTGCCCTTTCAACCCTTCGAGTCCATATTAATCATGGGGATGTAATTTGTAAGTATGTAGACAATTATCAAAGGGGAGCCAAAAATTTAGATATTTTCATAGGGCCTATGAATCAGCTCTTGTTGTTTTTATATAAAAATATTACTGTTTGTTTTCTATTTATAATATCTATTGGCGTCATTTGGGAACTCCTATTTTTGGAAATTCAGTAAGAGTTCTCAAACAAAGTAGGATGAAATCTACTGTACAACTGAACATTTAAATGGAATTTGAAGAATTATTTTATTTATTTTTTAATTTGATTCCTTAAGGCAGCCTCATAAAATGCCCTTTTCTAATTGTATATCAAACTGCCTACTGCTTGTTTTCTTTTATTGTTGCAAGTCACAATTTAATGTTGTATTCTTGCTCCATCCCTTGTAGTTCTTTTTCCATGATTTCAAGGGTTACCATTTATTAGCCTGCAATTTTTAGGGTTGGAAAGAAACTAAATTGAAACAAGAGCATGAGGGTGGAGGTCAACTACAGTTAAGGTTCGTAAATGCCTTGAAGCCATAGTTACATCTTTGGAAAGTTATAAAGATGTTGAAAACCAAATCATGATGATCAAAAAAGCAATCCCAATCTTCTAAGTACACTTGTCTTCATTTTGGGCTATTTTAAACAAGATTTGATTGAGTTTGAAACACCCATTCAGCTCTATTTGGTTCTAAACAAAATTTTCCATATCATCTAAAACAAAACCCCTAAACTCCTTCTGCTTCATTCTGATAGAAATGGCTAGAAGACTTCACACACCAAGGGTATTAGCTGGATGTGTCTTCTGGCTCCAGCGATGCATCGAAGGTTCTATTTTTTCATCGACGGGACGAGGTCTCCTATTCCCATGATGGTTCAATGGGGATGTCACAATGGTTCTATTTTTTCATGGGCGTGAGGATCTTCTATTAGCAGGATGAGGTCTCCTATTCCCACAATGGTCTGATGGGGATGTCACCCTGACATCCCCATTGGACCATCACGGGAATAGGAGACCTCATCTCACTGATAGAAGATCCTCACGTTGATGAAAAAATAGAACCATCGATGCATCGCTAGAACTAGAAGACACGTCTGGCCGATAGACCGATAAGGTGGAGGCAGTCAGTTCCATTTTTTGTAATGTGGTAAGAGTCATACAGGTAACGCTATGTCAAGTTGGGGAATTGTTCTTGGAGGTTCTAAATGAGTTGCCTCTTTTTTATAAGACTGTGTTGGCAGTGCCACCTAATCACAGTTGTTTGGTGGGATTCCAAACTTAGACAATGAGGTGCAGTTGTGTAAATCTCATAGAGAGAAGCTACAAGCTATCATGATGATTTTTCTAAGGGAATTTATATCAGAGTCTTGCTTAGCATGGCTTAAGACATGTGTAGATGATATTCTCTCTGCATATAGGCTTGGGGGAAAGTATTTGCTTGATCTTGTGAAAAGTGGCAAGGAGCTTGCAGAGAATGAGACATTGATCAAAGAAACATTGGATAGTCTGGATGCATTTGAATGGAGCTTGGAGTGGCTAAAAATCGTTTTTGGTTCAAATGTTGAGTTTCCATGCCAATGCGTGTGTGAGATTATTTTTAAGCACTCAAAGAGTCTATGGGATGAACTTTTTGAAAGCCTGTTTGTTATTAGGATGAAACAAATAATAGCTGACAGATTAACAGATCTACATGAGAGAGTTAAGGTTGGTAAATGCCTTGAAGGAATAGTTACATCTCTAGAAAGCTACAAAGATGTTGAAACCCATTTGCATAAATTAATTACTAGTGAGGGTAGGCTTGTCAAATAAAAGATACCATAGATGAGGGGTCCAAGAATATTCTGGAAGACCTCCTAAGTTCTCTTCATGCACATAAATCTCTTTCAAGTACAAATGATTTAGCACCTTATTTGCAAGAGCAGTGCTTCCATTTTATCTCAACATTGATTGTTGAGATTGAATGATATCTTTCACATATTTTAGAAGCTCTCTATCAAGAAATGAAAAATGAGGAGTTCTTGAAAAATGAGGAGATGCCAAAAAAATGAACAAGGAGACACTAGAACCCATAGTTATAGTGGAAAGGGAACTTTTCTTAGGAAGGATTTTAGTTGCTCTTAGTTTTCATTCAACTTCCCCTCCACTAGTTCTTGGCTTGTCTCATCTCTGGTTTGTTGAGAACAAAGCTTCAGTTTGAGGAAAATGATCTTCAACTTTCAGATACTCCAGTATTGATTTTGATTACCCTCTTCTAGATAGTTTTGGAAGACAAATATTAATGAGAGGGGTTGGTTTGTAGCCTAAATCATAGGATAAAAATAATAGCACAAAATTGAATAAACTGAGAAGAACTATGCATAATATTTGTATCAGAGCTCATAGCATGTGGATATTGTGGATAACTGAAGAGCTTTCATGCATTCTCACAAGATATCTAAGGGAGGATGATTCTTTATCCATGAAAACTCCTTTGAAGGCCTATATTCTCATTTGCATTGAATATTTTGTTTTCTATTGCTTATGGAGTTGGTTTAATTTCCATGATTCATCTAATCATTGATCTATTCTTGTAGTTTTCATGAGATTTCTTCTAGTTCTGATTTAAGTCATCATGGTTTATATCTAGATATATTAATAACCGAATGAGAATAAAGCATCTAGAGTAAAGAGCTACCTTTGATTCTTTCAGTCACTTCAAACTCTCTATTTCCCAATAAATGGAAAAGACTAACATGTGCCCTTTCAACCCTTCCATTCCATATTAATCATGGAGATGTAATCTATAAGTATGTAAAAAAGTATCAAAGGGGAGCCAAAAATTTAGAGATTTTCATAGGGCCTACCAATCAACTCTTGTTGTTGGCGTCATTTGGCAACTCCTATTTTTGTGAATTCAGTAAGAGTTCTCAAACAAAGTAGGATGACATCTACTGTACAATTGAAGTACTGTTCCACTGCACTGTAAACATTAAACCCCTACCATCCCTGCACTCCTTTCATTTTACTCTACATGGTTGATATAAGAAGAGCCACTTTTCACTTTATTGTTGTTCATCCTTTTTCTTTATGTGCTACTCTATTTTTTACACTCAACTTCAAAAGTGATTTGCATGCCCCCAAAAAAAGTGGAAGCTAATTTTGAGAGTTCAAATTCTAAAATTTGTATAGACAACTCAATCTACATGTCCCTTAATATCATTTTTATAGATAAAATTAAGTTCTCCTATGAACTATGCAATTTGATAGTGGAAACTTTGAAAAGAAAAGGTCACTTTTAACATCTCATAATAGAAAAGAAAAGAATAAACAAACCTTGATTCCAAGTTCTCTATCTAAATCCTTAACTTTTGCAACACAAGATGGATCTATTTTTCCATAATTATCCTAAAAAAGAAGATAATCATTGTTAGTCAACAAGTAGCTAGTAAAATTATTAAAAATAATGGATCATATGGCCTAACCACGTACAAATTTGAAAAGTAAAATAAACCAAAACCATGGAAAGTGACTTACCACAAGATTATGCACAAATCGTGTCCAATGAGGAAAAATGGGCAGAGGTTGCAATCCAAAATTAGGCGTGCTTTACTTCTCCATTTTGGTGGGCTACCTTGAAAATAAGGTTTTGACTCACTGCTCCATTTTGGCAGGCTATAGGTTTCTACTCACTGCTCCATTTTTGCGGGCTACATTGAAAATAAGGTCTTCATGGAGGTTTTAGAGTATTTTTATTAAAATGAAAATTATGCTTATAAAAAAAAATTGGTCCTTTTTCCTCTTAGATTATTTGGTTGTTTATTCTTAGTTTTTGTTTTTTCTCTTCCTTTTGCTTATTTTTTTATTTTTCAAGGTTTTTTGGGTTTTATTTTTTTAGATTCTCTTATGGTTTTCGTTAATTTTTATAATTTGGCATTGGTTTTTAGTCAATTTAGAAGAAAATTTGGTGTTCATCTGATGACACCACAAAACAAAATATTTATTCCAAAAAAAATATTTATTAGCAATTTTATTTGTAATATTTTCTTATTAATTATGGCATGTTATGATTGAAAATAAGGTCTTGACGAAGGTTTTAGAGTATGTTTATTAAAATGAAAATTATGGCCAAGATTTTAATAATGAGTACATTTATTTAGTTATTTATTTAGTCATTTTTATTTGTCTAATATTAGTCATTTATTTAGTCATTTAGTTGTGATTTTCCTTGATGACCAAATTAGTCATTTATTTTCCAAATACTACTAGTGTTAGTCACGTGACTAAAATTTTTAGTCACATAGTCATTTATTTTCCAAATTCTACTAGTGGAAGCGGCCACGTAGGCAAGTAAGCAATCGTCATGCAGGCCATTGATAATTTGAAAAGCTTTCAAAGGGGTCCCTCGGGAACCCGTCATGAAGAGAGGGGTCCACTCAAGGGACACATAGTTCAAAAGCAAATGTTTTCTTTCTCAAATCGATCCATCATCAAGGGATCCTTTTGAAAGATGTTCCCTTCATCAAGGAATTCAAAAGGAAGAATATGCCCCCACACGATGGGAAAGTCAAAGCTATCCCACTTTAGAGGAAGGCTTTCAAGTCCTTTCTTTATGAACCCATGATGAAGGAAACATGTTCTGTTAGGGTTCCAAGTTGAGAGTGTGATTGTAAAGAAATATTTGTGAATATTTTCAAGAAAATATTTGTTGGAAATGAATGTATTTTCTAAAAATTGAAATTTTGAAGGAAGGTGTTGTCACACATGGGAGGGACAACTCAAACAAAGAAGAGAGAAAGATAAAGAGAAAGTAAAAGAGAGAAGACAACACGAACAAAGGGCACAAGGGGATCTAGTTTAATGAGGTCAAATCTATCCATGCTCATATAAATAATAGGTAACCATGGGGCAAGGAAAAAATTCATCAATCCCCAACCAGATCAGGAAGAATGCATGGAAAACAAAGTAAAAATAAATAAAATGGGTCAACATGGAAGGGAATCCTAAATGCCCCCAACATTTTGCATCATCCCTAATTTATCAAAAATCAAGCAAAAAAATGGAAGAATGATGATACAAATAGAGGAAGGTTTACAACACAAAAAACATGCCTATATCCAAGCACCAACAGGGGTGACAAGGGTCATCCAGACACACATAGCACGATCACAGGGGAACACATCAAAAAACACACACACACGCAAAATCAAGAAGAGGCATCCTCCTAACACTGATTGACCAATAGGTCATCTACTTCCAACTCTATATCATCATAGAGGGAAGGAGGAAAAGCCTGCAGTGGTGAGATGTTAAGAGTTGGAGCATCTGGCCCTCCAACAATGAGGGCTAAGGAAGAAGCCCTCGCAAGGTTTTCTTCATTGAGCTCTTATGGAGCTAGGGTCAACGATTTCATGAAGATCACTAACAAGGTTGTAACCTCATCCACGGAGTTAAACATGCACCCCATAGGAGTGCCTCATCTAGCTTTAGTGGATTATTTAGGTTGCACCTGAGATTCATTGCTAGGCTCGCCAAATGATTCAAGAGTGTTGACGAACTCAAGGGAAGTTAGGACTAGTTTCATCACTAGGATAGAACAAGTTAGCATGGGACCACTTTGCAAATAAGGTGGGCCCATCTTACATCCTTTGTTACTAGAAGGCCCACCCTCCACCTTTTTCTTCATCATAGGATATGAACTTCTCATAGACGAGGCTAGAGGTGTAGAGGAAGAGGAGGAAAGAACCATAGTGGATACAATTGAGGTATTAATCATATCCATAGGCTTTGGGAAAGGTTGGATATCTAGAAAGGACATCAACAAAGGTAGCTCCACTGAAGGAGCAATGAAAACCTATACCTCCTTGGGGTTAGGTGCATTCATACTCATAGCGGAAGCCAGAAGTGATGCAGAACTAGACTAAAGAGAAGTAGAAGGAAGGGGAGAGGAAGACACTACAGGAGGCTCTGAAGTAGGGGTGGTCATCTCTTCCTCCTTCATTTGGGAGGTGGCTTGCTCAAATAGAAGAGCCTTTTTCTAGTGCTTGCACTCACACAAAAGGCAGTTTCTATGACTCTTCGAATTGGAGGCCAAGGTTGTGAAAGAGTGGAAGGCTCTTTCTCAATCATGGTAATGTCCACTACAGTTGTCTCCAGTGGAGGAACGGGTTGAGGAGCAGCCAAGGGATTCAACTCAAGAGCCTTGACAATGGGCCTCTTCACATTTACTACTTTAGGAGCAGGAACAGTAGGAGGCCACAGAGGTCGAGACAAAGTGGACACTATAGAATTCTCCTACAAGCATGAAGCATAATCTGACGGTACCACAACAGAGTGAGAAGAAGCGTAATACTAACCAATGGAAGAGGAAGAAGGAGGATCTTAGGACTACTTTTCTTCTTCCTTCCTTCATGCCTTAGTGGCATTGATGTCAAATTTTAAGCAAGCCTTATGTGAAACAACATAACGCAACGAAGGGTATCTCACTTTTAGCCTTAGGTGCCCTTTCTTATAGTTCTGATATGTTTGTTGTAGAGTTTCCATCCTAGGTGTGAGAGGACCAACAGGCATAGGCCAGGAGTAGTCCAAGGAGTAGCTACCAGGAGCAATCAGTGGTTTATAACCAATGTCATGAATTACATGTATGAAACCCCTGTGGATAAATTTCAAAACATTTATACACGACCAAGAATACCACATTCATAGCCACCAACCAAGGGATACCCAACTTCACCCTAAAGAGCTCAGACCCAAGGATAATATTGAACAGGAGTTTCACATATTTAGGTCCAACCAAGACCAACAAGATAATACTACCTAAAGGGAGCACGAAAAGCCCGTCATGCATGCAGATGGTACTCACAGGTGCATCGCACCCATCTTATGTAAAAATTTAATCAACATAATCTCCTCAGTTATTATGTTTACTTTTGACGTTGGATCAATGAGAACAACCGCTCCAATTTTTCCATTGATCCATGCAGGGATATAAAGAGGAGATGGTTCCCTATTAAAACCCATCGGGAGGTCCTATGAAGTGAAGGTTATACTAGAACCACTGTCCATAGGCTTCATAGAAGGGATAGGTTGATGCAAGAAGGATGCCATTACGCACACTAGACGATACTTCCACATAATCCCTAAAGGTTAAAGGATAAGATAGTGACCCAATTAAGGTTTCATTATACAACACCTTTGGAACCTTCCAACTACACCAACTAGGGGTAGTAGGTTGGGTTGTAAGGTGACAACTTCACAACACTCACACCTACAACACTCCTAGAGTACGAGGAAAGGAACTATCAGTATCGCAAAAATGGAACCAAAATAGTTCATGTTAGGTTCACCAAAAATGTGCAAGGCCCCAGGTCATGGAGGGCCAAGATTCGGAAGGTTGCCCTAACTTGCCTCAACTTAATGCAGTGTTCAAAAATGTGGAATGAGAATGATGAGGACTATGAAGTCCTTCAATCACCCTACAAACTTGAAATATAGGATATGGCTAGGTGAGCCAGTTTTCAGGTTCAACACTATGCATCATAAAGCTCTTTGCCTGAGGATGAAAGTGTGGTCCTGGGATGACAACACGATGCGCTAGTGTCTCTCAAGTGCACTGGTGTCTGTATGACCAAACAACTAAAGAGACAAGGTCAAACCTAGGAAAACAAGCTAATGGCCCAACTAACTACCACTAAAGGGCCAAAACAACAATATTAAATAAACAAAATATTCTCTAATGTGATAAAGTAAACATGCAAGAGTTAGGGTGGAAAGAATGATCTCAGAAAGGAATTTGTTCACTAGCTAGCTCCCAAAAGTTTGTTCACCTACACAAAAAGAGGAGGGAAAATGTTGGGTGGTTGTATAGGGGCCCACCTCAGTAAGACCCTATTTAGGTGTTTCCACCTCCATGAACAACCAAGAAAGTAAGTATGATAGAGAAAGTACTATAATGGACACTAAAACACTACAAAATAGTGAATGTACTTACTCAACCAAGTAGTAGAGGAGAGGAGAGGGAAGCTTACCACCTCCACCAAAATCGCTCAAGACTAATTGGGGAGTGAATGAGAGTACTCGAGCCTCTGCTACAATGGTGTTGTCCCAAACTTTCTCTATTGAAGTGGTAGAGTGAGGTTGTTGCTGCAATGGAGTGCAAAAGTGTTGCTAAGATGCTTGAAGTGGATGCAAAAAAGTGTGTAGAAGATGAAATGCTTGTTGAAGAAATGAATTTGAAGGGGAGAAGGAAAAAATGGCCATATTTGGGGTGGTCGGCTGAAGAGGGTGTTACCAATCAACTACCAATGAGAAGTGTAATGCCTCTGTAGGTTCAACTGCAGGAATCTGCTAGGAACATAAGTGTGCCACACAGACGTCTACTCGCTGCGTGGGTGACTTCGACAGAAATTCCCCCACCAATGCTCAAAATAGGCACCAAGTGGAATGAAAGTAGCAGGCTTAGGTGTAATTAAGCCTCTGAACTTGGTTTTCTAAAGTGGAGAAGAGAAAAAGGGGAATTTACAAAAGGGATGCATATTCACTCTTATACAACTATTCCTTTGCCCTTATGTTTTTCAATAATCTCTCTTAGACTTAGTCCAAAGAGATCATCACAATGTTGCACATCACCATGTGCTATATTAGGTTGCACATCACCATGTGCTATATTAGGTTGCACATCACCATGTGTTATATTAGGTTGCACATCACCATGTGCTATACCAAGTTGTACATTATCACAACTATCATTTTCACCAACTGCATTTTTTGAATCAAGAAAGCATTGGCTTCTATGAGATGGCAACATTGTATCTTTTTTTTCCCTTTTTTTCCCCATATTTTCTTTGCACTCTTTTTGTTGCATATAAAACAAAAAAAAAACATATTATGTGTTATATACATAAAGCTCTTGCCTATAAAATTTGATTAAATGCTATTAAATAAATAATATACTACTTAGTGGATTTACAACTTTCCTTTTCAAACTGAGACTCAAAAAATATTCATTATTCTTTGCTACTTTTTCAGTACGTGTATGCTAATATTTTGTCTTTGGAATTTGAACATTATGTCCACTATCATCTAATTTGCACCTTACAATCCTTGTCTTCGTTGCCTAAAGTCCAAATAAACAATAATGTATAAATCTGCAACTTGAATCAGTAAAACTTTATTGAGTTCATAAGTTGATAATTGTTGAATTTCCAATTTGTTGATAACTGCAAATGGAAACTTAAAATAGAATTCAATTTACAGATTAAAAATAAGTTGCAGTCAAAAGCCAAGAAGATGTTTACAATTATAGGTATTGGACAAATTTTCCTTAGGGATATATTCACAAGAGAAAAACTCATAAAAGCATAACACAAGCAGGATGAAGGAAAAACATATTCTAGTTCATCATGAGGTGTGTTAGAACCTTAAAATTTTGCCTAGTTCCATCATTACAATTAACCTTGAGCTCCATGACCCAAGCCTTGACCCTTATATTCCTTTTATTTTTTATTGAAAAAATAACACTAAAAGACCTATACAAAGCCAAAAATTCATCATATATATACTTAAGAAAAAACACCTCTAGCTAAAAACATTCCAAATCCCTTAACAGCCTCTTACCATGATCCCACAGTAGTAATCTGAACCCTTGACGGGTTGGCGTTGTGTAATAGACAACATGAAGATGTTTACCACCATACCGTGGAAGTAATCTAAACCCTTGGTGGGCTAGCTATGTGTAACAGACAACATGAAGATTGTTACAACCATATGACAAAAGTAATCTAAACCCTTAGTGGGCTGGCGGTGTGTAACATACAATATGAAGATGTTTACCACCATACCATAGAAGTATTATGATGAGGACATGGTAGAGCGGTATGAGAGAATTTAAATACATCATAAACTACCATACCATGAGAAGGAAAAATGAAGGGTGCGGTATAGTGGGAATAACCCACCATCCCAAGAGGAAGATCATAAAGGCATGTGGTAGGGTGGTATGAACTACTATACCATGGAAGGATGTGTCAAAACATGCGGTATGGCACTAACCATTAATGTAAACCATTGTACCAAGGGTTAAACAAGTCAAGCTTGTGGTATAGAGCTAAGGATCCTGCTACCCTAGAGTGAAATGCAAAGAAAGATGCAGTATAATGGTTTATACCCCTCTGTCTCGTGGCAGTTATAGAAAGTGGTGGTGATAAAGCGATATTAAATGCAAGAATTACATCAACCATCTGATCATGTAAAATCAATGGTTCATGTTCAAACTCAAACTACAAGCAAAATATTTGGCATAAGGTTGATATTAATGTTGAGATGACTAAGCTCAAAAGCCATTAAACTAAGAATTCAACATTCTCTTTCCACTCATTTGCAAAAATTATCATGTGAGGAGCTAGGAGTTTGAGGAGGAAGGTTAAGATTTGCAACCATCATAACCCATGTTAGTGCACGTAACTCTTGTGAATTAAGTTTTGTGAGTACAAGATTGTTTGGAATTCCACATTTTAGAAGTATAGGAGAAGTAAGATAGTTAAACCATGAATTAAGTTTTACGAGTACAAGATTGTTTTCTACATTTTAGATACACTAGGAGAAGTAAGATAGTTAAACATCATGCCACCCAAGAAGAAAGAACCTAAAACTAAAAAGGGCATCATGCCACCCAAGAAGAAAGAACCCAAAACTAAAAAAGGAAGAATCTAAGGTTAAAAAGAGGTTCTTACACCAGTCTATCATGGATATACTCCCTGAATCAATTGAGAGAAGATTTAAGAATTTTTTTAATGATGTGGCTCACGGTTGTAGATATGCCCTTATCCTTATCTTTGGGTGAGAAATATTTTGGTACTTTTAAGACAAAAGGGAGGGCAAGATTTTAGTGTCAAATCCATGGGCATTAGATTTGGCCAAGTTAATTTTCCCAAATGTTTTTATAGATGTAGAGTCCATTAGAGTGTTGGCTCAGAGTTATCATCCCAATACTAGGTCTGTGAGATTTCAAAATGGTTCAACATTAGTTGTGTTGACTACATTTTAACCTAAACAAATAATCCCTAACTAAAATTGATTTGCAAAGATGTAAAGAATAATATACTAGATTGAGGAAAACCCATAGAGGTGACAAAGTCCCCATTTACATGAAAATGGGTGTGAACAACAGGGTGATTCCTATATCCCCTTCTACTACTGAATGATTTCAAGTCTCATGTTTCTAATTCTATTTCAAGAAAACCTACTTTTCTCTCTGTCAAGTACTTGGGATAGATGCAAAAGAGAAAATTCCAGTTAGCTTAATGATGATGGCTATGAGGATCCAAAATTATGAGGCAAACATTGAATATGATTTTGCCTCATATCTTGAGAAATCATTGCATGAAGCATTTCTGCAAATCATGGAAAATAGATCCCCCATAACATTCAAACAATATTCTATGTTGTGCCAGCTGATATTATACCAAAATAAAGAAAGATGGACCAAAAGGATGTGTTTGGGTTAGATTGACAAGTGAGGGAATTTGTTGCCAGTGCAACTGTGGTGTTATATTTGGGACAACATATGCAAGAATTCAAATTATGTGATAATCAATGATGAATTTGTGTACAGAATTATGAGAGTTCTTGGCCACCAACCACCAAGACTACACACATTAGTGCTACAATTGTTAAGACCTTTGGCTTTGAAACCTGAGCAAGGCCATACTCATAACTTTGTTGATTGGTTTTTTCTACCAGATACTACAATAATCAGGATTTATGGATGCCCATAGACCCCACATATACTGCCAAAGTTTGTACCCCTTTGATTGGCCTTTTTAGAGTTCATGTGGCAGATTCTATGGATGAAAAAGGAACTATCAGTGGGATCCAATACACCTGAAGAGTTGCAGAATTATCTAAAATCAAGGTACTCTTTATAGTCTAGAACAGAAAGAGCTTTTGACCTTGAGGGTCACATGAATTTTGTAAGACACACCCTCCTTACCAAGGCTATGGTTACTCACTAGATTGACTATGAAGAAGATTTAATCAGAAATTGTTTCACTCCTCAATAGGTATATGACAAGATAAGAAAATGGGAAATTATGAAAAAGTTTGAGGAAGAAAGAAAGATGAAGCACAGTGATTTCTTGGGTTATTTTGTAGAGGAAGCAGATCCTATCAAGAGGATTGATATGATAATTAATAAGTTTCATGAATTAATTAAGACTACAATAGCTACAGGGGACCTTGCCAAATTGTCTTCCAAAAGGCCAAGTGGTATTGTAATTATGGAACCAACTATGGATATTGTTTTAGTATGTCATGCTTCTCCAAGATCACCTCCTAAATGGTGTAGGAGCACCCTCATGCTCAAAATTCTCAAATTGGTCAAGTTTGTATTTTTGCTTGTTTTTTTATTGTTCAATGTTAATAAAGCCATTTTAGGTGGCCAATATAAGTCATTTGTAGTCATTGATGAAGGTGTTAGAACTGTGAAAATTTGAAATTTCACAATCAATTGCATTCATGAGTTTCCAAAATAAGTCCTCATCATAAGCATAAAATTCCCTCCTCATAACGTCTTGCTTATATTTTGTCATGTGGTCCATTTGAATCCATCTAGTCTTTGATATTTCATTGCATAACCCATATCGGCAAGATGGAGTAAGGGTCTCCCCGACCTATGATATTTTTTCACTAATGTATACTTGTTGTAGATTATCGGCAGGACACATCTTTTGTTTCGGCGACAGAAGAATCATATCGGTAAGAGAATTGTTATCGGTGTGAGTCATAAGAAACTCATATATGTCTTACCAACCAGCGCATGGAATGACGTATCAACCAAACAAAAGACTATCGGAGTAATGTCTTACCAAAAGCGTTGGGTCTTGCCGATAAGGCGCAAAGGGGTTTCATCAAAAGGCTATCGGGAGGAAGTCACATAGTCTTGCCGATTCAAATGTCACACCGATAAATATATGCATCGGCAAGAGAAAGGGTCATTGGAATGATTTTCACCGAATTTTGAAAGTTACACCGATAGAATACTTCGGGGGGAGTCTCACTGAATAGAGTAATCTGGAGGAACGGTTCGGCGAGACATTTGGAATTGGTATGAGTCTTTTCGAAGAAACTTGAAGGTCACACCAAAATGTGGTTTCATCGACGAGAGTGTGTTTATGTCTCGGCGACTCAAAAGGATTATCTTTGGCCAAACAAATGGTATTCGGCATGTGGTCTTGGAAAGATCTTATTGTCTCATTGATCGGCGACACAAGGAGCATGTCAGTGAGAGATTTTTCACTGGGGTGAGGTCTCAGTGAATTCATAGTGTCTTGCCGACCGGCGATAAAGATATGCATATCGGTAAGACTAATATGCATCGGAGTAAAGTCTTGGCAAACACCTCCAGTCTTGCTGACAATTTGAATGAGCTCTATCGAAGACTATCGGAGTGAAGTTATACGGTCTCACTGACTCTTATGTCACGCTGATATGTTGTCTCATCGGTGAGAAGGCCCATATGTCTCAGCAAAAAGAATGCATCACAAGGTGTTTCGGTAAGACAAAGGTATCTGTGGGATGTCTCCCCGACAACAAAATGTTACAGCAACACGCATGAGATGAAAGAATGACTATCGGTAAGACTTTGGACTTCGGCATAACTACAAGATGTCATGGAGAATATTTGGCGAGCATTAACAAAAACCTGAATACTGTTGGCCGACATTTGGAGTCTTTTCAGACACAAATGTATAAATATCCATTTTCGATTGTAAAGGAAGGGATGATGAGATTAGATTAGATACAGTAGATAGATTAGAAATGGATTCAATAGAATAAAATTTTTAGAACAGAGACTATGATGTATGATTTCAAAATGGAGATATCAATGAAAATCAGTTGATGTGGCTACTTATTTTTGGTGTCAATTGTCTGTTGTGCTTATTGAAAGTATTACTAAGTTGTTTCCAAGATTGATGCTTTCTGGTTGTTTAAATTGGTATAACAAGTATATATTCAATTTATCAGTGCACGTTTGTTGTATCTGTGTGGTTAATTGATTGGTTCTTTTAAGAAAAGATTAAATCCTTTTGGTTGATCACAGTAATCAGGGAAATTCGTCTGGATTATTAAGAAGAGCTTAGCAATCACAGTCTTGCATGTTTATACAAGTTATAAACAAAACATATGCCAACAATTTGAATGTTTTCCAGAAAGAGGTTGCTCATTGCTATTTCATTTGACTCTGCCTACCCAATAAGGCACTAGTCTCTACATTTCACCATTTAGATTCATTCATTTTCTTTACATCTGTTAATTGAGCATATTAGGATTTAGCTTTGAATATTGCTATATAATTTATACCAAATTTAGTTTTATTTGTCCACTCCCATCTGCCATTGTGGGCAAAACATTTCAAGTAAGATAAGCACATTAAGTTTGCTTCATTCATATAGGTACACCCACCTAGGTCTAGCAGCACCTGAAGAGTAGAAGGTCTAAAACATCTGACCTTGTCTGTTACCCTAAAATGTACCAAGAGATTGGAAGCCTCTTGAGGTTTTTTGCCTGCGTTTTTGAGAGCTAACAGAAGGTTTGGTATAATTTGTCAAAAAAATACAAAAAATTGTCAATGTTGCATCAAATAAGACATATTTTCATTTGTGTCATTTTGGGCCTAATAAGGTTATAATAAGTCATTTAGGCTCATTTCATTCCATTTTGGAAGGTTGTGGATCAATTGTTTAAAAAATGTAAAAGTTGCCATAGTTTCTCAAAAGTTGTCAAGTAACTTTGGCAAAAAAGTGACAAAATGATGTTTCATGTATAAACTAATCAAAATCTGGTTAAAATAAGTTTGAGTGGATGGTATATATGTGGTATCACCCTCCAAATTTTAAGGGATGATGAAGGGATGAGGAAACATTGTGTATTTGAAGTTTTGATAAATGAAACCCTTGTTTTCTATGCATTTTTTTGTAGCAGGCTCGTTCTTTCACATGGTACGATTTTTTATGATATTTGTATGACCTGAACATGATAGGATATTGAATAATATTTAATCAAATTTCATTTTCAATTGATTTGGTCAATTTTTTTTGGATTTTGAATAAGTTATAGCAATTTCATTGAGGGTAGGTCTGTAAGTTCATTTTTCTAAAATTTGCATGTTGTAGTAGAAATTGGTACGGATTGTACAAATCAATTAAAGACACAAGACCTATTAGAAATGTTAGGTATGTGAATATAGTTTCATTTTCACTTTGTTTCATCATTTTTCACGCAGTACCTTAGGATATATTGCAATTTTGGGAAAAATAGTTCAAAATTGTCATAAACCCTAGGTAGGGTAACTTGTGACTTTCAAAATATGATTTCTCATGATTTCCATGGTGGAAAATTCTAAATTTTTTTATGGGAGTCTAAAATGTTGTATTTTACTATGCTTCAAAGTTTCAAGGTTCCATATTGAGGTTTGCACATGTTTTAAAAGGAATGTTGGTTTGATATAAAAGATGTGTCAGACTGTCAAGGCTGTAAGGGTAGATTTGATATAGTTTAATGCATGTGTGTTTCTTCTGATTGGAAAAGGTTGTGGAAGTGTGTGTAATGGTCTTATAGATATGTTATAAGTTATTGGTGATTATTTTTTGTAATCCTATTGAAAATATAATGACTATCCCATGAACACAGATTTGAAAGTGATATTGCAATGAATGTAAAAGTGACTAGGAGCTCTAGTAAGTGGAAGAAATTTGTTGTTTGCAATTGTAGAATGATATATGTGTTGTGATTATATGTTTAAGGCCATGTAGGATTTTTTTGAAGCATTGGAGTTGGAGTATAGAACCTAGAATCTAAAAACCTTGCTGCTACCAAGCCTAGTTGTCAATTAGGTCTAGTCAAAGAATGAGGACAATCAATTTTTGAAGCATTCTATACAAAGAAACCCACCCTAATTTTTAGATATGTTTGAAAATATCCAAATGGGTATCTAAAACAAGTTTTCTTTTTAGAGGATCAGGTAGGTGTCAAAATTTATGTCCAAAAATTCTTTTTTGAAAGGCTACTAGTAGAATGAGGGTTAATAAAGGATAACCCACTGTTTGCTGACTAAATATTCTCAAGAGTGATTTTTTGAGTGTGTTGGACTATTGTAAACCCCTACTCTACATAAAATTGGTATTAGACCAAAAGACTAGACTAAGGGAAACGAAAGAGGCCTAGGGTGAGGTATCATGAAGAAAAGTAGAAGAAATGAGAAGAAGCAAGGTGAAAGAGAATTGCTTGGAAAGAATATTTTGGAAGAATGAAGAACATCTCATTTTGTTGTTTTGTGTTGTCATTGATGTCACCATGTTATATGAATTGCAACTACAAGATTAAGTCTTAGTTTGATCCGGTATTCCGGACTAGTATCTAAACCGATATGTAGTTACCATCCTCTAGGTATTTTGGTCTACAATCCTTTGTTGTTGATTATTGTTTCTTACATTTTTAGGAAATGGTTTATGGATGTTGGAAGCACATACATTCAAAATCTCATGTATTTAGATGCTCATATGGTGTATTGACATTATTCTCTTATTGCATTTTTTCTATTAGGTCTATCTTTGGCTGACCTAATGGATAGATGATGTAATAGTAAATTATTTTTATCTTGTAGATATATGTGTGACCTATCTTAGGTCCATGTCGACATGTAGTGTGTTGAGCATTTGAATTTTTTTTGGAAATATTTTGTGAACGCTTGAAGCCGACAGTTGGTATTTTTGATGAATAAGAGTTGAATCTAATTAGGCCAACCTAATTGATGCTTGCAGATGTATCAGCTATATATATTGGAGAATTTTGAAGAATTTGATGATGATGCGAATGAAAAGAAGTGTGAATATGATGAAGTGTGTCAAGTCAGTTTATTGAGCTCCATAGGAACTAAATCAACACTTGTTAGGTGTACATTATCAGTTCATTTTTCAGTTGTAAGACATTTTTATTATTGTAATTTTGTACGTAGTGAGCCTCTCTTTTTAGAGAGTGAGTTCTGACAGTGAGCCACCTGATTTTGTAATATTTTATAACCAGTTATACTATATTGTGAGCTAACACTCACCGTGGTTTTTCCCATTTTGGGTTTTCCACATAAAATTTTTGGTGTTCATGTGTTGTGTGGCTTCATTTTCTGTTAATGCTTTTATTTATCTTTACTATTATATGAATTGAAATAAGTGGATTGTATTTGTTCAGTAAGTTTAAGAAGATACTAATTCACCCCCCTCTCAATATCTTAGATATTCAACAGAAGAATGAAAATGTTGAGAAGACTAGTTTGTGGAGACTTACAGAGTAAGGACTTACCAAGCAAGAAGCAACAAGAGAAAAGAAGAAAAATGAGAAAGAAGAACATATAGATGTTTAGAAAGAGATAATAGAGTTGAGGCATTCCTTGGAAGAAATAGAAAAAATAATGAAACTTGAGATGCAGTAGTTTCTTCAGAGAGCAAACCAGGAAAATCATTCAGAAGAGAAGAATGCAAGAGAGGATAGTAGAACAAAACATTGGAGAGTCTTTGTTGATTATGGAAGAGCTTAAGCCATCTGAGGAAGATGAAACATGTGAAGAAAATGGGTCTATTGAGACTCAAGATTTTATTTCTAACAATATTTTTGAGTATGTGTTTATAGGTGTTGTAGATGAAAATGAAGATGGAAAAGGGTAAAAATAAAAAGGAGAAGTGAATGTAGTGTATGCATATTGTTATGCACAATATGGTGAAGCAGATGTTACAATACCAACAAAGGTAATGGTTGCATTTTCTAGTTTTTTTGGATGATGAATATGCTAACATATTGTATTCCAATGATGAAGATGAAGGAATAGATGGTGGTACTAAGGCATATGGATGAGAAATAGAGTTTTGGAACCTAGAAGTTGAGAAGATGATCAGTACGAGACAGTGCAAGAAGAAGAAAAAAGATCCAGGGAAAGTTGCAGAAATGAAGAACAAATTGCAGATGAATTGGAAGACTAGGAAGAAAAAGAAAACCTGCACTCAAGTGGACTTGAGTTTTTCTTCCCCTTGGGCGTACGGTGCAAGAACACCCTCATGCTCAAAATGCTTAAGTATGGATTTTTTCTTGTGTTTGTGATTTTCAATGTTAATAAGGGCATTTTAGGTAGCCAATATAAGTCATTTGGAGTCATTGATGAAGGTATGGTGTCATTTGTCAAAAATATGCAAAAAGTTGTCAATGTTGCATCAAATAAGGCATATTTCCATTTGTGTCCTTTTGGGTAGATTAATATAATTTGGGTCTAATAAGGTTATAATAAGTCATTTAGGCTCATTTCATTCCATTTTGGAAGGTTGTGGGTCAATTGTTTAAAAAATGTAAAAGTTGTCATAGTTGCTCAAAAGTTGTCAAACAACTTTGGGAAAAAAGTGACAAAATGATGTTTTAAAAACTAATCAAAAGGTGGTTAGAGGAAATTGGAATGGATGAGATATATGTGGAAGAACCCTCCAAATTTGAAGGGATGATGAAAGGATGAGGAAACATTGTGTATTTGAAGTTTTGATAAATAAAACCCTTGTTTTCTATGCATTTTTTTTGTAACAGATTTGTTCTTTCACATAGTATGGTTCTTTACAACCTTTTTACAACCTCCACATGATAGGATCTTGAAGAGGATTGAATAAATTTTTATTTTCAATTTATTTGGTCAAATTTTGTTGGATTTTGAATAAGTTATGACAATTTCATTGAGGGCAGGTCTGTAAGTTTATTTTTCTGAAAGTTGCATGATGTAGTAGCAATTGGTACAGATTTTACAGATCAAATAAATACATGAGACCTATTGGAAATAATATATATGTGAATATAGTTTCATTATCACTTGGTTTCATAATTTTCACCTAGTACTTTAGGAGATATTGAGATTTTGGAAAAAATAATTCAAAACTATCATAGGTAGGTAACTTGTGACTTTCAAAATATGATTTCTCATGATTTCCACAGTGGAAGATTCTAATTTTTTGTATGGGATTCTTAAATTTTATATATTACCATGTTGTAAGGCTCTATATTGAGGTTTGCATGTGTTTTAAAAGGAATGTTGGTTTGATATAAAAGATGTGTTAGACTGTCAAGATTGCAAGGGAAGATTTGATACCATTTAATGCATAAATGTGTTTCTTTTGATTGGAAAAGGTTGTGGAAGTGTGTATAAGGGTCTTTTAAACCTATTCCAAGGTATTGGTGATTATTTTTTGTAATCCTATAAAAAATATAATGACTGTCCCATGAACACAGATTTGACAGTGATATTGCAATGAATGTAAAAGTGATTAGGAGCCCTAATAAGTGGAAGAATTTTTTTGTTTGCAATTGTGGAATGATATATGTGTTTTGATTAGATATTTAAGGCCCTTTAGGATGTTTTTGATGCATTGGAGTTGGAGTAGAAAACCTAGAATCCAAAAATCCCTCTTCTACCAAGCTTAGTTGCCAATTAGGTCTAGCCAAAGAAAGAGGAAAATTAATTTTTGAAGAATTATGTACAAAATTTTTGAAGAATTATGTACAAATTTTTTGAAGAATTATGTACAAAGAAACCTACCTTTATTTTGATATATGTTGGAAAATACCTAAATGGGTATTTGAAACAAGTTTCCTTTTTTGGGAATCAAATTGGTGTCAAAATTTATGTCCAAAAAGGCCTTTTTGAAAGGCTACTAGCAAAATGAGGGTTAATGAAGGAGAACCCATTGTTTGATGACTAAATATTGTCAAGAGTGGTTGTTTGAGTGTGTTGGACTATTGTACACCCCTGATTTATGTCATTGAACAACCACCTTCTAAAAAAAATAAGACACACGAGATAGAGCCACTTGTTTCCTATGAAATAAGTGAGGAGGTTGGAGATATAGAAGAAGCAGTTAATTTGTTAAGAAATTTCAAGGATGATGTTGAAGTGGACCAACCTATGAGTAAAATTGAAGCCTAGAGGCCTAAAGTTAGAGCTGATATTGAGGTATAAGGAGAAATATAAATGCATTAGGATGACAGGGTATTTGAAGACTTTTCAATTAAGATGAAAATGAGAGAGTTTGAAGCAAGAGTTGAAATAAATAAGATGGGAGATAAGGAATCCCAACATGACCAAATAGTAGCCCAAAATTTTAATGAATTAAGCATTGATAATATTGATGTTAGCCCACAAGAGGCTAATGAGATGGTTTTGAAAAGTAATAAAATATTTTTAGTTGATCAAGTGAGAACACATGAGGACCCAATGTTGATTGTTGAGTTTGACTCAGATAAAGAGGTAAGTGGCATAGGGTATAACCCTAAGATTGAAACTTTGGAATTCTAGGCCAAACAAAAGAGTACACAAAAACTAAGGTCGCTAGATGTAGTGTAGGAAATGAAAGGGACAACTATGGTGAAAACATTAAAGAATACATCTCCTCTAGAAGCTATAACCATGACTATGCATTCAACTATGTTGACCTGAGCTGTAGTTAAGGAGATGGAAGCTAGATTGGGAGAGTATGAAAAGGAACAAAAGTTTTTAAATGATGAAATCAATAAATTGTTCATGGAAAATGTGAAGTTGAAGGAACAATTGAAAGGAGCAGGCCCCTCATAGAACATGGAAATAATGTTATACCAGCATCCTCCTACTCCACCAGTTCATATAGAAAGTGCTTCTACTGAACAAGTGCGCATTCTTAGACAAGAGATTGAAGAGTTAAAGAAATTCAACAATGAGGGTAACGAAGGAGTGAATAATCAAATCTGCAATGTTTTAGAGAAGGTCCTCAAGCATAGGATAAAGTTAATTGTGGTTAAGTTGGAAAGTGTGTATGATTTCTATAGCTCACTGACATAGGAAATTGATCAGATGAAAACACATCTACCCATACTGGATCCCCTTTTTAAGAATTGGCATCCCATACACCACACATTGGTAACCTTTTGTAGAATCTTACAAAGGGGTACTGAGGATCCTGCAACATTAAAACTTTAGAGTAGATGACAAAAATAGTTATAAATGAAATCCAATATATGCAAGGAGAGGACTAAAAGATCAGAACAAGAATAGATTCATTTCATACTTTGAATCAATGGTTTGTGCCAAAACTATTGAAAGATGATTACCACTTGAAGGACATCAATGAATGGAAGAGTGAATTTGGTCAGATTGTTCCACAGTGCATCACTCACATACAAAAGGATGGTGAGTTGAGTCTTGATAGGTTTGACTTAATCATGGATGGAGTAATAGCATTGGATGTTGGATATTCTAAGTTTATCATGGATGGCAGGGCATTACTAGACAACAGGTGGAATATTCACCTTGCAAATATATTGAAAAATCAAGAATACAAATGGCCACATGATTATATAGTGTATGAGTGGGAGTAGAGGTATATGGGTTCTCCCCCTGAACAGTAGGCCTGAGGGCTATCATAGTGGAAGAATCGAACATTAAAATATGTTAATATGGGGAAAGGACCTTGAACAGATCATCAATGATCGCTGGTGCCTTACAAAGATTAATAGAATATGGTGTCATGAGTTTTGCGGACTTAATTAGTTATCTAATTTCTTTGTTTTATGTTTTAATAAAAAATAATGTTTAGTTTGGTTTATATGAAGAGGCATGAATTTTGAAAAGATATTATATTTTGTAACAGTCTAAAGCTTGTTGCTTCTCTTATAAAAGAGAAACCGAGACCGAATTTTGATATCATCATCATAGGAATTTATAGAAACATATGTGAGGAGACTTATGTTATATTGTAATATCTATTTTAAGCAATCAATGAACAAGAAGATTTAATCTAGTGCTTGAATTTTGGTCTCAATTATTTGTTGATAATACTATGTATGATTGGATTATTTTATGTATTTTAGGTTGGAATATAGGGGTATATTATGAATTGGCATCAATTATATGTTCATAATCATCTACATTGTTGATTGCATTGCATTGCACATCTTTCAAGCTCAAAGCGTTACTTCACATTGCATAACTAATAACTAGATGCTGATAGATGACAAATTTTCAATTACAATATAGTTTTTACAAAGTTAGCCTAAGCAGTTATGCAATTAGTTCACATTGCATAACTAATAACTAGAAGCAACTTCCAATTGCATTTGCTTGTCATGGCATTCCATGAGACCACATTTTTTTGAGGCAGATTTTCAAACAGTTCACTGCCTTGTCTATGCTACCACATTTTTCATACATATTGTCTACCAAAGAATTTTATCAAATAGTTCACTACCTTGTTGGTATGGCTAAAATACTTAAACAAGTGCTTTCAAACAAGCTATGTATGCTTGGAAAAAATCTATCAAAGCATAATAGTAAGCAATAGCATAGACAAGGTAGTGAACTAGTTGAAAAAATGCCTCAAAGAAATGTGGTCTCATGGTGATGGAATTCCTTGAAAATCCATAACAATTCACTTGTCATGGCACTCCATCATCATGAGACCGCATTTCTTTGAGGCATTTTTTCCAAAGTTCATTGCCTTGTCTATGCTACCACATTTTTCATAGATGTCTACCAAAGCATTTTATCAAACAGATCACTACCTTGCTGCTATGTCTAAAATACTAAAACATGTGATTTCAAACAAGCTATGGATGCTTGGAAAAAATATATCAAAGCATAATAATAAGGAACAAGCTATAAATGGTCTTATAGTTTTTTTTGGCACGAAAATCAATGTGATTTTATTTGAATTTTTTGTAGGTTTTAAACCCATTTTTTCTGGATGTTTTGCAGTTTGAAACGGGGAAAAATATTTGGGGTCAATTTTGTTAATTTTTTAATTGTAGGATTCTCATAGTTAGTGAAAAAGGTAATGTTCATGAAGGAATGGAAAAGATGCATAGAGCCTTTGAATTATACCCATAATGTGCAATGGCATTGAATCATTTAGTAAAGTATTTTTTCTTCATAGGGAAACATTTTCTTGAGGAACGGTTGACTAAGACAACTCTTGTTTCAAATAACCACCCTCTCATTAAATTTCATTCATATTATAATCTTGCATGATCTTATCATAGTAAAGGTGATTATGACACCACTAGCTGCTACTCCATGACATCAATCAAGGAAAGCTAGAGGCCATAGGATTTTGTGGATAGGTTCAATCGAAGTTGGGAGTGTTGGTTATTTTTTAAGAACCAAACTGATCTCTACAAGTACCTATGGATTTTTCCATTTCCAATTATCAGTAATACTAAAGGAATTGGCCAACAAATGAATAGGAGTTGCTAAACTTCTATTCCTACTCTTTGGCCTCTATGAAACCTGGGAGGGTGATCCCACAATGTATGTCTAAAGGATTTTCATAATTAAAATCAAATACAATGCCAATAACAGATATCTCCCATAGCACCACTCAGTAATATACATCAAATAAGTTGGAAGCTTATTATATCAATGTTATATGTATTGAATGTGAGAGAGTAGATACAAAAACAAACAACAACAATATTCCCTTGAGATTTTATAATTAAAATATTGATTAGTTAATGAATCAAAACTTCAGGTGTGACACAAATACCTTGCATGAACCAATGTCTTTATCCCAAGCACGAAGTCAATACCCTTTTATATGACCTAATAACAATTTTCACAATATCACCTATAACGCCAAGAAATATTTCATTACAACATTCCTCTCTGACTTTTAGGATTATCATTTCTTACAAATATCCTAGCACATAGTAATTACAAGTTATCAATCTCATTTAAGCATTTACATCAATTCATTGAATTGATAAGCAAACATGAATCTGAACATCCATCAGATAATGACAAAGACAAATGAAAGAAATCCTTGACTACTTTCAATCATAACTCACAACATACACACAAGGAGAGAGAATAACCATGAAATGAATATTACTTTGTATTATAAATGCTATACCATTATCAGTCTTACATGCATAAGTATGAACTCCAAAAAGAAACTTAAAACAAAGACTCTAAAAATTGCTTCGAATTTTTCTTGACAAAACTAACAGTATCAATTAAAAAAAATTCTAACTCCCTTGCTTCTGGTCCTGAATTCCTTCTTATAGAGATGAAGGAGAAAAACAAGCCTTAGACTAGATAGCACACATGTCATGATCCCATAGGACCGCTTGTAGCAATATTCCCTTCCCAGTTACACTTGAGTCTTCAAGTGGAGTGAATAAAAATGAGGAAGAATTATCCTCAAATTTTCATGGAAAATAGGTCCAACCTTAAAAGTCATCATTAGTTTGTTACAAAAGTTATAAGATATTCTCCATGTGTTCAAAATGCCAACTGTAAGAAAATCAAAACAACAAAACTTACTAAGCAAGGAAAAGAAAGCATAAAAAGGTCAAAAACTGTTTAATCCAAATTAGCACCATGTGCTAATCACTTTGAGTTTAAGGAGAGAATAATATTTTACCATGTTACATCAAAAGCCTAATCTGTACTATTTTCAAGCTATGTATTATCCTCCTCCTGTCCATTATTCTTCTTATTTATTTTGTATATTTCTCCAACCAAATATTGTATTCTTCTTTAGTGGGCCATTTAACATTCAATAAATCTTACACCTTAGTAGTATATTGGGAGTACCTTGAATCAATTAAAATCACAGCTTCCTTAACAAATATATCCATCTTTGTTTCAATCTCCATTATATCAATATTTTTAATTGAACAAGATGTAATCGGTGACAGACAAATGCATCATAGCCACTTCAAGCAACCCTCCCAAATCTTCCTTCTAGGTGTCAAATGGATGCAATTCACCTTTTGAATTCAATATTTGAGGCATACCACGATTCTCCATCTCCTTGAATATTTTCAACTTACTTTGGAGCTATATTCCCAACTTTCCATGGAAAGTGGTTACCTCATTTATTGAGTCAATAGTTTTCAAAATGTCAGGAATATTTGTGGGTGCCTCAGGAACCTCCTTTATTTTTGACATCTTTTCTTTCAAAGTACTTACCCTAGCAATCCAATTATTCCATTCATTCCGACAAGCCTCTTGTACTAGCAGATACTTTGTATTGCTTCATGAATGATTTTATATGTGGCCCATACATCATTAGCCTTGTGGACCAACTTGATGACCCTATGCTTAAGCACATCCCTAAAAATTTTATTGGCAACCCTAACTGTCTCTAATTTGGCTTGCTTGACATTTTCCTCTTCAACAACTAACTTTTCTATCAAATCATCAATTATGAGGGCCAAATTTTCCCTGTCTTGTGTAGACATATTAAATGAAGAAGAGGAAGAAGAATACTGAGTCATTGTCTTTTGGATAGCTTGAATGGTAGCTCTCATTTGACTCAATTCATTCAAATTCTTATTATATTAGTGGACCAAAGATTCATATTTATTTTGAGAAATATGTGTAGTGTCCACACTAAGCATTACAACATGTGCAGTTAAGTAAGCTACCTAGATCAAAGTTATGTCAGTAGCTCTTTTGACCACCAGTGTACCAATGACTTCTTCAATAGGCCTACCAACCTCATGTTTGCTAGTATTAGGTGTCATAGACCAGATTGCAAGGGTATGTAGCTTTGGACTATATCTAGAACCAAATACATTATTCTCAAACTGATCTTTAGATATCAAAGCTTGAGGATCTCTCCTAACTGCATCATATGCTATGGAAGCTATGATTGTACATCCTAGTAACAACATGATTCCACTAGCTTTAACAATTCTTCAAGCTTCAATGGGAGTAATAGTTGCTATTTTAGCCTTAATCTTATCTTCCTCTGCTTTCTCGGCTTCCTCCAAATGTGAAGGTTCAACATTGACTCGGGCTGATTCAAGTGTCTCTTTTATTTCTTTACTCCATTGTCGAATCATAAACTCTTGAAACTCTTTAGTCTGCACAAATTTATCATCATCCAATAACTCATCACACTCCCTAATTTTGGGGTCATCATCATTCGCTCTGTCATAATGCCACTGGACAATCCTGTCAGGAGGAACATCTGAACTATTAGTCTCTTCAATATGAGGAAGGGGAAATTTTTGCTTAATTTTCTCATTTCTTGGGACATGTTCTGCCACTTGTTCTTCCCTGACCTCTTGGACCTCTTCAAGTAGTTCTAGGGTATCCATAGCTTCTTGCTGTTGTTGTTGCTCTAAGAGGACTTGGGCTCTGTCTACAACGTCCTTTACTTTTACTTTAAATCCACCAGACTAAAATTCCCTTATCATAGTAAAGGCCCTCTCCAAGGGGTTTGCAATTTCATTGTATGGACTGATGTAGAAGGAATTATTTTTCATAATCTTCTCCTCAAGGTTTGTCACAGTTGTCAATTCCCTTTTCCTAACCATAACAGCCTCATCACTTGTCAGATTCCTTAGTACATCATCTCTAGAGAAGAATTTGTGATGTATGATGCCTAAGTTCTTTTGTTTTCTCTTTCCTACTACAAATATTTTTGGATCAAAAATCCTAACCTCATCGATAGGCATTCAAAGATTATTCACCATAATGCCCAATTTTTCATACCCTTCAAGGGCAATGATCTTGAAATAAGAAAAAGTACATTAGGGATGTACTACATAGCCTTTTCTGTCCTTTCTAAATGTCTCATAGTCCATAACATCCATTTTCCACATGAGCTCCATGAAAGCCAATATGTCTGAGACATACAAAGGTAAACAATGGGTTGCCACCTTAGCTCCATAAACCCCGATCAAAGTATATTCAAAATGTAGAAACCGGTCAGCCCAATTATGTGTTTTTGTAGACCCTGGTACATCCTTAGGGTGCATAAGACTTCTGATCTTTGGAGAAAGTCTGAATTTAAGTGCCACATCGAATGACTCTAAGATACTGTGTCTTATAACATTGGAAAACAAGATGTAATTAGAATTGGAGCAATCCTGATCCCAAATATATGTCCACATGTGCACATGGATAGCCTTATTTTCATTGTCCATAACCCTCAAATTTAGTTTCCTTTTCCAATAATAATATCCTTCCCACAAGAGCATGTGCATTAGTAAAGAATAATGAGGGAAAGATAGAGGGAGCACTTCCCTTTTCAAATTGAGAAAATCCTCATTCATTTGTTGAGCAAAAAAATTAGCATAATCAAAACTAGTGTTTTGATTATATTCTTGTATATCTGCCACCATCACCAAAAAATCAAGGGCTATTTGATAGGGGAGGATTGGATGAGACAATCACTGTCCCATGCTATGGGTCACTCCTAGGCAAACCCCTTTGGTGTTACTCTCCACCTTCTTAACCTATAGGTCCCTAAGCCTGTTAGGCACCCCTGGTCCTCTTGGCCAACCCTACTATCATCTGCATACACCTAACCAAGTCAACCTTGGTGCTTACTCCTCTATTCTTTCCTTGGCCCTTAATCTTCCTAAAGGCCAACTAACTCTCCAAACCTTCCCAACCTATTGCAGGGGCATGTGGTGTCTTCTATAGCTTCAAAACCATCCCTCCATGGTTCTTGATCAGTCACAAGCCTTCAAATCTCCATCGCTTCCCTCAAACCCTAGTCTAGGGTTTAAGAAGAGCTAGTAGCCCTTGAGCCCCAATTAGGCCTCTTAGCCCGAGAAATTAGGCTATAACTCCAAACCTGCTAAGATTCATCACAAACTCCTTTTTGAGACCCTAGTTCAATTACCAACCTCTCAAGGAATTTTGGGGTTTTGGGCCTTCACAGGCCTTACACAGGCTCAACCCTATTTTTGTGGGAGTTAGGGCTTTTTAGGCCTCTTCTTGGACACATAGTGAACTGTTTGCTTCTTTTAGCCACCAAATGGATTGGTGATGACTCTTGCTTCTTTCCAGACCTTTGTAAGGTCTCCTAAAATCACCACACACCCTGAGTTTCCAGTAAGTAGACACCCCTGCAACGTTGGTGTCTTTTTTCCACTATCTTTCCTAACCGGGCATAGCCAAGCTCGCCTAGGAGAAGACCTTTTCCATGGAACCTTGCTTCCTACAACCTCCTACATCTATCCTATATACAAGCATGGAGCTTAGCCTCATTCCCATGGTCTATACACCAGGTATAGTGGAAAACAAAGGTCTAAGACTCCATGGATAATAGTTTGATAAAACTAATCAGCAATAAAAAGAACAAAACCTACTAGAAAAAAGCTTGGGAACAATGAAACAACAACTCTAAAAACTACAAAAAATCTTGTAAGATAGCTGCCACACATGTTACACACTGCTCAACACCAGGAATTCTCCATTAGCACAGCAAAAAGAACTAAAAAATAGAAAATTGCAAGAAATTCAATGCTCTTTCACATGCATAGTAAACTCAAACAAATACAATGCTTTTTCCAACCCTCATTCCAGTTCAAGGATTACCTTTTAAAGGCTTCCAAGGTGGTTACCTCTCCATTGGTCGGACTTAACCACCCTATAAGGCCAAAATTGCATAATTGCAACATTTTGGCTTTATTTCCTAAATTCTAGTGATTCCTAGTGAAAAGAAGTTAAGAAACTCATTCACACCACCACAAGCTACTGAACCACATTCCTTCTAACATATCCTAACATCTACTAACACTAATAATTCAAAAATTAAATGGTCAACATGACCTTGAAGTATTAAAACTCAAAATTGCTTCCTAGGCTTCCCAAATTGCCTAAATGTTTCCCAATGTTACCTTGGTGCTCATGCACCATTCTCCCCCTCTCAGCCCAAACACTAAGGAATGGAAGGAGAGAACAATGCCAGGTCAATTCCAAGGTTCTTGAACTGGTCTTCTTGGACCCATGTAGCTTCTGATTCATGCTTATTCTTCCACTTGATAAGGTGCTCCATGTACGCCTTGTTCCTTGTAGACTTGTGTACTCTTGACTCCAAGATCTGCTCTGCCTGAGGCTTCTCTTGATTAGGTAGGGGTACATTACTGATGTCCTTTAAGATATCATGACTGTTCTAAACCTCATCATTGACTGTCCCCTTATACTTGATCAAATCAGCAACATTGAATATTGGTGAGATTCCTAGATCGGTAGGTAACTCCACCTTGTATGCATTCTTTCCATACTTGGCCAATATCTTGCATGGAACCACTCTCTTCATCTGTAACTTGGTTGAAATTCCCTTCTGCAACCTTGACTTGTTAAGGTGGACCATGGCATAGTCCCCTACTTGAAATTGCACGTCCTTCCTTGACATATCTGCCTTCTCCTTCACTTTTTGTGTAGCCTCAGTGACTGTCCTCTTGACCTACTCCTGAATCTCCTTCATGGTCTGACTGAAGTCTTCTGCATGTCCACTTCTTTGTTCCATAGTTCCAAGGTCTCTGAGCTCACATATGCCTTTTGGGTGCATCCCATACACAACCTCAAATGGACTCTTCCCTGTGGTCTGGTTGACACTGTCATTATAGGCATACTCAGCTTGTGAGATAACCAAATCCCATGTCTGTCCATATTCCTTAGTTAGGCACCTTAAAAGATTACCAAGCACCCTGTTAACCACCTCTGTTTGACCATCAGTCTGAGGATGGTAAGCGGATCCAAATGAAAGATTTGTACCCAATCTACTCTATAGGGTCTTCCAAAAGTGACTCATGAACTTCACATCTCTGTTAGAAACTATGCTTAAAGGTAGTCCATGGATCCTTACTACCTCCTTGAAGAAAAGATGAGCTATGTAACTAGCATCATGAGTAGTTTTGCAAGGGATAAAATGACTCATCTTGCTAAATTTGTCCACTACTACATAAACACTGTCAAAACTAGTTTTGGTCTTAGGAAGGCCTACCACAAAATCCATGCTCACACACTCCCATGGTCTGTTAGGAATGGGCAGGGGTTGATACAAACTAGCATTACTAGCTCCTCCCTTAGCTTTCATACACACAACACATTGTTCCACATACTTTCTAATATCTCTTGCCAACTTAGGCCAATAATAAAATCTTTGCACTAGTTCTAAAGTCTTGTTAATGCCAAAATGTCCACTAAGACTGCCATTATGCTTTTCCTAAATCAAATTTTCCCTCATTGAACCTCTTGGAACACATAACTGATTTCCCTTAAACAAAAACCCATTTTGCAAAGTATATTCAGAGTATTGGCTATGGAAATGGTTCTCAAAGTTAGAACATACCTTATATACCTCTAAAAATTCTTCATCATCTCCATATAGATCCTTGAAAATCTCTATGCCAATGCTCTTGATCTGTATCTCTTGGACTGTCAACAATCTCCTGCTCAATGCATCTGCCACTTTGTTTAGCTGTCCCTTCTTGTGTTTGATGGTGAAGGTAAAATCTTGGATGTATTCCATCCATTTCAAATTCCTATTACTCAACTTCTCTTGAGTGTTGATAAAACTGAGTGCCTGATTGTCAGTAAAGACTACAAACTCCTTGGGTAGAAGATAATGCCTCCATTTCCTAAGTGACTGAACCAAAGCATAAAGTTCCAAGTCATAGGTTGAATAATTATTCTTTGCTTCATTAAGCTTCTCACTAAAGAAGGCTATAGGCCTGCCCTCTTGACTTAGCACTCCTCCTACTGCCACTCCACTAGCATCACATTCAACAGTGAACAACTTGTCAAAACTAGGTAATAAGAGAATTGGTTGAGTTGCCACTTCTTGTTTCAGTTTCTCAAACCCTTTCTCAGCTTCTTGAGTCCACACAAACTTAGTTTTTATACCACCCTTGATTGTATCTAAGACTGGTGCACATATACCACTAAAATTCCTTATGAATTTCCTATAAAATTGAGCTAATCCATGAAAACTTCTTACCTCTGTCCCTGTGCTTGGTGTAGGCCAGTTTAGGATAGCTTCTACCTTGCTTGGATCCATCTTCAATGATCCTTTGGACACTACAAAACCCAAGTAGACAAGCTCCTGCTTGAAGAACTCACATTTCTCTAGATTGATTGCCAATTTCTCTTCTTGCAACCTTCTAAGAACTTGCTCCACATGTTTCAAATGCTCTTCTGTTGTCTTGCTGTATATAAGGATGTCATCAAGATACACTACCACAAATATCCTTGTAAAATCCTTGAGCACTTCATTCATGAGCCTCATGAATGTGCTAGGGGCATTGGAGAGACCAAATGGCATAACTCTCCATTCATATAACCCATAATTTGTCTTAAATGTTGTCTTCCACTCATCACCATCCTTAGTTCTGATATGATGGTATCCACTCTTGAGATCCAACTTAGTGAAGTACAGAGCACCTCCAAGACAATCCATTAAGTCTTCAATTCTAGGAATAGGAAACCTATATCTGATTGTGATCCTATTTATTGCACTAGAATCAGTGCATAACCTCCATTTACCTCCCTTCTTTGTTGCCAAAACCACTGGTACTGCACATGGGCTGGTGCTCTTTTGAATCAATCCTTGATCCAACAATTCTTACACTTGCCTAGCTACCTCCATATTTTGATCTGGTGTGAGTTTGTATGCTACTTTGTTAGGTAATGAGGCTCCAGGTATGAAGTCAATTTGATGACTTATGGCTCTCTTTGGTGGTAGATTTGTAGGTGTACCATCACTCACTATACTCTTGTACCTATCAAGCAACTTTTGGACTGCTTCTGGTAGGACTGTCTTTTCAGCCTTATCTTCTGTTGTGCAGTTTTTACACACATGCCCCACTTGGAGTAGGGACCCTCTTTTCTGGTGTCTTTCGACCTTTGGTTTTATTGGATTTTCCTTTTGGAGGTCTTGACATGTTGGTTTTGTTGGCTTTGGTCTTGCCTTGAGGCTTGAATTGGTTAAAATTGAGTTTTAGGCAAAATCCGGGTTTTCACCTAACTCTGGGATTTTTCGGCTCTGACGGATTTTCTCGGAGCTATGGTTCATTGGAATCCGGGTTTCTGCCTAACTCCAAGATTTTTTGGTTCTAGCAGATTTTCTTGGTTGACCTGGTTTTCCTGGACTGTGCTAATTTCCCGAACTGCGTTGTATTTCTAGTTTCTGCATTTCTGCGAAATCTGTGTCCATCCAGATTTCTGCGTATCTTGGGATTTTCCAAAATTTCATCTTGAGCTCGGGTTTTTGGATTTGTCAGACGCGTCTTGTCGCTCATTTATGACTGGGGTACCTTTGCTCAGTGGCATAAATGGGTCAATTTAAACCTTCTAAGCATCATTTTAACTCCATCATTCACTTGCTTGCTGCCTTGGCGTCTGAAGTGCTTTCTCCATTCAAGCTTTAAGCATTGATCCTGAGTTGCTTGTGCATGGATTGTTTGGTGCTGATTAAGGTTTCCATTGCTAGGATGTGTTTGCTTTGTGGTTGCTTCTTCGACCTCGAGTTTTGACTGGATTGATCCATGGTAGGTTATCATTGGCCTTTTCATTTGCTTGCGTGATGATTGAGTGTTTCTGTACTAAATAATGATCATTTCGGGTCGGCCTTTGCTTGATTGTGATTTTGTATTTATAGAGCTAGGGTTTGACTTTTCCCTTCACCAGTTTTCATCATCCTCTTTGTACACGTTTTGTTTATCAATTGAGAGTCGGATGCATTTTTGTAGCCTTGTCTGAATAGGGCTAGCCCCTATGCATGCCCTTCGCCGTATTCTGGGATGATTAGGGTTTTCATTCATTCGCCCATATTTGTCATGCCAAGGCTGAATAGGGTTATTGCGATTTCATGATTTATGATTCGGACTAACCTGCTCGCACCTTGGGAAATCCTTGTGCATATTGATTGATCCCCCAAATGATAATTTTCTTTGAAATCTTAAGCTTATCCTGGTTCTAATGGCGTGGGTTTGGTTATCGAAATTAGGGCATCATTGTTTTGGCATAGGGACTCGTCATTTGAGAGCTTTGGGAATTTGAAATCCTTTGCATCCTGAGTCTTATTGAGTAGTGTTGATTTTGGGACCATTAGAATCCAAGTAGAAAAGATTGCATGATTGTTTGATTAATGGTTCGCGTGTGGCCGATCGTCGGGTTCCCGTGGTGTCTGCGGAATTTCTGCGCACCCGGATTTTTCCGGTTTAGGCTAATTCCGTGGAGTGGAGTAATTACTACAACATTTCGAACTGTCCGTGAAAATCTGTCCCATCTGAACTTTTCTGGTTTTCCTATCTGGCTTTATCCTTTTGATTTTCCGAAGATAGGATTAATGGAGTGAATGCTAATTGCTTATTTCCTGTTGCTAATGAAAAAATTATAGGATAATCTAATGATCTTTTGGCTGAACTAACAATTTATGTGACTGAGGATGCTTTGGCAATAGGAATCCGTCTGGGTCAGATTTCTCTGAAATTCTGCCCCGACGGGATTTTCCCAGTTTGCATGGTTTTCCCGGACTGCTTTATTTTTTTGGATCTTCAAGGATTAGCATTTTATGGTGAATTTTAATCGCTTTATATGATTTTAGGCTAACCTTTGGATTGGAATATGCATGATAATTGAATACTAATGATGTCCTTTGTGAATGTAGGCCGAATCAAGCAAGGCTACAGTAGGAAAGTCCAAGGGTGACAAGGAGGGGACATCTATCTCGGAGGCAGAAAGATTAAGGTTAGATACTAAGAGTCAGCTTCCTGTAAGTAAGATATCTTCCGTATGGTTAGAAGTGTCAGACACAAATGTAGGGGCCTGGAGATACGAAGAGTTCAAACAGAGGATAGCTGAGAAGAATCTATCAGTCCTAAGGAACGGAATGATGAAGTCCGAACTGGTGCATGTGGCAGGGTTTCCTCCTGCAATCCAATGTTATGAGTTTATCTTGGAGTGTGCTTGACAGTATGATTTCGATACACAAAGGGTTGTCAGTACTGAGGGAAGGGTCTTGGCCAACTTCAGTCCTGTTTCAGTTACACAAGCCTTCAACATGCCTGATCTACCTTCTGTGTGTACTTTAAACATGGACATGGCCTGGACATATTATGAGAACGAGCCAACCAAAGCTCAACAAATGATCAATGCTTAGTTGGAGAAACCAAAGTCACATTATTCTAAACTGCCCAAGCAGTTGCACAGAGTAAAATTCAGGTCAGATATCTATGACACTGTAACATTCCTAAGCAGAGTGGCAGGGTTGAAGACTGCTAGTGTATTGGAGAGTTGGATGGTCCATGTGATCACAAAAATTGAACAGGGAACTAACTATCATTGGGCAGGGCTCATTAGTTCTAAAATTGATAAACAGTTGAGGAACATCCTAGAGACTAAGAGGTTCACCATGTCCTCCTATGTCATGAATGTGCTTGCCAGATTCTACCCATACAGGGGTTTAAATCCACAAGGGACATTCAGATAGGACATAGTTTATGAAGTATACCCGGAGTTGCACTTGGGACACAAAGACTACAGGAGGGCTAATGATGCATTCATAATGCATATCACAAGGATGCTCTAGAACACCAAACATGTGAGACTGTCGGATGGAGCCAAAGGGTTGATAAAGAATTATGGGGCCTGGTTCATTCAATTTCCCACCTTCACCTACATCAGGATTGATGGATGTTCGTTCACTCCATACAAACTACCTAGATACCCCACAGATCACATTGTGCTATTGGAAATTGTCAAACATATTTATGAGTTTGATGCCATTGTAAAGAAGGAAAAGCATAAGACAGGCTTTGGCAGGGATTTCCCTCTTCGAATTGGCATGGGAGAAGTGTGCCCTTCCATCCAATCAGCACACACCGCAGGAGATGAATTGGAAACATATGGTTTCTCCTTTCACTCCAAAAGGATGAACTTTGATATCACAGGAGAAGCACAGAAGAAAGCCACTAGGGAGTATCGTCATAAAGATGACCTGAAGGATTATTGGGCTAACATTAAGGATGACCTTGAAGCAAGGAAGAAGAGGTACTCTAGGCTTCCTGTTGAGGCAATCAGGCAATACAATGTCAAACTAATCCTGGACCAACTGGAGGACGATGGAAACCTGGTGTAGGATCATGCCTATGAGGCTGTGAAGGACAGGTCGATCGGGGAAATCAATTGGAATGAAGATGAAGTCACAGAGTTAGAAGACCTAATGGCCCCCGTTATGAAATTTACCTCTTCTTGGTTGAAGCATAAGGTTTGGGAGCTTGAAAGTGAGAAGGTAGCTTGTACCTTCAATTTAATGGGAAATCTTAACCCAATGTCTACTTCAGAAGAATCCGGGGATGATGACCCCAAAGGGAAAACTACAAAGAGCTCTCCTTTCAAGATAAAGATTAGAGGCCCCAAGGAAAGTGAGCTGAAACTATAGAGAAAGCCCAAGGGAAAGAAGAGGAGTAGAGCTCTGAAGATTGGCAGGTCCTCTGATGAGGAAGAGTTAGATAAACCAGTTGAAGAGGATGTCCCTGCACCACCAAAAAAGGCTAGGATAGCTAGAGGTTCAAAGAATAAGGGCACTTCAAAGGAGGAGCCTCCGATTGTTGATGTAGAGAGCTCAGGAGAGAAGACAAAGGTTTACATGAGGAAATCCAGGACTCTTTCCCCTAAGGAGCAAATGCAAAAGCCTGACCCTCCTCCGAAGTCACCAGTTGTGGAGCCATCTAAGGCTGCTTCTCCTCCACCAAGCGTGCATGAGCAAGAAATTCCTGAGCATGAGACTACCGGAGAAGAAGAGCCATTCAAGGAAGGGGTGCTCTTTGGTGAGGCGGCTGAGCTTGAAGTGGAAGAGGTAGGAAAACTTCCTTCTCCTCTAGTGATGTATGAAGATTCTCTGAAGAATGGCAAAGGAAACGGATCACCTGAGCAGGAGGAAGGAATCCCTGTTAGAACCCCATCACCAGTGCAAGAGGTAGAGCTTGAAGAAGGTGATCAAGGTGAACAGCTCCCTGAGGAGGAGGAGGATAAAATAACTGAAAAGGAATAAGAGAAAGCGACAGAACAGCAAGAAGAAGCAAGAACAGAGGGAATCCGGGTAGAACCTGCAGCCCCGGATTGGCTTGAAAAGGAGATTGCAAGGAAGAAACAGGTGGTAGTTGCGGACACTCCCGTGGATTGGGATGAAATGTTATCCAAAATTAGCAAAGGCAAGAAAAGGAAGGCAGTTAAGGTAGTCTCAAAGATGGAGAGAGATGAAGCAAACAACAGGGTCATCCATATTGCCACCCCTACCGTGGATAAGACCAGAGAAGAGGTCACTGGTGAGGACTATAATGTAAAAACTATCAACCTTGGGCCGGCCTCTATGGAGAAGGACATTGATGAATATGAAGGGTCTAGTGTTGTGATTATTGGCAGATTAAGGAAGGAGACCTAGACCAAGCATGAGCTGAAGAAGGAGAATGAAAGACTTAGGAAATGCTTGGAGGAAGTGATGAAACCCTTGCAGTCTCTTCACCCATCTTCTTCTACCACTCCTAACTTTCTACCCAAAGAAACCATCTCTGGAATTGAGAAAATGAAAGCCTCAGCTCAAACTGCAATAGATTGGCTGAAGAATGTATAGATAAAGGGGGATAGTGCGATCAAGGATATCCTATCGGTTGGGAAAGATGCAGTCAGAGCTAAAGAACTGTTAGAATATGTGTTGTCTCAGGACAAGGATGACATTGACCTTCTACTGCAGAAATCTAAAGTCATCATGGGACATGGTAAGGATCAATTGGCTAGGGATGGAATCCTTCCTTCCTCCAGGTTAAATGAACCCTGGGAGTGGTTTGAGGCTCTTTAGATTCGGCATAAGGCCATGAAAAAGATCCAGAAATGAAAGAAACAAATAGATGGAGATCTTACAGGAGTCTATGAGGGCTGCATTGCATTCTTTGAAGTTATGACTGGAAGGAGAAAGATAGCCCCTAAATACATGAGTCTGGAACAGCTGAAAGAGTGGTGGCATGAAGTTTATCCCCTAGATTCTGAGAGTATTATAACAAGCCACTAGTTGGATGATGCAGCCACATATTTGGCAGTGATGGATAAATATCAGACTAATAAGGTTGATTGGAATAAGATTATTGAGCAGTCAAAGGAGGAGATTGACTCTATTAAATGTAGACTCAAGATTTTTCCTTTGCCACCTGTCACTGAGTTGGATGGAACATTCTTGAGAGTTCAAGGATTGTTGGCCCAGAGCAAGGATAAGGGAGGTGACACTTAATGCTTATTTTGAGATTTGTGCTTCCCTATTATTATAGGGCATGTATTGAACCGGACTACATTGGGGACTGTGCATAGGCCGACCTTGATGATAGATGGCATTTAATGTGTGCCTTATTTTTAATTCCTAAGGCCGACTTGTTTTGGCTATTTTATTTTGTAAATGTTTGGCTGGGCCGACATGTCTTGGGATTTGCTATAAAAGGCATTCTTGCCTCATTGTAAAACATCATAAAAAATTAGATATTAGAGAAAAGAGAAGAGAAAACAGAGTTAGGAGTTAGAGCATTTTGTCAATTTCTTGAAGCAAGTACTGTAAACAGAATAGTGGAATTGTTGCAGCTTTTTGGTGGCCTAATACAATTGAAGACATTGTGGTTTTCCTGGTGCAATCTCTTGTGTTATTTCATCTCACATGGTTCTTGTTGTTCCATCTTTCAAATTGCTTAAAGATTTAGGGTTTAATGTTAAGAATTAGTTTTAGTTTGGTGAATGATGTTCATGATTTCATATTTGGAATGTTTGTAGCAATCTCTGGTCTATACTCCCAGTAACTATCTGATTGTAGTAGGCTGGTGAAGTCAACCTGGACCATATATTTAAATGTGCTTAAGTTCAATTGTGGATGAATGTCTATGATTTGAAAATCTATATACCTTAGAAGATTGCACCATTCTTATGATATTGCATTGTGGGTTGATCAAGGATTGGTTATTTGAGATTGGTCCATTCTAGATATTTGGTCATGTGCATTGCTCATTCTAGGAGTAGATTAGATTTTATCATATTCTTGCACCCTTATCTTTTGCTATTTCTTTATCATTCGGTTAGATTTAGGATTAAAGACCATTATAGTGCATAATCTGATAAATTGGAAAGATACAGTTTGCTTGTAGTAAGGTCCCTTTGTGATTACCAACATTTTCACATATTATCTGAATTGTTTATGCATTGTCATGACCTGACACCCGAGAGACCTTGGGGTGATTTTTAATAACTTACTGTTGAAAATTACCTTTCAAGAGAGATAGGATATTGTATTCTGTCTGAGTTGTTGCTGTGTAGAAAACACCATCAATAGATTGGCACTAGAAGGAGGGCCTGAATGAGCACACTAGATCATTTCTTGAACGCCATCTCTCCAGAGAGATATAGGAGAAATACCAAATCTACCACAGGAGAGGAAGATTTACAGGAATTACAGTTCCCCACTAGGTCATAAGGACTCAAGAAAGGGGAGAATCATCATCACCCATCCCTTCACCAACATCATCCACATCTTCGCATCCAAAGGTTGAAGCCATACCCATCCCTGAGGCAGTCCCCATTCAAAAACCTCAGCCTATCGTTAACCAACCACCACCACCTCCCCTACTTTTACCAATGGCTTTCCTAGCTAATAATCCATCCCCTTTGTCTTTCAATGCTTACAATGTAATGCCCAAAAACCTTGAGCATTTCTGCTCAAAGTTTCATGTTAATGACCCAAACAAGACTACAGAAGAACATATAAGGATCTTCCAAACCTGTCTCAAGGATAGAGGGATTGTCCATGAGGATGTTGCCTGTAGGTTGTTTCCTTATTCACTAGGGGAAGAGGCTTTTTACTGGTACAATCACCTCCCATCTGGCTCAATTCTTAATTGGAATGACCTTGAAATTTCCTTTCTATAGAAGTTTAGAATACCCATCGGTGCCAATGAATTGTATTTGCAATTCACTAGAGTCAAAAGAAAAGTCAATGAGCCAATATCCAGTTTCAATAATAGGTTCCACCGTGCGTACACCAGACTTCAAGATCTGTATGTTTTGGATGACAATACAGCCTTGGGAGTCTATTACGAAGCATTGGATAGCCTCACAGCAACCTTTCTGAAGTGGAGACCTAACCCCCTAGCTAACCTCACTGATGCCTATATGGAAGCTGTTAAGCTTAGCACATATTTGAGGCAACATATAACTAGACCGTTACCTTCTCTATGACCAGTTGCACATCCCAGTCAGGTTCAGGTAGTAAATTAAGCACTTTCCAACCATACTCCAATCATGAATCCAGTACCTCAGTTACCTTTGGTGTCGCACCCTGGTCATCCCATGAGCCAGGTCTCTCCTATGATGAATTTTCCCCAATAGCAGGTTAACCAGCCTATGTATCAGTCACAGCCAAATAGTTTTCCTGCTTATTTACAAAATTCTGAAGTATTGCATCAGTCTATGGGATCTACTACAATGCATGTCCCTCCTCAGAGTAACCCAAGCCAGCCTCCTTATCAAGATCCAAATAGGGAGATAATTGATGGAATGGTTGAACAGATAAAGAAGTTGAATCTGGAGGTGACCTACTTAAGAAATCAAAATAGTCAACTGCAAGCTGCCCAGAAGAGTATGCAGTCCAATCAGTATAGAGAGTTTCCACAAGGACAGATTTTTGACAAAGGACAATGTAATGAGAGAGGATTCCATAATGATAGGGGATATAATCAGGATAGGGGTTACAACAATGACAAAGACTACAATAATGATAGGAGACAGAATTTTGATAGAGGCCAAGGTAGTGGGTCAGGATTTGATAAGAGGCCATCACAAGGGTAGGGTAGAACTTGGAATACAGGACCTAATAATGGAGGAGTTCCCACCCCATTGGATCAACCAACTAATCAAGTGGTCAACCAATCTGCAAATCAGCCGATCAGTCAGGATAAGCCTCCCAGTGGTGTATACTTGGCTGAAGCAGCCTTATCAGGGTGGTGTAGGCTTCATAAGACAAGTCAACATTCAGAATTAGAATGTCCAGAATTTCAAACTGTAGCCTCCATTTTTCAGTATGAGGTGGAGAATAATGCGAATGGATAGGAGATTATTCCCTCCAGCCCCTATGATTCTACTGTGTTGGTCTTGAATCACGCCCCTTTTCCAGTAAGTAAGAAAAATGTACCAGAGGAGGAATTTGATTCTCAGGAAGGGAAAACAGACCAAATCTATAATGGGGATGAAGTGGCTCAGTTATTCAATGAAGAAGTAGTGAATGATAATGGTCCACTCGATCAGGAGAAGGCTTATGTTGAAGAAGTACAGATGTTCTAGAGGTAAGGTCTGAGGGATATGCCTCACAGACGCCCACAGGATGGGGGACCTTTCACCACTTCCATTCCTCCTAACAACTTTAGTATTCCCCCAGATCCTAATGCTAGCAATAATTTGTCCTACCCACATATTTTCAAGTAGTACCTTTTGAAGGAAAGACAGCCCCAGACTGACCCACAGAAAGAAAAAGTTGTTCAAGTTGGCAAGGACAAGGCGGAGGAACCTCCTAAGGAAGCTTCCACTGATATGAGTGAAGAGAAAATGGCTTCGTATGTTGCTGAGGAGTTCAAAAAATTGAAGGTAAATCTGTCAGCATTTGAGTTATTAAGGTTCCCTCCCATTAGGAAGTCAGTTTTAGGTACTTATGATGCACATCCTGTGTCTTTGGATAAACCTTCTGGTGAGCATAACAGGAAAAACCCTAGTTCTCAGTCTATGAAGACACAAAACCAGGCCCATAATAAGATTAACCTGCCCCCTGGAGATAAAGGAAAAGAAAAGGACAAGACTCAAGTGGCCCAGGTAGATACTCAGCCTACTTTGTTTCAAGGAAAGATAGAAACCCTGCCATTTCTGATCTTTGTGCGCATATTTGGTAAGAATCTGCATAATTGTTTACTAGATTCTGGTGCTTCCACCAATGTGATGCCATTTGGAGTTTGTAGAGCTCTAGAAATTACACCCGCCGACTCTCAGAAGAAGGTGACTCAGTTAGATAGAACTGAAGTAAATGTGGTGGGAGAACTAAACATGATTCACATGCAGATAGCTTCGGATCCAAGAATTCAACAAGTTATCAATATTTAGGTAGCTAATATCCCTGATGCGTATGGTTTGATTCTAGGGAGAGATTTTACTAAGGCTTTGAATGGATGTGTCTACTGATCATTCTCACATGTGGCTTCCCTAGAAAGGAGTGCCCAATCATATCAGAATTGAGAGAAAGCTAAGAATGAAATATATGATCACAGAATACCAAAAGACTTCAACGGAAGTCCTGATATCAGAGGTTGACATGGGAAATTACATATTATCAACTCAGTATGAGGAGTCAGACTCAGAGGAAGTATTGATGCTACATACAATGCCCATCGATGCAGAAATAGGATCCAACCCTATTGCTGTTTTGACAGAATTAGTTGAGAAAGAAGAACCTGAAGATAATCAGATCAGCTTATTAGATAGTTTTCAGGAGTTCATCAAGCAATGTGTGGACAATCAAGTTCACCTAGGGAGAAGGACAAGCTTTGAAGAATTATTCCTACCTAATTGGTGTAGAATCCATAATGCTTCTCATTTAGAGTTGGAGTGTTGTTTATGCCAAACAGTAGTAGAACAAGTATAGAAGTGCATGAATCCAACCCTGGCAGTTCAAATAGATATACAAGATCGTCAGAAAGACTATCAAGAAAAGAAGTTTGTCATCTGAAAAACCACCCAGCAATATTAAGTCAAAGGATGTGATGAAGAAGATTACAGCTACTGAGTGTTGGACACTTAGATTTGATGGATCCAAGTCCAAGCATGGAGTTGGGGCAGGGTTTGAATTAATCAGTCCAAAAGGTAAGAATTTTTTTGTAGCCCATAGGCTTCAATTTCATTGCACAAATAATGTAGCAGAGTATGAAGCGTTAATTCATGGAATTCTTATGGAACTTAAGAAAAATGTTAAGATTCTGCAAGTCTTTGGTGATTTCGAGTTAGTAGTCAAGCAAGTAAGAAAACAATATTCATGCCATGATAGGAGAATGACTAATTATAGGCATAGAATGTGGGACCTTATTGAAGGATTCGACACCTTCAACATTCAGCTAATACAACGGTTGAAGAATCAAACAGCTGATTCTCTGGCTCAGGTAGCAAGCACTCTACAGCCTTTATCTTTGTCAGGATTGAAGAAGTTCTTGTAGAATTGACTCCTGTGCCATCGGTTTCAGATAATGTTACCAACTTCCAGGTGTTCGAAGATGACAAGAATATTCTAGATTTTATCACAAATATAGATGTTTTTGCTTCTCAAATTATTGATGAGACAGAGCTCTAGGAAGCAGAACTAGATTTAGGAGTTATGAACCTAAAATTGAATACTATTCCAAGGGGAATGGTACAGTTGGAGAGAATTTTTAATATGGATAAGATTAAGGGTCAAGAACAAGAATCAAAGAAGGAATCTATCAATGGACAGTGTGATACTTACAATATGGGAACTGAAGATAATGCCAAGAACATTTTTATTGGAAAAGTATGTACTCTAGAAGAAAGACAAGGAATAATTGCAGCATTGCGTAGCTTTCCTGATATAGTAGCCTGGAGTTATGAGGACTTGAAAACTTATGATACTTTAATCATAACTCATACTATACCACTGAAGCTAGACACCAAGCCCTTTAGGCAAAGGAAAAGACCAATCAATGCATTATTGGAACCAATCATACAGAAAGAAGTCTAGAAGTTACTATCTACTAGAATCATATTCCCTGTCAGACATTCAACATGGGTGGCCAACCTGGTTCTAGTGAGGAAAAAGAATGGAGAAATCAGACTCTGTGTTGATTTCAGGAATTTTAACAGATCTTCAAAAAAGGATAACTATCCAGTTCCTTCACTAGATGAAGTGCTTCAAGTGGTTAATGGGTCTCAGATGATGTCCTTTCTGGACGGTTATTTAGGGTACAATCAAGTGATGGTTCAGTATGAGGACAGGCACAAGACTGCTTTCACAACCAAATGGGGTACCTTTGCCTACAGGAGGATGTCTTTTGGACTCATCAATGCAGGAGCCACATTTCAAAGGGCTATGGATATTGCTTTTAAAGATATCATAGGCAAATGCATCATCATTTATATGGATGATCTGACTGTGTTTTCAAAGAACAGAGGGGATCATATCTTGGATATGCATAAAGTGTTTCAAAAGTGCAGAGAATTTGGCATATCCTTGAACCCCAAGAAATGCATCTTCAGAGTAACGGAGGGAAAGCTACTGGGACATGTAATATCAGAAAAGTGAATTGCTATTGATCCAGAAAGAGTGGAGGCTATCCTGAAGATTTAGCTGCCTGCTAGCAAAAAGGAGATGAAATCCTTCTTTGGTAAGATCAACTTCATCAGAAAATTCATCACTGGATTTGCTGAAATTGTGAAACCATTAAATGCAATGTTGAAACAAGATGCCAAGATCGAATGGACTATAGAAGCGAAGGAAGCTTTTGCAGAAATCAAAAAAGCCATTGCTGATGCTCCAGTATTGGTAAGTCCTAATTATAGCAAGCCCTTCTATATCTATTCCTTTACTTCAGATCATTCATGTGCTGGAATGTTAACTCAAAAGTCTGATGAGGGAAATGAGCATCCTATTGCTTTTATGAGTGCTCCATTAAAGGATGTTTAATTGAGATACCCAAGTGTAGAGAAGCAGGCATATACCCTGGTCAGAGCAATAAATAAATTTAGGCATTACATCCTCAGGAATAAGGTGTATGCAATTGTTTCGGATTCTGTAGTTAAGTTGCTTCTGATGCAAAATGAATTAGGTAAGCGCAGAGCTACATGGGTGACGATGCTACAAGAGTATGATATTGAGATCCAGCCCATGAAGTTGGTAAGAGGACAAGGACTCACTCAGACTATGGCAGAAATAGGTCCTGAATTGACTGTTCAGAATTATAACATTGAGGAGGTTTCCCTAGATGGTTGTTATGATGACATAGTTTATTATTTGCTGAACCAAAGATCTCCAGGTCATCTTAATCCTGTTCAGAGGAGAGCCCTAAGATTAAAGAGTGACAGTTTCATGCTGAAGGGAGCTGTTCTATACAAGAAAAATCATGAAGGCATTTATTTGAGATGTCTTGGGAAACATGAAGCTGAAAGGGTGATAAACGAATTTCACAAAAAATATGGCATTGGTCATGGTTCTGCAATTGCCACTGCAAATCAAATTTTGAGGGCAGGTTACTACTGGCCCACATTATTCAAGGACGTCCACCATCATGTTAGGACCTGTCACATGTGCCAAACTACAGCAACAAGGGAAAGGTATACAACGCTTCCACTCCAACCGGTCACTGAGGTAAGGCCTTTTGCCCAGTGGGGTATGGACTTCATAGGTCTCATCAACCCACCATCTTCTGCAGGGCACAGGTACATTCTCACTATTACTGATTATTTCACAAGATGGACTAAAGTTTTTTCTTATAGGCAATGTACATCGGATGTAGTGATTGATTTTTTGGAATATGCTATTCTTAATCATTTTGGATGCCCTATTGCTATTGTCTGTGATAATGGTCCTGCTTTCGCGTCTTTGAAATTTTTAAATTGGGCTTTTGATCATGGGATTATTGTAAAGTTTTCGTCCAATTATTACCCTTAGGGTAATGGCCTAGCAGAGTCCTCTAATAGAAACCTATTGACTATCATTGGTAAGCTATTAGAGAGGAACCCAAAGGACTGGCACACCCAACTTCGGTTTGCCCTTTGGGTAGATTGCACTAGACTTAAGTCATCCATTGAAACATCTCCTTATCACTTAGTGTATGGTCTAGAGCCAGTATTCCCTATTCAACTCAAGATCCCAACTTTACAGTTTATAAATGAGTTTTATGATGAAGGGGACAGAAGGGAGGCTAGGTTAACAAAACTACTGCACCTTGAGGAGAAACAAGACAATGCCCTTGAGAATTTTTCCAAACATCAGGGGGTAGTTAAGAGGTGGTTTGACAGGAGGGCTAAAGTCAAAGCCTTTAGGATTTCTGACCTTGTCCTATACTGGGAGAAACCTCATGATCAGAAAGGGAACCATGGGAAATTTGACAAATTGTGGCTTGACCCATATCAGATTGCTGAAATACTTGGAGACAATGCCTTCCGTCTGAGGACTCTCATAGGAGAAGATATCCCACTGCCCGTCAATGGGTAGTATTTGAAACATTATTTCCGGTCTTGAGCTATTTTCAGCTCCTAGCTCTGTATATAGTTAGTTTAGGTTGCTTTCGGTTGCTTTGCTTTGGTTAAGAGTAGGTTTCCTTTTTGCTCTGCTTGTTTTGCTTTGGTTAGAATAGGTTTGCTTTGGTTTGGTTTGTTTATTTTGGTTTGCATTGCTCTTGCTCTTGGTTCTTTCTCTTTTGGGATCTTTGGGTGCATATGTATGGCAATGGTGACAAGGCAGGTCTGATGTTTTTGGTATTTCCTTTACAAACTCCAATCATCCTTCTAGGACACCATGGTACGAACCTTCTATCCAATGTCACTTATCCTTATGATCAGGTAAAGGGTTTTCTAGTAAGTTTTAACAGGAATATATTAGGGTCTTACACTTTTAATTATTAATATACTTGAAGTTGCATAAGGTCCTTATGAAGTTTGAACAAGTGAAAAATCCTTTTTCTGCTCTAGTGCCACTGTGGTTCTCATCCCTGAGTGTGGACTTCACTGTTCACAGGTTGAAGCGAAAGCAGTGAAAAGATAAGCAGTATAAAAAAAAAGAGGAAAATATATATATTGCAAATTAGTTGAAAATTAAAAGGTTTCAATTCAACTCATTAGGGGGATCTAAATATCTCTACCAGGGCTATAGACACTATCTGGCAGTAGAGCTATGTCCAAGAGGATCACAGCGATAACCTCATCGGGGCTATGGACGCCTGACTGGCAGCGAGGCTCTATCTAGGTTATTTTTAGAGTATGAATCCTTATGTAGCTTGTTCATACTAAGTTTGGTTCCTGTTGTAACTAAGGGAGGGTAATAAATGCATATGCACACACTTTGACCCTGGTATAGGAAAGTTTGAACGACTAGGAGTTTCTTTGTTTTGACATGGGCGGTGGCAGGATAGGTGAGTTGAAACCATGAGTTCTAGGTTTTTGATTCCAGTTTGTCATCGAAATGCTCAGGAGCATTTCCCCAGCAGATTCGCCATTTGTTGTGCAGTTTTTACACACACGCCCCACTTGGAGTGGGGACCCTCTTTTCTGGTGTCTTCCGACCTTTGGTTTTATTGGATTTTCCTTTTGGAGGTCTTGACATGTTTGTTTTGTTGGCTTTGGTCTTGCCTTGAGGCTTGAATTGGTTAAAATTGAGTTTTAGGCAAAATTTGGGTTTTCACCTAACTCCAGGATTTTCTGGCTCCGACAGATTTTTTCGGAGCTATGGTTCATTGGAATTCGGGTTTCTGCCTAACTCTAGGATTTTCCAATTTTGGCGGATTTTCCCGGTTGACCTGGTTTTCCCAGACTGTGCTAATTTCCCGAACTGCGTTGTATTTCCGGTTTCTGCATTTCTGCGAAATCTGTGTCCATCCGAATTTCCGCGTATCTTGGGATTTTTTGAAATTCAGTCTTGAGCTCAGGTTTTTGGATTTGTCAGACGCGTCTTGTCACTCATTTATGACTGGGGTACCTTTGCTCAGTGGCGTAAATGGGTCAATTTAAACCTTCTAAGCATCATTTTAACTCCATCATTCACTTGCTTGCTACCTTGATGTCTGAAGTGCTTTCCCCATTCGAGCTTTGAGCATTGATCCTAAGTTGCTTGCACGTGGATTGTTTGGTGCTGATTAAGGTTTCCATTGCTAGGACGTGTTTGCTTCATGGTTGTTTCTTCGACCTCGAATTTCAACTGGATTGATCCATGGTAGGTTATCATTGGCCTTTTCATTTGCTTGCGTGATGATTGAGTGTTTATGTACTGAATAATGATTATTTCGGGTCAACCTTTGCTTGATTGTGATTTTGTATTTATAGAGCTAGGGGTGCTGTCATAATAGTGGTTTACAATTCCTGAGAGGAATGAATTTTAGCTGAAATCACATATTTTTAGAAAATATAATGATTTAATCCTTAAAAAATTCCATTTTAAGGATTCCAATTGAAGAGGGTTTGATCAAATCATCTTAGATCAAACCCCCTTGGATAGAACCTCGCTAGTTTTAAACCATACCTATAAATGCGTCTCCTTTACACCTATCAAAATGCTGATAAAAAATCACTTTTGATTTAGATTTTGGGGGATCAAATGAATTCATTGAAAATTTATTTCAAATGATTATGGTATTCCTCAGAACAAGCTATCCAATGAAAATAATTTTAATATATTTTGGTTTTGTTAGGTATTTATTTTTAAGTTTTATTAAACATAGTTTTTCATCAAAATTAATTTCTTTGTTCTTCACATGTGGAAAAAGAAGAAGATTATCAAAAAATTTGAAAATATGAGTGCACGGATATTGAAGTCCTTGATCAAAAAAAAAAACAAATTTTGACATATACAAAAAGTTGTTATCTGTGGTTTATTAATTGTAATTCATTTGACTTTGAAACTTGATTAAGGAAAAATATTCAATAAAACTATCTAACCAAGTGGAAGCACTAGATATCAAAGTTACAAATCTAAATTTGAAAGAATTAGAATTTTATCCTTCAGGGAAAAAAGTTATGTGTTATCGGTGTGCATTACTTTTAAAAATGTTGTTTTGAAAAAATCTATTTTCATGGGAGATGGAAAAAGAAGTGCAATTTGATTCAAAAATTTTGAAAAAATATTTTTAGAATCTACAAAAAATTTGATGAGACTCTAGTTTGCACCATCTTCAAATTCCTCACAGTTTAGCCACTATAGGTGCCCGAATGTGAAGATTTAGTTAAAAATAATAATTTCAGTGTCCAGTTTGGCCAAAAATTGTAAACCACTATTATGGGATCACCCCTAGGGTTTGACTTTGCCCTTCACCAGTTTTCATCATCCTCTCTGTACGCGTTTTTTTTATCAATTGAGAGTCGGATGCGTTTTCATAGCCCTGTCTGAATAGGACTAGCCCCTAAGCATGTCGTTCGCCGTATTCTAGGACAATTAGGGTTTTGATTCATTCGCCCGTATTTGTAATGCCAAGGCTGAATAGGGTTATTGCGATTTCATGATTTATGATTCGGCCCAACCTGCTCGCACATTGGGAAATCCTCGTGCATATTGATTGATCCCTCAAATGATAATTTTCTTTGAAATCTTAAGCTTATCCTAGTTTTAATGGTGTGGGTTTGGTTATCAAAATTAGGGCATCATTGTTTTGGCATAGGGACTCATCATTTGAGAGCTTTGGGAATTTGAAATCCTTTGCATCCTGAGTCTTATTGAGTAGCGTTGATTTTGGGACCATTAGAATCCAAGTAGAAAAGATTGCATGATTGTTTGATTAATGGTTCGCGTGTGGCTGATCGTCAGGTTCCCGTGGTGTCCACGGAATTTCTACGCACCCAGATTTTTCCGGTTTAGGCTAATTCCACGGAGTGGAGTAATTACTGCAACATTTCGAACTGTCCACGAAAATCCGTCCCATCCGAACTTTTCCAATTTTCCTGTCTGGCTTTATCCTTTTGATTTTCCGAAGATAAGATTAATGGAGTGAATGCTAATTGCTTATTTCTTGTTGCTAATGAACAAATTATAGGATAATCTGATGATCTTTTGGCTGAACTAATGATTTATGTGACTGAGGATGCTTTGGTAGAAGGAATCCATTTGGGTCGGATTTCTCCAAAATTCTGCCCCGACGGGATTTTCCCAGTTTGCATGGTTTTCTGGGACTGCTTTATTTTTTTGGATCTTCAAGGATTAACATTTTATGGTGGATTTTGATCGCTTTATATGATTTTAGGCTAACCTTTGGATTGGAATATGCATGATAATTGAATACTAATGATGTCCTTTGTGAATGTAGGTCGAATCAAGCAAGGCTGCAGTAGGAAAGTCCAAGGGTGACACGGAGGGGCCATCTATCTCAGAGGTAGAAAGATTAAGGTTAGATACTAAGAGTTAGCTTCCTGAAAGTAAGATATCTTTCGTATGGTCAGAAGTGTCAAACACCAATGTAGGGGCCTGGAGATATGAAGAGTTCAAGCAAAGGATAGCTAAGAAGAATCTATCAGTCCTAAGGAACGGAATGATGAAGTCTGGATTGGTGCATGTGGTAGGGTTTCCTCCTGCAATCCAATGTTATGAGTTGATCTTGGAGTGTGCTCGGCAGTATTATTTTGATAAACAAAGGGTTGTCAGTATTGAGGGAAGGGTCTTGGCCAACTTCATTCCTGTTTCCATTGCACAAGCCTTCGACATGCCTGATCTGCCTTATGTGTGTACTTTAAACATGGACATGGCCCGGACATATTATGAGAACGAGCCAACCAAAGCTCAACAAATGATCAATGCTTGGTTGGAGAAACCAAAGTCACATTATTCTAAACTGCCCAAGCAGTTGCACAGTGTCAAATTCAGGTCAGATATCTATGATGTTGTAACATTCCTAAGCAGAGTGGCAGGGTTGAAGACTACTAGTGTATTAGAGAGTTGGATGGTCCATGTGATCACCAAAATTGAACCGAGAACTAACTATCATTGGGCAGGGCTCATTAGTTCTGAAATTGATAAACAACTGAGGAACGTCCTAGAGACTAAGAGGTTCACCATGTCCTCCTATGTCATGTATGTGCTTCCCAGGTTCTTCCCATACAGGGGTTTAAATCCACAAGGGACATTTGAATAGGACATAGTTTATGAAGTATACCTGGAGTTGCACTTGGGACACAAAGACTATAGGAGGGCTAATGATGCATTCACAATGCATATCACAAGGATGCTCCAGAACGCCGAACATGTGAGACTGTCGGATAGAGCCAAAGGGTTGATAAAGAATTATGGGGCCTGGTTCATTCAATTTCCCACCTTCACCTACATCAGGATTGATGGATGCCCGGTCACTCCATACAGATTACCTAGATACCCCACAGATCACATTGTGCTATTGGAAATTGTCAGACAGATTTGTGAGTTTGATGCCATTGTAAAGAAGGAAAAGCATAAGATAGGCTTTGGCGGGGATTTCCCTCTTGGAATTGGTGTGGGAGAAGTGTGCCCTTCCATCCAATCAGCACACACCGCAGGAGATGAATTGGCAGCATATGGTTTCTCCTTTCACTCCAAAAGGATGAACTTTGATATCACAGGAGAAGCACATAAGAAAGCCACTAGGGAGTATCGTCATAAAGATGACCTGAAGGATTATTGGGATAACATTAAAGATGACATTGAAGCAAGGAAGAAGATATACTCTAGGCTTCCTATTGAGGCAATCAGGCAATACAATGTCAAACTAATCCTAGACCAATTGGAGGACGATGGAAACCTGGTGCAGGATCATGCCTATGAGGCTATGAAGGACAGGTCGATCAAGGAAATCAATTGGAATGAAGATGAAGTCATAGAGTTAGAAGACCTAATGGCCCCCGTTATGAAATTTACCTCTTCTTGGTTGAAGCATAAGGTTTGGGAGCTTGAAAGTGAGAAGGTAACTTGTACCTTCAATTTAATGGGAAATCTTAACCCAATGTCTACTTCAGAAGAATCCAGGGATGATGACCCCAAAGGGAAAACTACAAAGAGCTCTCCTTTCAAGATAAAGATTAGAGGCTCCAAGGAAAGTGAGCCGGAACTAAAGAGAAATCCCAAGGGAAAGAAGAGGAGTAGAGCTCTGAAGATTGGCAGGTCCTCTGATGAGGAAGAGTTAGATAAACCAGTTGAAGAGGATGTCCCTCCACCACCAAAAAAGGCTAGGACAGCTAGAGGTTCAAAGAAGAAGGGAACTTCAAAGGAGGAGCCTCTGATTGTTAATGTAGAGAGCTCAGGAGAGAAGACAAAGGTTTACATGAGGAAATCTAGGACTCCTTCCCCTAAGGATCAAATGCAAAAGACTGACCCTCCTTCGAAGTCACCAGTTGTGGAGCCATCTAAGGCTGCTTCTCCTCCACCAAGTGTGCATGAGCAAGAAATTCCTGAGGAGCATGAGACTAGCGGAGAAGCAGAGCCATTCAAGGAAGGGGCGCTCTTTGGTGAGGCGGCTAAGCTTGAAGTGGAAGAGGTAGGAAAACTTCCTTCTCCTCTAGTGATGTATGAAGATTCTCCGGAGAATGGCAAAGGAAATGGATCACCCAAGCAGGAGGAAGGCATCCCTGTTAGAACCCCATCACCAGTGCAAGAGGTGGAGCTTGAAGAAGGTGATCAAGGTGAACAGCTCCCTGAGGAGGAGGAGGATAAAATAACTGAAAAGGAAGAAGAGAAAGTGACAAAACAACAAGAAGAAGCAAGAACAGAGGGAATTCGGGTAGAACCTGCAGCCCCGGATTGGCTTGAAAAGGAGATTGCAAGGAAGAAACAGGTGGTAGTTGAGGACACTCCTGTGGATTGGGATGAAATGTTATCCAAAATTGGCAAAGGCAAGAAAAGGAAGGCAGCTAAGGTAGTCTCAAAGATGGAGAGAGATGAAGCAAACAACAGGGTCATCCATATTGCCACCCCTGCTGCAGATAAGACTAGAGAAGAGGTCACTGGTGAGGACTATAATGTACAAACTATCAACCTTGGGCCGGCCTCTATGGAGCAGGACATTGATGAATATGAAGGGTCTAGTGCTGTGATTATTGGCAGATTGAGGAAGGAGACCCAGACCAAGCATGAGATGAAGAAGGAGAATGAAAGACTTAGGAAATGCTTGGAGGAAGTGATGAAACCCTTGCAGTCTCTTCACCCATCTTCTTCTACCACTCCTGGCTTTCTACCCAAAGAAACCATCTCCAGAATTGAGAAAATGAAAGCCTCAGCTCAAACTGCAATAGATTGGCTGAAGGATGTATAGATAAAGGGGGATATTGCGATCAAGGATATCCTATCGGTTGGGAAAGATGCATTCAGAGCTAAAGAACTGTTAGAATATGTGTTGTCTTAGGACAAGGATGACATTGACCTTCTACTGTAGAAATCTAAAGTCATTATGGGACATGGTAAGGATCAATTGGCTAGGGATGGAATCCTTCCTTCCTCCAGGTTAAATGAACCCTGGGAGTGGTTTGAGGCTCTTCAGATTCGGCATAAGGCCATGAAAAAGATCCAGAAACAAAAGAAACAAATAGATGGAGATCTTACAGGAGTCTATGAGGGCTGCATTGCATTCTTTGAAGTTATGACTGGAAGGAGAAAGATAGCCCCTAAATACCTAAATCTGGAACAGCTGAAAGAGTGGTGGCATGAAGTTTATCCCCCAAATTCTGAGAGTATTATAACAAGCCACCAGTTGGATGATGTAGCCACATATATGGCAGTGATGGATAAATATCAGACTAATAAGGTTGATTGGAATAAGACTGTTGAGCAGTCAAAGGAGGAGATTGACTCTATTAAATGCAGACTCAAGATTTTGCCATTGCCACCTGTCACTGAGTTGGATGGAACATTCTTGAGGGTTCAAGGATCATTGGCCCAGAGCAAGGATAAGGGAGGTGGCACTTAATGCTTATTTTGAGATTTGTGCTTCCCTATTATTATAGGGCATGTATTGAACCAGACTACATTGGGGACTGTGCATAGGCCGACCTTGATGATAGATGGCATTTAATGTGTGCCTTATTTTTAATTCCTAAGGCCGACTTGTTTTGGCTATTTTATTTTGGAAATGTTTGGCTGGGCTGACATCTCTTGGGATTTGCTATAAAAGGCATTCTTGCCTCATTGTAAGACATAATCAAAAATTAGATATTAGAGAAAAGAGAAGAGAAAACAAAGTTAGGAGTTAGAGCATTTTGTCAATTTCTTGAATTACTGTAAATAGAACAGTGGAATTGTTGTAGCTTTTTGGTGGTCTAATACAATTGAAGACATTGTGGTTTTCCTGGTGCAATCTCTTGTGTTATTTCATCTCGCATGGTTCTTGTTGTTCCATCTTTCAAATATCTTAAAGATTTAGGGTTTAATGTTAAGAATTAGTTTTAGTTTGGTGAATGATGTTCATGATTTCATATTTGGAATGTTTGTAGCAATCTCTGGTCTATACTCCCAGTAACTATCTGATTGTAGTAGGCTGGTGAAGTCAACCTGGACTATATATTTAAATGTGCTTAAGTTCGATTGTGGATGAATGTCTATGATTTGAAAATCTATATACATTAGAAGATTGCACCGTTCTTGTGATATTGCATTGTGGGTTAATCAAGGATTGGTTATTTGAGATTGGTCCATTCCAGATATTTTGTCATTTGCATTGCTCATTCTAGGAGTAGATTAGATTTTATCATATTCTTGCACCCTTATCTTTTGCTATTTCTTTATCATTTGGTTAGATTTAGGATTAAAGACCATTATAGTGCATAATCTGATAAATTGGAAAGATACAATTTTCTTGTAGTAAGGTCCCTTTGTGATTACCAGCATTTTCACATATTATCTGAGTTGTTTATGCATTGTCATGACCTGACACCCAAGAGACCTTGGGGTGATTTTTAATAACTTACTGTTGAAAATTACCTTTCAAGAGAGATAGGATATTGTATTATGTCTGAGTTGTTGCTGTGCAAAAAACACCATCAACATCTTCCTCTTTAGGTTGTATCATAACCACATATCCTTCATTCCCTTGATGTAGGTTCTTAAGGAACTCTTTACCACTGCTCAGCATGATGTTTGGTGTCTTTGACTATCCTTCATCTTCTTCTGACAGTGACTGCAACTTAAAAGTCTTCCCATCCTTCTTGAATGAGATGGTGTTCTCTTTCCCATCATACATCACACTTCTATCATACCGCCATGGTATGCCCAGTAGTAGATGGAATGCATCCATGGGTAAAACATCAGAAAATAACTTGTCTTTATATCCTCCAATGGAAAACTCCACCGTTACTTGCTCATTCACTAAAACACTCTTCCCTTTGTTTAGCCATGTGACTTTGTAAGGGTTAGTATGAGGTACCTTTTCCAATTTTAGTTTCATTACTGCCTCCTTTGAGATTATATTGTCTATTGAACCTGAGTCCACTATGACTTTGCATATTTTACCAAGTATCTTGCACCTTAATCTAAATAGAGCTCTCCTTTGTTTAGGTTCCTCCTTGACTGGCTATCTAATCAGAACTTTGTTAAACATCAGATTCTCTCCTACCTCAGATTCTATATGACTAACCTCAGTTTCCTTGGGACTCATGGTGTCCTCTTGTGCATAAGCAACTATCTTTTCATTGCTTGATTAAGATGCTTTCTCTGGGCATCTATAAGTAGGATGACCTATTTGATTACAATGGTAACACTTCATGTTTGCAAAATAATAATTGCTCCTGCCTACTCCTCTTCCTCTGTTTGAACCTCCTTGAGGTCCTCTACCCCTATTATATCCACCTCTAGAAGATGTTTCTCCTCCATGATCTATGGATTTAAACTCTCCTTGGTTTCTTTGGTCATTGCCTCTACCTTGGTATCCACCACACTGTCCTCTTTGATCTATTTGATCTCTGCCTTTGCCTCTACCCTTAGAAGTCTGATCTTGTTTCCTCTTGCTTCTTTCCTCAATCTTTATGGCCAACTGATAGCATTGGTGTACTGTCTTGGGACTTAGAAGAGCCATCTCTTCTTGGATATTCCACTTCAACCCATTAAGGTACCTAGCCACCTTGAGACTCTCATCCTCTGTCACATTAGACCTCATGCAAAGTTTTTGAAACTCCTCAGTGTAAGTGTTTACATCTTGGTCTCTTTGCCTTAAGCTTTTCCTCTTCTTGTGTAACTGAATCTCATAGTCATCTAGCATATAGGCTTCTCTTATTTTGGCAACCATTCCTTTCCAAGTTGAAATAGGTTGCTTACCTTCTTTTTCCCTCTCTATCTGAATGAACTTCCACCATGTCACAACAGATCCTCTTAGTCTTGACTTGGTCACCTTTACCTTCTGTGCTTCAGTGACTCCATCACACTCAAAATGGTTTTCCATTCCCTCTATCCAGTCCATGACTAGATCAACTTCCATTTTTCCACTAAATAGTGGTATGCCTTCAAGTGCTTTTCCACTCAAAGCTTTCAATGCCTTCAAGAAAGGCTCCTCCTTCAAAACAGGGTGAGGTTTAGGGGTCTTATCTTCCTCTGCAACCTCTTCTTCCTTTGGTATTCTTCCTTCAAATTGTGCAGTCCTCACTGCTTGTTCAAGCTGGGCTATCCTTTCCCTCAATTGTCTATTATCTTCCTCCTGCTCTTCAACCATCTTAGCTAATTGTGCATTTTTCACCATGATGGTAGTATCACTTGACTCAACCTTTGACATATATTACTCTTTCCCAAATCTTTAACTTGCTTTGATACCAATCTGATAGGGGAGGGTTGGATGAGACAATCACTGTCCCATGCTCTGGGTCACTCCTAGGCAAACCCCTTTGGTGTTACTCTCCACCTTCTTAACCTATAGGTCCCTAAGCCTGTTAGGAACCCCTGGTCCTCTTGGCCAACCCTACTATCATCTGCATACACCTAACCAAGTCAACCTTGGTGCTTACCCCTCTATTCTTTCCTTGTCCCTTAATCTTCCTAAAGGCCAACTAACTCTCCAAACCTTCCCAACCTGTTGCAGGGGCATGTGGTGTCTTCTATAGCTTCAAAACCATCCCTCCATGGTTCTTGATTAGTCACAAGTCTTCAAATCTCCATCGCTTCCCTCAAACCCTAGTCTAGGGTTTAAGAAGGGCTAGTAGCCCTTAAGCCCCAATTAGGCCTCTTAGCCCAAGAAATTAGGCTATAACTCCAAACCTATTAAGATTCATCACAAACTCCTTTTTGAGACCCTGGTTCAATTGCCAACCTCAAGGAATTTTGGGGTTTTGGGCCTTCATAGGTCGTACATAGGCTCAACCCTATTTTTGTGGGAATTAGGACTTTTTAGGCCTCTTCTTGGACACACAGTGAATTGTTTGCTTCTTTTAGCCACCAAATGGATTGGTGATGACTCTTGCTTCTTGCCAAACCTTTGTAAGGTATCCTACAATCACCACACACCCTGAGTTTCCAGTAAGTAGACACCCCTGCAACGTTGGTGTCTTTTTTCCACTGTCTTTCCTAACCGGGCATAGCCAAGCTCACCTAGGAGAAGACCTTTTCCATGGAACCTTGCTTTCTACAACCTCCTACATCTATCCTATATACAATCATGGAGCTTAGCCTCATTCCCACAGACTATACACCAGGTATAGTGGAAAACAGAGGTCTAAGACTCCATGGATAACAGTCTGCTAAAACTTATCAGCAATAAAAAGAACAAAACCTACTAGAACAAAGCTTTGGAAAGATGAAACAACTCTAAAAACTACACAAAGCTTGTAAGATAGCTACCACACGTGCTACACACTGCTCAACACCAAGAATTCTCCATTAGCACAACAAAAAGAACTAAAAAATAGAAAATTGCAAGAAATTCAATGCTCTTTCACATGCATAGTAAACTCAAACAAATACAATGCTTTTTCCAACCCTCATTCCAGTTCGAGGATTACCTTTTAAAGGCTTCCAAGGTGGTTACCTCTCCATTACTCGGACTTAACCACCTTATAAGGCCAAAATTGCATAATTGCAACATTTTGGCTTTATTTCCTAAATTCTAGTGATTCCTAGTGAAAACAAGTTAAGAAACTCATTCACTCAACCACAAGCTACTGAACCACATTCCTTCTAACATATCCTAACATCTACTAACACTACTAATTCAAAAATTAAATGGTCAACATGACCTTGAAGTATTAAAACTCAAAATTGCTTCCTAGGCTTCCCAAATTGCCTAAATGTTTCCTAATGTTACCTTGGTGCTCCTGCACCACTATTATAGCCTCAAAATCTTGAGCTAGCACTTGGTTCAGACAATAATTATTTTTTTGAAATAATTTTCAAATTCTTCACAATCAAAAGGCCCAGGATCTTGAATAGTGTACTTTTTCCTGTTCCTTCTATGTCGCACAAGTATTGCTTCTCTATATGAAAATTTTCTCCTTTCATATTAAACATATAAGTTAGCACGCCTGAAGTTTGTAGTGTAATTGATATTCAACCCAAATACATCCAATATTTTATCCTTTATCACCTCCAGAATTATATCACCCCTGTTACTCTTGATTTTCCTATCAATAGGTTCATAATGCCTTTCTAGCTCCATCATTAAATCAACTTCCACAAACACATTTGGAACTACCAACTTTCCCAAGTTCAATCCCTGCAAATAGCATGTAGCCTTACTAGAATTTTTCCTATTGAAAGCATACCAAAACAATTTCCATCCACTCTGAGGCTAGGGTTTTCACCAATCTCACCAAAATTATCAATCAACCTAGTGGTAACAACTTGTCTTGTGGGCCTTTTACCAATTCGTGACCCTCCCTCTTTGATACCTCCAGAAGTTTCTTCCATAAAAATTTTTGTTTCCTTCTTTGCACTTCTGGACCTTGTGGAAGCCACCTGGGTACCAGACAAAGGGTTAGACAGAGTTACTAGCTTAGGCTTAATTTCAGCTGAAGCATGCTGATTTTTAAGTCTTTTAACCCTCTTTTGCTTTAGTTCCCTTTCAAGCCTGACACTAGATTCGCTAGGCTCTGGGTCACTCATGCTTGTAACACAAATGGAGACTAGGGTTTACAATTTCTTATGACCAAAAAAAACCCTTCACAATTATGACAAGATAAAGACTAAATTGCACTTTCCACCAATTTTTATTAGCTTTCAAGGGTATTCATCTTACTACCTTAATTAAAAGGAAGTATTAGTTATGCTTACCCAGATGAAAACTGTGTCACTCTAATTACTGATAATTTCTGGAGCTTTCCTTGTAGATTCCTTGGCCTCTGGTATTTCTTCCGCTAGGAAGTGAATTAGGATGAACAATAAAACAAATATCTACTTTCTATTACGGCGGAGAGGGGAGCATGTCACCATTAATATTTGATAGTAAGTTCACATGAGTGAAATGGCAATTAGCCATTCAGTTTTAAACCTTGATTGTTGATCTTTTAGCTTTAAAATTGCATCAATGGTCAATAATCCACCTCGCTACCTTCCTTTTTTCTTTATACGAAATCCTTAGGATTTCACCACATTTCTTCTTCATGTGGTAGTTTTTGCCAATCATTGATTCACTTCATTCTCTTCCATCTTTATTAGCGATGCAAGTGCTTGATAAAATTTTGGCCCTTAGATCTAAGGCTAGTTTCTTGATTTCATCCATATCCATCTCTCCTCACTAGTTCAACTTTGCATCTTGACTTCCATCAGCGACAAGAGATGTAAGGACCATAGTTTGGCACGTACATCTACATAAAAATCAATGGCACAAAAAATATCACAAATAGGATGTAGTCAAGTTAGCGAGAGAAAACTCCTTAAAAGGGACCATATCGGTGATCGCTAATCAAAACATTAGTTCTCAAAGAAAATCCATGAGATGCAATGCAATTAGATATTCATCTTCTCACTCATCACTAATTGCAAACAATCTCTTTGCAATATAGTGGCGATGAGGGATGAAACTTATGATTATAAGTTGAGAGGTCATCGCCTATCACTATTACAACTTTAAGAATTCAAAAATTATTAGCAAATACGTGATCTCTTAAGAACCTCGCTCATCACTAATTGCAATCAAAATTTAAAGGATTAATTTGTGATGAGTGATATCAAAAGATATTATCTCATCGCTCATCGCTAATTTGAGACATATACTTCAAAAGTGATCAGCGATGAGCGATAAGGATATAAGGTCGGTTGAACTTAAGTGAAAATTTTTAGGTATGTTCTCAATAAGTTGTTTTAATGAAGGGGACTTCCTAAGATGATACGATAGATATAAAAAATACTTAAGAACCCCAAAATCATTATAAAAAATATATCTGAACTCATGACGAGAGAACCGGTTGCCTAATAAAAAAATTTAAAATAGTGACCAACAATAGGAAATAGGGAGTCAACAACAAATTAGAACGCTTAAGTGACTTCAAGGAAACAAATCCTAAAACCCTTCCAAATGCAACAAGGGATTTAAGATGGGACATGAGAATTAAGGTTCCATCAGTTGCTTCGACTAGGGACGTATGCCTCTTGCAGGCATGGCGAGATCTCAAGAATCTCAGGTTTAAGCAGACCTAAATGTGGATTAAAACCAAAGGACCCAAACCAAGGAACTACCTAGACAAGGCAATAAGACCCAAAACAAAAAAAAACAAAACAAACCTATACTCATAATATACAAAAAGAATGTACATCGAAGATAACATACTCAGGAGAAGTATTGCTTTAAGAACTATGCATGTACTTCCAATTCAAAAAGTTTTCCTATCAAGCTTTGAAGAAAATATGAATCTTCCCCATGAGTGTTGGCTATCAAGTAAGGGCCAATCCATAATGCTTTAAATTTTCCATGTTTACCCTTATCTTGCACTCTTGCATTCTAGGCTAACACCATGCTGTTAACTTCAAACTTCCTGGGAGAATCTTTTCTATCATATAAGTGCTTAATCTGCAATTGCATCTTTAAGTTTTTAGCTTGAGTTTCCCTCCTAGATTCATCCAATTGCAACAAATTATTTATCCTGTGTTGTATATCATCACATATTTCTTTATCATATTCCTGCACAAACTTGTACATTTTGAGCAAGTTATTATGTGGCAACCTTGCCTCTAGACCATATACTAAGCCAAACGGTGAATAACTAGTAGCCTTTTTCACAATCACTCTATCTGCCCAAAGTGCCAATTTTAATTTTAAATCTTAGGCATTTTTGTTCTTCTCCATAGTTCTCTTGATTATCTTCATCAAGCTCTTATTACTAGACTCATCTTGACCATTTCCTTGAGGATGGTAAGGTGAAGAATAAGAGACTTGTATGCCATGTCTTTCACAAAAGTCCTTGAATTCATTTGATCTAAAACACATAACATTGTTTGAGATAATTCTCTTAGGGACTCCAAATCTGATAAGGATATTATTTAATAGAAAATAAACTACCACTTTGTTTGTTTCCTTCTTTGTAGGTATTGCTTCCACCCACTTTGTAAAATAATCGGTGGCAACAAGAATCCATGAGTGACCTCCAATAGATTTTTCTGGTATCTCCCTGATGAAATCAATTCCCCACTTTTGGAAAGGGGCTTCAACTGTCATAGGTCTGAGTGGCAGATTTCCTAAGAACTTCAGTTTTCCTGAGAATCATTGACAAGCATCACAAGTTTTAACAAACTTGTCTGCATCTTTAGAAAGAGTAGGCTACTAGAATCTAGCTCTTAAAACCTTGTGTGCAATAGTCTTTTCCATATAATGACCACCACACACCCCATTGTGCATTTCTTGTAGAAGTTCCAATTCTTTTTTTCCATCTACACATTTTAGAAATACACCATCTAGGCTTCTCCACCATAGCTCATTTTCAATGATTACATACTTGATAGCATGCAATTTCAATGTTCTTTTTTCATCGTCAGCCATATCTGTAGGACATTGCAAAGTTTGCAAATACTAGATAATTCTTTTGTACCATCAGCATTTTTGTAGATCATAGAGAGGTGCAACATCAATTACTTCAATTTGATTAACTTGATTGGATTCCAAATTGGCTTCTTCCATCAACTTGGCTAGGCCTTGTCCTCTTAATAACTTGGTAATCTAAAATTCGATGTTAAATTCTTGGATCATGTTGATCCATCTACACCTTCTACCTATTGTCTCCTGCTGAGTAAAAATGTCCTTAACAGCTGCACTTGGTACAAAAGAAATAACTATAGCCCCTTGTAGGTAGGTCCTGAAATTCTTTACAACCTTCACCAAAGCATAGACTTGTTTCTCGGTAGTGTCATACTTCAATTCTGCAGCTTGTATAGATTTGCTAAAGAATACAATTAGTTGTTCAAAAACTTGCTCATTTTTCTATAGTAAAACAACAACAATAGTATGAAAAGAAGCAAAAGAGAAAATATGCATTAGTTTAGAGAAGTCAGGAGGCTTCAAAACTGGAGCCTCTTTAATAGCTCTTTTTATCTTTTTGAAAGCTTGACTAGGCTCTTCACTCCAAAGTACCTTTTCACCTTTCTTTAGCATCTTGGAAATAGGTCTTGTAATCTCTACAAAATTGGTTACAAATCTTCTCAAAAAAATTATTTTCCCAAAAAATGACTAAATACCCTTGACATTTCTTGGTGGGGGAATCTTTCCAATAGTTGCTACTCTTTCAGGATCTATCCTTACTCCTTCCTTGGATACAATATGCCCTAGAAAATTTCCCTCGGTGACCCGAAAGGAACATTTCTTTAGATTCAAAGATATTATGTATTCTAGTGACCTGAAAAAAACCTTTTCTACATGCATGCAATGATCTTCTTCTTTCTTAGAATAAGTGGTCAAGTCATCTTGACACACAACCATAAATAGATCAATAAAATTTGAGAAAGCTACATTCATAGCTCTCTAAAAAGTGGCACTAGCATTTGTTAAACCAAAAGGCATCCTTACATATACATCGGTACCCCAAGGAGTTGTAAATGTAGTCTTGTACTACTCAAATTCCTCTACTTTTACTTGATTATACCCTGAGAATCCATCCATCATTGACAATAGTTCACAGTCAATTACTTTTTGTAACATGGCCTCCATGTTTGGTAAAGGATAATTGTCCTTTAATGAGGATACATTCAAATTCTTGAAATCAACACAAAATCTTATATCCCCATTCTTTTTCCTCACTGGTACTAGATTGGATACCCATGAAGAGTGTCTAATGGGTTTTATAATACCAGCCTCCCTCAACTTTATCAACTCCTCCTACATCTTGGGAGCTAAAGTATGATTAATTGGTCTTTGCTTCTATCTAAAGGGTTTTGCATCCTCTTTCAAAGGAATCCCATGTTGAAAAAACTCCTTGTAAGCTTTCAAGTCATCATATGACCAAGCAAAGACATGCCTATATTTTCATAGCAAGGAAATTAGCATTTCCTTCACCTTTGGATTCATCCTCTTTCCTATATAAACCTTCTTGGGAGCATTTACAATTCCCAAGTTCACTTCTTCTAAGTCTTTTGGGTGAGCAGCAATTGCTTTGGACTTATTGGTATCTTGACTATCAAAAACCCTTTCAAGAGCTACAAGGCCTTTGGGGATTTTATTTGTATTTAATTGGATGATCTCTTTTCCAAAAACTATGTCTTGTTCATTAGTATTCTCTACAACTCCATTAAAATCAATCTCCTAACCTTCATACTTATCAACACATTTTAGGAATCTAAGGGTATCCTCATCATCATTAAAAATATGCCAATTGTATACATTGTCAGGGATAGAGGGCATTGTTTTTATCTCAACCTTTCAAATTCGTATGAAAGTTATATCATCAGGTCTTAATGCAATATTAGCCAGTAGATCAGCCACTATGTTATGTCCTCTCTCCATCTAGTCTATTCTAAAAGCATCAAACTATTCAACGGAATCCCAAACAACATTCTGGTATTGCCTCAGTCTGTTATTTTTGTAAGCATACTTAGCTCTTACTTGGGATATTACAAGCTTAGAGTCACCAATTACCATTAGCTTTCTGATGCCATTTTTTTCAGCAAGTCTCAATCCTAATAACAAGGCTTCATATTTTTCTACATTATTTGTACAAACAAAAGAGTGTAAAAGAGAACTTATAAGTATTTCCAGTTGGTGATACTAATAAAATCCCTGCACCGGAGCCATCTTTAGAGCTTGCACTATCAAAGTACATTTTCGATAGTCCTTCTTTATTAGACATTCTTGAAACTTTATTTTATATAGGTGCAGGAAATCTTTCAATCTCTTTTGGTGCTTCCTCTATCCTCATCATTTCTAGAAAAGGTAAGACAATTTAACTTGGCTAAGTAACTAAAACATATCAACAAGAGTATACTTGGGAAATTCATTTGAAGGCATACCTTGTTCATTTCTATTATCTTTCTATTGATTTCTAGTTGCTTCAACCTTGTGTTTAGTATCCTTCCTTATGGCTTCAGGAACTTGATTTTGTGTCTTTGATTTTTTAGTAGAAAATTATGTCTAGGAGTAGCTTTTGACTTGCCCATTCTCATGGCCCAAATTTTATCTCCCTTTTCTTTTAAAACTTTCTTTCTTTCTTCTTCTTGCTCTTGGAATATTAACTCCTCTTCTTCAATGGTTTTTATATCATTATCTATATCTTCCTCATTTTCCAGGATATAGCCATGTTCACTTGGGGTAGGAGTAAAGTATGGTTGGTCAGTAGGATCTTCCTCAAGAGAAAAGTGGACTGGCTCATCAAGGGATTTACCTCATGGCATAAAAAAATTTCCATTGAAAATGGAACCAATTCCTAGGGTTGAAGACTTAGAGAAATTCTTATTCTTTTCCAAAAACTCCCACCTATCCTCCTCTCTTGAGATGTTTAACTCACTATCAAAAACTTCTTCTACTGGAAAAGTTCCCTGGTCTATGTTAGACTCTTGAACATTATGTCCTTCGAGGACACTAGCACTACTTATATCAACATGAAAAGTAGGAGATACATTAGGATGGGAATCAATAGACTTACTTGGATCAGAATGTTTGTTGACCCATTTAGGTTGCTTTTCCTTTGTAGGTTCAAATTTTTCCTTCTGCTCAGGATGCTTCTTCACATAACTTCTATTCTTCCTCATAATGTCAAGTGCTGAAAAATATTTTTTGTTGTTTTCCTTTTGAGAGCTAATCTTCACACTGGTATTAGAGAACTTAGAGTCACCACCCAGCATACTAGGAAAAGAAAAGTGATTGCACTTTGATTTTGTACTTGTTACTCCAGAAAATATTTTAAACATTACTCAAAAAAAAGTGGCAGAATGAAATAATACCTGATGCATAAGACCTAGTATTATGGGTCTAATGTAATAGAATTAAAACTGATTATTCGTTAAACAACAAGGAATATTCACAATGAACAACTGACTCTAACTGTACCTAATCTGAACCTAGAGACTTTGGACTTAGCTAGTCCCCAACAAAGTCGCCAAATCTGTTGGTTATTTTTTACGAACCAAACTGATCTCTAGAAGTACCTATGGATTTTCCATTTCCAATTACCAGTAATACTAAAGGGATTGGCCAATGAACGAATAGGAGTTGCTAAAATTCTATTCCTACTCTTTGGGCTCTTTGAAACCTGGGAGGGTGATCCCACAATGTATGTCTAAAGGATTTTCATAATTACAATCAAATGCATTGTCAATAACAGATATCTCTCATAGCACCACTTAGTAATATACATCAAATAAGTTGGTAGCTTATTATATCAATGTTATATGTATTGAATGTGAGAGAGTAGATACAAAAACAAACAACAATAGTATTCCCTTGAGATTTTATAATTAAAATATTGAGTAGTTAATGAATCAACACTGTAGGTGTGACAAAAATACCTTGCATGAACCAATGTCTTTTTCCCAAGCATGGAGTAAATACCCTTTTATATAACCTAATAACAATTTTTACAATAGCACCTATAATGCCAAGAAATCTTTCATTACAACATTCCTCTGTGACTTTTAGGATTATCACTTCTTACAATTATCCTAGCACATAGTAATTACAAGTTATCAATCTTATTTAAGCATTTACATCAATTCATTGAATCGATAAGCAAACATGAAATTAAACATCCATCAGATAATGAAAAAGACAAATAAAAGAAATCCTTGACTACTTTAAATCATAACTCATAACATACACACAAGGAGAGAGAATAACCATGAAACCAATATTACTTTGTATTATAAATGCTACACCATTATCAATCTTACATGCATAGGTATGAACTCCAAAAAGAAACTTACAAAAAAGACTCTAAAACTTGCTTCGTATTTTCCTTGACAAAACTAATAGTATCAATTCAAAAAAATTCTAACTCCCTTGCCTCTAGTCCTGAAGTCCTTCTTATAGAGATTAAGGAGCAAAAGAAGCCTCAAACCAAATAGCACACATGTCATGATCCCATAGGACTGCTTGCAGCAATATTCCCTTCCTTGTTAGGCTCGAGTCTTCACGTGGAGTGAATAAAGATGAGGAAAAATTATCCTCAACTCTTTGTGGAAAATGGGTCCCAACTTAAAAGTCATTATTAGTTTGTTACAATAGTTATCAGATAATCTACATGTGCTCAAAATGCCAATTGTAAGAAAATCAAAATAACAAAACTTACGAAGAAAATAAAAGAAAGCATAAAAAGGTCAAAAATTGTTTAATCCACATTAGCACCATGTGCTAATCACTTTGTTTTTAAGGGGAGAATAATATTTTACCATGTTACATCAAAAGCCTAATCTGTACTATTTTTTAGGCTATGTATTATTCTCCTCCTGTCCATTATTCTTCTTATTTATTTTGTATATTTCTCCAACCAAATATTGTATTCTTCTTTAGTGGGCCATTTAACATTCAATAAGTCTTACACCTTAGTAGTATACTAGGAGTATTTTGCATCAATTAAAATCTTGGATTCCTTAACAAATATATCCATCTTTGTTTCAATATCCACCATCATATCAATATTTGAATTGAACAAGATGTAATCGGTGATAGAAAAATGCATCATAGTTGCTTCAAGCAACCCTCCCAAATCTTCCTTCCAGGTGTCAAATGGATGCAATTCACCTTTTGAATTCAATATTTGAGGCTTACCACGATCCTCCATCTCCTTCAATATTTTCAACTTACTTTGGAGTTGTATTCCCAACTTTCCATGGAAAGTGGTTACCTCATTTATTGAGTCAATAGTTTTCAAAATGTCAGGAATATTTGTGGGTGCCTTGGGATCCTCCTATATTTTTGACATCATTTCTTTCAAAATACTTACCCTAGCAATCCAATTATTCCATTCATCCCTAAAGGCCTCCTGTACTTTTAGATACTTTGTATTTGCTTCATGAATGTTTTTATATGTGGCCCATACATCATTAGCCCTGTGGACCAACTTGGTCACCCCATGCTTAAGCACATCCCTAAAAATTTCATTGGCCACCCTAACTATCTTGAATTTGGCCTACTTGACATTTTCCTCTTCAGTAGTTATCTTTTCTCTCAAATCATCAATTTTTTGGGCCAAAGTTTCCTATCTTGTAGAGACATATTATATGAAGAAGAGAAAGAAGAAGGCTAAGTCACTTTCTTTTGGGTAGCTTGAATGGTAGCTCTCATTTGAATCAATTAATTCAAAGAATTATTCTATTCCTTGACCAAAGATTCATATTTCTTTTGAGAAATATGTGCAGTGTCCACACTAAGCATTGCAACATGTGTAGTTAACTCAGCTGCCTGGATCAGAGTTATGTCAGTAGCTCTTTTGACTACCAGTGTGCCAATGACTTCTTCAATAGGACTAGCAACCTCATGTTTGCTAGTATTAGGTTCCATAGACTAGATTGCAAGGGTATGCAACTTTGGACTATATCTAGAACCAAATACCTTATTCTCAAACTAATCTTCAGATATCAAATCCTAAGGATCTCTCCTAACTGAATGATATGCTATGGCAGCTGTGATTATGAATCCTAGTAACAACATGATTCCACTATCTTTAATAGTTCTTCGAGCTTTAGTGGGAGTAATAGCTATAATTTCAGCCTAAATCTTCTCTTCATCTGCTTTCTTAGCTTCCTCATGATGAAAACGTTCAACATTGACTCGAGCTTATTCAAGTCTCTCTTTTATTTCTTTACTCCACTATTGAATCATAAACTCCTAAAACTCTTTAGTCTACACAAATTTATCATCATTGAAGAACTCATCACTCTCCCTAATTCTAGGATCATCATCATTCTCTCTATCATAATGCCACTAGACAATCATGTTAGGAGGAATATCTAAACTATGAGTCTCTTCAATATGAGGAAGGGGAAATTTCTACTCAATTTCCTCATTTCCTGGAACATGTTCTTCCTTGACCTCCTGGACCTCTTCAAACCATTTTGGGGTATCCATAGCTTGTTGTTGTCATTGTTTCTCTAAGAGGACTTGGGCTCTATCTACAACCTCCTTTACTTTTACTTTAAATCTACCAAATTCATAGTCCCTTATCATAGTAAAGGCCCTCTCCAAGGGGTTTGCAAGTTCATTGTATGGATTGATGTAGAAGGAATTTTTTTTCATAATCTTCTCCTCAAGGTTTGTCATAGATTTCCATTCCTTTTTCCTAACCATAACAACCTCATCACTTTTCAGATTCCTTAGCATATCATCTCTATATAAATTTTTTTCATGTATGATACCTAAGTTCTTTTGTCTTCTCTTTATTGATACAAATCTTTTCAAATCAAAAACTCTAAACTCATCGATAGGAATTATGAGATTATTCACCATAATGCCCAATTTCTCATACCCTTCAAGGGCAGTGATCTTGAAATAAGAAAAAGTACATTGGGGATGTACTACTTAGCCTTTTTTGTCCTTTCTAAACATCGCATAGTCCATAACATCCATTTTCCACATGAGCTCCATGAAATCCAATCTGTCTGATACATACAATGGTAAACAATGGGGTACCACCTTAGCTCCATAAACCCTGATCAAAGTATATTCAAAATGTAGAAACCAATCAGCCCAATTATGTGTTGTAGAGCCTGGTACATCCTTAGGGTGCATAAAACTTCTAATCTCTAGAGAAAGTCTGAATTTAGGTGCCACAAACAATGACTCTAAGATATCATGTCTTATAACATTGGAAAAAAAGATGTAATTGGAATTGGAGCAATCATGATCCCAAATATATGTCCACATTTGCACAGGGGTAGCCCTATTTTCACTATCCATAAACCTCAAATTTAGTTTCCTTTTCCACTCATAATCTCCTTCCCACAAGAGCATGTGCATCAGTGAAGAATAATGAGGGAAAGATAGAGGGAGCACTTCCCTTTTCAAACTAAGAAAATCCTCATTCATTTGTTGAGCAACAAAATTAGCATAATGAAAACCAATGTTTTGATTATATTCTTGTATATCTGCTACCATCACCAACAAATTAGGGGATATTCTAACCTAAAAATCTCGAGCTAGCACTTGGTTTAGACAATAATAATATTTTTTGAAATAATCTTCAAATTCTTCACACTCAAAAGGCTCAACATCCTGAACAGTGAACTTTTTCCTATTCCTTCTATGTCGCACAAGTATTGCTTCTCTGTATGCAAATTTTCTCCATTCATATTCAACATATAAGTCAACACGCTTGAATTTTTTAGTGTAATTGGGATTCAACCCAAATACATCCTATATTTTATCCTTTGTCACCTCTAAAATTATATCACCCCTGTTACTCTTGATTTTCCTGTCAGTAGGGTCATAATGCCATGCTAGCTCCATCATTAAATCAACTTCCACAAACACATTTGGAACTACTAACTTTTCCAAGTTCAATCGCCACAAATAGCATGTAGGCTTACTAAAAATTTTCCTTTCAAAGCATACCAAAATAATTTCCACCCACTTTGGGGCTAGGGTTTTTCACCAATCTCGCCAGCATTATCAATCAACCTAGTGGTAACAACAACTTGTCTTGTGGGCCTTTTACCAATTCATGAACCTCCCTCTTTGATACCTCTAGAATTTCTTTGTATAAAATTTTATGTTTCCTTGTTTTCACTTTTGGACCTTGTGGAAGTCGCTGGGGTACCAAGCAAAGGATTAGAGACAGTTACTGGATTGGGCCTAATTTTAGCTGAAGCATGCTAAGTTTTAAGTCTTTTAACCCTCTTTTTCTTTGGTTTTCTTTCAGGCCTAACACTGGATTCACTAGGCTCTGGGTTACTCATGCTTGTAATGCAAATGGAGACAAGGGTTTACAATTTCTTACGACCAAACAAAACCCTTAAAAATTATTATAGGATAAAATTCTACTATTGAATAGGACACCTTTCTTCACAATTTAGATAGTGGTCAATTATCAAATTGAAATCACTAGAAAAAGACTAAATTCCACTTTCCACCAATTTTTATTAGCTTTCAAGGGTATTCATCTTACTACCTTAATTGAAAGGAAGTATTAGTTATGCTTACCCAGATGAAAACTGTGTCACTCTAATTGCAGATAATTTCTGGAGCTTTCCTTGCAGATTCCTTGGCCTCTAAAATTTCTTCCGCTAGGAAGTGAATTAGGATGCACGATAAAACAAATATCTACTTTCTATTATGACAGAGAGGGGAGCATGTCACCATTAATATTTGATAGTAAGTTTGTGCGAGTGAAATGGAAATTAGCCGTTCAGTTTTAAACCTTGATTGTTGATCCTTCAACTTTAAAATTGTATCAATGGTCAATAATCCACCTCGCTACCTTCCTTTTTTCTTTATACAAAATCCTTAGGATTTCACCACATTTCTTCTTCATGTGGTAGTTGTCGCCAATCATTGATTCACTTCATTCTCTTCCATCTTTATTAGTGATGCAAGTGCTTGATAAAATTTCGGCCCTTAGATCTAAGGCTATTTTCTCGATTTCATCCATATCCATCACTCCTCACTTGTTCAACTTTTCATCTTGACTTCCATCAGCGATGAGAGATGTAAGCACCACAGTTTGATAGATACATTTGCATAACAATCAATGGCACAAAAATATCACAAATATGATGTAGTCAAGTTAGCGCGAGATAGATCCTTAAAAGGGACCAGATTGCTCATCGCTAATCAAAACCTTAGTGTTTAAAATAAATCCCCGAGATGCGATGCAATTAGATATTCATCTTCCCACTCATCACTAATTGCAAACAATCTCTTCGCAATATAGTGGCGATGAGCGATGAAACTTATGATTATAAGTTGAGAGGTCATCGCCTATTGCTATTACAACTTTAAGAATTCAAAAATTATTAGAGATACACGATCTCTTAAGGACCTCGCTCGTCACTAATTGCAATAAGAAGTTCAAGGATTAATTTGCGATGACCGATATCAAAAGATATTACCTCATCGCTTGTCAATGATTTGAGACATACACTTCAAAATTGATCAACATTGAGTGATAAGGATATAAGTTCGACCAAACTTGAGTGGAAATTTTTAGGCATGTGCTCAATAAGTTGTTTTAATGAAAGGGACTTCCTAGGATGATACGATAGATATAAAAAAGACTTATGAACCCAAAATCATTATAACAAAGCTATCTAAACTCATGATGAGGGAATCGATTTCCTAATAAAAAAAATTAAAATAGTGACTGGCAACCAGAAATAGGGAGTCAATAGCAAATTAGAATGCTCAAGTGACTTCAAGGAAATAAACCCTAAAAACCTTCTAAATGCAACAAGGGATTTAATATGGGACATGAGAATTAAGGTTCCATCAAGGAGATCTTAAGAGTTCTCTCTCAAATTTTGAAAAGGTTTTGGAGATCCACCCTGAGAAGTGTGAGAGCTTAAAAGATATAGGCCATATATATGCTCATCAAGGGTAGGAAGAGAAGGCTTTGGAAATTTTAAGAAAAGAAACTCGCATAGGTCTACGTGATTCTCATACATTTATCAGGATGTGTGAGTTATTAATATCGACAGACCCCAGTGCAACCTTAGATTCTCTTAAGACAACAAAGTCTCTTCTGAAGAAGAGTAGAGAAGAGGTACCCATTGAATTGATTAAACAACATTGGGTTTCTTCATTTTGAGCGTGATGAACTAGAGTTGGCTCAACAAAATTTTATGGAGGCATTAGGAAATGGAATTTGGGTTGAATTCATAAATAAAAGCTCTAGTGCCAATTATATAGTTTTTTCTGTGCGCTATAAGGATATGGAATTCTTCCATCGACTAGAAAAGGGTGGTGTTTCACTTGAGTTACCATGAGATAAATTCACAACACTATTTAATCTTGCTAGGTTGTTTGAACAACTACATGATATTGAAAAAGAAAATCTTTTATACAGGCCAAAATTGTTCAAGTTTCCTAATTATATGGATGGATATCTACATCTTGCAGCCATGGCTCATGCTCGGAATGAGATTCAACTAATCCTAGAATTTATTAGGGATGCACTTAAGGTGGATAAAAACTTATCAAATTTTTTATGTGTGCTTAGAAACATGGAACTAAAAATAGATGACTGGCTTAAAGCAAAAGAAACAATTAAAGTAGTGCACCAACTTGTCTTGGCTAATGAAGCAAAATGAAAAGATGATGAAAAATGAAGGATTCAGATGGAAAGGAGAAAGAAAGAGGAAGAACTTCAGTGGGTGATACAACAAGAGGAGCAATTTGAATGTGTGAAGGAATTATGGAAGAGTAAGTGTAAGGATAGGGATGATGACGATGATGAGGCTCGTCAGTCTAAGGAGAAACAAAAGAAGGAAAAGAGGAAAAAGAAGGATAAGGACCACAAGGCTTATGATTCTTATATGGAGGAACTTGATGTTGTCATTGAAGATGAGGTAAATTATATGAGTGATGAGGCACAAGATGATGTAGAAAATTGCCAAGATCTTCTTGCAACTGCAGGTCTAGAAGAATTTGATGATGGCGAGAAAAATTCTCCAAATTCAACTAAATCCTGAAGGAGACATGCATACTCTGATTCTGAAGATGATGAACCATTGCATAAATAGAGTCCAAGATAAGATGATCCATATGATGATGATGTCTAGGCTTCCTGAGCTTTAACCAAACCTAGCTCCTATTTTCCAAAACAAAAATCCCCAAGGCCCATGGGAAATGAATGATGAGAATTTGATTTTCAACAAACTAAAATAGGTTTCCCATAAAAAAAAGAATGAGAAAAAATGAAAAGATCACATATAGGTGATTCATTTGAGGTTTTTGATAATCTCATTTAACTATTTCAAATGGATTTGGAAGGGAAAAAGCATATTTGATTGACTAAAATTTTGAGGTAGCCTATCCATCATCATTGTATGCATCATCTTCTCTTAGAATTTGTTGAAACTCAAATACTCATCATTCATTTCCCATGGGTGTTGGGGATTTTGGTTAAAGCTTGGGAAGCCTAGACATCATCATCATATGGATCATCTTCTCTCAGACTCTGTTTCTACATTGGTTCATCATCTTCAGAATAAGAGTATGCATTTCTCTGTGATTTTGTTGAAACTAGAGAATTTCTCTCTACATCGTCAAAGTCTTCTAGACCTGTAGCTACAAGAAGATCTTAGGAATTTTTTGCATCATCTTGTGCCTTATCACTCATATAATTTTCCTCATCTTCCATGGAAACATAAAGTTCCTCCATATAAGAATCATATGCTTTGTGGTCCTTATCCTTCTTCTTTTTCTTCTTTTCCTTCTTTTGTTTCTTCTTAGATGGACCCGCCTCATCATCGTCATTATCCTTGTCCTTATGCTTACTCTTCCATATTTCCTTCACACATTCAAATTTCTCCTCTTGTTGCATCACCCATCAAATTTCTTCCTCTTGCTTTCTCCTTTCCATCTGAACCCTTCATTCTTCATGATTAGCTTTTCGTTTTGCTTCATCAACCAAGACAAGTTGACATGCTACTTTAATTGTTTCTTTTGCTTTAAGCCAGTCATTTGTTTTCAATTCCATGTTGCCAAGCATACATAAAGCATTTGATGAGTTTTTATCCATCTTAAGTGCATCCCCAATCAATTCTAGGCTTGGAGCATTATAGAAATAGATTCCAAGAGAAGATGATGCATACAATGATGATGGATAAGCTACCTCAAAATTTTAGTCAATCAAAAACCTCAAATGAATCATATGTATGTTATCTTTTCATTTTTTCTCTTTCTTGTTTTTCATGGGTAACCTATTTTAGTCTTTATTTTAGAGCATTTTATGTGTCCTTCAATGTATTATGCTTTATCTTTCTATGAGATTCTAGATTAAAAGAACCTATAATTGAAAATGGATTAATTCATCTATTTTTATTTTACAATCCCAAATAGGTGGATTAAATTATTCTGTTGTTAAACAAATCTTGTACAATGTAATGTCCCCTTTTTGAAATGAAACCAAGTTGAAACTCAAATGCTCATCGTTCATTTCCCATGGGCCTTGGGGATTTTTCTCTTGGAAAATAGGAGTATAATAGTAACTCAAGAGGATCTTAATGTCATAAAAGGGGCCACTTAAGTGTTGGCATAAAGACCAGGAAATGTTTATGCTACAAATGGGGCAACCATTGTGCTAGCTGAAAGGGGTCAATTTGATATTGCAAAGGAAATTTTTACACAGATAGAAGAAGTTGCAGGAAATATCTTTGTTTAGATGCCTAATGTGTGGGTAAATCTAGGACATTTTTACTTTGCACAAGGATAGTTTGCATTTGTAGTGAAATTTTTTATGCTGCAAATGGGGCAGCCATTGTAAGTGTTGGCATAGAGACCACAAAATATTAATGTTGCATATGGGGCAGCCATTGTGCTAGATGAAAGGGTTCAATTTGATACTGCAAAGGAAATATTTACACAGGTACAAGAAGCTATTGTAGGAAACATATTTTTTCAAATGCCTAATGTGTGGGTAAATCTAGGACATGTTTACTTTGCACAAGGATAGTTTGTGCTTGCATTGAAAATGTATCAAAATTGTTTGAGGAAACTCTATTTTGGCACTGACAACCAAATTTTATTATATTTAGCTCGAACATATTATGAAGCAGAAAAGTGGCAAGATTGTAAAAGAACATTATTAAGAGCAATAGATTGTAATGAGAGTTTCAAATTTTTGTTTAATGTAATGATGGTTTCGAATTACCTCTGAATTCACTATAGAGGGCATCTGTAAATCTGATTTTTCTACATAGGGCCTAGAAAAATTCAAATTCATTGTAGCAAACTTTGACTTCCTTTCCCTTTCCCACCTTTTCAGAAGTCTCCAAGTCCTCTTTGAATCCTTATCACCCATGCATGTAGCTACTATAATTCATCAAAATGAATAATGCTAGGCAAACAAATGAAGTGACGTCACGAGGTCAAGCAAGATGAATGAATCTAAAATGAAGGTGAATAATCACACCAATACATCGTGCACATGAATACATTATGCCAATAATTGGCCAAATTGTTTTTCAAAAAAAAAAATTAATTTGGATTTGATGACTAACTATTTAGTCATTTTTATTTGTGTGACTAAATATTTTTTTAGTCAGTGACCAAATTAGTTATTTATTTACTCATTTATAGTTGATTTTTAAAAAATGAGTAGAATTTATTCATTTTTAGTTGTTGTGACTAAAATTTTTAGTCACGTAGTCATTTATTTTCCAAATTCTACTAGTGATATTTAAGTTATGCGGCCTATAAAAACTTACTAAAGAATGCAATATGTTGTTCAAAGCCTTCATCATTTTTCTTCAATAACACAACAACAATAGTATGGAAAGAAGCAAAACAAAAAATATGCTTTGTTTTAAAAAAATCAAGAGACTTCAACACTTGAGCCTCTTTGATAGTCTGCTTTATTCTCTTGAATTCCTGACTAGGATCTTCACTCAAAACCACCTTATCTCCTTTCTTTAGAATCTTAGAGATAGGTCTTGTGATCTTTGCAAAATTTGATACAAATATCCTCAAGAAGTTAATTTGGCCAAAGAATGATTGAATACCTTTTTCATTCTTTGGTTGGGGAATCTTGTTAATGGAAGCCACCTTCTCAGGGTCAATTCTCACTCCCTCCTTGGACATAATTTTCCCCAAAAAATTTCCTAAAATAACTCCAAAGGCACACTTTTTTGGGTTCAGTGAGATTCCATATTCCAATGCCCTAATGAATATCTTCTCCAAGTGCATGCAATGGTATTCTTATTTCTTGGAGTAAGCTATCAAATCATCCTATTAAATTTCCAAGAACAAGTCAATGAAATAAAAAAAAGGCTACATCCATAGCCCTTTGGAAAGTGGCACCTACATTGGTCAAAGCAAATGGAATTTTGGCATACACATAGGTTCCCCATGGAGTTGTAAATGCAGTCATATACTGATCAAACTCCTTCACTTTTACCTAGTTATAGCTAGAATAACCATCTATCATAGACAATAACTTGTAGCCAGTTACCTTCTGCAACATGGCTTCCAGGTTTGGTAGTGGATATTTATCTTTTAATGATGATATGTTCAGATTTCTGAAGTCCACACACAATCTTATATCACCATTTTTCTTCCTAACTAGCACTAAATTAGACATCCATGAGGAATGCCTAATAGCCTTTATAATGCCAACATCCCTTAGATTTACCAACTCCTCTTGCATTTTTGGAGCTAAGGTTGGATTGATGGGTATTTACTTCTTCTTGAAAGGCTTGGAATCTTCTTTTAGGGGAATCTCATATTGGAACAATTCCTCTTTGTATGCTTTTAGGTCATCATATGACCAAGCAGAGACATGTCTGTATTTTCTCAACAAGGAAATGAAAATTTCCTTGATCTTGGGTTTCATCTTTTATCCCACATAAACCTTTTTAGGGGCATTCTCAATCCCCAATTTTATTCTAAGTCCTCTAGATGAGTTGTAGTTGTTTTGGTATTGCTCTTGTCCTAATTGTCAAAAAATATTTCCAATGCCACAAGGCCTTTGGGGATCTTATTGGTCTTCAGTTGAATCACTTCACTTCCAAATAATATATCCCTCCCATCTATGTTTTAAACAAAGGCTCCAAAGTCAATCTCCTAACTCTCATATTCATCAACACATTTTAAAATCTCAAAATATCTTCATCATTGAATATTTTCCAATTATACACACTATCAAGGATTTAGGGCCTTACTTGTACCTCAACCTTGGAGATACCTACAAAAGTTATGTCATCAGTTCTAACTGTGATGTGTGCAAGCAGGTCTACTACTCTATTTTGGCCTCTCTCCATCCTATCAATTATGAATGCATCAAATTTCTTAATTGAGTCCATAGCATAGAATTTTCCATGAGTACTAGCAAATTTTCATCCCATGGCTTTCGTGCTCTTAGTTGGCATTATATTATTAGATGATCCAAAATCAATTATACAATTCTTTAAGAACTTACCCTTAATAATCAGTGTAAGAAAAAATGGTTCTATCTTTCCAGGACAAGTTGTCACTGAATTTCCTAGGAAAATATGAGGGATCTCAGTGATTACTCCCTCAATATTTTTCTCTCTTTTCCTTTTCACTCACTCTAGGTGGAATGGGCACCACTAGTTCATTACAGGTTGTAATAGTACCATTGATAAGGGCTACTGCCTTTTGTTTATGTTTGTCAGTTCTCATCATTTCAAGTAGAGGAACATAAACTTTTACTTGGCTAAGAAACTAAAACATATCAAAAAAAAATTATTTAGACAAATCAATCGGGGTCATACCTTATTCTATATTGCTCACCTTCTATTGGTCACTTGTTTTAGGTTTAGACTTGGCATCCTTCTTTGAAAATTCAGAATTCTACTATTGTGCTTTAGTCTTTACAGCAAGCAACTTAGATTCTTTGTCTATTTTTTGTTTATCAACTTTAGTAGCCCAATTTTTTTCTCCCTTACTTTCGTTGGCTTTAGGTCCTTCCCATTTTCTATCATTTTTTTGTTATTTTCCTTTCAAATTTTTCTCTTTGATGAAGAGACTAGTAGGGCTACCTTGGTCACCACCCACTATTTTGTTTCTCAGATGATATGAGCCTCTAGCTTGTCTAGCCAAGGTTACTATATACCTTGCAATTTCTTCATCCGAAGGTCTTCTTAGACACGCATTATCTTCAATTTATTTTAGTGCATACACTTTATTATCATTATCATCATCTTCATTAGAGGGAACTTGTTGGTGATATGTAATAGCTATATGCCTCTAGCTATCCACATCAAGTTCATGAGACTCCAAATCTTATGAGCATTCATTATTAGAAAAATCAGACCCATCCATTATCATATTTACTTCAACATCATCCTCATGAGACTGATCATAATCTTTTGGTACACCTTCTTCAATTTCAACCAACTGTGCAACTACATATTGATGAGGAGAATTTACCATATGACAAACCATGCACGAAAGGGTCTCATCAGCAAAATTTCTTTATTTTTTCTACAAAGGATCTAGACGAACCTTGTTTTGAGCATTCTTCTGATTGTTAGGAATGGGCTTCCCATTTTTCCAATTTTTGTTATATGGATGGTCTTGTAGCCGAGGAGGTCTCTCATTCTTGTGATAGTTGGACCTTTCATTTGACATACCTTTTTCTTGCTTAGAAAGTCTATAGCTAAATTCCTTCATAGTATTTGTAACATTTTCAATCTTTTCCTCAAGTGTAACTCCCTTAGCACTAGAGTTTTTATCCTCTTTCTTTGGATTTTTGAGGATTTTTACATCATCCCTTCTCCCAACCTTAATAGTTTCTCTATTAATACTATCAATATGGATGGCCATCTTAAAGGATTCTCTCAATGTTTGAGGATTTTTATCTGGTAGAAAATAGCTCATCTTTGCATCAAAGGAATTGTAATAATTCACCAGACATACATTATCATTTAATTTTAAATGAAACGGTAACCATTTCATGGCCTTTTGAAACCTCACATTGAAATAACCTATAACCTCATTTCAGCCTTTAGCAATATTGTTAAACTAATTTAAAAGAAACCTTGAATCCGTTTTATCACCATACTCCTCTTTGAACAATCTCTTGAATTCCTCCCTAGAACCAATACTCAGCAGGCAAGCTTCTATACCATTCTCTAGCATCCTTAGTGAGTGATTGCATGAATAGCTTCATCATCACATCCTCATCTTCTACTTCAAAATCATCGATGACATTAGCAAATTCCTTGAGGTGTTCCTCACCACTTAAGGCATTATTCTAGAGAACCTCATTGTTGACGTGTCTGATGGCACAACATGTAAATAGAGTATTACTATATTGTTTCTCCTAAAAGAGAAAGACAACACATGGATATCTTAGCTCCCAAGGTCTTTGTAGTTGGTTCTCAACTGTGCTGATGTTGCTCACTTGTCAATATAACAATAATGTTCAAGGGACCTACTAGTGTTAAGCTTCTGGATTGCTCTGAGATCAACATAAACTTAAACCTACTCTAACCAGGGTTTTAAAGAAACAAAAAAATATAGATCAAATCTTGGAACTAAAAAGAATAATAACTCATCCAACTTAATCAGACTTGTTACCTTTCAAGGAATTTGCTAACTAAACTGCAGAACAAAATTAACTTGTGATTAACACACAATTTCATTCATTCATAGTGCTAATTTCAACAGCAAAATGTAAATCACTATTTAAACAAAACATAAAATAAAACTTCATTCTGTGAAAGCTTCTCAAATCAAATGATTAACTCAAGAAAAACACCATTCTGGAACACAACATGAAGTAGATTTTAATTTGGTTGCTTCTACTATTAGTGAAATAGATAAGCAACATTTACAAATCTGGCACAATCACCAGTGTACAGAAAATCCATGACTCCAAATTGTTTCCATCTATACTAAGAAAACTAGAAAGATACATTACTAGCTTCTACAGAATCTAACTCCTAAATAAGAAGACAAAATAAACTCCCATTAAAAAGAATCAGGATGCAGCTCTATCTCCTCTATCCTTCAAAAAATTCCTACTCTTGAAAATCTATCTCTAGACCTATCTACTCTATTACTTCTTCTCTAACTGTCTCTATTCCTTCTAACTTTTACAAAGAGGCAAGAATGCCATATATATAGAGTGTACCAAAAAGAATGCGTTGGCCCTTGTTTTAGGGTTTACAAAATATCTGGTGGTTGCAGGAGGGTTGGCCCTTATATCTTTTTGAATAGAGTTAATGTTGTGTTCAATGTGAATCCTTGTTGTCCATGTCGGTTAAGGATTATTCTGGGGATGGTCTATAGATCTTTGTAACTACAACATTTACTTCTGGCCTCCATGTCCATCTTTGAACTCCCATCAAAGCCACCTTGAATGCTCCAAAGTATCATCATTAATGCCGATCTCCCTCCTACCAGTAGTAATCCCAACTGGCACTATGACTCATGGTTTCTTCTTTCCTTCGGCCTTCTTCCTACTCTAGACCTTTCTACAAACTGACCATCTCTAGAAGCAGCATCAGACCTCCCTTTAGATTTGAACACCATCCATCCCCAGCCGATCCATCACCCATCCACAGAGAAAGTTCATTTCATTCACATCCTATTGATTTCCTTCACAGGGATAGTCAATCAGTCAAAGGGCCAATGGGCAACTCCTTTAGTTTCTTCTAATTGGTGGAACATAGGCCACGCAAGATTCTCGGGTGGTCAAAGATCATTCGAATGGAATCACATGGTGAGACACTAATTGTGTCTACCCGACATGCAATTTTACCTCATAGCAGCCATCAGCGTAGAATAAGACGGTTGATAAGACCTCCCATTGAGCTACGCAAGTCATACCGATACCTCAAAACCTATCGGCAAGACAACTTTCCCTTGGCAAGACTTCTCAGCGAGCCTTTATTTCTTTGGTGAGAACACCCATGTCGAGGAGAATTTTTCATGTCGGGAAGACCTTGATTGGTCAGTGAGACCTTTCGCTGAGACCACAACTCTTTCGACGACACTTTGGAAAGTCGGTGAGACATTTTTCGAAGCCCTAAATCTTTCAGCGAGCTCATCTCACCTCGGTGAGATTCCATCCTATTGGCAAGACTCTATGTGGTCGGGGAGACCTTTCGCTGAGAGTAGACCACTTTCCCCAAACACAAATCCTTTCACTGAGACCAACAACCATCGGCGAGACCTTTCGCTGAAGACACTTTATTTTTTCGAGAGATCTCACAGTCGCCTAGACATCACGCCGAAGGGAGAACCTTTGACGAGACCTTTACCATTCGGCCAGACTTTATGGCGATGATACCTCCTTTTGCTGAGACCTCACCCAATTGGTGAGACCTTTTAGCAAATGCAAACCACTCTCCCTGATGCTGCCTCATTTCGGCAAGAGTTCACCCTATCGGTGAGACATCTTGTCGAAGCCATCTCTCTCTCGGTGAGATCCTTTCGATGACATTTTTGTTTCGCTGAGAATCCGATGGATCGGCGAGACCTTACGCCGATATTACCTCATGTCAGCGAGACTTCCTTCTTTCATCGAGACATTACACCAAAGTCTCCCCATTTTCACTTCGGGGAGACCTTGATTAGTCGGTGAGACTTCATACTGACACCACCGCCACCTTTGTCACCGAGACATCACACCGATCGGCGAGAGACATAGAAACTCATAGCGACCGAAATGTCTTGGTGACCCTTTGGATTTCAAATGAACAAAATCAAACTGCCATTCGGCCAGAAAATAGGAGGGTCTCAGCGACTTTTTCCTTGAGGAGTTTTATGCCGAATGGGACTGAGGCATGCTTTACAGCCAACTTTCTTGAGAGATATCATCATGTTCAGAATTTTATACTACATTCAACAAAGAAAACCATAGTAAAGATCACATAAATAGAGGTTAATTAATCAAAATCATCATTAAAATGAATCCTAGGTAAGCAAGGTGCCATTAAATCTTGAGATAAAATGATCATATCAGAGTTCGGGTTCAGGTCCACCCATGGAATCCAAGCCAGGGAGGAATTTCGAAGAATTCTGAGCTAGGCGGATTCCAGCGAGATAAACATGAAAACACCTATTAGCAACTTAATCTGATAATTATTAATTAAGGAACAACATGTGAGCTCTCAAAATAACATGAATTATAGATAAAATGCACCATCACCTATTAATGAGTCCTACTACTCCGTATTTCTTCATACTCCATCAGATTCTTTGAAAATCCGGACGGGATGGATTTCTACGAAGGAGGAGATAGTCTGGCAAGTTTTGGGAAAGACCAGGGAACAACGAATTTCAGGAAAATATGGTCCACGTAGAATTTTGCAAAGACCAAAAATCCCCAAACTCAGCGCTTATCCGGAGTTTGAGCGAGATCTGGGAAAATTCGGATGGGGGCGGAAAAATCAGGAAAATCTGGTCCACACAGAATTTTGCGAAGAACAAAAATCCTCGAACTTAGCACTTAGCCAGATTTGAGCGAGATCCAGGAAAATCCGAATGGGGTGAAAAATCCTGAACTGGGAAAAAAACCCCAATTTTAACTAAGGCAGAACCAAATTTGATAAAACAAAATATAGACTGAGGAGGAAAACAAAAGAAATTCCCAAGACCAGAGCAAATAACCAAAGGAAAAGAGAACAAAAGAAAAGGGGGACCCATTTTGTTCCAAAATAAAATGGGGTGGTTATGCAAGGCATAACAAATGGCAACTCGGCTAGGAAAACGGTTTAACCATTTTCAAGAAACTGAAGGATTTAGCTACCCAAAATATTTGGTTTATGGACATCACAACTCTAGTTGGGTCAGTTTTAACAACCAAGGCTGAGCTAGAATCTCAAATGTAAGTCAACACTAGCTAGCCCTAAATCTATGTGTGTGCTTGATTATGCATCACTCTTTTATAAAGTTTTCCTCATCTTTTGAACAATAATGTGCAAGATTTGAACTACATGAGTTGATTCCCTTTAGCTATAGTGCAATGATATCCTGGGCATTGCTCCACTACCAGTCAGGCATCCATAGCCCCAACGGAGATACCTCTAGTTTTCTCACAGCATTGCTCTGCTACCAGTCAGGCGTCTATAGCCCCGGTAGAGATACTGGAATCACCCATTCATATTGAGCCTTCTTTTCTCTTTAAGTAGTTCTCTTTTTCTTTTTCTCATAGAGTTTCAGATATTTCACTTAATTTTTTTTCAATATGTCAGATGTTTAACATCTATTCTGGGTTGAAAACTACCATGGACCTCATAACAACACTTGGGAGATCAGATTTTTCACTCAAATCTTACAACATTATCATCCTAGGACAAATATACCATTACAAGAGGAGATGATCTTGATGCTTTGTGAAAGATTCAGAGGGGGCTAATGAAGATTATTTACTTTGCACCTTGTTTTTAAGACTTTCCATAACTCTTATTGGCAATGGGCATAAAACAACGAATTTAGGACAAAATCATCCAATCAAAAAACCTGAAAATATCTAAACCACTTCTCTCCTAATAACCAAAGAATACTTCAGATAACAATGCACCATTTCAAAATGGAAAGAATAGAGAATCCCCAAAGAACAACAAGACAGAAACCAAACAGCAAAGGAAACGAAAGGACAGAAAAAAAAAGAACAAGCAAACACACAACCAAAACTATTTACAAACAGAAAAAAGAAAATTATTTACAAATAGGAAACAAACAAATTATTTACATAAAGAACAACAAAATATTTACAAAGGAAGAGAATTAGCAAGCCTTATGACTTGAAATAATGCTTAAGAAAATGTCCATTAATAGGCAAGGGAATAGGTTCTCCAATTAGACTACTCAATCAGAAAGCATTTTCTCCTAGGATCTCGACAATCTGATAGGGACCTAACCAGATCTTATCAAATTTCTGGTGACTGCCCTTCTTTCCACTAGCTTTATCCCATAGCAGCACGAGGTCGGATATCCTAAAGGCCTTGATTTTGGCTCTTTTGTCAAACCAACATTTGACAACAGCCTGATGTCTAAAGAATTGCTGCAAGGCGACATCCCTCTGCTCTTCTAATTTCAACAAGGTAGCTAATCTTACCTCTATCCTATCATCACTAGAGTAGAACTTCTGCATGAACTCAAGGATAGGTATTTGCAAATGAATGGGGAACACAGGCTCTTGGCGAATCTTCAGCTGGGTATGCCATTCCCTGGGGTTGTTCTCTAACAATTTTTTAATTACCCCTAAGAGATTCTTATTGGTTGATTCTGCAACTCCATTGCCTTGTGGGTAATAGTTTGAAGAATATTTCAAGACAATTTTATGATTATATGCCCATGAAATGAACTCAATAGAAGAAAAGGAAGAGCCATTATCACATACCAAAGCAAAGGGTACCCCAAACCTAGTTGTGATGCATTCGGTGAGGAACTTGATCACCACCTCTATTGTGCTATTCTTGGAAGGTATAGCCTCTGTCCATCTTGTGTAGTAATCAGTTGTAGTCAAAATGAATTTGTGTCCTGCAGAAGAATTTGGGTTAATTACCCCAATAAAATCCAGTGCCCACTGGGCAAATGGCCTTACCTCATAGACAGGATACAATGGCATGGCTAAATGGCATTCTTTTGATGCAACAATCTGACATATGTGACACGTTCTTGTATGTTTATGGGCATCTTTGAACACACCCAGCCAGTAATAACCAGATCTGAGGATCAGGTGTGCCAATGAGTCTGCAGAACCATGACTTGTGTTGTGTTTCCCATGGAATTCAGTGATCACGTGTTTAGCCTCTTGTTGATCAAGGCATCATAGGTACACTCCATCAAAATACTTTCTATATAGTAATCCTCCTTTGAGCATATAATTAGATCTCTTCATTCTCAGCGCTCTCCTTTGAGTGGTGTTCATTCCCTCTGGACATCAATTGTTGAGGATGAAATAGACGATATCAACATACCAAGGATCGTTGGAAAAAGACCGAGTTGTGTATTGCTGGAAAATAATGTTCTCACCAGCATTTGCCATGGATTTAGATAGGCCTGTACCTCTGACAAGTTTCATAGGGTGCATCTCCAGATCGAACTCTTGCAAAATGGCCATCCATTTCCCTCTTCTTTCTCCCAGCTCGCTCTGCATCAGTAGGCATTTCACAGCCGCATCAGGGACTACAACAATAATTTGGCTTCAGAGAATGTAGTGCCTGAACTTTTTGACAGCTCTGACCAGCGCAAAAGCTTTTTTTTCAAGAGGTAGGTATTTGATTTCAGCATTCTTGAATGGGGAACTGATGAAAGCGATTGGCCTCTCCTCTGACTCTTCTCTTCGTTGAGTTAGTACTACTGCACATGATTGTTTAGAGGCAAAAGAATAAATATAAAATGACCTCAAGTAGTCAGGGCTAGTGAGAATTGACACTTCCAAAATGGATCGCTTGACCTGTGAAAATGCGGCCTTCACCTCATTACTCCACTCTATCTTGGTGTCTTTCTTCATCATTTCATTCAGTGGTTTTATGATTTCTACAAAGCCTATGATAAATTTCCTTACGAAGTTGATCTTCCCAAAGAAATATCTCATCTCCTTCTTGCTTCCTAGCCTGGTTATCTTGAGAATGGACTCAACTCAGTCTGGATCGATTGATATTCCCCTTTCTGAGATTATGTGTCCCAAAATCTTCCCTTCAGAAACCCTGAACACACACTTTTTAAGATTGAGGGAGACGCCATACTAGATACATCGTTCAAAAACTTTAGCTAAGTATGCAGCATAGTTCAGTCTATCTTTGGAGAATACTGTCAGGTCATCCATGTAAATGATGATACATTTTTCAATCAGATCTTTGAATGCTACGTCCATGGCACGCTGAAAAGTTGCTCCAGTGTTTATCAGACCAAATGGCATCCTTCTGTAAGAAAATGTTCCCCACTTAGTAGTGAAGGTTGTCTTCATTCTATTTTCACAGTTAACCATCACCTAATTGTATCCAGAGTAGCCATCAAGAAATGATATCATCTGAGATCCATTGACAGTTTGCAAGACTTCATCCAGTGAAGGGAGTGGGTAGTTATCCTTTTCTGAAGCTATGTTCAGATTCCTGAAGTCTACACATAGCCTGATCTCTCCATTTTTCTTATGGACTGGAACCAAGTTAGCCACCCAGGTTGAATGTCGTACAGGGAATATTATTCTTGTAGAAAGTAATTTATGAACTTCTTTAAGGATCAGTGGTTCAATCAGGGCGTTGACAGGGCACTGCTTCTGTCGGAAGGGTTTAGCTTCGGGCTTTAGAGGGATAGTATGAGTCATTATAGAAGCATCAAATGTCTTTAGATCTTCATATCCCCAGGCTATCGTAGCAATATCTTTCTTCAGTGCCCTCAGTATATCTTTTTTGATTGCTTCAGGGCAAGTTGTCCCTATGTAAACACTTCTTTCAGGGCCAGAATCAACTAGGTTAACAGTTTCATATTCACCTCCTTGATCTTCAACTGATATCTTCTCTCGAGCCCTTGGGTCTGAATCAAAAATTCTTTCCAAGGCCACCATTCCCTTGGGAATGCTATTGCTTTTTAAATTGAGGACCCCCTCTATATCACAATCTTCAGGGTTCCAATCTCCTTGATCCCTGTTGGACTCATCAATGATCTACCCTTCAAAAACATTTGAACTTGCTAGAAAAGCAAGGATATGTCAATCATCATCAAAGACTTGAAAGTTCCTAACATTATCAAGAACTGTAGGGGTGGAAATCAATTCCACTGAGAATTTCTTAAGCTTGGAGCCCTGCATGGGTTCCATGGTGCTTGTAGCAACAGCTAGTGAATTAGCTATTTGGTTCTCCTTTCTAGGGATTAAACTAATCCCAAAAGCATTAAATTCCTCAATCAGGTTCCATACCCAATTTCTATAAGCTGATAGCCTTCTATTGTGACATGTGTATTGGTTGCGCACCTGCTTGATAACTATCTCTGAATCCCCTTTAACCATCAAAGCGGTGACTTTCTTCTTATGTGCAAACATCAGTCCCCGAGCTAGAGCTTCATACTCTACTACGTTGTTAGTGCATCCAAACTGCAACCTGTAAGAAGCAAAGAAATTTTTCCCTTTCAGGCTGGTTAATTCAATCCCAACACCATAGCCTATTTTGGACTTGGATCCATCAAACGTAAGGGTCCATAGCTGATCATGAGCTAGGGTTGATTCTTTGGAGATTAGTGTGGGCATTTGGATAGGATGAGCCAAAGGTGGGGCTGCTTGATCTTTTACATCAGATATAGGGAACAGGTGTTCAATAGGTTCTTTAGGTACACCTTCCAATTCTTTCATAGCTATATCATATAATTTCTGGCTATCCTTCTGACAATCACTTGTGACTTTGGTTAACCCCTTGGGTTTTGGTATACTAGTGAGTGCAGGGATTCCGACCAAACCTTGGGGTTGTTCTTCATCAATATGCTGATTCAGAAATGTGTCTAGGGTAGGTTCAATTTGAGAAGGAACTTCCTTTGAAGGCATCTTATCCCTAGTTAACATTATTGTTCCTTTGGCTTCAAATGAGAAGTGATCTGCAACGGTCTTAGGGTGACTTAAACTAGCTTCCTCACCTTGGGAAACATGATTTAAAATGTTAATGCAGGGTTGGCAAGTCAATTCAAAATGGTTTTGGTAATGCACCCTACACCAATTGGAGAGTAGAAGACTCTACAGATCGGTATCTTCTCCTAAGACCAATTGATCTTGTTGCAGCTTCTTGATCAATCCTTGTTGATTTTCATTAATCGTAGAATCAAGGAACTTTTGTATGGGCAATGCTTTAGGATCAAGAACAAAAAAGGTTAAAATTTCCTCTCCTTTATAAACCCCTATCCTAGTTTCAAAGTAAGCTACCTCATTGGGGAAATCATACTCAGTGATGGCATGCTTGAGGCGAGGTTCACTTTCAATCCTAATTTGTGTAGGCACTTGGTGCAGGAGCACTTGGGAAACTTGGTTTTCCTGGAGTCATGAAAGAAGTTTATAAATTTTGTTGTGATATTGTTGAGGTCATGTTGACCATCTAGCTAGGTTTGTTTTTTTTGAATAATGCTTGATCAAACTATGATCAATGGATTGGGAGGTGGCATCAAGATTGGGTTTTGAAGCCCCAACTTGGCATCATTCATCATTTTGTCAAGTGCTTGAAAACACACAGGGTTTTCAAGAGTGCACTTTTAGGTCATCAAAAGCCTCGACCCAAGAGACTTAACTATTTGGGGAGGCATATTTAAAGGTGGTTTCAACCTGTTTGAAGGGCTGGAAGAATTTGATAAATTTGGTGTTATATGAGAATAGTAAAGAGACAGTGTTTTGGTGTGCAATTTCCTATTTTTGTTTTTGTTTTCTGTAGTAGCTTGCTAAATGAATTGAAAGAGGCATTTTGTGTTCTTGTTTAGCATGTAGTGTAGCCTTTGGAAGTATTTTTGTAGCATATTAGATAGTTGGTTCATCACTTTCATTTTTTTTGGTAAATTCTATGTTTTTTCCTTAGTTGTTGTCTTGACTGGAAACAGTGTGAAAATGGGGTTTTAGGTTGCATTCCCTCCGTACCAGGAAGTATGGATTTGTTGGGGATGTGGCCAGGCTCCATACCTATACATATGGTAGTAGTAGGAGGCATTGGAAGCTTTGGAGGCATGCTCAAGGTCTTTTCCTAGGTGAGACTGTGAGTGCCTGGCTTGGAGAAGACAGTTAGAGACAAGTCTTAACGCAGCAGGGGTGTCAACTCCTTAACAACTAAGGTGTGAAATGATTGTAGGAGACCTTTACCAAAGTCAGGAAAGATCCAAGAGTCATCACCAAACCATTTGGTGGCTGGAAGGAGGAAATAGTTCACTGTGTGACCAAGAAAGGCTTTAAAAAGCCCTAAATCTCTCAAAATCTGAGTTAACCCTGTGTACGGCCTGAGAAGGTCTGAAACCCCAAAAATCTTGAAGTGCTCCAAAATTGAGCCAGGGTTCTTTCTTTGAGTTTATGGTGTTCACTGAGCAAGAAGGAGTAATAGCCTAAAACCTCAGGCTAAGAGACCTAATAGGGGCTCATGGGCTACTAGCCCTCCTAAAACCCTAACCTAGGTTTTGGTGGCAGCGATAGAAGAAAGAAGACTTGAGATTGAACAAGAAACACAATAGGATAGTTTTGAAGCCATGGAAGAAATATCACACCCCTGCAACAAGATTTGTAAACATTTGGAGATTAGCTAGTCTTTAAGAGCATTAAGGGAGTGTGATGGAGAATGTGAGGAAAAGCACCAAGAATTGCTTGGTTGAAGGCATTGTAAATGATAGCAGGGTTGGTCAGTAAGACCAGAAGTTCTATTATCAATAATAGGGCTTATAGGTCAGGGTGAAGAAGATCCCTTAGGAGTTCTCAAGACAAGGACTTTGAGCATGGAACGGTGAAAGTTTCCAAAGACAACCTTGTCCCTATCCGATTGGTATCAGAGCAAGTGAAAGATTTGGGAAAGAAATCTTGCATGTCATACATTGAGTCAAGTGATTCTTCCACCATGGTGACCAACGTAGAATTGGAAAAGATGGTTGAAGAGCAAGAAGAAGACAATAAGTAGTTGAGGGAAAGAATAGCCCAACTTGAGACAGCAGTGAGGAGTGCATAGTTTGAGGGAAGAATTCCAAAACAAGAAGAGATAGCAGAGGAGGATAAGATCCCTGTACTTGATCCTGTTTTGAAGGAGGATCCTTTCTTGAAGGCATTGAAAGCCTTGAGTGGAAAAGCACTTGAAGGCATACCACTGTTCAGTGGAAACATGGAACCTAATTTGGTAATGGACTGGATAGAAGGCATGGAGAATCACTTTGAGTGTGATGGAGTCACTGAAGCTCAGAAGGTGAAGGTTGCTAAGTAAGATTGAGAGGATCAGCCTTGACATGGTGGAAGTTCATTCAGACTGAAAGGGAGAAAGAAGGAAAATAGCCCATAGCAACTTGGAAAGGAATGGTTGCTAAAGTGAAAGAAGCCTACATGCCAGATCATTATGAGATCCAATTGCACAAGAAGAGGCAAAGCCTAAGGCAGAAAGACCAAGATGTAAGCACTTACACTGAGGAGTTTCAAAAGCTTTGTATGAGGTCTAATGTGACAGAGGATGAGATCCTCAAAGTGGCTAGGTATCTCAATGGTTTGAAGTGGAATATCCAAGAGGAAATGGCCTTACTAAGTCCCAAGACAGTACACCAATGTTATCAGTTGGCTATCAAGATAGAGGAAAGGAACAAGAGGAGGCAAGATCAGTCTTCTAGAGGTAGGGGCAAAGGTAGAGATCAAAGAGATCAAAGAGGACAGCGTGGTGGTTACCAATGTAGAGGTAATGATCAAAGAAACGAAGGAGAATCTAAGCTCACTGAGCATGGAGGTGAAACATCTTCAAGAGGAGGATTTAATAGAGGAAGAGGACCTCAAGGAGGTTCAAATAGAGGAAGAGGAGCAGGCAGAAGTAACTCTTACTTTGCCACCATGAAGTGTTACCATTGCAACCAACTAGGTCACCCTGCTTATAGATGCCCAGAGAAAGCTTCTTCTTCAAGCAATGAAAAGAGAGTGGCCTATGCACAAGAGGACACCATGAGTCCCAAGGCAACTGAGATCAGCCATATAGAATCTAAAATTGGAGAGAATCTAATGTTTAACAGAGTGCTGATCAGACAACCAGTCAAGGAGGAACCTAAGCAAAGAAAAGCTCTTTTTAGAGTAAGGTGCAAAATACTTGGTAAAGTATGCAAGGTCATTGTAGATTCTGGTTCTACAGATAATATAATCTTAGAGGAGGTAGTAACTAAACTGAAATTGCAGAAGGTACCTCATACTAACCCTTACAAGGTCACATGGCTAAATAAAGGGCAGAGTGTTTTGGTTAATGAGCAAGTAACAGTGGAATTTTCAATTGGAGGATATAAAGATAAGCTATTTTGTGATGTATTACCCATGGATGCATGTCATCTTCTACTGGGAAGACCATGGCAATATGACAGAAGTGCCATTTATGATGGGAAAGAGAACACCATCTCATTCAAGAAGGATGGAAGAACCTTCAAGTTGCAGTCACTGTTAGAGGAAGATGAGGGACAGCCAAAGGTACCTAACATCATGTTGAGCAGTGGCAAGGAGTTCATTAAGGATCTACACCAAGGAAATGAAGGGTATGTGATCATGATGCAGCCCAAAGAGGAGGAAAAGGATGAAAGGACAGTCTTACCAGAAGCAGTCCAAAAATTGCTTGATAAGTACAAGAGCATAGTGAGTGATGGTACACCAGCAACTTTACCTCCAAAGAGAGCAATAAGTTATCAAATTGACTTCATACCTAGAGCCTCATTACCTAACAAAGCAGCATACAAGCTTACACCAGATTAGAACCAAGAGGTGGCTAGGCAAGTGGAAGAATTGTTGAATCAAGGTCTAATTCAAAAGAGCATCAGCCCATGTGCAGTCCCGGTGGTTTTGGCAACTAAGAAAGGAGGTAAGTGGAGACTTTGTACTGATTCGAAAGCAATTAATAGGATCACCATTAGGTATAGGTTCCCAATACCTAGAATTGAAGATTTAATGGATTGCCTTGGAGGAGCACAGTATTACACCAAGTTGGACCTCAAGAGTGGCTACCATCAAATCAGAATTAAGGAAGGTGATGAGTGGAAGACAACTTTTAAGACAAATGATGGGTTATATGAGTGGAAAGTGATGCCATTTGGCCTCTCAAATTCCCCTAGCACGTTCATGAGAATAATGAATGAGGTGCTTAAGGATTTCATAGGGATTTTTGTGGTAGTCTATCTTGATGACATACTGATTTTTAGTAAGACAGCAGAAGAACACTTGAAGCATGTGGAGATGGTTCTTAAAAGGCTGCAAGAAGAGCAATTGGCAATTAACCTTGAGAAGTGTGAGTTCTTCAAACAAGAACTTGTGTACCTAGGCTTTGTAGTATCCCAAGGAACGTTGAAGATGGATCCAAGCAAGGTAGAAGCCATCCTAGACTGGCCCACACCAACCACAACAACATAGGTAAGAAGTTTTCATGGTTTAGCTCAATTCTATAGAAAATTCATAAGGAATTTCAGTGGCATATGTGCACCAGTACTAGATACAATCAAGGGTGGTATGAAAACAAAGTTTAAGTGGACTCAAGAAGCTGATAAAGGGTTTGAAAAACTGAAACAAGAAGTAGCAACTCAACCAATTCTGTTGTTGCCTAGTTTTGATAAGTTGTTCACAGTTGAGTGTGATGCAAGTGGAGTAGCAGTAGGAGGAGTACTTAGTCAAGAAGGTATACCTATAGCCTTCTTTAGTGAAAAACTCAATGAAGCCAAGCAAAAGTACTCTACCTATGATCTTGAGCTATATGCTTTAGTGCAGTCCCTTAGGAAGTGGAGGCATTATTTGTTGCCCAAAGAGTTTATGGTTTTCACTGATAACCAGGCACTCAGTTACATTAACACCCAAGAGAAGCTGAGTAATAGGCATTTGAAATGGATGGAATACATCCAAGCTTTCACTTTTACCATTAAGCACAAGAAAGGGAAAATGAACAAGGTGGCAGATGCATTAAGCAGAAGGTTGTTGACAGTCCAAGAGATACAGCTGAAAAGCATTGGATTAGAGAGTTTCAAAGACCTCTATGGTGAGGATGAAGACTTCTCAGAAGCCTACAAGGTATGCTCTAATTTTGAAAATCACTTTCATAGTCAATATGCTAAGTATACACTACAAAATGGATTGTTATTTAAGGGTAATCTATTATGTGTTCCAAGAGGGTCAATGAGGGAAAATTTGATTCAAGAAAAACATAATGGCAGTCTTAGTGAGAATTTTGGTATCAATAAAACTTTAGAGCTTGTTCAAAGGTTCTATTACTGGCCTAAGTTGGCAAGGGATGTTAGAAGATATGTGGAGTAGTGTGTAGTTTGCATGAAAGCCAAAGGGGGAGCTAGCAATGCTGGTTTGTATCAACCCCTGCCTATTCCTAATAGACCATGGGAGTGTGTGAGCATGGATTTTGTAGTAGGTCTTCCTAAGACCAAAACTAGTTTTGACAGTGTTTATGTAGTTGTGGACTGATTTAGCAAGATGAGTCACTTTATCCCTTGCAAGACTACACATGATGCAAGTTACATAGCCCATCTCTTCTTCAGGGAAGTTGTAAGAATCCATGGATTGCCATTGAGCATTGTATCAGACAGGGATGTGAAATTCATGAGCCATTTTTTGGAAGACTTTATGGAGTAGATTGGGTACCAATCTGTCATTTGGATCAGCATACCATCCCCAGACCAATGGACAAATAGATGTCGTTAACAGAGTGTTAGGTAATCTTCTAAGGTTTCTAACAAAGGAGTATGGACACACATGGGATATGGTGATTTCTCAAGCTGAATATGCCTACAATGACAGTGTAAATAGAACTACAGGGAAAAGTCCTTTTGAGGTTGTGTATGGGATGCACCCAAGAGGAATTTGTGAACTCAGAGACCTTGGATCTATGGAGAATAGGACTGGACATGCAAAAGACTTCACTCAGACAATGAAAGAGATCCATGAGCAGGTCAAACAAATAGTTACAGCAGCAACCCAAAAGTTGAAGGAAAAAGTTGATTTGTCAAAGAGAGATGTGCATTTTGCAGTTGGGGACTATGTGATGGTCCACCTCAACAAATCTAGATTGTAGAAAAGAATGGAAACCAAGTTGCAGATGAAGAGAGTGGGTCCATGCAAGGTGTTGGCCAAATGTGGAAAGAATGCATATAAGGTGGAATTACCATCAGATTTGGGCATCTCTCTAGTGTTCAACGTTGCTGATGTGGTCAAGTACAAGGGATTAGTCAATCATGAGGGTCAGAACAGTCAGGAAGTTCTCAAGGACATCAATAATGTGAACTTTCCCCAACAAGATAAGCTTCAGGCAAAGAAGGTCTTACAGTCAAGAGTGCAAAAATCTACAAGGAACAAAGTGTACATGGAGCACCTTATCAAGTGGAAGAACAAGCCAGAATTAGAAGCCACTTGGATACAAGAAGAATAGTTCAAGAAACTTGGCATTGACTTGGCAATGATCCCTCCTTCCAGTTCTTAGTGTTTGTGCTGAGAGGGGGAGAATGGTGCAGGAGCACCTGGGAAACTTGGTTTTCCTGGAGTCATGAAGGAAGTTTATAAATTTTGTTGTGATATTGTTGAGGTCATGTTGACCATCTAGCTATGGTTTTTTTTTTTTGAATAATGCTTGATCAAACTATGATCAATGGATTGGGAGGTGGCCATCAAGATTGGGTTTTAAAGCCCCAACTTGGCATCATTCATCATTTTGTCAAGTGCTTGAAAACACACGGGGTTTTCAAGAGTGCACTTTTAGGTCATCAAAAGCCTCGACCCAAGAGACTTAACTATTTGGGGAGGCATATTTAAAGGTGGTTTCGACCTGTTTGAAGGTTTGGAAGAATTTGATACATTTGGTGTTATATGAGAATAGTAAAGAGAGTGTTTTGGTGTGCAATTTCCTTTTTTGTTTTTATTTTCTGTAGTAGCTTGCTGAATGAATTGAAAGAGGCATTTTGTGTTCTTGTTTAGCATGTAGTGTAGCCTTTGGAAGTCTTATTGTATCATATTAGACAGTTGGTTTATCACTTTCATTTTTTTTGGTAAATTCTGTGTTTTTTCCTTAGTTGTCTTAACTGGAAACAATGTGAAAATGGGGTTTTAGGCTGCATTCCCTCCGTACCAGGAAGTATGGATTTGTTGGGGATGTGGCCAGGATCCATACTTGTACATATGGTAGTAGCCAGAGGAATTGGAAGCTCTGGAGGCATGCTCAAGGTCTTTTCCTAGGTGAGACTGTGAGTGCCTGGCTTGGAGAAGACAGTTAGAGACAAGTCTTAACGCAGCAGGGGTGTCAACTCCTTAAAAACTAAGGTGTGAAATGATTGTAGGAGACCTTTACCAAAGTTAGGCAAGATCCAAGAGTCATCACCAAACCATTTGGTGGCTGGAAGGAGGAAATAGTTCACTGTGTGACCAAGAAAGGCTTTAAAAAGCCCTAAATCTCTTAAAATCTGAGTTAACCCTATGTACGGCCTGAGAAGGTCTGAAACCCCAAAAATATTGAAGTGCTCCAAAATTGAGCTAGGGTTCTTTCTTTGAGTTTATGGTGTTCACTGAGCAAGAAGGAGTAATAGCCTAAAACCTCAGGCTAAGAGACCTAATATGGGCTCATGGGCTACTAGCCCTCCTAAAACCCTAACCTAGGTTTTGGTGGCAGCGATAGAAGAAAGAAGACTTGAGATTGAACAAGAAACATAGTAGGATAGTTTTGAAGCCATGGAAGAAATATCACACCCCTGCAACAAGATTTGTAAACATTTGGAGATTAGCTAGTCTTTAAGAGCATTAAGAGAGTGTGATGGAGAATGTGAGGAAAAGCACCAAGAATTGCTTGGTTGAAGGCATTGTAAATGATAGCAGGGTTGGTCAGTAAGACCAGAAGTTCTATTATCAGGAATAGGGCTTATAGGTCAGGGTGAAAAAGATCCCTTAGGAGTTCTCAAGACAAGGACTTTGAGCATGGAACGGTGAAAGTTTCCAAAGACAACCCTGTCCCTATCAGCACTCCCCTCCATGGTAGCCACATATGTGAAAATTCAAGGGAGAGATATCCTCCTATACCTTTCATCAAATCTCTACTCAGCAGCATACCATAAGTCTCGAGAATGTCTGCCACTTGAACGTCTATATTGGTTTGAATCCTAGGGTCTGACCCTACTTGCACATGTATGTTTCTCAACTCTCCCACTACATTAACCTCTGTCTTGTCAAGTTGGATGACCTTCTTGTTTGTTTGGACAGGGTTCAATCCCAATTTCTTACATATGGAAAATGGCATAACATTGCCAGAAGCCCCTGAATCTAGCCGACAATTGTGTAGATTCTTCCCATTGATTTTCAAACTTAAAAGAAATGGTGGGGTACCTACCTTGCTTCTATACAAACTGCGTTCATGTGTGCAGTAGGCGTGACCTTATTTTTCCCTTTTGATTTATCAGCCTGGTCCAAAGCTTTCAGCACTATCTCCCATTGAGCAGGGCACCACTTTAGGATGTCGAAGTATGACAAAGAGGTTTTTTGTTTCTGCATCTCAGAAACAATATCAAATTTTGTATTATAACTTGCATTACTTTTGACAACCCCAAGTGAATCACCTCTATTATGGAAGTCAGGTGGGCCTTTTGGGGGAGGAGGATTATTGTCAGCACTTTGATTCGGGGGCACCATGTGATTAGGCGGTGATGATGTAGTGAATGGACCCTTATTCTGATTTCTCAGAAAGTGTCCTCCCTTTGTCTGAAAAGCTTGGGCATCATATGAATCTTCCTCTGGTTCATTCTCACTTTGCATTGGGAATGAAGGTTCTTCCTCAAAGAGGTCATAAGTCATTGTTGTATCTACTGAGCCACCTTTTTTGTATGAATTCCCTTGGAAGGTTTGGGCATCCGCCTGTGCCATCTTGACCATCTTTTCCATTTCAGGGAAGTTTACCTCAGAATGGGTTGCAGTATCATGCAGCCTACACCAGTTAGTCATAAAATTGAGGTCAACCACATTTGCAGTATGTGACCTTTCCTCATTAGCTTGATAATTGTGAAGAACTCTGCCATTGTTTGGTCCTGGATTCCATTGTCGGTTGTTATTTGACCTCTAGTTATATCCTCTATTCTGATTTTGATAGCCTTGGTTAGGTGAATTTTGGCCTTGATAACCCCTTTGGTTGTGATTGTAGTTGTTCTGATAATTACCTGGTTGTTACTGCTCTGATTAGGATAATTACCTTGGTTTTGAGAGGGGTTTAGTCTGAGCTGAGCCATGTCATTTGTGACTTGAGACAACGTTTTCTTTAAGGTCTCTACCTCATTTTTGAGTTGAACTATTTTTTCACTTTCCACACTCTTAGCAACAGGTGGCTGACCACCATGATTTGGTGTTCCAATTTGGTTATGATGACCATGGGAACTTTGAGGAACCTGTGATTGTTGAAGGGAGTTAGGAGTTTCGTTGGCAAAGAATGGAATAGGAGGTTGAGTCTACAATTCAGATATAGGCCCATAATGGGAAAGAGACATTCCTAGGACATTATTGAATAAAGGGGTTGGACCAGGCATCTGATACCCTATTGAAGGAAAACCTCCTCCCAAACTTTGTTGAGAGATAGTTTGTTGTTGTAGCTTAATGGCTAGATGATAAACTTTGGATAAGGAATCAATATCCGCTGGCTGATAGGTCCTTTGTAGGAATAAACTGAGCAAAGGGTCTATAACTCTAAAATATGCTTGAATGGCACTATTCTCAGTAACTAGATAGGGATCCTTCAGCCTCCTATACATTCGTTGAAGCCTGGTATTGAATAAGGGCAAGGATTCACATGGCTCCTTCCTAATGGTAGCAAATTGATGGTACAAAATGGCTAGGTCTACATAAACCCTGAACTAATTGATGAAAGCATTTTCCAAGTCTTTCCAGGTCAGAATAGAACCTTTTGGAAGATTAAGATACCAGTTGTACGCCATATCCCCTAAGGAATAAGGGAACAACCTACAAACTACATCATGGTGAGCTATCTGAGCTCTGGTACAAGCATCCTTAAAAGCTTGTATGTGCTCTTCAGCACTCCTTGATTCGCCATGAATGTATTTGGGATAGAATTTCTTAGGGTTCTTAGGCATATCATGAAAGCCTCCATGAATAGTCCCCAATGGAGAGGGATTATTCTCAAAAATGGCCATTGGTGGTGGTGGTGGCGGTTGAGCTAGCTGTTGGATGGGTTGAACTAGTTGCGATGGCAGTTGAGAGGAATTCAGAGGTCTATGAACAGGTATCCACTGGGGTATAGGTGAAAATCCTGGTGGAGTGAGCAGAGCTAACAAGGGTGGTATGATGGTTACCCCAGTCTTATGACTCTTGTGTCTTATTGGGGTCTTGAGTTCTATCAAAGGTGTTGGGTTTTCAGCTGATCAAAGAACTCTACGGGACCTTTTTGGTGAGAAAAACCCAGTATCATCCAGCTTTCCCTTCTAGCGCCTCCTTCTAGCGCCAGATCTGTTGAAGTGTCTAATGGCACAACAACGTGTAAACAGAGTATTACTATTATGTTTCTCCTGAAAGAGAAAAACAACACATGGATATCTTAGCTCCCAAGATCTTTGTAGTTGGTTCTTAACTATGCTGATGTTGCTCAATGGTCAATGTAATAGTAATGTTCAAGGGTCCTGCTGGTATTAAGCTTCTGGATTGTTCTGAGATCAACATAAACTTAAACCTACTCTAACCAAGGTTTTAAAGAAACAGAAAAAGATAGATCAAAGCTTGGAACTAAAAAGAATAATAATTCATCCAACTTAATTAGACTTGTTACCTTTCAAAGAATTTGCTAACTGAACTGCAGAACAAAATTAACTTATGATTAACACACAGCTTCATTCATTCATAGTGCTAATTTCAACAGCAGATTGTAAATCACTATTTAAACAAAACATAAAATAAAAATTCATTTCGTGAAAGCTTCTCAAATCAAATGATTAACTCAAGAAAAACACCATTCTGGAACACAACATGAAGTAGATTTTAATCTGGTTGCTTCTACTGTTAGTGAAACAAATAAGCAACATTTACAAATCTAGCACTATCACCAGTGTACAGAAAATCCATGACTCCAAATTGTTTCCATCTATACTAAGAAAACTGGAAAGATACATTACTGGCTTCTACTAAATCTAACTCCTAACTAAGAAGACAAAAGAAGCTCCCATTACAAAGAATCAGGATGTAGCTCTGTCTCCTCTATCTTTCAAAAAATTCCTACTCTTGAAAATCTATCTCTAGACCTATCTACTCTATTTCTTCTTCTCTAATTGTCTCTATTCCTTCTAACTTTTACAAAGACGCAAGAATGCCATATATACAGAGTGTACCAAAAAGAATGCGCTGGCCCCTATTTTAGGGTTTACAAAATATCTGGTGGTTGCAGGAGGGTCGACCCTCAGATCTTTTTTAATAGAGTTAATGTTGTGTTCAATGCGAATCCCTGCTGTCCATGTCGGTGAAGGATTATTCTGGGGATGATCTGTAGATCTTTGTAACTACATCATTTACTTTGGCCTCCATGTCCATATTTGAACTCCCATCAGAGCTGCCTTGAATGCTCCAAAGTATCATCATTAATGCCAATCTCCCTTCTACCAGTAGCGATCCCAGCTGGGACTGTGACTCATGGTTTCTTCTTTCCTTCGGCCTTCTTCTTGCTCTAGACCTTTCTGCAAATTGACCATTTCTAGAAGTAGCATCAGACCTCCCTTTAGATCTGAACACCATCCTTCCCAAGCTGATCCATTGCCCATCCATAGAGTAAGTTCATTTCATTCACATCCTATTGATTTCCTTCACAGGGATAGTCAATCAGTCAAAGGGCCAATGGGCCACTTCTTTAGATTCTTCTGATTGGTGGAACATAGGCTGCGCAAGATTCCTGGGTGGTTAAAGGTCATTTGAATGGAATCGCATGTCGGTGAGACACTAATCATGTCTCCCCAACATGCGATTATACCTCATAGCAGCCATCGACGTAGTATAAGACGATCAGCAAGACCTCCCATCAAGCTATGCAAGTCATATTGATATCACAAAACATATCAGCAAGACAACTTTCCCTCGACAAGACTTCTCAGCGATCCTTTCTTTCTTTGGTAAGCACACCCATGTTGGGGAGACTTTTTCATGTCGGGAAGACCTTGGTTGGTTAGCGAGACCTTTCACCGAGACCACAACTCTTTCGGTGACACCTTGGCAAGTCGGTGAGACATTTTTCCGAGCCCTAAATATTTCGGCAAGCTCATCTCACCTCGATGAGATTCCATCCTATCGACAAGACTCTCCGTGGTCAGGGAGACCTTTCACCGAGAGTAGACCACTTTCCCTGAACACAAATCCTTTCGCCGAGACTAGCAACCATCGGCGAGACCTTTCACCAAAGACACTTTCTTTTTCCGAGAGACCTTGTAGTCGCCCAGACATCACACCGAAGGGAGAACCTTCGGCGAGACATTTACCATTCGGCCAGACTTCATGGCGACGATACCTCCTTGCGCTGAAACCTCACCTAGTTGGTGAGACCTTTCAGCAAACACAAACCACTCTCCCCGATGCTGCCTCATTTTGGAAAGAGTTCACCCTATTGGTGAGACATCTTTCCAAAGCCATCTCTCTCTCGCAAGATCCTTCCAATGACATTTTTGTTTTTTTGAGACTCCGATGGATTGGCGAGACCTTACGCCGATATTACCTCATGTCGGCGAGACTTCCTTCTTTCACCGAGACATTACACCAAAGTCTCCCCCTTTTGCCGAGAGCTCATTTTACTTCGGGGAGACCTTGATTAGTCGGTGAGACTTCATGCCGACACCACCCCCACCTTTATCGCCAGACATCACACCAATCAGCGAGAGACATATAAACTCATAGCAACCAAAATTTTCTTGGCGACCCTTTGGATTTCAAATGAACATAATCAAACTGCCAGTCGGCCAGACAACAGGAGGGTCTCAACAACTTTTTCCTTGAGGAGTTTTATGCCGAATGGGACTAAGGCATGCTTTACAACCAACTTTCTTGAGAGATATCATCATGTGTAGAATTTAATCTTGCATTCAACAAAGAAAATCACAATAAAGATCACATAAACAGAGGTTAATTAATCAAAATATCATTAAAATGAATCCTAGGTAAGCAAGGTACCATTAAATCTCCAGATAAAATGATCATATCAGAGTTTGGGTTTCAGGTCCACCCGCAGAATCCAAGCCAGGAAGGATTTTCAGAGAATTCTGAGCCAGGCGGATTCTAGCAGGATAAACATGAAAACACCTATTAACAACTTAATTCGATCATTATTAATCAAGGAACAACATGTGAGATCTCAAAATAACATGAATTATAGATAAAATGCACCATCACCTGTTAATGAGTCCTACTCCATATTTCTTCACACTCCATCAGATTCTGGGAAAATCTGGACGGGACATATTTCAGTGAAGGAGGAGATAGTCCGGAAAGTTTCGGGAAAGAACAGGGAACAATGGATTTTGGGAAAATTCAGAGGAGAAAGAAATCTGTGAAGAAGGTGCATCTCCGGAGGCCTCAAGTATTTCAGGAAAATCCAGACGGGAGGGAAAAATTGGGAAAATATGGTCCAACCAGAATTCCGTGAAGACCAAAAATCCCCGAACTCGGCGCTTAGCCGAAGTTTGAGCGAGATATGGGAAAATCCAGATGGGGTGAAAAATCCTAAACTGGGAAAAAAACCTGAATTTTAACTAAGGCATAACCAAATTTGATAAAAAAAATTATAGACCGAGGAGGAAAACAAAAGAAATTCCCAATACCAAAGAAAATAACCAAAGGAAAAGAGAACAAAAGAAAAGGGGGACCCATTTTGTTCCAGAATAAAATGGGGTGGTTATGCAAGGCATAACACTCACCAAAGTAGGTTGAAAGTCTTCAAGAAACTAAATAGGATAACTAGGGATTCCAATAAAGCACAACTACTGATATCTTTCTACTTGCATTAGTCTCCTAGTAGTTTGGTCTCTATGATTATTTTTAGGCTCATCATCTCCCTACTTACCAGATTGTTTGTTATTGTTACCATCTCCATTTCCATCACTACAACCACCTCCATTTTTCTTTCCACCCACACCACTTTCTCCATCATCAAAACATTTGTTCTTATTGTAGATAGCTAAATTTGACCACCCCCATATGGTCAAATTCACCCCTTTATTCCTCTGTCCCATATCCCTCATCTACATTAATTAAATAATTTATTATTTGATTAATATTTCCCTCATTCTAATGTCCCCTAAGGTATTTAATAAATGAATCAAATACCTTATCCCCTTTCTTCTCTAAATTAAATAAATACCCCAATTTATTTAATTCAGTCACTATAGCCTTTACGAATTAAATCTATTTTTAATGCATCCCTTTTTCTCTCTCCTCATGTCACATCCTCCATAATCTCCTCTAATCCAAGTTAATTTAATTAACCTATGATTAGGATGTGCACACACCTAATCATCATTAAGGTCACATCCTCCATAATCTCCCACTTGTCTCTAATTCTTCATTAATCTTCCTAATCCCATGTTTGCACACCTTAATCACTTAATTAGGTAAACCTAATCTCCATTCCATTTATGGAATATGTCCTAAGTCAACTGCATTAAAGGCTTTCTCCTTTTGGAGAAGGCACCCCTTTTCCCATGTGAATTTTTAATTCACATTTAATCCCCCAATGCATTTTAAATTCCTTCTCTCATCCCCATGTGGATATTTGAGGAATTTTTTAATTCCTCACATGTCCTCTCACCCACATCTAGACAAGGACCTCCTTTATGAGGAGATCTTTTCCAAATCCCAAGGTACTATGTAGTACCTCCATGTCATGTCCACATCATCTCCTCCTTGCCATCTCACTCGCCACATGTAAAGATGTGAAGGCTTGTGAGTTCTCAACTCACCCTAGCCCTTGATCTTGTCCATCATGGTTTGATACTAACCCTCCATTGCTTAGAGGCACTTCCCCTAAAATTGGTGGAATTTTCCCCCATTTTCATCAACAAGCAATCTATCACTTTGGCATCCATTCTAGCAAGCAATCAAGCATCCACACACTCAAGCCATTCATCCTCCATTGTTGCGGCACCTTTTGAGCTCACATATTGCATTCATCACAATACCCACAATCTCCATTGCATTCACCATCTCATCAACATCATTTAGAGCTAGGTTTTATGCTATTTTTTCCAAAAAAGGAGCACACATTCAAGCATGAACAAGGGCCAGCCAAGTCATCAATTAAAACAAGGTAAAAGTTCCATTTTCTTGTGTTTTGTTTGAATTCATCTCAAGCCTAATCTTGAGTGTTTTTTGGTGTTTTTCTTCAGTTGCATTAGTTTATTTTTTGCATCGTAGGGTAGGAAAATTCACTCGCACACATTTTTGGAACACCCGGTGGGACCCACGTCACGGGTCTACTTTCACTATTTGTTGTTTTAGATTTTACAGGTTCTGATTTTTACATGTAGGGGAAAATCCACCCCTAAGGGGAAAATTTTCTAGTTACAGAGGAAAATTTGTGACAAGCATAGGTGAACACAATCCCACCCTTTTGTGAAAAGGCTCGACTTGAGGCAACAAGAAAGATCGCTTGACACATAGGCGGATATGTTGGGGGTCTCTACAAATGAGTGATAGTGCTTATTATAGAGGTGAGATTGAGGTAGTTATAGAGGAAACCGTGAATTTTCCCATCCACTAACTCATATGTCCATGAGTGTGTGATTTTATTAACATTTGCATAGTGAATCCTTTGTCCAAGACTGGTGGTAGAAACTACTGACATATCTTTTGTAGGATGATTGGTCGAAGACCGATTAGTTCACTCTATTATTTTTTGCACTAATCTAGGAACATGTAGCTTAATTAAAGGGTCAATTAACATTACTTTTTGTTCTTGGGAGCAAGTTGTTGATGTATCCACTCCCCTTACACCTTTCAGTGATCTTGGGTGACGAGAAATGGAAACTTGTTCTAGTCCAGTCTAGTCTACCCAAGAAGTGCTAGTGTGTCTAAACTCTCCCCTTGCGCTATGTGCGAACTTGGGAACCAGCTGAAGCATCTAGTATTTCCTTCCCTTAGTGGGGCCTTCATGGGATTTCATCACCCATGGAACAAACCCAACCATGTGTTACTTGTGGGGTATATAAAGGGGGGAGAACTAAAGTTGTACCCAAATCTAGTCACATCATTTTTAGCGAAGTGTCGAAGCTAGGGTGGTACCTAGATAAGACATGCAGGGTTGGTCTAAGTTTCCAGTACCTTGTTGGGGCTCCCAATCCATGCTTGTGATAGGTTGGTGTTCATAAATATACCTCACGTACCTAGCATATATCGAGGACACACGAGATATCTTATATAGCCTAGATAGAGACCTATGTTTTAGCCGCGGCTTGGTGTATTGTAGGGGATGCACACCAAACCCTGAAGTTACTCATGTACTCCCTTGGGTTGAGACATAAATATTTATGGTGGACTATGATAGTCTTTGAGAGAGAGTGTGAAGGTGAGCCTGTGGCATCTGTCAATGGCCCTGTGCCACTAAATCACTAGCTATCCGCCTTCACGAGAAAGGGTGATCTAGAGAATGACCCCAGTATCATGGAGTATTAACCTTGGGATGTTTTCCTAAGGTGGTGGGCCTGCATCAAGTTTGTAAACCCTTCATACTAATTCTAGGATTGTGCGTCCTAGCGTGTCTTCTTTGTGCGATACCAATGCTTATTTTCAATTCAACTCAATCTAGTCTTTCTATTTGTTCGTTTACTATGTTTTTTGTCCTTTGCCATAGTCTACCCCTACCTTCAGTGTTGAATTTTCTTCTCACATAGGTGAGTTTGCACTGTGGACAGGTGATCCTACCCTATAAGGGGTGTTTCCATTTCTGATTTTGGTCTAGGTCATCCGTTAGGTGAATTTGTCCTTGTCAGGGGATAATTTACCTGTGGGTCCCTTCATCAGGCAATCCCATGCCCGCCTATTCCCTAAATAGGTGAGTCTTCCCATCCCTTAGGTGAGTCTGCATCTAGTCCATGTCCTTTGAGTCTACCCGTATTCCCCTAGAATAGGTGATCATTTCCATTCCTTGGGCGAACTTGTTGTCCCCAGGGCTGATCCCGCATCTTGTCTGAGTCTTCCCTAACCGTACACTCCTTAGAATAGGTGAACTTGTTGTCCACAGGGGTGAATTTTAGTCTACCTATTGTCATTCTCATCTTTACAGTCTAGGTCATATGTGAATATGTTTGTCTAATAGGTGATCCCATGATAGGAGTTTCCATTTGCATCCATATTATTCAAGACATAGGCAAACTTGATCTATAGAAAAGGTGAATTTGTCATCCCCGATAGGTGATTTTGAGCTTGTTCATACATCTCAAGAAATAGACAAATTTTTCACCCTTGATAGGTGATTTTGTAAATCATGTCTGCTTGTTCCCCTTTGGTGTTCTAAGGATTTAGGTGATCCTGCATTTTACAAAGGTGATCCTATTATACGTATAGGTGATCTTGCCCTTAAATAGGCAGATTTTCTTCCTTAGTCTGCCTGTTTCTTTTGCAACCCAAGATATAGGTGAATTTGAGTCTAACATATAGGAAAGGTTGCTCAACACAGAGGTGAATCTATTGACCTTGGATAGGCGAACTTGTCACCTTGAGAGGAAAATTTGTGTTACACAGAGGCGTATATGCTTCCCATAGAAAATATAGAGAGTTAACCCTTTGGGTCACTAAAACCCTGTTGTTTTCCAATTCTATTGCTGTAATTGAAATTTTTTTATCACCATCCGTTTGCCTATAATTATCACTTTAGTTCATCTACATTTTCTAAAAGTCATCCTTTCATCAATCAAATCATATAGGTTCATCCTAGAGAATCCCTAGATTACATATCTATCTTCAATTCATCAATCCCAATCCCCTAGACTTCATTTCAAAGGTTTTTATCTGAGTTGGATTAGGTGTCTAATCTTGATCATCATCCCTCACACTTACTTAGGATTGTTATCCATCCTAATTCAATAATCATCCACAACCCAATCAATCTACTTATATCTTGAGGTAGATTTGGTGTCGTAATCATCCTTTTCATCATCCAATCCAATCGTCAGCCTCTTATGTCATCTAGCTAAACCTTTGAACTTAGTTTAGAGTCGATCTCAACATTCAATTCAATCAATCATCCAATCCTATTAATCATCTAATCTCACCAATCAATCTAATTGAATCCAATCACATCAACTATCCAATCATTCAATCAATCAATATGTCATCTAATCCAATCAATCCTTTAGTCATCACCTAGATCATTCAGTTAAGTGCCTCCTAGAGCTTAGTGTCATCTTAGTCCACCTGGTAGTTTTGCAATTTCATGCTTGTTACCACCCGATCATAAGCAAAGAAACTCATGGAAGAATAACAGGCTCAAGGTACTCATCCTAACATTCCTCAAGATCCCACCAACCGTGGTTCATTAAAGTCCAATTCTAAAATCCACACTACATCACTTCCTTGCTAACAAGAGCATGGTCCACCAACTTGAGGTCATAGTAGAGGAATATCTTAACAATCCTGTCGATGTCCAGATGATGGATCATCTCCTTAATGAGTGTGGGGATAAGATCATCACCACATTGCTTCTGAAGAGTTTCAAGCCATAGTTGGGGTTCAATATGTCCAAATATGTCAACATCACACCTCCTACACCCTCGGTGTTGTAGGACCCTAAAAATTCATAGAATAATCTAGGAAATTCATACATCCCTGAGGGTCCACCACAAGAGGGTTGATATCAACCTAGATTTGGCAATGCCATGCTCTATCAAGTCACACCCCCTATACCACCTCCTTGGGTTCCAATCTTAGTTATGGGAGCACTTGATCCAAACATTCCTCAAGGCCTTGATCCTAATAATCCTCTTGCCTTCGGTATACCTCAGGGTCTTCCCAATTTTCCAAGCATGAACATCCCACAAAGCTTAACTCCTATACCATCCACACTACCTCTTCCACCTAACCCACCAAGTCAACCACCAGTGAATATTGGGGGAAATATTTTTGCTGCACCACCTCGACCTCCAAGATCTACACCTGCATCCAATTTACCACCGCTTCCATTCACATCTCAACAATCACCTCAAGGAAATATCCCATCCTTTCATCATCCTCAGGGCAACTCGCAATAGGCCCTGCAATCGCAACCACCTCACTAGTAGATATCACAACAACCTCAATCTCAATATCTATAGCATACCAACATTCCATCTCAACTCCTACAACATACCTCAATTCCTTCATAACCCCTGCATCAAGCACAAGTTACTTCATAGCATCAGCAATAACCACAACACTAGTCGCAAGGTGTCCCATTGCAGGCCCCTCAACAATCATAGGTTCCTACTCACTAGTAAACTTCATCTTATTAGTTGCCTCCTCATCAATTGCAAGTCCCATAACAACACCAAATTCCATCTCAGCCTCTTTATCAACAACAACCACCTTAGCATACACAAGTCCCAACACAAACACATCAATCCTTCCAACAAACATTAGGCAACCCTACTACTTAATACTTGTATCACCCATAGAGCACGTATATCGCATATACTACCCCATTCAATCCTAATCCTAGTCATCTTTATCATAACCATCAACAATCCCAGCAACAACCATCTTACACAAATCCCCAACAATCTCAACAAAATCTTTATTACTAGCAATCCAATCTGCAACAACCTTGTTATGCTTCCCAACAACATGGTACTTATAATTATCAATCAAATCTGTAGTACTCCCAATAACAACCATCATATCACTAGGGAGCCTCCACCTCCCATTACCAAGCCCAACCATCATATCAACAGGGTGCCTCTACCTCATACTATCAAGCCCTGCCATTCTACCAACAATCTTATACCAATCCACAATCCACATATCCCAATCAATATCAGCAAACCCCTTCATATCCACCTCCGACATCATGCAATCAAACCATATTGACTCCATACACATCATATAAACAATATGCTCCTTATAATCAATCCAATCTGACCAATCATTCATCATCTAAACCTGTCAATAAGGAGTGGGAAGAGATAAAAGCCACGTTTAAAGACTTACAAGTGGAGACATCCAAAAAGTCTTTCAAATTCAAAGAGATTTTCCCCTATCCATTTGATCCCTTGATTTCACTTGTTCCTTTTCCTAAGCATTTTGAAATGCCAAAGTTTGAAAAATAAAAAAGGAACCAAGGACCCAAAGAACCATCTCCAGGAATTCTACACACACTGCCAAGAAGTTTTACACAATGACAATTATCTCTTGTGGTTATTCCCTCGAAGTTTGATGGGGGTAGCTCTAGACTAGTTTATGGGTCTTCCAAAGGGGTCAGTATCTTCTTTTGCAAATATTTCAGATAATTTTGTTAGACACTTCTCCTTCGATTTGGAGGACATCGATACCTTAGATCTTCTGAAAGAAAAACAATGTGAGGGAGAAACCTTCACAAGCTACCTACAAAGGTGGCATGCCTTGGTTAGTCAACTAAAATCCCATCTCAACAAGAATGACATGGTTACAATTTTCATTGCAAATTCCCATCCAGATATGGCACCTAACCTTAATCTTCATTGTGTCACAACCTTTTCAGAGGTCATAGAAAAGGCACTATTATTGAGAGGGAACTCATTGTTAAGGGACAAGTCAAAATTTATAACCCAGATAAGGATAATTCATCTGGAGATAAGTCTTGCTACTGGAATAAAAACAAGAGTGTTGTCAATGATGGTGTCATTGATACCAAGCATGTCCAAGTATCCAACACCTCACAAAGGTCGCAATACATCCCCAATCAACCATCAGTCTCTAACATCATATCCATTCCATAGGGGGAACCATGTCCTCCCCTATAGTCCAATCAAAAAAATAAAGGGAACAATAAACACTCATTCACTCCTTTGGGAGAACCCTTAAGTGTTGTTTTCAATAGGCTTCTCCAAGTGAGTTATCTAGTCACTTATCCTATGACTATTCCTTTTGATGAGTCTAAACAAAATCCCACACGGTATAGGAAAAATGAGTGCTATGACTTAAAATGTATATCCAAGTTCTTATTGATCAAGGAGATATAGTAGTGGATGCTAATTAGGCGATGTCATCCAATGCCCAACTACAAATATATCAAAATACTTTGCCAAAGCACAATCAAGGTGTTAGTACATCCAATGCTAATCCTAGGGCAAGCAATAACAATAACCAAAATAAAAGCACGAAGAACATCAGATATAAGAATGTACCCTATAACTATGATGGTATAGTTATGTGCATTAGCTAGGTAGAGCCTTGCATATCCATGATTCGTGTTAAAGGAAAAGACCTTCAATGTGTTGCTACAACTTGCCGCACCTGCATAACTGTTCCCAGAGCTTCCATGTTAGCCTAGTCAGCTCTTGTGAGCTCTCAATATAATATTCTTAAACTCAAATATCCATCTTAAACTTGCTTAAGTCTTCCCCTGTCCATCAGGAAATCCTTACCAAAGCTCTTCAGGATACTCACATGCCTAATGATATAGATCCTACTCAATTTCAAGTTTTAGTAGGACATCTTTCATCCACATATTCCTTCAATCAATTCAAACCATAATCGCCCCCTTCACATCAAGGTCCTTGTAGCTCGTCATAAAGTAAAAAGGGTCCTAGTAGATAATGGTTGTACCCTCAACCTCTGCACATTGAATTTCATGAAATAGGTTCGGTATACCCACGCTGAATTAAATAATCAGGTTATCACCATCAAATCTTATAACAATGCAGAATGAGACTCTGAAGGAATCATTTGTCTTCCTATTCAAGTTGGCCCTATTGTGCAATACACCACATGCCACATCCTTGATCTGGACTTTCCCATACAATATCCTCCTTGTTCATCTTTTGATCCATGCCATGCAAGTCGTTTCATCCACTTATCATCAATGCTTGAAATTCACATTCAATGGGATGGAAGTAACCATGCATGCTGATCCACAACCTTTAAAATATTGTTGTGCTTTAGAAGCTTCCTTCCCCCACTCCCACTACTGTCCAGGAGTTGAAGGGGGGTATTGCAGGCATCATCTTCCAATCCATCATCCACCACATCATCCATTCCATGCACTGCATTTGAATCTGTAACTAAGGGTAAATTTTTGGATTAGATTCAATCAATAAAGCATATAAAATAAACCCAAAGCAATTACAAAACACAATGGAAGTTAAAAAAAAGAACGATTATACCTGTAAACCGTCGAGTCTTCCATGATTCACTTTTGTAACACCTTCTAACTTGTTGGTTGACATGTTGCCCTTAGATCGAACATGTGAGCAATCTGTAAAAATATGCCTATGTCCTACACCAAGCTTTGAAGGATTTGCTTAAAATGTCTAAAACTTATGCCTAGATGCCTATGATTGAAAATGTCTAAATATACTAAGATTTGATTAAATAAAAGACAATAAATGCTATGGAAAGCCTAAGTGTGCAAGTGCGAAATTGTATAAAGTGAATGCGTGTAATCAAAAAGTGAGAGGAAAATGTCATTTTATAGAAAATGCCATTTTGAATGGACGGGTGAGATTAATTCATGACGAAAACCTAAAATGAAAGGTCTAGATTAAATCTGAGAATCCCTAATTAGGGTTAGGGAAAATTCATTAATTGAACGGTCAAGATAATATCTCAAATAATTGGATCGGCGGTGGAGAATAAATGAGATAAACTAATTAGAAAATAAGGATTTTTGAAAATCAAGAAGATAAGAGTTGGACTGAAGATCATATTTGGAAAATCAAGAATCTGCCCGATTACTTGATTTTTGGAAGATTAGTTACCATTTTGAATTAAATTAATTCAAAATATGGATTTTGTGAGACAATAAATAATCTTTTTCAGATTATTTACCAAAATGGACTGACAGTTAAGAAAGTGATGATATTTTAAATAATTTCATTTATTTAAAATGAGAGGAATATTAATTTTGACAATTAAATAATTAAATATAACTATTTAATTTAGAGATAAGATTAATTAATTAAATAAATTAATCAATTCATTTAATTATGACAGTTAGTGACATATTAAATAAATAAATAAAACTTATTTATTTAATAATCAGGAAGAAATATATGATGAAGGGCAATTAAATAAATTAAGAAATTTATTTAATTAAGGGAAGACTTAGACAATTAATGACGTATTTAATAAATAAATAGAATTTATTTATTTAATAATCATGAAGAATAAAAGGACATGAATTAATTAAATAATTATGAATTATTTAATCAATAGTCGAATGTGGACCAAGGACATAATTAAGTGTCATAATTATGCTAGGACGAAAGTGGTAAAAATGAAGCTTGCAGGCCTAGGTCATTTTTAGGTGTCTACATTTTGCCCCTCTTTGTCATAATGTATCATGTCACATTGTGACAAAGAAAATAAGTTACAAATATGCCCCAGTACAAAATAAGATGAGGAAGAATGACGAGGAGGGTTATGGTATGCCCCCTCGAGAGGACATATAGGTTCCAAGAACATGGGTGTGCTCTTGAAATTAATGAGAAGACTAGAATATGAAGAGACAAAGAAATGTTAGTGCAAAAGATATGGATGATGATATGGATGCAATGCCTATATGAGATGAGCGAGAGAAGATGATAAGACAAAAGAAAATGCATGTTAGTTCCTAGACCAAATCCTTCAAAGCCTAACCATAGGACTTTAATATTTATTGCTCTTAATCATCATTGGGCAGTAAATATGACACAAATGGACAACAAACACAATGGTATGACATAGACCAAAGTGTGCAAGGTCATCCATTTGAAAAACAGACAGTCATAGACAAGGAATGTCCTAACTCATACTAAGGGTCATGTTGCCCCAATCTTTTTTTTGAGACAATCCATAGACAACAGTCAAAGAAAATAAAATAGGTCAGGAGACGTCATCGCACCTCTAAATCCTTCATGGGACATCATTGAGGTAGCTAGTAACATGACCAAAAAGACAAGACAATAAAAATATAAGACAAAATAGCCAAGATAGTCAAAAGATAAGACAAGATAGACCAGAAAGATTAACAGCCATTTTATTTTGTTTGCCAATGTTTGTTTTCCAAAGATTGAATTCTTGTCGGTTTGACAGTTTTGACAATTTAAGAGCTTTGCCAATTTGACGGTGTTGATAGTGTGACGGGGCCTATTGTCAGGAAGGACACATCCTGAAAAAGGCAAAGGACATTTTGACAAGGTCTAACTCCAAGAAGGAAACATCTTGAAGAGGACCAAAGAGTGACAAGATTGACATTGTTTTGACTAATTTTGACCGTATAATTGATTGGACTGTGTTGTCTGATTTTGACCAATTTTGACATTGACGTTTCAAATGACTGTCTTGTGTTTGAGTTTGACTATGTCTGACTTATTTGACCGATGTGACGATTGTGACAAATGCCATGATTTTATTTGGACCAACCTAAAGGGACTAACCTAATGTCTCGGGGACTCATCGACTGATGGCCTTGCCTACGTAGCAAATGCGCAGAGACAACGTAGTTCGACAATGACATGGACTGACTGACATGACTGACTTTGACTCCATTTTTAGGATTTTGACATTGATTTGGATGTTTTTGTGTTTTTTTAAGGACGTTTTATGATATTTAGGTCTTTCTTTAGGACATTTTATGATGTTTTTGGTCTTTCTTCAGGACATTTTATGATGTTTTTGTCTTTTTTAGGACTTTTTTCCATGTTTTTGTCTTTTTTCAGGACTTTTTGATTTTTAGGTCTTTCTTCAAGACATTTTATGATGTTTTTGTCTTTTTTCAGGACATTTTATGATGTTTTTGTCTCTTCTTTTTTTGTCATTTTATGATTTTTTTAGATTTTGACGTTTAAGAGGATCATGACAAATGCATATGATTGATGCCTACACATGAGAATCCAAGGAAAAACCTGATTGTGCCCCTAGTCAAGCTGAATACCAATTGACAGGTGATGACAATGTTGTTTGACGTGGGAAGGATGCATCCCGAAACAACATGAGGACAATGACGATAATGTGACAAAAGTATGGAGGTCTACAGCCGGGCCAGGAACGCAGTCAAGTAAAATTTTGGATAATGTGCTTGTATGGATTAGACTCGTTGCATTTGGAATGACTTGGTTAGGACTAGATGGAATGATGATTATCCTTAGACCGTTTGACAAGGGAAAATCAAGATAGGTGACAGGCATGAAAGGATAGGGGGTGGCCTTGGTAAAAGATGGGAGACATGAGACTAATGGAATTGTCATATGACTTTCAAGGATTATGTTGTATAAGGACAATAAGACTATGACGGTCAATGACATGATGTTTCGTGAATCGTGTATGACTGAAGGATAGACATGTCAAGAGTTTTCCTAAAGCATAATTTATGTGTGCCAGTTTTATGTCAAGACCAAGGTAGGTAGGAAAAAAAATGCGTGGAAATAATAGGGCTTAGATGGACGTAAATGTCATAAGGAAGGCATGGGAAAATGAGACGACTTGCCCCCAAGTATAGAATTCCACATAGATGATTTATTTTACACATGATGCCTGTTTGCCAGGTTTTCATCATGGTACTTATCTAGGGCGCCTGTTTGCCAGGTTTTCACCATTGGATGAAATTTTTCTCTTTACTATTTTCTTGACTTTTTAAAATTTTTTTGGTGTCACCAAGACGCCTGTTTGCCAGGTTTTCATCAGGGTGACGATTTTTTGATTTTTGATTTTTTTTGTATTTTTGATTTTGTGGATAGCCTGGATGTTTTAGATTACCACTGACTGTTCTGAATCCACTGACGGTGCCGATGTAGAGACTGGTGCCATGATATGCCAATAATGACCTTGCTGAAGGAGTTGTCTTGTCAGGATCGTAGCACTTGTATACAACTGATCGATGTCATTGTGATCCTTTCTGATACTAGATTTGGCCTTATCAAAATACGCACATCGCAATAGAGTGCCATGAGAGTCCTTGTGGTAAAGAGTTGCTGCCATGATGTGACGGATTTGTGACGTGCAATTTTTGGACTTTAGGTGAGATGTAGGATTACGACAGATGATGGTAGATGTGGAAAGGTTGTTTGGACGTTTGGATGAATCACCTTTTATTCTCCAAACTTGGGATGGTGGATGATGGATTTTGGAGGGATGGTGTTTGGAACCAACACTCTTAGATGCCTTGTTTGATGACCATTTTGAAGGAGGTGGAAATTTGTTGTATGTGGGAGTCCTCTTGTCTTGTGGCTCCACATTGTGATTGACTTTTGTATTTGACTTGGTGTCTTTGTTTGATCCATCTTTCTTTGGGATCCATTTTAATTTCATTTGTCCACTTGTCCTTTTGTTTGATTCAATGGCATTTGACATTTGATTTTGATCTTTTGACTTGTAAGACTTTTGTTTTTGTTGGTCCCAAAGGGGAGGTTGATTCATGATAGAATGATGGTTTATGGTGTGGGTGGATGGGGTGTTGGCAGCAATCTTATGAAAATGATTTCTCATGGATTCCATTTTCACGTTTGTATCTGACAAGGTTGCCCCTAGTATCGAAGAGGTACCACTGACATTGTTTGATTTGCTGTCTAAGGAATAACCAAGACCTTGATGTATGTAATTTGCCTGAAGCTGTATTGGTTCTAGAATGCCTTGCTCGTATATGCCTAGTCCTTTTCCTTGATATTGCATGTTTTGACAGATTTTGTTTGCGATGGGGTATTTATTGTTTTGAAAGCAAGATGCTAACCCATCATGATGTCTATGGACACTGTCACTTGTAATATTTTTGTCTACAAGAAAGCCTGATCTGACAAAGATAGATGACCCTAGTTGATAAAGTGTCTTAGCTTCATTTTCATGTTGGACATATTCCTAACTGATATCTTTGGTTTGATCATGTGACATGTCAGGTTCAGATGATTCTGTTGGTGCTTCCAAGGCAATGTCGAAGCCATCATTATGTTTAGTGTCATAGAGTCCAATGATTTTAGCTATAACTTGATCATATGCAAGCATGTCCTTAGTGGAAGATTCTTGTTCTAGAGGAATATCGTCTATGTGTCCCATGGAGGCAAGTGTCTCATTGTGGGAAGTGTCAATAGTCGAGGCCTTTAGAAGGTCAGAAAGTGTTTGATCATGAATGGCGTAAAGGTCAAGGAGTGGATCCTCTTGGATTTCTTGGTCAACAATAGGGTCTTAGTCAAAGATGGGGTTGTCGTAGATGATATAATCGGAAATGGAATTTTTGTTAAGGATAGGTGTGTTTTGGATGTCATGATTATTTTGAAGGACATCTTGAATGAACTTTGAGATAGGGTCATGGGATGGACTACCTTGTTCTTGACATGAGGGTGACATTATAAGGTCATGCTTTGAACTTTCATTTTGACATGTATCCTCAAGTTTATTAAATGGGATTTGACTTTGGACTATGATAGAATTTTCATGACTAGATGTGGCTTGTGAGGGGGTGACTTGAAAAGGATTAATGACCAAAGGACTAGGATAGGACGTGGGAACCTGAACTGGACTAGTATATGAAGGACTAGGATAGGACATGGGGACTTGGACTGGACTAGCATGTGAGGGACAAGGATAGGACATGGAATCTTGGACTGGATATGTCATGGAGTCTTGGACTGGATTAATTATTGAAGGACAAGGATATGACATGGAGACTTCGACTGGATCGGTATGGTATGATGTGGGGACTTGACATGAGTTGGTAGATGGTTGATAAGGGATGGAGACTTGGATGAAATTAATAGGTGAAGGACTAGGATATGATGTGGAGACATGGAATGGACTAGCGACAACTGGTTTCCCTTGTCAAAGTTAGGATAAGGCTGATTAATGGATGTTTGTTGTGGACTAATGTCATAGATGGTGTTAAGTGACTTTTGGTAGTGAGGGTAGATAGATGGAGGTGGAAAAGTATTTATGTCAAAGCCTCGTGGTAACTTAGCCCCTTGGTCCAAAAGCATGGCTAGATACCTTTGAGGGTTGCATAAGATTGATTTTTCTACAAAGGAGACTATATCAGGATTTTGCACTACAGCTTCCAAGTCTTCTGCATATAGTCGTCCATTTTGGTCTCCTTGTATAAAAGGTTCAGAAGGGTTTCATGATGAAGATGGAATGTTCATGGAAGATTGCATGTTCATGCTATGAAATGGGTCAAAAAAAGTCCAATGTTGGTTTGTGTCATAAGTGTTATTATCGATGTTGGGATTGAAATCTTGTCCAAAGTTGTCCATTTGCCCTCTTTGTCTTTGAAGCCTAGTCTCAACAATAAAGAGGGATTGCTCAAATAAGGACAATGAGAATGACGAGTAAATGCAAGGATGACACTAGCCTATGTTTTTTGGATTTTCGATAAGGATGAAAATGCAAGACTATGTTTCCTAAAAAGTCGACTAGGATGACTAGGTGATGATAATGTTTGCCTAAGGAAATGATTGATGTAAGATGACAAGGTGATCAAAGCCAAAGTGTCAAATGTGGACTAAGACGATAATTATGATGAAGGACTAAAATGATTAATGCAAAGTCTAGGTTCAAAATGAGGACTAACATGAACAATGAAAAGTCTAAGGTTCAAAATGAGGACTGAGATTGTTTTCTAATGTCTTGTTGAAAAGTTTCAGTTGTCTAAGGTCGATTGTTTGTGTCTAGATTTGTGAATGTTGTGTATAATGTTTGAGTAATCCAACAAACACTTGACAAGCACAATGTTTTGAATGTAACCAATCACACATCAGATAAGTACAATCCTAGGTTAGTCCATGACAATATTCACTAGATTCCACGTAGGTTTCCCCAACCGCATATCTGTAGTGTGTGAATTCAGAAGCTTGGCTGCACGGGCTCCCCCTTATAGTGCACTCTCTTCTCAGGCCAACCAAGCTTCCAACCCCCATGAAACTCCCATGGTAGGTTGATCACCTCTACTACAAACTGCAAAAGTGTGGATGCCTTCACATCGACCGGTGTTGCGCTAGAAAATAGAAGGTTTTTGGCTTACTACACAAAGGTTTTTAGTTCGGGACCCCCATTCAAGTGGCCATACATGGGGCAAGAGATTAATCACCAATAAGGTGGCACTCCAGCCTGAAGAGGTTAAGCTCAACAGGGTTTAAGGGAGTACAACTCTGTCCGTATGACACATCCGCACTCGCAATCTTAGGTTTTCCCTTAAGATTTACATTTATATACCAGTCGGGGGTAGCTTGGCTTTAGCTCCATTGCCGGTTTGAGTCATTTTGGGGTGATGAAATCCCCAGGCAGGCCCAATTTCTAGAATTGGTAATCGTTTCTCTTACACCCAAGATCGCCCGAAAGCGCAAGGGGAGAGAATACTCTGATATACCAAATCATCAGGTAAAAAAAGATAAAAATAGGTCTGGTTTTTTTATCACCAAGTTTTCACAAGGTGAGAACATACTCACCTACCGCTTAGCAAACACATTCAAACATGATCAAACAGAGGTTCGTTTTAATTGCACCAAAATAAAATGTGTGTTACACTACTAAAAATGCAAGCACATTGTTTTGATGTTTAGTTTTTGATAATCGAACCTACAAGACAATACATTAGTAGTTTTAGTGTTTTTCTTCAACCCATGAAAAGTAACCGCCAACAAGCTGCAAATCCTGATTAGTAACAAAAAAATAAAAATAAAAATTTAATGACAGTAGCAAATTAAAACAGTGATAACTTTTTCAAAACTTAACAAAATTTTAAGTGGTAGATATTCATGGAAAGCTGAAAATCAAACCTTCAAAACCCAGAAAGTATTTTCCATGATTCTGCACAAAAAAAAAGTTATAGGCAAAAAGAAACATGGGTTTTAAAAGCTAAATTAAAAAAATAGTGATCACTAAAATAGCCATAACTTTCTCAAAACTTAACGAAATTTGAAACCATTTGCAGTTCTGGAAAGCTGGGACCAAGATCTACAAAACGTAGAAAATGTTTTAAATGATTCTATTTGCCCATTTTTCTGTGCTCAAAAGATGGTGATAGGATTTCATATGACTTCTTGGTTGTAACCTGCAAAACAGTGAAAACAAACAAGAAAACACAATTTTTTCTAAAAAATGTCGGGTTCACCAATGTAACTAAGGGTAAATTTTTGGATTAGATTCAATCAATAAAGCATATAAAATAAACCCAAAGCAATTACAAAACATAATGGAAGTTAAAACAAAGAACGATTATACCTCTAAACCATCGAGTCTTCCATGATTCACTTTTGTAACACCTTCTAACTTGTTGGTTGACATGTTGCCCTCAGATCGAACATGCGAGCAATTTGTAAAAATATGCCTATGTCCTACACCAAGCTTTGAAGGATTTGCTTAAAATGTCTAAAGCATATGCCTAGATGCCTATGATTGACAATGTCTAAATATACTAAGATTTGATTAAATTAAAGACAATAAATGCTATGGAAAGCCTAAGTGTGCAAGTGCAAAATTGTATAAAGTGAATGCGTGTAATCAAAAAGTGAGAGGAAAATGTCATTTTATAGAAAATGCCATTTTGAATGGATGGGTGAGATTAATTCATGACGAAAACCTAAAATGAAAGGTCCAAATTAAATCTGAGAATCCCTAATTAGGGTTAGGGCAAATTCATTAATTGAACGATCAAGATAATATCTCAAATAATTGGATCGGCGGTGGAGAATAAATGAGATAAACTAATTAGAAAATAAGGATTTTCAAAAATCAAGAAGATAAAGACTACCTGATTTGTGAGATTCAAAAAATCAAGAAGATAAGAGTTGGACTAAAGATCAGATTTGGAAAATCAAGAATCTGCCCGATTACTTGATTTTTGGAAGATTAGTTACCATTTTGAATTAAATTAATTCAAAATATGGATTTTGTGAGACAATAAATAATCTTTTTCAGATTATTTACCAAAATGGACTGACAGTTAAGAAAGTGATGATATTTTAAATAATTTCATTTATTTAAAATGAGAGGAATATTAATTTTGACAATTAAATAATTAAATATAATTATTTAATTTTGCGGATAAGATTAATTAATTAAATTAATTAATCAATTCATTTAATTATGACAGTTAGTGACATTAAATAAATAAATAAAACTTATTTATTTAATAATCAGGAAGAAATATATGATGAAGGGCAATTAAATAAATTAAGAAATTTATTTAATTAAGGGAAGACTTAGACAATTAATGACGTATTTAATAAATAAATAGAATTTATTTATTTAATAATCATTAAGAATAAAAAGACATGAATTAATTAAATAATTATGAATTATTTAATCAATAGTCGAATGTGGACCAAGGACATAATTAAGTGTCATAATTATGCTAGGACAAAAGTGGTAAAAATGAAGCTTGCAGGCCTAGGTCATTTTTAGGTGTCTACAGAATCCACAATCACCAAGGTCCAGATCATAGATAAAGGTTGTGGAGAATATGATATACCCATGGATCTAAATGTGTAAACCATGCCACCATCTCCTCATACCTATGGCCAACCTTCTTAGTCCACACCAAAGAAATAAGAGAAGGCCATAACACTTAGTTCTAAGAACATGGGATCTAGCACTTTCCTATCTTTGGGAACACAACAAGATCAATCAAATGATATATCAGTTAGTGGATATACAGAGAAGAGCCTAAGCCTTTGACGCCTCTCATTGAGTATTTCCAAGAGACATCCTCATGCATCCAAGTTGGATGAAAGAAACAATTATCAAGGTTGAGGCCTTGGCATAGAAGAACAAGGAATATTGCAATTTGTTGACACACCTATGTGACCTAGACATTTGGACTTAGGCTATGATAATAAGAAAAAGGGTCTTGCACCATCAACTAGTATGTCTAATAATGTCAATGCAGATAATGATTTCTTTGAAGACATACCCGAGGAAGAGTCCATCATACTTATATACGATAATGTTGATCTCCCTTCCCTATTCAACTACCTATATGTATTTATTATCAACCTTTCCCTTCACCACCCCAACCTCATTAATTGGGACTTGCAAGGTAGTGCACCCATCGATACCTTTCCTTCAGTGGATACTTACGTTCATCTCATGGGATTGGGGGAAGATAAACACCCTAACTGCAAAAGTAAAAAGAAACAAAATAAAAAAGGTTCATCTAGTGAAAACCTCTCTAAGGCACTTCCTCACTCATCAAAAGTCAAAATAAAGGACGTATCTGACAGTGAAGACCTTGATGAGGCACTAGAAGATGGGGATGTTCATCTTCCCCTTGTTGGAAATCAATTGTCTGAAAGGTCTTCCATCCTGATTGAAGGGACACAAGAAATCAATTTGGGAACAAAAGAAGACCCTAAGATCACTTACATTGCCAAATCATTATCAGAGGAAGAGCATTCCATCATTGTCAACTTTTTGAAAGAAGGAATCATTAACTTTGTGTAGACCTACTTAGACATGCCAGGATTAGATCATGCCTTGGTGGTATGCCATTTGGATGTTCATCTAGATGCCAAACTAGTTAAACATACTCTAAGAAAGATGCATCCCCAAGTGGCTTTTCTTGTCAAGAAAGAATTGGAGAAACTATTAGAGGCTAGGTTTATAAGACCTATTGACTATTTTGATTGGATATTCAACATAGTTCCTGTGGCCAAACCAAATGGAAATATCATAATCTATATAGATTTTTGGGATCTTAATAAAGCTTGTCCTAAGGATGATTCCTACTTCCAAATATTGACATGTTGGTCGACCTCACAGCAAGGCATGAGATGCTATCCCTTATGGATGATTTCTTAGGCTACAATCAAATTAGAATTGTACCAAAAGATCAGCATAAAATTTCCTTTACTACCCCTTTGGGAACCTTCTGCTATAATTTCATGCCCTTTGGACTCATGAATGTAGGGGAAACCTATCAGTAGGCTATGACTGTTATCTTCCATGACCTCATTCATATCATAATGGAAGATTATGTCAATGAATTATTGGGGAAATCCAAGAATAGAGAACATCCTATCATCCTAAAGAAAATCTTTGAGTGGTTAGAGCACTACAAGCTATGTCTAAATCCAAAGAAGTGTGTATTTGGGGTTACATCTGGAAAGCTATTGGGCTTCATAGTCTCTAGAAAGGGTATCGAAGTAGATCCAACCAAAGTCAAAGAAATAATGGAAATTCCCCCATCGCGTAATCTAAAGCAATTAAGAAGCCTTCAAGGGAAGCTACAGTCCATCAGGTGCTTCATAGCTCAACTAGCTGACAAGTGCCAATCATTGACACATATCCTGTGCAAAGATACCAACTTCAAGTGGGATCTAGAATGTCAGCAAGGCTTCAACAAGATCAAGGATTACTTGGCTCATCCACCCATCTTAATGCCTCCTATTCTAGGTGAACCACTTCTGTTGTACATCTTAGCTACATCTGTCGCACTAGGGGAATTATTAGCATAGCATGATGAGTCATCTAAAGAGCATGTGATCTATTACATTAGTTGAACACTTGTAGGCTACAAGCTCAACTATTCTCTGATTGAAAAGGCTTATCTGGTAGTGGTCTTTAGTTCACAAAATCTTTGTCATTACATGCTCAGTCATCTCATCAAGCTAATATCAAAAGTTGATCCACTTATGTATCTATTCTCCATAACTTCCTTGACTGGCCGCATGGCTAAGTGGGTCATGCTATTGAGAAATTTTGACATAGAGTACATGGATCATAAGGTAATCAAAGGACAAGTCATAGCTGATCAGTTGGCTAATGCTCCTTTGGTGGATGCATATCCATTAGTAGTCGAATTTCCTAATGAAGAGGTCCTTACAGTCACAGAAGAAGATACATGGATGCTCTACTTTGATGGGTCATATACACATAATGGAGTTGGTGTAGGTGTCTTATTTTTCACACTTCAAGGTGACTATATCCCCAAGTCATTCAGATTAGCATTTTCATGCACCAACAATATAGCAGAGTATGAATCTCTTATCACTGGTGTTAGAATCGTCATCCAATGGAATTTCACCCTTTCTATGAGTCTTCAGTGATTCCCAGATAATTATAAAATAGGTCAATAATTATTTTTAGCCAAAGGATGACAAGTTGTTACCATATAAATGTATGGTGGATGAATTTAAGAAGTACTTCTCCTTCATCCAATTTGAGCAGATTCCTAGAGTCCAAAGCATTGCAGCAAATGCAATGGCTACAATCGGTTCCCTCATCAACATGGCCAAAGATCAAATGGACTATGAGTTTCTCATTGAACAAATTTTAATCTTGACATATGATTTCCCTAATAGTGAGATGGTGTGCGATATCGTAGGTCATGAATCACCCTGGTACCATGACATTGACACCTACCTCCGTGATAATATCCTACCACCTAACCTTACCAAAATTCAACACAAATCATTTATCCAATGTACTTCGCACTATACCATTGTAGGAGATACACTTTATCATTGTGGGTATGATGGAACTCTACTTAGGTGTCTAAATGAATTAGAAGCCCGCATTGTGTTAAACGACATACATAGTGGTGTATGTGTGGCTCATTCTAATGGCATGGCCTTAGCAAAAAGGATTCTCAGAGCTGGTTATTTTTGGCCTACCATGGAGCATGACTCCTATGAGTTCATGAAGAAGTGCTTACCTTTTCAACAACATGGAGATTTAATCCATGCTCCCACACAAGACTTGCATCCTATCATAGTACCATGGCATTTTTCTCAATGGGGTTTTGACTTGATCGCAAGATTTATCCTCCATCCTCCGATGGCCATACTTTCATTATCACAACCACTAAATACTTTACCAAGTGGGTGGAAGCCATTCCACTCTCTCAAATCACAGGTATTCAGATCTCCAAATTCATCCTTTTCCATATTCTCTACAGATATGGAATCCCTTCCACCATTATCACCGATAATAGAAAGCCCTTCAAAAATTAGTTTATAAACACCTTTGTGAGACATACCATATCCAACATCAGTGGTCCATGCCCTATTACCCACAAGGTAATGATCAAGTGGAGGAAACCAACAAGACCCTCATCAAAATCCTTAAAAAGGTGGTTAATAATACTGGTCGAGATTGGTACCTGCATCTTCATTCCGCCCTTTGGGCCTATCATACATTCATCCACACCCCCATTGGCACCACTCCATACTCTCTTGTATATGGTGCTAATGCAATCTTGTTGATTCAAGTTGAGATCCCATCACTTTGAATCTTTGAAGAATCTCATCAATGATGAAGATACCCAGGTTGTTCGCTTAAGTCATCTTGAATTTTTGGATGAAAACCATATCAAGGCCTACAATCATCTACAAGCATACCAACATCATCTTAGGAGGAGCTATAACAAGAAGGTTCATGCTTGCCAATTTAATTTTGGTGATCTATTCGTTATGGAGAATCAATGTACCCAACAAGATTGAGACAAGAAAGAAAAGTTTGAGGAAAACTGGTTAGGTCCTTATGTTGTCACAGCTAAATATGGTTTTGGGGCATATAGGCTTGCTACACATGAAGGAGATCCTTTAGAGGAGCCTATCAACATCATGCACCTGAAGAGGTTTTATATTGAAGTTAGTTGGGTTATCCTATCCTAAAAAATACCCAAAAAAGTAAAAAATCATCAAAAATATAAAATAAAAAATAAAAAAGTCAAAAATCCAAAAATAGTAAAGAGAAATAATACATCCTATGGTGAAACCACCCTTGGTGACACCTTGGATAAGTATGTTTGGTGAAAACCTGGCGACAGGTGCCATTCATAGAGGGCTTAATCATTATCTACCTTGCATCCTAGTTACTTTATGCTTCCATCCATCCTATCCTCTACATATCCTATCCTCACATCCCATCAAGCCAATCCTTTTATCCGCATCTTCTTATCTGTCGCTTGGTATACTTTCATTGAGCATTGGACGATTCAAACTAGCTATCCACAATCCTAAGATTTTATCGTGAATCTGAGATTTTTTTTGCTTGTTTCTATGGGTGTCATTTTTCAATCTCATGTCTTCATCTAGGGTCCTTCATCATGTTGGTCATCATTAGGTCTCATCTCATCTTTTGTCATTTTTTCAAATTACATTTCCCCTGTGCTTTCACGTAGGAAAGTTCGATCATTTGATCAGCCCCTAGGGCATTTGTCTATCCTATCTTTGTCCTCCATCCTAGTGTTCATCATCCTCTTTCCACTTTTATACATGGTCAGTCATTCGTCTTTTATCAAACTACGATGGTTTTGAGCTTTCACGTAGGCAAGGCTAATCTTTGATTAGCCCTCGAGCCTCTAGGTCCTTAGGGTGTGTCTTGTTGTCGTGTCGTGTCGTCAAGTATGTCCCCATCTAGCTAGTTTCTAACAAACAAAATCCATTAGTATCTTGAGGTCCAATTAGTTTTGGGTATCTTGAGTCATGTCGATCATCTAATCTATCCTCCATCTTTGGTCTTAATAGGATGCATCCTTTCCTAATCAGACCGCATTTATCCCATCTAGCCTTTTGATGCTGTGACAATGGACATTTGAAATTTATTGTGATCTTTCAATGCTTTTTGATTTTTTTTAATCATTTGAGCTTCCTATTATACCTTGTTAGGGTCGCCATGATCTGCCATATCATGGTGCATTTTGACTGGTAAACATAGGGGCATATCTTGATCTTTTGTTTGTTTTTGTCTTCTTAGTTGTCCCACATGGTACCCACCAAGATCCCTGTGGTCTTGTGTTATGCTAGGGCATCCTTTGTGCTTGTGGTTCTCCCAATACTTGGCCCAACCAAGGCCCTTGCAACTTTCGGGTGTTGGGATAGCCTTCTTATTGTGTTTTTTTATGCATTTGACACTAATCTGCCTCGGTTCCTCATACCCTGGTGTATCGTGTCTTCTGTTATAGCAAAAATCAATGCTCTGAAAAATGGAAAAATAGCACTATAGTTGCATTTCATTTGTCATCCTGTTGCATTGCATTTATCCCCATCCATCCTTTTCCTAGCCTATGGTTAGTGATTTTGGTTGTGAAAATGCTCATCTCCCATTTTTTCTTCTTCTTAGGATGCCTATAGTTTTGACAAGTGTAGTATCACACCCATCCTCATCCATCTTGATATGCAATAAATTGTCACACTTATCATTGTTCACTTAGGTCCATTATTCATTTGAATTATCATTATCATGTTCACTTTAAGTTGTTTAGATTAATCTAGATTGGTTATTCTAAGCATCTTAAGTCCATTTCATATCATTTCATTTCATTGCATTATCATTATCATGTTCATTTTAAGTTGTTTAGATTAATCTAGATTGGTTATTCGAAGAATCTTTAGTTCATTTCATTACATTATCATTATCATGTTCATTTTAAGTCATTTTGATTAATCTAGATTGGTTTTATAAGAATCTTAAGTTTATTCCATTCCATTATCAATTATCATCTCATTGCATTATTATTTTAGGTTGTTTAGAGATATTATTCTAAACATCTTAGTCCATCTCGCTGCATATATTGCATTTCATTACATTTCTATATCATAATCACATCATAATAATACGTCCTTCACATGCATCAAAATATTAAAAGCAAATTGATTGTACTGTGTGCAAACATATGCATTGCCACTTGCATCACAAATCATTAGTTCCATATTCATAGTATATAAAATCATAAATCATCCATCAAATCATGCATCACAAATTATTAGACATAATGCATCTAATCCATGTCACCCACATAAACGTAAGCATACATCATCATAATCACAAACATACATCATGATCATAATCACCATTCACATGAACATAAATAAATATCCATCACATAATAACCACATAATGTCAGAAATGCCCATCGCATATCATATAAATATCAAAATATATCATGTCCATCATATGTCCAACATAATCTATAATAAAACCATAATAAGTCCATCATAAGTCCATCATGTCCATTGAAACCCATCAAATAACATACAGGTATAGAGGTTTGATCAAATACAAAGACTATATCTCCCAAATGAATAAAAATAAAGAATAAACTAATCAATGAATCAAACAATCCATATCTAATCTCTACTGGGGAGTTTGTAGCCTTTGTATCTGTATGCTTCTCATACACTCTGCAACTATCAAAAACTAAGATCTTGTCTCCTATGTCCTCTTTACCCTGAGCTACCTACATCTGATCTCCAGGGGTAATCTACACCTGACCCTCTACCTCTGAGGGAGTCTCATAGAAGCTGCTATATCCCCGTGTGTGTGTCACTCCTGAGTGGGATGGTGTTGGCATCTAGGGTCTACATCTGACATAAGGAGATACTCTCCATGCGCGATTCAGGACAACCTAATGATAAGAAAACATATTGCATCCCTCTTTTGTCCTCCCATCTGCTACCTCTACTGCCTAAGCCCTCGCTAGGTCTCTCTCAATTATGTGCCTGTTCCATAATCTGGTGATAGATCTCCTCTCCTACCCCTATGCATCTTGGTCCATCCTCATCTGGTCCACCTATTCCCATAGCCATGACATCTCTTGTACTACGACATCCCTCTCACCCTACAGGGTCTGTACCTGTGCCTCTACTACCTCTTCTCTTTCTAGCACTGCCTCTGTATCCCCCGTGGTAACCTCAGTACACTCTGCTTTGTCTCTAAGCTCATCCCTCTCCCTCATCATCTCATTTAATCCTTGCTACATCTCTGCTATTTGCCTTCTAAGGTCATCCCTCTCTATGTGGGCCTCTTGTACCCTCAACAAGGCCTCATCTGCTAGGGCATGTAATCCCTATCTCCCTCCCTCTGCAGTCTGTCCACCTCTATCTACAGCTTGTTTCTATCTGCCTTAGACTCCTTGTGTCTCTGCTCTATAATCCTCGTGTGAACTAGGCCTCCTTGTTGGAGTTAAAATGACACTGAGAGGTGGGGGGTGAATCAGTGTCTTAACAAATTTGACCAATTTTCTCTAAATTCAAAAACATAGCTCAGATTTGATCTCAATATACTCTGATTAAAACATTCATGAGTTGAATGTAATCATTCATAAACAGAATTGAGAAAAGTAATAACCAAACAGTGAACTGAAATAACAACACAGTAAAGTAGTGAGAACTCAGAGGAACAAAGAGACACAAGAATTTTCCGAGTGGAAAACCCTCCTGGGGTATAAAAACTACTCCTGAAATGCCTTCCAGGCTTAATATTTTGAACAACTGTTCACAATGCCTTATAGGCTTATTTTTGAGCACCCACTCAAGGATCACCAACCCCTCATTTAGAGATATCTATCTCAAGGAGCACCAACCCCTCAAATTATATTTTTGAACAATAAAAATATCTCAGAGGATCTCTCTGTTTTCAATTAAGCACATATTTCTCTATTTTCTCGTCTACAGAATACCTTAAAGATTCAATAATTGAATCCCTAAAATATTATATAGAGAAGAAATTTACAATATCTCTGCATCTTGTTATTCAGATTTTATTGCAGAGTTTATCCATACATTTTCATACAACCAAGGAATGATAATCTCAAAATTACAACCGAACAGAAACATAGTTATTTGCTTCTATTTATACATTTTTTTGATTTAAATACCAGAAAAGTAACTTTCTTAAGAAGTAACGACTGAACAACCAACCTGAGAATATTCAGACTGAAGTTAACAGAGCTGTTTATAAAAGAAAACTTCATCTTGTACCTAGCTAGATTATTAGTCGAGGTGAAATTGATTTCCCAATACAAGAGTCGTTTCACCCAGCTAAGAGCCGACCTCAACAAATCTGAAACGTATGTGATCATTTCACTGCTTAAAAAGCACAACTGCCCACCACAGACAAATCTGCAACTCCCATGGCTCCATCAACCACTGTCGAGCTTCCAGCTAGAAATGTACCAAATAAAACTTCCATATACCACTAATAAAGCCGTTACAGCCAGCAACAACAGAAACTAAAATTCTCATGATGGCGGCCATGCTAGGGTTCCATACCCAGCCAAAAAGAATAATCACAAATTTTTTCCCTAAACTCTCATTTATGTCGATGTAACATTATGCCGAAGGCAATTAAATCGCTAATCATACTTTGGTTCCTTCTGTTTCACTGTGACCGTTCGTTATCGGGTAGACCCTGTAGAGAATTCACTTTGTTTTGCCAAAAGCCCCAAGCTCACAATAGATCGCCAAGACATTTATGTTCTCACACCGACAGAAACCTTTTGTCTTATGTGCTTCGCTATAACATTATGATATCGGGGAGACCTCGTGTAGAGCACACCATGTCTTTCCAAAAGTCTACATGATACACATTGGTCACCGTGACACATGGTTTTTCTTGCCGATGAGCCTTCTATCTTATGAGTGTCGCTATAGCATACCATCATTGGGGAGACCTCTTGGAGAGCACACTATGTCATACCGAAAAAATTTATCCACTTTGAGTCGCTGAGACATTACAAACTCACTATGACATTTCATCAAAGCCACAACCTTTGTCGATAAGACCTTTCAGTGCACGGTCGGTGAGACAACATGTCTTTAGTGAGACCACATACCGAATACAACACTCCTGCCGATAAGTTCATCCTTGGTCACCAAAACCACGTGAATGTCTCGCCGATAGACGTTCACATGCATATGGTCAGTGAGACATAACAATTTCACCGTGACCCTTCACCGAAGCCTTAAACTCATGCCGATATACAATTTTTCAACGGTGATCGGTGTGACATACCAATTTCGCTGTGACCACATACCAACGGTGTAACACTTGCCTGAAATGTTCTTTCTTGTGCTGGTCACCAAGACACAAAGTGCTCGATGAAACAACATGCCGATAGGTATTTCTTATGTCGATGAACCTCCTCATGTATTAGTCGGTGAGACCCGACTCATTCGGTAAGACCTCTCAGCGGCGAGAAATACTTATGCTGATAGACCTTTCCTCTGTCGCCGAAACAAAAGAGAATGTCACACCAAAAGCTGCCAGAATAAAAAAAATCCAATCGACATGACATCAGAAATGTCTTGCCGATAGGCAACATAGACATTTCAAAATGGATCGAGGAGACCCTGCCATTCTCATGCTGAAATGTGTAAGCCTGTGGTATGCAAAGAGAACCATCCTGAGACTGATCATCAAAGAGAACTAACAGAAAGAGATTTTATCATCAAAGACAAACCATAAACACAACTGAGATCCAACAGGCCTCCTATCAGTAGTACTATGGGATCCTTGGGTGGTGGAGGTACGTATGGCACTATTACCAAGGGATGTATTTTAGGTGCATCCACCTCCATCGCCTCTCCCTCTCATCTCGCCTCCCCCTCTCCTCTAGCTTCCTCCATCTCCACATCTCTTTCACCCCCTCTCCTCTATCGGCCTCCTCTCCTCCTCCTCTACTATGTGGCTAACCTCCTCTCATCATTTGAACCATATCCCAATGCTCCAATGATTGGCTATACCATGGTAACTCGTCCTAGCCTCCCATCTTCCCACCATGCCGAGTAGCGCACTATGGTCCTCGCAAATGCTAGCCCTCCTCTCCAAGGGTACTATGTCAATGGGACCTGATCCCACATTTCCCATGTATAATCAGTTGTAATCAACTCCCACCATAGTGTTGGCAGCTCCCTCATGATCCTCTAAAATCTTTGTGGCTTTGCAGGAATATCCTGTTCAATCCCAAACTGTTGGGTGACCTTGTCTGGTCTATGTAGCACCACAATGAATGGATCTCATCCAATCAAATAACACAATAAAAAGAAGTAACCCATGTGCCTCCTATCATCATCTCTCCAATCCTAGAACTATCATGCCATGTACAGTTTCCATCTGATATCCTCTAGTCTCAAGCTATCCAATCTCTATAGCCATGTCTCTATCTCCCCCACTGCCTAATAGTGCAACCTGAACTTGGACTCTTTCCCCCACCAATATGCTACTATCAGCATCTCATCTCTGACTCCCACAACCAAAATGTTTAGCCTGGCCACACTGATGTGCTCCCAAACCTACACCTATAATAGTGTCACATGGGTGACACTCAATGCTCATCCGTAGTAGACGATGTGTATATCCTTGTAAAGGTATGCCAACACGCACGCTCCCCATGCAAACTCTCCCTCCCGTCTCTCAATAATGTGTCTGACAAGCTCAATAATCTTGAGGCTCCAGAAGTGTCCACTCCTATCTGGCAAAAGGATCCTGCTGATCAAACTACAGGGATACAATGGCAAGGCTGGTATGTGTAATCCCAAACAAGCATCGAGGTCTAGCTCCCTCCCCTAGATCGGCAACTCCATATGTCTAAACACTACCTATAGGCTATCCTCCACTGGTCAGGTATGAGCCCAACTGACCAACTCAGATGAGAAACCTTAGAATCCTCCATAAATCCTCTAATGTCAATGTCATCTCCCTTGTCGAGAGATGGAAGGTCGACATCTCTGAGCTCCATCTCTCCATTAATGTTGTCAGGAGTCCTTGGTGTGCTCGGATGTTGGGATACCCCAACATGTGAAGCAATCCTGCCTATGCTAGTGATATGTGGTCATGGGCATTCATCACCCTATGTGTCACCTCTAGCACTATTGAGAGTCTCTCTTGCATCCTCAGTGACTCAAAGTTCTGCATCCATACAGAACAATTTGTCATATTTTCTGACATGTCATTTTTTTTATCATTTTCATCCATGCCCGAGGTTTGGTGAATTTTCCTCTGTGTAAGGAAAATTCTCCTTTTTCCCTTTCCCCGCACATTCACCCATCTAGGTAGGATGCTCATCTCTTTTTTGTTCCCTCAAGAATTCACCCATTTTCTAGGTGAATCTGCCCTTTCCTATTAGAGCACAAATCTGCCCATTTTTTCCTTAGAGGAAAATTCGTATCTGCCCTTGTCTCTTCCCTTTCTGAGTAGCAAATTCACTCTCACCCTTTTCCCCCGAAATTCATATTCAAATCCACCTATTTTCCCTTTTGAAAAAATTGCTTTCGCCCTTTTTCTAGTTTCAGCAAATTTGCATTCACCTATCCCCAGTGCATCTACCCCTACGTTGAAGGAATCTGCCCCTTTTCTCAAAGAGGCGATTTTGAAATCACCCCTCCCCCAGTGCATCTACCCCTGCATAGCATGACCTTGCCTCTTTCTTCACCCATCCTTATGGATGGAAAAATTTCCTTGTGGATGAGTAAAAATTCCCATCCATGACGAACTCGCATTCCTTATCTACTCAATCCTAAATTAAATTATGCTTAAAAATTCAAATCAAATCACAAAGCAGGATTTTGGATCCTACCTGGTGTGGTACTACTCAATAGTAGTAGTAGAACTGGCGTAGCTCCTTGCCTCAGTGGATGAGCTCATCGTCTATGAATCCCTTGTCACTCTTTCTCTCTCTCTCATTTAGTCAGCTACCAATTGTGCAAAAGGTGAATAGTAATTTTCAAATTTATTATTTATATTTTTTTATTTTTGCAATTATTTATCCTTTTAAATTTTGGGTAATTTTTACCCTTTATTTAACCTTTTATTAATTCATTTACCCATTTTCTTTCATGGGCTTCCATTTGCACCTAATTTGTATGTTTTCCTACATTCAAAAGCCATTCTTCATGATTTTTCATGCTCTACTGTGTGGTACCCTCTATTTCTCCATATCAAGAAGTCACCCGGGACCCCTTTTTCTTCCCTATCTACCCTCTCGAGGGGGTATACCCTACCATTTTTCTCCATTCTATCATATCCACTTCCCTGTGACACTGGGGCATTCTCCTTTATTTTTTATGATTAGACAGCCTCCACAACTTTTCCTGTACTCGGTTTTCCCTGCGACAGTAGGGAATCACCTAACATTCTTTCCTTCTATCGAGTCACCTGTATTTTATTTTTCTTTGAAACACTATTATTCTAACAATATTTCAAAGAGGGGAAAAATGTAGACACCTGAATTTGACCACCCCCATATGGTCAAATTCACCCTTTTATTCCTTTGTCCCATATCCCTCGTCTGCATTAATTAAATAATTTATTATTTGATTAATATTGCCCTCATTCTAATGTCCCCTAAGGTATTTAATAAATCAATCAAATACCTTGTCCCCTTTCTTCTCTAAATTAAATAAATACCCCAATTTATTTAATTCAATCACTATAGCCTTTATGAATTAAATCTATTTTTAATTCACCCCTTTTTCTCTCTCCTCATGTCACATCCTCCATAATCCCCTCTAATCCAAGTAAATTTAATTAACCTATGATTAGGACGTGCACACCCCTAATCATCATTAGGGTCACATCTCCATAATCTCTCACTTGTCTCTAATTCTTCATTAATATGCCTAATCCCTTGTTTGCACAACCTCAATCACTTAATTAGGTCAACCTAATCTCCATACCATTTATGGCATATGTCCTAAGTCAACTGCATTAAAGGCTTTCTCCTTTTGGAGAAGGCACCCCTTTCCCCATGTGAATTTTTAATTCACATTTAATCCCCCAATGCATTTAAAGGAATTTTAAATTTCTTCTCCCATCCCCATGTGGATATTTGAGGAATTTTTAATTCCTCACATGTCCTCTCACCCACATCTGGACAAGGACCTCCTTTATGAGGAGATCTTGTCCAAATCCCAAGGTACTATCTAGTACCTCCATGTCATGTCCACATCATCTCCTCCCTTCCATCTCACCCACCACATGTCAAGATGTGAGGGCTTGTGAGTTCTCAACTCACCCTAGCCCTTGATCTTGTACATCATGGTTTGATCCTATCCCTCCATTGTTTAGAGGCACTTCCCCTAAATTTGGTGGAATTTTCCCTCATTGGCATCAACGAGAAACCTATCACTTTGGCATCCATTCTAGCAAGCAATCAAGCATCCAAACACTCAAGAAATTCATCCTCCTTTGTGGCAGCACCTTTTGAGCTCACATATTGCATTAATCACAATACCCACAATCTCCATTGCATTCACCATCTCATCACCATCATTTAGAGCTAGGTTTTCTGCTATTTTTTCCAACAAAGGAGCACACATTCAAGCATAAAAAAAGGCCAACCAAGTCATCAATTAAAACAAGGTGAAAGTTCCATTTTCTTGTGTTTTTTTTTTTAATTCATCTCAAGCCTAATCTTGAGTGTTTTTTGGTGTTTTTCTTCAGTTGCATTAGTTTAGTTTTTTGCATCATAGTGTAGGAAAATTCACTGGCACACACTTATTTTTTATGGTTTCCTCCACCACCACCACCTCCACTAGGAATATGTTCATGACTTATTCTTATTAGGCTTAGGATTAGTATTTCTAGAGATTGGAGCTACTGGATTAGGTATGGAGATCTTAAGGAAAGAAATATTTCTTGCTATTTTTACATTTACAACTTCAATTCTTTGTGCAACTTGTCATTCTCCAGGTGCAACCTCAATATCTCAGGGTTAGGAAGAACGTTTCATGGAGTAGGATTAATCTTAAAATTTTGGGTGGAAGCACTATTAGATGAGGTATTTATACTTGTATTGGTGTTGGTATTAAATGTATTAAAGGTAGTTTTCTTATGTTGGTCAATGGGCTTCTTCCCATGATCTACATTTTCTAATTTCTTAGTGACAACAAATGGATCTGAGGTTTTAGTGGCTGCAACAAATGTATTATACGTGATCACAGTAGAGGTCCCCATTGGATGGTTACCTTAGGAGGGACAAATTTGTCTTAGCAACATATTTAGAGGAATTCTCAGAAATTGCCTTCTTCTTTGCAACTTCTTTCATCTTCTCAATTATTTGCTTATGAGCATCTCTTTGAAGCATCTAGGGGATTCACTAGAAGGTAATATTAGTTTGTTCTCCCTCAAGGGAATGGTGTAAGGCTACACTAGGGGATTCACCTCTTGGCTTAAAATTACCACCATTAAAGACAAGTCTGACTCTAGGAGTAGAAGGATCTAAAAGATTCTTATTCTTTTCCCAAAATTCCCACCTATTTTCTTCTCTTGACACTCCAAGTTCATTGTCAAAAAATTCCTTAGTGGGAAAACTTACTTCATTTATATTAGGCACCTCAACTTCATGTGCCTCTTCATGAACATTTTCACTATTTACCTCATTATAAAAAGTAGGAGATGCATCAATAGGAAATTCAGTGGACTTACTTGATTCAACATTTTTCTTTTTCTATGTTGGTTGCTTGTCCTTTGAATGTCTAGAATTCAACTTCTACTCATGATGCTTCTTCATCTAGCTTCTAGTCTTCCTCATGGTGTCAAATTGTCTTTCATAATTCTCTTTCTCACTTTCTCTTTGGGAATTTATTCTCACACTAGCATAGGAGACTTCAGAGTCACCACCCAGGATACTAGGAAAGAGAAATTGTTTCCACTTTGGAGTTGCACTTGCAATTTCAGAGAAAACTTTGAAAATAACCCAACACAAGATGGAGAAATAAACCAAAAATTGACACATAAAGTTAGAATTGAATTATGTGATGAAAATTTGGACAAATTGCTCTCCAATCAATGAAGAGCTATAAAACACATGACTCTACATGATTGTATCAGATCTAACCTAGATACATTGGACTAGCATTGTCCCCAGCTGAGTCACCAGTCTGTTGGTTATTTTTTGAGAACCAAACTTGATCTCAGCCATTATCTATGAATCTACCACAATTCAATAGTAAACAATGGTGATGATTGGCCAATGAACAAGTAAAGGATTGTTGGGCCCTTACTTCTACACTTTAGGTTCTGTGAAACCCAGGAGGGTGATCCTGACAATGTTTAGATGATGCTCTTGTGCCATTTTACCATAAACATTAAAATAAACAAATAATTCTCATGTAACAACTCAACAAAGGAATGTATCAAATAAGTTGATTGCTTCTTAACAACACTCTACATTCAGAGCATGAGAATGGTGAAACTTAACACAAAATAATAGTAATTGTATCCCAGTTGAAAATTATTTGATTATATAAGTGATTTGTTGTTGAATTGAACAACTAAATGCAACATGAATACTTCACTTAGATAGTGCCTCATCCTTGGAATGGAGTCAATTCCAATACCTACACAACCTAATAACAATTTCATACATGACATCAATTAAGCTTTAAATATATTGTATTACAGTAATTCAATATTATATTCTCAACCACAACTTCTTACTAATATCCTAGCACTTAATTTGACATAAACTTATAGCTTCACTCAAGCATTTACATCAATTCTTTGAATTTAATAAGCAAGAACAAAACTACACATCCATTGGAAATCAATGGAGACAAATAAAATAACCATTGATTATATTATTCATAGTCCATAAACCAAGCACATAGGAGAGAAAATGGCTTTGAATTTGCATCATTCTATATTATATTTCCAGTATTGCTATCAAAATCACATATGCATTAGCAGACTCGAACCTAAGACTTAACTCTAAAATGATTTGTATTCTCTTTACAATGTTCTCTATGATCAATTACGAAACAATGAACCCCCGTACTTCTAGCCTTGAATTTTTTCTTATAGGAATGAAGGAGAAAAACTAGCTTCGGGAGAGAAATTACACATGCCGCAATTCAATTGGACTATTACAAAAAATATTCCTATTTCTAGTTATATTTGCATCCTCAAATGGAGGGAAATGTACATGAGACAAAAGTTATTTTCATTTGTTGTTGGAGATCTGGTCCTGCCTTCCAAAAGCAATCTTTGAGCTAAATTAACAATATCCACGTGCTCCAAAAATGTGTCCACGTACACCAAGTGAACATGAAGGAAAGCATAAAAATAATAAAATAGAAAAGATAAGGAACATGTCCATGTCTGCACTCTTGTCATCAATTTCAAATTGGAGAGAAGACAATCTATTCTCCATACTTTAGCAAAAGCCTAATCTGTACTAGTTCTAGGCTATGCATTGTGCTTCTCTCATCTGTTATTCACCATGGTTGTAGATTCAGGACCAAAATTGTACTCACCACCCCACAATTGCAACTCAATCATCCAATACATCCAAATACCTGCTCCTCCAGGCCTAGAATTCATCTTAAATGGGCCAATTAAATGACATGACTTCACCAACATTCTGCCTATAAGGTGAATACTTGGTAACAACCTGATTTTCCTCCTTGTCGAATTCTACTAGAATAATTTCTGCATGGGTCAGCATGTCCATGTTTCTCTTCAACGTGCTCATATCATGCCCTTGAAAAATCAAGGTAGCCTACAATGAAATAACTTCATTTTTTTCTCTTCTCCAGTCATGTAGGGTTTTGATGTTACCATCATCCATTAAAAATGGATGGAAGGAGACCGTGATGTGTTGCATGAAAATTCTCCATCAATTCTCTTGTCCTTTCCTCCAAAGGGTTTATATTCCCCCTGAATTTCTGGATTCCATCCACCATTTGGATGGTAGGCTTAAGTTTTTTATGTTTGTTAGTGTCATGCTTGGATCCCACAACCATCATCCTCAACTCTTGCAACCTAGGAATCCATGTTTCCATTAGGGAAATGGATATCTCCTTATCAGTATCAAAATTGTTTATCGAAAACTTCATGGCAGAGTAACTAGCATGAATGTTATTCAATTTGTTATTTACCCCCTATTTAAATGTTCCAAAATTGCAGTGACAATCTTCATATTGCTAAAAAATATTTCCCTACCATGGTTGTCACATTTTTCTTTGTATTTCCTTAGCTACTGAAGTAACTCTTCTTTGTTGGCACCTTCCTCTGCTTGGGATGCATCTGATGTACCTAGCTCCAAAATTGAGATGGGTACAGTTCCCATATTGTAAGGCACATTTTACCATGAGGAACTTTTTGGGGGTGGAGTAGTAGTAGTTGGCTCATATGAAGGAGTGGGAGATGCATCATTAGTATGCACTGGTTCCCCTAATTGCAAATTTTGCAACTTCTCTTTTAACAATGCTACTTTTGTTTGTAACTGCATTATTCATTGTTGATTCGTTCCATAATCAACTAAACAATCATTGTGTTGCTTTCTCAATTTCTCCTTTTCTATAGTCACTAACTCCACTGTAGCTCTTGTGAATTGTCCTACACTCACTAACATTGTGGCAACCTCAATCATTGAATTTTCAGACACCCTCTTTATTATCAAACCTCCCCTATAATCTGTAGCAGGCTCTGTGATGTAAAGCTTCTTTGTGCTTGGGGCTAAGGCACATATCACCAGTGTATCTCACTACTCACTAAATGTATATCCTTGCATTGTTATGGTAGCCTCCTCCTTAGAGTTGTATGAATTTGTCACATATTTTTACTATATCAAAGGAAATTGTAGAGGCTAGGTCCCATTCTGACAACAAAAAGACACCACTCTTCCTTACTAGCTCTCTAACCTTAGCTACTATCATTCCTTGGAATTTTTCCTTCATCTCCTTTAAAAACTGAGCTTGAATAGTTCAATCAGGTATCTCTAGGTGGAGGCTTCTTTTCAATGCAACATTGTTGAAAAACTCCTTAGCTCTGTAAGAAAACTCCATGAAAGCCTTAGACTTCACAAAGGAGTCATCATCAAGGAATCTTGTACATGCCTCAATTCTAACATCATGAGTATTATTTACTCTAGTAAGTTCAACTTTGCTCAACCTCATACCCAACTGTTGTGGTACAATTATTGTTGGTGCAGAAGGAACTCCCTGTTGCATTTCCTCTTTTGATACCCAAATTTCTTCATCAAATTCATCATGATCATAATCAAGAAAACTTATTTATTGGACATTTTATTTCTTCATTGGTGGCTCTTTTGGTGGCGACACATGTTGTGGTGGGGAATCAACATCAACAATTTTGGGTCCAATTGACCTTGGGGGAGATGATGGTGGTATTTGTGGCACTAGAGAGAGAGCTCTTTACTCCTCTTGTTGAGAGGAAGCAACAATTGCATCTTCCTTATTTGCTTTGTTCTTTCTCCATATGAAAACCTTCATTTTCTGCTCCTCAGGAGGCTGGTATGATGGCCTTTCCTCCATGATAGGGATTTCTCCTCCACCTTGTTCTTCTTCCATAAGATCCTTCCTTTTATCCTGAATTATCCTTTCACCTTCAAGATGACCAACCATTGTCTCAAAATTCTAGAACCTATGCTCCATTCTTTGCACTATATTAGGAATTTATGTGAGACTAGTGAATTCAGGGTCCTTTACCCTTATTTTCCTTTGCATTTTGTCAAAATAAATCCATTTTTCTTTTCTATCCTCCTGCTTTAAAAGATCAAAAAAATTCCTTATTACATCCTCAGGATATTGGAAAATGTGTTCAAACTTGGGACTCTTGTTCCTTATCTTTAGCCAATCTATGAAACCTTTAGGATCATTATGATCCCTCACTCCTACTCTCCTCATTCCAAAAGGCTTGATTAAGTCATTTATTTTGTCCCAACCTCCTTTAATCATCACAAAGTTAGAGAAGCATGTATATGAAGGGAAGAAAGTTTCCTTTCCTTGATCTTTCAAATGTTTATTTTCCACACTTCTCGGCTGCCATATCACTTCAAGGAATCAAATTCTTTTTGGCACATACTTAGCGAGCAAGTGGGGCAAGATAGATGCACCATAAACTCTCAAAACAATATATGTGGGATAGGGGATAACATCTCTCTAATTATGATCAACCCAGGAGCTAGCTCAGGTCTCCTATCCTTAGGTCTTTAGAAATCATGCAGGGCCTTGGGAATTCTTGGGACATTCATAGCTAGAGCTCTTCTCAACTCAGAGGTAGACAAATTCTAAAAGACCACATAATCAAATTTTCTATCATTCTTATCCAAGAAAGTGGTCCAACATTGGATAGGAAATTCCAAATCACCCTTTATCCTCTCCAGTTTCATATTCTTTCCAAAGTAAGTTGCACCTTTGAACAAAAACATGTGCATAAACAATGAGTACCAGCTAAAAGTAACACCCACTTCTCCTTTCTTCAATCTTACCAAGCCTTCATGATTTTTTTCTACAAGAAACCCTCCATAATCATATGTTGTGCAGTAATGGGGGTGTTGGATATGTGTCGCCATATACATCCATGCCATGGGCATATCTGTGACCAAGTTGTACCCAATTATCTAGCAAATAGAATAGAAAGTCTTTTGAAAATAGGGAACAAAATAACTAACTAGGAAGGGATCCTTGTAACATGGACCCAATGTAACCCTTCGGCCTTCAATAGTTGCTAGATATTTTGGCAATATGTGGGATTTGAATGAATGCTTATTCTTGTCATATTCTTCCCTTAAAACTAGTTGATCAATCTAAACCAAGTCCTCACTCCATTCGGTGAGCTTGAAAATATGAGAATTCTCCTCCCTATTGACTTTAACCATATCAACCCCATCAAAGGCCCTCACGGTCCTTGTGACTTGGTCATAATTGGTGGCCACTACTTTCAACAAATCAACATCCATGTAGACATTTGGTACAGTCAATTTTCCTAAATCAAGGTTCTATGGGTTTCCAACTGGAACACACCACAATTTATATTCCTGAACCAACCACTGAATAATTCCCATCCTATGTAAGGTAATGTGTCATCCCTAATATCACTATGCTTGTCAACCAAGCCTTCTACAACTTGCATGCCATGAAACTATGGTTGACCCTTTGGTTTTTCACTAGTAGAGGGTGGCAGTTGATCAGGTAGGTCCTTACTTAAAGGTCTGCCATGAACTTTGAAGCCAGAGGCCTCCCCTTTTGATGAAGAAGCTTTTACTTTAGGAGCCATGACTCAAGGATTTTGTAAGATAGGGTTTCTAGTTTCACAAAATAAAACCTACAATTTGAGTAAGGGTTTGACCCCAACAACGACAAGACATGACAACCCAATTGTTTGATATGAACATCAAACCTTAAAACAAATGTAAACCCAGAAAACCCTAGTGACAAAATGATGGAGTGAGTACAATTTAGCAAGTTCTTAAATTTTTCAAAGGTAGGATAGTACATCAACTTACTATTTTTGGATGAGTTGGAAACCCTAACTTCAACATCAAACAAGCTCAAAAAATGCAACACAAGCTTCCTGGATGCATGGAATGCTTTCAATAATGCAAAATTGTGTTTTAAAATAAGTTTGAATAGATTTACAACTCTTACTTTGGTAACTCAACATCCTATCTTCCATTATGGCTCACTCGCATGAACCAGAATAGCTCACTTTCCCTCAATCTCCACTTTGAATGCAAGTCATTGATCGTGCAGTATAGTGAATCAAAAAATGATCCAGATTGAGTCAACTTGGTTTGAAAAAGATGACTATAAGCAGCCATTACATTTATCCAATTAGAACAAACCATGTGGTAGAGCTTCCTAATCACACGTGGGCTCCACTATCTCTCTAGCATTGAAGCAATTTCCACGCGTCAACTTCCTCGCTCCCCTATGAGTCTTAACTCATGGACAAATTTCAACTATAGGGAGATGGGGAAAGGCTCATATTTAATTCAGAGTCTTAAAAATATCTGCATTTTACACCTCAAGCCTTCAACAGTGTGCATAAATCTTGAACAAAATGGACGGCCTAGATTATAACATCTCACTCATTTGTGAGACACATGCCTGCATATCCCTTTTAGTAACACGGGCTTTATCATCCATACCCCTGACTCAAATATTTCATTAATATTTTCCTCTATTCTAATATTTTTCCCATTGTTCAGAAGATTCCATGTAGCGTTATCCCACTTCCTCATTTAGAGATGGGAGGCAGAAGTGGGTCCTAGACGAGATGCAGGGAGCAGTTAGAATTGAAACATGTCATATGTCATCAACTATCGATCTCTTCAAAGCGGAATAGTTGCTTCCTTCATAGCTTGGTGGGTCCCTCTAACAATGGGACACACGTCATTCACTCACTGCCCCGTGATAATATTTAAATGCAAAAATAATCCAGATGGGGAGATAGGGAACAGTCTAGATGTAGCCACTTCATTTCATCTCCACTATTGATGTGTTCCATCTCACCACCCTCTGAATTTTCAAATATATCGGCCCCACCAATATAAAGGACACGTGGTACTCACCTGCCGACTCATGAGATTATTTTAATGCAAAACAAAATCGAACAAGGGCGTGGGGAGTAGCCAGGATTTTCTCATGGTGATCAAATGGTCCTCATAAAACATGAAATCTATACATACCAATTCTTAGTTCTTAAAAAGGGGCCATTACTAGGTAAGTTATGGGCAAGGATACAAAACCTAAGGATGAAACCTTGGACTTGACAAACATTTTGATGACTTGTTACCCACATAGTATAAATACAATGTTTTTAATAAAACAATGGGTAACAACGGAATTTATAGAACTTAGGGGCTAGTTTACAAAATGAGTTAAAAGGCATAAGTCACAACTTGAATGACCAAGAACCGATGATAGAAGGTTAACAAGGAAACATAAATTTTGCAAAGGATGTAGACTTAAGGATTTTTGGAAAGGGTTTTAGCAACTTATAAACCCTAAGGCATGATGACAAGATAAAACCTAAGCCTAGATACATGATATTAGCTAGATTTTGCAAAATTTCAAGAGGAGCCCAAAGAATTTTGCAGGGGTTCCACTAGTGGCTCTAGTTTGGGACATTTGTTCTTTCAAAATAGAGTGAGAACAAAGAATCTCAGGTTGAAGCAGAAAAATCATAGAGAATCAAAACCAGGAACTACCCAAACAAGGTAGCAAGACCAAAGTAGATGCAACCAAAGCAAACACACCTTTACAAAATATACAAAACCTAAAATGTACATGGAAGAGAACACATTTCAAGATAAATATGTCTTCAAGAACTGTCCATGTACTTGTTGTTCAAGAAGTTTGCCTGTAAAGCTCTTAAGGAAGTAAGAATCTTCCCCATGTGTGTTGGATATCAGATAAGAGCCTAACCACAATGCTTCAAATTTTCCATTATTTCCCTTATCTTGAGCCCTTGCATTCCACATTAGTAACATATTGTCCAAACAGATGCTTAACTTGCAGTTGCATCTTTTTATTCTTATCTTGAGCTTCTCTTCTAGTTTCATCAAGTTGTACAAGATTGTCAATCCTTTGTTGCATATCATTACAGATATCCTCATCATACACCTGCACAAACTTGTACATCTTTAGCATATTATTTTGGGTGAGTCTAGTATCCATACCATAAACCAAACCAAATGGTGAATGACCAATTACCCTTTTCACAGTAACCCTGTCATCCACAATGCAATCTTTAGCTTTGATTCATAGGCCTTCTTGTTCTTTTTAATCACTCTTTTAATAATCTTCATTAGGCTCTTATTGCTAGATTCATCCTAACCATTCCCTTGAGGATAGTAAGGAGAAGAATAAGAAATTTGTATGCCATGTTTGTCACAAAAATCCTTGAACTCTTCTGACCTAAAACACATAACATTATCTGATATAATATTTTCAGGAACTCCAAATCTAATTAGAATATTGTTCATTAGGAAGTCTATCACAAATTTTCTTGTTGCCTTCTTTGTGGGGATTTCTTCCACCCACTTTTTGAAATAGTTAGTCACAACAAGTATCCATGAATTTCCCCCACTAGATCTTTCTAATATCTCACCAATGAAGTCTATACCCCATTATTGGAAAGGGGCTTGAATAGAAATATTATTGAGTAGAATACTACCTGAGAACTTCAACTTCCTTGCAAACCTCTAGAAAGCATCACAATTCTTGACAAACTTGTGGGCATCTTTAAAAATAGTGGGCCTCTAGAATACTACCCTCAAGATCTTATGTGAAGTTGTCTTAGCCATTTAGTAGCCACCACACACTCCATTGTGAATTTCTTGCAAAATTTCTAATGCCTGATTGTCATCCACACATTTGAGAAACACACCATCTGAGTTCCTCCACCATAATTCATTATCAATAATAACATACTTAATGGCATGCAATTTCAATTTTCTCTTTTTATTATCAGCCATACCTTATATTGCTCATTTTTGGTTTCAAATTTTGGTTTGGCTTCTTTCTTCTTGGGTTCAACACCTTGCCTTGGTGTCTTCACCTTCTCATTAGGAGAAATGAATCCTCCATCCATCTTTTTTTTTCTACCTTCTTTTCCCAAATATTATCCCCTTTGGTCTCCTTGATTTTAGCTTTGTCTCCCTTCACATCACTTTTAGGCTCTTTACTCTTCACATTCTACTCTTTGATGAATAAGCTACCAGCCTTGCCCTGATCTCCACCCACTATTCTATTCCTCAAATGGTAAGATCCTCTTGCTTGAGATGCTAGAGAAATTGTCAATATTTCCCTTTCTTCTTGTGAAGGTATCCTCAAAGACACATCATCTTCATCTACTTCCAAGGTGCATACATTGTGATCATGATCATTCTCATCATCAAAAAGGACCTACTAGTGGTAAGAATGTGCTCTTTCCCTTTTTCCATCCACATAAATTTCATGGGACTCCACATCAAATGAGCATTAATTATTAGAAAGATCAAACCTACTCATTATCATATTAATTTCAACATCATCTTTATAAGATTCATCATATTCTTCAGGTGAACCTTGCTCAACTTCCACTAGCTATGCAAAGGATCAGGTGTACCCTGATCTTGTTTTCCTTTTTGATTGTTGGGAATTGGTTTCCCATTTTTCCAATTTGTCTCGTAGGGATAATCTTGAAGTTGTGGGGTCTTTTCATTCTTTTGGAAACAAGGTTTTTCATTCCTAAGTCATTTTTCATTCTTAGCAATAGTATATTTAATATCCTTTAGAGTATCAATGACCTATTCCCATTTCTGATCATAAGGGAGATTTGAACCAGAAGCTTTTTCATGTTTATCCCTCTAATTATTTGGATTTTTCAAGAGCTTTACATCATCCCTTATTCCCACTTTACCTGAAGCTCTTCTATTGCTCTCAATGTGTAAGGAAACTATAAATGCATCCCTCAAAGTTTGAGGGTATTTATCTCTTAAGATGTATGCCATCTTAGCATCAAATGCATTACATTATGTAACAAGGCACACTTGATCATTTAACCTCAAAATTTGTGGCAATTTATTCATTTCCTTTTGAAATATGATATTAAAATCAGACACCATATCATTATTTCCTTTGGAGATGTTCTTAAATTCATTGAGCATAAAATTGGGGTTAGTTTTGTCTCCATATTTCTCTCTAAAGGCTCTCTTGAACTCCTCCCATGAGCCAATACTACCATTAGGCAGACCTCTATACCAATCTTTTACATCCTCTATTAGTGATTGCATGAACAAATTCATGACTACATCCTCGTGTTCCACTTCATAATCATAAATAAGATTCAAGAAGGCTCTCAAATGATCCTCACCAGATATTGCATTGTTACCAATGAATTTAATCAACACAACCCTGATATCATTGTCAATGGTATTTGGCCATCCATGGATCCCATCAAAGCATAGTTTTCTATATCTTTCCAATCGTAAAGGGTGCTTATGAGATTGGTTATCTCCATCCTCATTGTTTCTGTTAGCTTCTCCACATCCCTTCTTATGATCTACATTTTTGTTAATGAACTGATTATGAGGAACATTATTGTTGCTTGTGTTCATATTCTTAGAATTATAAGTGGATTGATCAATATGACCAGAATTATTTTCATCATTTAAGGATGCAGGCTTCATTGTGGAATGAGAAGGATCTTGTGAGCTAGATGCCACAAAACCTTCTATTGAGTATGGATTTTTCAAGAAAACCAACTTTCTCTTCATCTCAAGATTAGTAGCCATGATTTCCATTTTCTCTACTTCTCTTTTGAGAGCCTCATTTTCTTTCCTTAATTTTTCCATCTTAGGTTCTGATTTGGGGGGAATGGGAGGCTTCTCAGATGTGGATTTCTTATTGATAGCCAGGTCCTTTACAAGTTGTTTTCCTTTTGCATTTGGTGGGTTGGAGACATTTTCATTTAGGTAAGGAGAAACATCACTAGTAACCTTAAATTTGGTCTAACTGGTGGTATCTACTTTTTTATGGGATCTTCTTGCTTTTTCTTGTCAAGGATTTTGGATACAATAGAGCTAGTGGTAATTGGTTTAGGCTCAAATTCGTTTAGAAATCTCATTTTTTCCAATTTCCTTATTAATGTTTCCCTCTCATTCATAACATTCCTAAGTTGTTCTTCTCTTTCCCTATCCTTTCTCCGTCTTATTTCAACCTCAATTTGAATCTCTCTTTTGAGAGCACTAACATCTCCAAAAACCTCCTCAAGGTCTAGGATAGTAATCTCAGAACCTGAATTTGCTTCCAGATCTATTAGGTTTTGGCCTTCATTATTGGTTCCAGTTAACAAGTCAGGTGGCAGAGGTGAATATACATCAAATGCAGGAGGGATAATGTCACAAACAATAGCAGAATGGGTAGAGGAAATATTTTGGTGATGGATCCTACTTCTACTTCTACTTTTCCTAGGTTTAAACCTATGGATACTTGTGACAATTTTATTGTCACAATCATCTCCTTCCTCACGGTCTAATACTAGCAGATTATCTTGACTTTCATGCCTACTAGAACTCAGTAAAGGAATTTGATTTTTAGGAACTGGATGGGGAGTAGGCTTACTTGTATGTACATCCTTAGCTTGTAAGGATGGTGGAATCCATTGATTTGAGAGTTCATCCTTCAAGACCCATTTTCCCATCTGCTTGGGAGTCTTATTAAGCTTGACTTCTAAATTTTCTTTTGGATTCTTCTTCATGTACCCTCTAGTCTTCTTCATTTTTCTTTTGTAACTCTTATTCTTCAATATCTTCTTAACTTCTTCAAATAATGCGCACTAGTGCACATACTTCAGAGTCGCCACCCAAAATTGATTGGGAATTATAAGTAATAATGACAATTTTGTAGATCTTTAAGTGAATTGCATAGATCTAGAATTATAGAGAACTCCTAATACCACCCTCAACACTCTAGGTAGAAGATTTTCATGGGATTACACATACTTAGAAGGATTTATGCAAATGACCTTTAAATGAAAAATGGTGGGAGAATTCAACAAATTTTAGCCAAAGTAGAAAAATATTTGAAAACTTGACACCCCATTATGAAAATATGTGACTCTAATCACAATTCTTTGTACAAAGCACACTGGGACATGAATATTTTCACACAATTTCCCCAGTAGAGTCACCAATATGTTTGTTTTTTTTCAAGAACCAAATTGATCCTCAAGGAAGCCTATGGACGTTGCCATTTCCAATTATCAACAACCAGAAGGGATTGGCCAATGAACGAGTGAAAGAAGAATTTATTTCCTCCTCCACTATGGGATCTGCAAGACCCATGAGGGTGATCCCACAATGTATTTAAAGACCTTTGCACCTAATGACTGAATACATTGCAAATAAAAAATAATTCTCATATAATAGCTCAATAAATGGAATGTATCAAAGGAGTTGGCTTCTCCTTAACAATACTCAACACTTAGAGCATGAGAATGGAGAAAATTTACACAAAATAACAATAATATTAATACATTTAAAAGTTTGTTTTTACAATTTTATTTGTTGTTGAATTGACCAAAAAAAGTATCATGAACATTCACTTAGATCAATGCCTCATTCTAGGAACAGAGTCAATCTTAAAAACTATAAAATTTGACAACAATTTAACACATAGAATCATTTACTCTTTGATAATATTGTATTATAGTATTTCAACATTGTGTCCATGACCATAACTTCTTACTATTATCCTAGCACTAAATTTACATGAACCTATAGCTTCACTCAAGCATTTTCATTAATTCTTTGAATTAAAATAAAGAATAAAACCACACATCCACTCTAAATCAATGAAGACAAATAAGATAATCCTTGATTATATTATTCATAATTCATGAAACAAGTACATAGGAGAGGAATGGCCCTGAATTTGTATCATTTTGTATTCAATTACCAGTATTATTATGAAAATTACATATACAGTGACATACTCAAAACCTATGACAAAACTCTAAAATGCTCTATGTATTCTTTACAAAAAAATCTCTTTGATCAATTATAGGCAACCAACCCATACTTTTGGCCTTTAATTCCTTATTATAGAAACAAAGGAGAAAAACAAGCTTCAGGCTAGTAAGTACACATGTCCCTTTCTTATTGGATTGTTACAAAATACATTCCATTTACAGTTATATTTGCATTCTCAAATGGAGGGGAATGTTACATGAGACAAAAACTCTTTTCATTTTTCCTTGAAGATTATGTCGCACCTTCCAAAAGGCATCCTTAAGCCAATGTAGCAATATTCCATGTGCTCCAAAATTGTATCCACATACCTCAAGCGTAAAAGGGAGAAAAGCATAAAATATAGAAAAGCAAAAGAGACAAAAGGCTCTCCACATCTGCATCCTTGTCACCACATTCAAATTGGGGAGAAAACAATATTTCATCCATACTTTAGGAAAAGCATAATCTGTACTGGTTCTAGGCTATGCATTGTATTTCTCCCATCCGTTACTCACCATATTTGTATACTGAAGATCCAAAATTTTGTTCCCCAATTCCACATTACCATATTTATTATCAATTTTCATAACACGGTCTCAATCTGTAAACTTTCCCAACCATGTGTTATATTCATCCTTAGTTGGCCATTGCATGTCCAATAAGTTTTGCACTTTTGTATTGTATTGATTGTACCTTGCATCAATCTAAGCCTTGGCCTCTTTAACAAATATATCCATTCTCATTTCAACCCTATTCATGTTATCAATATTGGGATTCAACATAGAATAGTCAGTAACACTAAGCATCATCTTAGAATGTGGGAGTAAATTTCCTAACTCCTCTTTCCATGTGGTGAATCCTTTTAGTTCACCATTATCACTTAGTACCTTGGGAATGTTGTGCCCCTCCATATCTCTAAATATTCTCAATTTATTTTGGAGCTACATTCCTAGCTTTCCATAGAAATTTGTAATCTCATTTACTAAATCAATGGCCTTCAACAAATCAAGAATGTTGGTAGGAGCTTCAAGGTCCTCCTACACCTAAGGTATCATTTCTTTAAGTGCTCTCACCCTAGCACTCCACTTATTCCACTCAGTTTGGAATTCTTTCTAAACCTGCAAATATTTCATATTGGCCTCATGGATGTTCTTGTATGCATCCCACACATTATCAACTTTATTTACCAATTTTGTTACACTATGTTTTAACACATCATCAAAAATTCCATTAACCACCTTAACTATCTCTAATTTGGCTTTCTCTATGTTTTCCTTCTCTGTTTGGACTTCTTGTTTTAAACTTTGAATTCTCAATGAAAAAGTTTCTCTATCATGTGATGATAATTCAGAAGAAGAAGTTGTTGGAGATGGAAAACCTTTTTGTGTTGTAGCAAGCACATTATTATGTTCATCCATCAATCTTTTATATCTATCCAACAACTTTTTATAATTAGCCTCTTTGATTTGGGCGATGTCCACACTCAACATTACAACATGCATTGTCAATTGTGCATATGTAGTGGCAGAAATTTTTGTAGCCCTTTTAACAACCACAACTCCAATCTCCTTTTCCATAGACTTTATGACCTCAGGCTTCCTTATATTTGGTGTCATAGACCAAATAGCAAGTGTGTGTAGCTTAGGTCTGAAACTTGAGCCAAAAACTTTATTATCAAAAATCTCTTCAAACATAGATGCATCCAAATCTTTCCTAATGGCATCTAATGCAATGGCAGATGATAATTCCCATCCATGCAATAGAAGAATCCCACTTCCTTTCACTAGGGATCTTGCATCCTATGGGGACATGGTGGAAATCTCCTGCATTATTTTGTCCTCCTCCTCCTTCCCAACCTCATCTTGCAAGAAGGGGCCAACCTTCTCCTTTTCCTCTTCAATTCTCTTTTGTATATCAGAGAATTTTACATGGATAAAAAAATATCTAAACTTCCCAATCTTGAAAAAGGCATCATCACACATAAAGTCATCACAAGCCTTTATTCTAAAAATTTCATCCTCGGCTTCATCATATTCCCATTTCATAAATTTGCTAGAAGGGACCACTATGTTCAAAGTATCATCTTTGTCTTTAGGGACCCTCTAATCCACTTCCTCCTCAATGGGAATGTGCTCTCTAGACTCCTCAGGAACTTGAGCCTCACCAATCTGCTCACTTGTTGAATAAGCCACTAATGGAGTGACTGTAGGTTGCTCACCTATCTCTCTTTTTTGCACATGGATGCCTTGAGTAGAGGACTAAGCTAGTTGGATCCTTAATTGTGCATCATGGTTTTGTTTATCCACCTTGGCATTTATTTCATCTTACTTTAATTTCTCAAAGAAACTTTTATCATTAAAATCACCAAGCATTAACTTTTCTTGCACAAATTTATCCTCTATTTTGAAATACGGGCTAACATAAAAAGGATTTTCCTTCAACATCCTTTCTTCAATTGCACATATCTTCTTCCATGCAATTTTCCTTGTTGTCACTTCTTCATCAGAAGATAGATTTCTAATCACATCCTCTTGATAGAGGAACTGATGATTTCTCCCTAATAACCCCCTTTCTCTTCTCTCAATAGTAATCACCCCTTTAGGGTCACAAAACCTTATGATGTCTTGTCTCAATCAATAATTATTTAAGAGAGAGCTAAACATATTAATGCCTTCCTTTGAAGTACAAGTGAAAATAAAAATATTTAACTCCTCGACCCCAAAATCTGTGCACAATAATTTCAATCCCTTTTGAACACAAGAAATGATAACTCTGACCATAAACCCTAGCTTTTCACCCAATTCCCAAACTACCCAACACTATAAATTACTCACAGAGGTCAATAATTTAACTTACCTAGGAAAACCAATAGGTTGTTCATTGAAATTTTCCTTGCCAAGAGATTTTCTTCTCTTCTTCACTTAGATAGTTCTTCAAGTCCCAATGATTGTAATTATGGAAGAAAAGTGAACAAAAACCCTCTTTATGACTTGGAATTGGAGCATCCTCTCCATTAATGTCTGATAGGTAGCTCATGTGAGTGAACTGAAAAGTATTCATTCTAGTTTAAACTCCAGTTGTTGATCTTCTTTGATTTAAAACACGATCTATAGTTCTCCTTGACCATTGCTCCATTCTTTTACAAATGTGCTTTAAAACAATGATGATACCCTAGAAAACTACCACATAGTCATCCATGCATACACAATACCTTTTGAACTCCATCGCTCATTGTAGTAACACTTTGAAGTTATGCACAAACTTTGGGGATGAGCGACAACGCCTTTAATGGAAGGAATATTCCTCAATATATCCTTCATTGCTTGTCTGTGAAATTTTATAAAGTTACATTTGTATTTTGGTAAAGAGGAACTCCCAACAATACCAAGACATAGTCTTAGTCCATCACTTATCTCCGTAACTGATTTGGAGTTGAGAGTGCTTTCAGCGACAAGCGAAACCAGTGATGGCACTGGATATTGATAGGTGGCAAGATCATAGCACTCCATTCTCAACCTTCATATCACTCATTGTGGTAATTGGGAAAGGCAATGGAACCTTTCTACGATAGCGTGATATATATAAGGGAGAAACAATGTTCATTGCACTTCACTAAAGGGGAGCCATGAAACCAAAAGACTTCAGTGATACATGATATGAAAGGAACATAGCTATATCACTCATCATGGTAGTTAATTATGAAGATCAAATTATTTTAGTGACACATGATGTAAAACAGAACCAAAGGCTCATCACAGTAATGAACCCAATGAGATAAACAATTGTTGAAAAAATGAGTAAAGTTATCTATTTGTTGTCATTGTTGTCACCATGTTGGTAGTATGTTGGCAGGTGGGTCCAGTACTCTTATACCAGTTCTTATCCTCTTCGGTGGCTAGTCTGATATTTTGGTTGCCTATTCGGTATTCTAGTCTACACTTTTTTGTGGATGATAATCTCTAGTTACAGTTTTGGGAAACTACTGATGGATGTTAAAGGCGTGCATGATCAAGTTATTTCGAGCTCTGGTGCCCGTACAACATAGTAGAAACCAACAGATTGATTGTTTCCTTGTTGCATTGAAGATTATTCATGGCCGACTTGTTATGTTAATTTTGATTTGAAAACTTATGTGCAACCTATTTCTTGGTTCGAGTCAACATGATGAAATGTTCTAAAGATTGTTTTGTGTGTTGGAAATATTTTTTGAACCATTGGAGCCAACATTATAATGATTAATTCATTTTGAAAATACTTTATGGAGCCAACCTAATTAGTGCCTATGATGGAGATCAAGTATATATACAAGTATATGGCAAACAAGTTTGGTAGGATGAATGAGTGAGTGAGTAAGTGCGAATGGGTATATGTGAATATGTGTAGTGAGTTTGTAGGAAAGTGACAGAGGAAATAGTGAAGAGATAATGAATGTGAAGGTGTGATAAAAAAGGAAACAATTGTGAGCATATCTGAAACTGTATTAGCACATGTTAGGTGCATCTTTCCAATTCATTTTCGGGTTATAAAGCCTTACTCTATTTTGTATAATTTTTTTGTAGGCAGTGAGCCTCTTGTTGGATAGTGAGTCCTTTTTGTAGGCAGTGAGCCTTTGTACTTGGATAGTGATTCCTTCTTTTGGCAGCGAGCCTCCTTTTTAAAAATACTATATAGTGTGAGTTAACCCTCACTGTGGTTTTTCCCTTATTGGGTTTTCCACGTAAAAATCTGGTGTTCATTGTGTTGATTTACTTTTTGTTATCTATGTTTCATGCTCATATGTAATAACAGAATAGTGTGGTCAAAGATTTGAGAAGTGATAAATTTTTAAGTTTGAATGTGTGTGACAACTAATTCAGCCCCCCCCCTCAGTTGTCCTACGCATGTTTAACAATTGGTATCAGAGCTCTTGGCTCCTCTGATAAAGTCCAATAGCTTGAGGGAGATCCCAAATATGGAGATAATGAATGACAAAGGAGAACTCTAGACTGCTCTTGAAGATTTTGATAAAGTCGAAAGAGAAAACAAAGATTTGAAAGAGAATCTTGATGAAGCAAATGAATGTGTTCAGAAATTGAAGGAACAATTGAAGAAATTTAAGGAAAGACACAGAGAAGTAAGTGAACAACTAAAACAAGAGATAATTGGACTGAAAGTGATAGTACAAGAAAAGAAGAGGATTGAAGAATGCCTGAATACAATGGTGTAGAACAAGTCTGAAGAATGTTCCAGACTTGAGCAGGAGATAGTAAATTTGAGAGTGGAATTAGAAAAGGAAAAACTCTGTGAAAATAATTTTAGATCCAGCTCCAGTAAACTTGAAGAACTACTTGCTGGACATAGAAACTATGTAAAGACAAAGGTGGCTTAGGAGTTGATACTGGTGAATGTTCTAAAGATGTGAAGAAGAATCAAGGTAAAAGGAAGAGGAGAATGAATTTTGCAAGACAACCACCTGTGAAACATCCTAATGCACAAAGGTACCCCTCTTTTGATGGTGTTTTCTTTTCTTGTAACAAATATGGTCATAGAGCAACTAACTACAGAAGTAGGATAAACTAGTTTTCAGGCTCTCTTTCCGGAAAATGTTTTGAATGTGGGAAGTTTGGACATAATGATATAGAATGCAGATCTCAAGTAAGTTTGATTAATCGAGTAATGAGAAACAGGTTTAATGAAGGTAGAAGGAATCAATTCTTTAATGGCTAGTGTTATGCCTACAATAAATCTAGACATAGAGAAAATAAGTGTAGATCGAGGAATAATGGAGGATAGTCTAATCAGAAAGGTGTGATCTATTATAATTGAAATATACTTGGACATGTATCTAAATTTTACAAGAATAAGAAAGGAAAATAATCTACTTTGGAAGAGAAGAGTGAACTGGTAAAGAAGATTGATAAAGAAGAGATGAAGCAAGAGATGGAGAAGACTTGGAAGAAGAAAGAAGAAGAAGAAGAGAAATCTAAGACTCCTAATGTGTCTGTACCCTCATCTGGTACAAATGAATTATTCAAAATTTAGACTTAGCATGATCTTAGGGGGATCATTATTAGAAGATCATAAAAACCCCCTAGAAGAATGGTGTGTCAGAGGCTAACATGTGGTCAAAATGTGAAGGATGCTTGTTCAGAGGTTCTGGAAGAAGAACCAGAGAAAAATATGTTGGTATGAGGATTTGTGGACCATTTAAAGGTTTCTTGTGCTAAGTCAAGTGTGTGTTTAGCATCTTTTTGTGTTTGCCACATTTAATGCACTTAGGGAAAACTCGACGGTGGATAAGTAGAAATTTGTGATGCTTTTTGGTTAATTGTGCATCTGAAATCGTCAAAGTGCTTTGAATAATTCTTGAGGCATGCTCAAAGCATTTCTGAAGGGAATTTGAAGATTGATTCAGGTAATTTGGAAACCCTCTCTTTGTTTACATAAGGAAAGAAGAAAATTTAAGTATTGTTGAATTTCAAGAAAGCTAAGCAATGGATAGTGACTTGTGTGGTGTTACCTCTCTAAATCAAAAAAGGGTTGAAGTAGAAGAATACGATCATAGGAAAATGAAGGAAATTGAAATAGGGCTGAGTGAAGTTGAATTATAGAATATAAAACCCTAGGGATGGATTTGTGGAGTAAGTTTCCATGGGTTTCAGATAAGGAAGTTATCCTGTTCTTATTAAACTATCTTAAGGATGGAAACATTGTTTTGGCAAAACCCTTCTTGATCACGAAGGAAGCAATTGAAGTGATCACTAGATTATGCAGTGTTGGAGAACTTCCTGGAAAGAAAAATGTGAAATATAAAGATGTGGTGGAGTTGACTAGCATTGGTAGAGATCAGAGAGCATTGTTGATTGATACACTTGTTGACTCGATCGTTAGGTATGTTGCATATGGTATCTCATACAAAATTTATTTCAGGAATCATGAAAGCGAAAATTTGGCTATTGTTGTACACATTGCCCACATGATCGTTAAAGAGAATAGACAATTTGATTTATGTAGCTTGTTACTTGAGAATTTTCTCAAAAATATTTGAATGTCATTGATTGAGAATTATCCGTTTCATTTCAGATCCTTACTGGTATTCCTACTTTTTTACTTTCTGAATTCTCTACCAATAAAAGACAATGTGGTATGGGAATCTAGTATCCCTATTGGAAAAAAATTTTATAGACATCTAGAGTCTTTCGAAGATAATGAAAATATGTGCAAAATGTATTTCTCATCCTTGCAAGCAACCCTTGCTCTGATATATCTTTAGTAAGTCAATTCAAAGTAGGCTCTTCGTCTGGGAAAAGAGAATTGGAAGTTGTGATTCCCCTTCGGAATCAAAAAAAGAGAAAGGAAATGGCTGAAGACATCATTGAATTTTGGATGAGAAGGAGAAAGAATCGCTGACTAGTACCGAATTCCCTGATCTTGATGATATCCAGTCTATGATAGTTGAAGGAAAAATGAAGAAGATTTGTAATTATAGGATGTTGCCTCGCCCATTGATAGACTGAAAATTGATGATGCGCTGGTAGATTATCTACTTTGGAAAGGTATTGAAATATCTATTGTTTCTGATTTCTTACCAGAGAATTTGGTTGAGATTGTTAAAGAAAGGATGTTGCTTGAAGGTCTGGAAGGATGTAAGATGAGAATATTGGTTGAAAGAAGATGTAAAAAGGCTATGCAAAGATTGTTTGGATTGATTGTAGAAACTAAGAAGTGTGTTAAAGAAATTTTAGATGTTTACAAGTATTGTCTTCGGTGGCCTAGTGTTGTAGACAACTTCAGATGCATAATTGAAGCAATTGAAGCCAAGGTGAATGAGATTGGAAAGAACTTTGACATATGTGAAGATAAATAAGGGAAACAAAGGATAAGAGTTGGTGAAATTCAGGCTGAACTAATTATTACACAAAGACAAAGAGATGATGTGATAAAGACCTTCTAGCTTCTTAAAGAAATTGTTGAAGTCTGGTTAGAGCATCTTTCTAGAATCCTTCTTGATGTTGAAGATATTGAGAAACAATTTTTTGATGTACATTGGTCACCTTCTTTTACTCTATTGGGATTATTGGAAAGTACATGTGCAAAATTAGAGTCTATTGTTTTTAACTGGAAGAAGTTGTATCCAATTCTCAAAGAAAGGTATAAGAAGGTGTTTCAAGTGAAGAGTGTCATCTTCACTTAATTTCTACTTTCTTAAATGATTTGGATTGTTCGAATTTTTTTGAAGTTTTTGGAAATATTTTGAAATTTTGATGTCACCATATTTGCACTTGCTTTTGGAGAGAGAGTTGGAATGCAGAGTGTTGGAGATAGTGGAGAGAGAATTTTTTGTTCACATGCTGCCATCAATGACAAAGGGGGAGATTGTTGGAAAAATGAGTAAAGTTATCTACTTGTTGTCATTGATGTCACTATGTTGGTAGTATGCTAGTAGTTGGGTCCGGTACTCTTATACCAGTGCTTATCCTCTCTAGTGGCTGGTTTGATATTTTGGTTGCCTATCTGGTATTCTAGTCTGCACTTTTCTGCAGATGATAATCTCTAGTTGTCATTTTGGGAAACTACTGATGGACGTTAAAGGTGTGCATGATCAGGTTATTTTGAGCTTTGGTTCTTGTATAGTGTAGTAGCAACCAATAGATTAATTGTTGCCTTGTTGCATTGAAGAATATTCCTAGTCAACTTGTTAAGTTAATTTTGATTTGAAAACTTATGTGCAACCTATTTCTTGGTTCGAGCCGACATGATGAAATATGCTAAAGATTGTTTTGTGTGTTTGAAAATATTTTGTGAACAATTGGAGCCGACATAATAACAGTTAAGGCATTTTGAAAATACTTTGTTGAGCCGACCTAATTAGTGCCTGCAATGGAGATCAGGTATATATACAAGTATATGGTGAACAAGTTTGGTAGGATGAATGAGTGAGTGAGTAAGTGTGAATGGGTATATACGAATATGTGTAGTGAGTTTGTAGGAAAGTGACAAAGGAAATAGTGAAGAGGTAATGAATGTGAAGGTGTGATAAAAAAGGCAACAGTTGTGAGCATATCCAGAACTGTATCAATGCATGTTAGGTGCATCTTTCCAGTTCATTTTCGGGTTATAAAGCCTTACTCTATTTTGTATAATTTTTTTGTAGGCAGTGAGCCTCTTGTTGGATAGTGAGTCCCTTTTGTAGGCAGTGAGCCTTTGTACTTGGATAGTGATTCCTTCTTTTGGCAGCAAGCCTCATTTTTAAAAATACTATATAGTGTGAGTTAACCCTCACCGTGGTTTTTCCCTTATTGGGTTTTCCACATAAAAATTTGGTGTTCATTTTGTTGATTTACTTTTTTTTATCTATGTTTCATGCTCATATTTAATAATAGAATAGTGTGGTTGAAGATTTGATAAGTGATCAATTTTTAAGTTTGAATGTGTGTGACAACTGATTCACCCCCCTTCTCAGTTGTCCTACGCTCGTTTAACAACAACTTCAGCGATGAGCGATGGACTTAAGTGGCAAAAATATGCACGTGCACAAAGTTTGTTTTAAAAGAGGGACCACCTAGGGGGAACGTAGGATTAGGCCTTAAGAGACATAAAGTCATTTTTTGCAGGATGTAAAGGACAAATGATTCAAATCATTCACTTTATAAAATCAACCCCTCGGACCAAAATATTGAGGGAAATGTTATGCAATGGGTAGAAGGGAAATTATAACCACAAGGGGTCAGTAATATGATGAACTTAATAGCATAAGTCATGATGTGAGTGAGCAGGAACTGGTGACAGGAGGTCAGCCATGAAATATAACATTTGAAAATGGAAATAAGACAGGAGTTTTTTGAGGGTTTAAGGCATAGATAAACCCTAGAACTAAAAAGCTACATAAATCCTAAGCCCTAAGATATGAGGTAATCATATTTTGCAAAATTTTATCAGTGGAACACAAAAAAAAATTGGGGGTTCCACCATGTTGTTGAACAAGTAGTAGATGTAGAAAAAAATGGTGCAGAAAAAGAGGTGAATGTGGATCGGATAAAGAGGCACAGAGCAGAGAAAGAGTTGCAAATTGTGCAACCTACATGTATGTGCAGTTGCAAATAAGTTGTAACATAGAATTATCATCAAAACTATAATATCTTGCATTGTAAATCTGATTGGTGGGTGCCATCAAATATCTAGATAGGTGATCAGACTAGGGAGTGGGTGCTTCTTTGGAGTGTTTTCTCCTAGAATGAGGGGGTAGGTGTATCCTTAGGGTTGGTCCCTTAAATCATTGTAATAGACTTTTATTGTGTGGCTGGATTACGACAGTAGATCTTGGCAGCATTTCTCACCATGGTTTTTCCCAACCTTTGGTTTTCCACATACATTTGGTGTTATGTGATGACTGCATGTCTACTCTCTCATATGTTTTCTTGTTAATTTTCATCTACACATTAAGAATCTAAGTAATTAATTTGCACTAAGTGTTGAGAGGTAAAAATTTTAATATCTACTAATTCACCCCCCTCTTAGTAGATCACTGTATTCCAACACTCCAAACAATGAGTGTCTTGTTCTACTACAAGAAACAGTTGAAGATAATCAGTTGTAGTGACAAGACATTAAAAATATAGAGAAAATTGATACAGTAGAAGAATCAGTCCTCTCATTATATGTCCTACTTTTTTTCTTAAAAATAAGGAGGAAAGATCACCTATACCTACATCGATAGAGGCCTCTGAGCAACTTTGTTTTGGGTTGATGGAGGAAGACAGCTCCAAGGTTTTGGAGTAGCATTAGCAAAAATGTTTATCCTCTTCCACAGTAAGGGAAGCTTCCCTATTTGTTGAGGTCTATAGTTCTAAGGTGGAGGACCTCTTCTAGGATGATTTAGAAGCTTTTGTTCAAGCTTGGATGTCAGATCTTCATCCCTCAAGGAGGAGCTTTGGGGGAAGTATAAGAGTAAGGAGGTAGTAGAGGATGTGGAAACCATCTCATGCCAAGAGTTTTCTTCTATTGTAGTTGGTTTCCAAGAAGAAATCAAGATAGAGAGACAATCTAAAGAATTCAATTCTTTGCCTATAGCGTCTCAAAAATTTGAGGTATGTATTGATAAAGTGTAGATCAATACAAGTAATTATGATGTATGTTGGTTTTCTGCTATCCCCAAATATATCAATGTTGAATATGAGGTCTTCATTTAAGAGAAAGATATGATATTTGACATTAGGGAAAGTATGACTAAGTTAGAATGATTCACATGGGACCAGCATACTGAAAATCCACCATTGAGAAATCACACATCTACTTGGAGAGTGATGCTCTTGTTGCTCAATTTGATAATATTCCTGACCTTCAAAGCTTTTCATTTGAGGTGCATGATGAAGAGATTCTTTGTGCAGATCAGCATACAATCTCAACATACTTTGCATCACCATCTGAGCTAGGAATTGTCCCTTTTCATTTTAGCTCATATCATAAGGAGGTCAGCGATCATGATATTGGCCTATCCTTTTGTGAGGAAAGTTCTCTTCCCTCTACAGAAGGATTTTTCTTGGATGTTGGCATATCTTTAGAAAAGTTCACCCCTGCTATTGTATGTTCACCTGAGCCACTAGTGTTAGATGAATCTAACACTTGCATCATATGGTTCCCCTACAATGACAATTTTACGGTTAAGTGATCCTTCACCTTGCAAGTATTTTGAGTAGTTCCATGCATGTTGGAAGTGGTTTTCAATGGTTGTAACTGGGTGAATTCTACAACTGTGGTATGAGGAAGATCAGGTCCTTTAGGAGGTTCATTTTTGATAGAGGAAAATTTCCATTTTTTTCTTCTTGTTAGTTTCATGTACATATTGTAAATATATTTCTTTCCATGAAGTGCTTTTGCATACCATACATTCTCCTTAAGGGAATGTATGTTACTAGTTTCCATGCTTCTCTCTAAGTGCAGCTTACACATGTTTTGTTCTACTTTGAGGAGGCCCAGCTATTAAATACTTTCCCTTGTGACTTTGCACCCAATGAACTAATAAGGCCTTTCGATTCTATGATTAGTAGGCAATAATCCCACAAAAGTCACCATAAACGTTGTCATTCCATGCCACCCTTTGCTAACCTATCATTGATGACTGATCTAATAGATCCTACATGGGCCATATTACATGAATTTTCCTTGAGGAGGTTCCTAAAATTAGCTAAGTCCTTTTGTTTCAGGCTTTTGGGCTTTCACTTCCCTGCTTACTTGCATGCATTTTCCATCACTATCTCTCTTCTTCTTCACCCTTCATCCTTCCTTTCCTTCTAATTGTTTTAGATGTTGGCCATTGGCATTACCCTTTAACCCTTACTACTCTCTCTTGGTAGGTTGTAAGCCTCCCCTTGATCACCAAAGTCTTATTTGGATCCTCAAAAATTTAACTAAGTGATGAGTTTTCAGAATTTGGGGGTCGGGCTTCTTCTTTATCTCCTTCCATCTTTTAAGCTCAGGCGTTAAGCCTCCCTCTCAACTCCTAACCCTCAAAATCCCTCTAAGGATTTTTAGACTTTGAAATTTGACCTTCCCTCTTTCCTCTTACTTTTTGTGGTAAGAGGTAGAGATTCCCTCCAAAACCTAATTCCTAACACCTCTTTTGTCCTACATTGATCGGTACTTCTCCTTCTATCTTTCCTTTCCTTGACTCCTTCATTCAAAACCTTGGCTAAGTTTTGAGTTTTTAGGTTTCAAGAGTTAGGCTTCTCCTTTACCTCTTACCTTTCTTTTGTAAAAGGTCGCTCATCCCTCTAACCTTTGATGGCGCGCTTCAGACATCAAGCTTTCATCCTTCATTTTTCTCTTTTTGCATATGTGGAAAGAGGTTTAAAATTTCTTCCCAACCTTTGACACCCAAAAATGGGTGACCTTTCAAACTTCATGGCTCGCTCTCTATTTTCTTCTTTCTTCTTTCTTCTAGCATGTAGTATGAAGTAGGCCCAACACCCAATCCCCAATAAGGTTGCTTTTTTGACACTCAAAACTATTTCATGCATAGAAATATTTTCCTTTCAGGGTTGTATTGGAACACAAAAATCTACTGAGAGGGGGGGTAAAATAGTAATTCTTAAAACTTAGCTCTTAAACTCTTTTGTGCAAACTAGCTTCTTAAGTTCTTAATCAATACTGCAGATTAATTCCCTTTATCCCATTGTGCAGATTTACTAAATTGGAAAAGAGATAATCATGCACACACACAAAATCCCATAAAACATGATGTACATGGAAAACCCAAGATGGGAAAAACCATGGTAAAAAAGGTTGCTTGAGTCTACTGCTCAAATCCAACGTCACAATTAATTTTTGTTTTACAATGTTTAAGGGCACCAACCCTAAGGAAGCCCCAAATCCCTAATTTAGGTGCATGAAATCCAAGGAGACACCAATCCCCTACACTAAGCACTAATTTAGTTATCTGATGGCACCAACCAATCAAATTTTCATTGAAAAATATATTTTTATTACAATTCAATATTGCAACTTACTTTGCAACTGTGCAATACTTTGTTGCAATCTTTGCAACTTACTCTCTACTACTGATGTTGCAATCTCAACAACACATCCCTCTGCTTTGTACTCTTTTCTCCTCTACACTTAGAACATTCTTTGTTCTACTCTTTGAATATTAACCTAGATCTGAATCTCTATGTTTTTTGGGTTCTACTCATTCAGAATCTTCATACTCTGTTTATTGCACTAATATATCATCACTCTTCCTCTATTGAATTCTCAGCAATACATACCTCTATTCAGCTCTTTCTGTCCTGTCAAACTATTCTCACTCAACTCAAATCCAACAGATGTAATTACTTAGACAATTTTTTGATTATCTTCATTTTTCATGACTCCACGGATATACAATTGCTACCTTGAGATTCTCACTCATGATCAAATTTTCTAGAATCCTCTATTAGGGTTTACCACACTTGCTATCTTCACTAGCAAGCTTCTGTTCATCTCAAGCCTTGCACCACCATCTAGCTTATCTAGAAACAACTAACAGAGTTTTCCAGATATCTTACTCCACACCATACCTCTACATCGATCCTTACAACATTAAATTCTATCATAGGGATTTTGTTGGGAATAACATCCTTCAAAACCCTAGAATCAAATATGCATTGAATGTTATACTATGTTCAACCGATTTCATTTTTATCTTCATTGTCATAGCAATCTGTGCCACCAGTTAGCAAATAAAATCTTCACCAACATTGGTCATAGGTGCAGTTGAATGAATTAAATTAATTCATAATGTTGGTTACCAGTCTAAACCTAGTTTACATAGACTTAGTCATTTGATATCTTCACATTTGAAATTGGGTCATCGATCTTGTCTCTCCGCGCCATGATCCTCTAGCTCTTTGCTCATCTCGACACCTTCAAAACAAAGTTATATTTTCCACTTTAAATGTGCATGATTGATCTTTACTGACTAGTGATCACCATTAGATCTCTACATTTTGATCTTTGTTATCAATCTCCTTCAAACACCGCTTGTGATGGTCATGTTCCACCAACACATGCATCCAAAGCCCACCACCCTGTGAGCTCTAACAATGGGCCCACTGAATCTTAGTAGGTTGGCGAATTGTCACCATTTATCATCCATAACACTGCCATGCAACTTACAACAACGATGTGAGTTAGTTTGTCAAGCAATCAATCTTCGCCATCTGGACATGCTGACATATATACTATTGGCTCCTATCAATTGTGTGGTCCCTACTGTCCACATGGAATCCTTGTCAGCACCATAAAACAACCATCACCTATGTGACTTGACATGCTGGACAATCACACTACCACTTGTCCTCATATGTCCATTCACTGTCATCACCTCCCTATTTGGTCCCAACAAGGTAATTGTTTGGTGCCATCATTGTATAGAAGGGACTATCATTTTGGTCCCACCAATGTTTATCCTTCTCCCTGATGAGGTTCCTTTGGTCAATGCAATCATATGTTGCCACCAATAATCATGACATCACTGTCACACCTTCATTTGTTAATCACTCATCATGAGAACCATCCTATCACTTCACTTCACAACAATGATGTGAATTGACTGAGCAATATCCTCCCACGTGTCTGACGTGCATATTCAGGACCCACTAGGTACTTTTTCCTCCATCTAATCAAAACACTATTCGATCTCCATCATTCCCCACTCCCCCACAAGACATGGATGGGGTCCCACCATAGGTGTCATAGGCTAGCGGGCATCGTTGATCTTCCTCTGCTTGATCACTGTCATTGATTAAACTCCATCACTTATTGCTAAAGCAAATAACCTTTGAATTCCATTACAGCGATGTGAAGGATTTATGCGATGTAACCTCATTCTGCCATCTTTCTAGGGTGACGTCATACTCCATTATCTTCCACTCATCGCCCATCACTAAAAGCATATCTTCCTTTGAAGTCATAACTGTGATGCAAAGGACTAAAGCAATATCCATTGTATTTCTTCCATTTAATCTCAACCATTCATCACATATCGCACAAACACTTCTACGTCGAAGACACCAAAGTGCGATGTGAAGGAAAATGTGATAATCGTCTAATCTTCATTGCAAGCACATGATGCATCATAGAAATCATATCTTTCCTTGGATTCACAATAGCGATGTGAAGGCTGATCGCGATGCAAATGAACACTATCAACTGAGAGTGCTAGGTAAATGGGTCCAATTACATAGCGAGCACAATGGCTTAAGTGACAACTTAAGAAACTAGTAACAGCCAACAAGCAGTCAACAAAAAAATAGAAAACCTATTAGAGTGCCATGACTGCAAAAACCTAGGGTTTAATTGATAAACCCTAAAATTGTTTGAGAGCACAAACAATTCCATTCTTAGCACATCCACCATCCCTTGTACCTTTAACTTATGTTTTTGATAAGCTCTTAGAGAATCCATATCGAATTTGCTGTCTAGTTTACCTCTTTCTTCTAGAAGAACTCTTTGCAATAGTATGTCAACATTTTATGACATTGTTGCAATATTTGAGCAACTTTGCAACATTTGTAGATACATGCTCCTATCTTCATCATTCTACACCAACTCTTCTAGACATTGATCATTTGGTCTTCATGGCATCCAAGCACACCAGTGAACAACATTTTTACATTAATGACACCTTTTGTCATCATGCCAACAATCTCCATGTATATGATCAATTCCATCTTACTTCTTTATAGGATCAACTCCATTTCACCATTGATCTCTCCTTTTGACATCAATGGCAATAATATTCCAACAATCTCCCCCTTATCATTTATGGAAAAACTAAATGCTCAACTTGCAGCCATCTAATCACAATTTCCACTAATCCAAAAGAGATATTCATGCAAATAAGTACTCATAATCCACATGCAAGAGAATAGAAAACATACCCTTCAAATATGACACAAGATATACCTTAGGAAAACCATCAAGATGGAAAAACCCAACCTCCAAAAGCATCCATACTCCATCATATTATTCAACAATAAGCAAATACAAAAGTTACAATGAACACTTCTAAAGCATCAAGTCCTCCAATGCATTCCCATGTGTCCAAGCATGAATCCACGCATCCCATGCCATGCTTCACAAACACACTCTCAAGAAGACTCAATAATGGCATCCAAACCACTCAACCCCCAACCTAAACCACTACACGTGTGTTTTCTTTTATAGACACAAGCTCACACAAAATAAAACTAGTGGTAAGGTGAAACCATGTACCACAAAACCATGTGAATACAAAACCACTAACCCCTTATTTAATATTTTGTACTAAATCATCACATTATTTAATATTTCCCCAATATTAAATTGTTATCACATGTCTCCCACACAAATAATAATAATATAATGTTACAATACAACATAAGCAGGTCCCAAAATAATTACCTAGTTTGATTAACAACACCACCAAGGTGTATCAAAACTAAATATTTACTTAATTACAACATTATAATAAATCATTTTATGCAATGGTATACAACACCATATCCCAACATTCTCCCACTTGTGGTATACATTGCATAAGGGATTAATACATGAAATACATCATCATAACCATACATGAAACTGCATGAATCTCTAACATGCTCTCATGCTCCATCAATATACCTGCAATAAGAAAAAAGTGACAACCATCTCAACCAAGAACTCCTCTCATCCTCCAACATACCACCTATGGAAGAAAAGGAACATTTCAAGGTGAAGATGCACCAATCCATGAGCACAAGCCTCAAATCCAAGTGATAACAAATGCTCCAAAAAAGTTGTCAACTGAAAAACCCACATGATCAAAAATATCGTCCACAACACATGCTAATACATACAACCATCCATACCTCCAAGGTATCAATACATCAACAAACTCATGCCAAGAATATATGCAACCTGTTAATTGCAACCAAGCCCCTTGTATCAAACCTATCAATGAAGTACATATCCAGGAACTCTCATTGCATAGGTAATGTCAAAGCATATCAAGACTACCAATCAACACTATATATCAAGGTGTGATAAGTAAATAAAAGCATGAAGTACCAAGAACAATATCAATGATCCATACATACAACCCAAACAACTACATAATCTCTCACAACATGTTGCCACCATCCTCCCAAAAGCACATGTACATTAACATCCAGGAGAAACCATGAAGAGAGAAACATGTAAACCATAATGTGTCCTCCTACCAACACCTCAAAAGTGCACTACTGTGTCAAGTATGATCTCCTAAATAACCCCAAATGAAAAGCCTCAACACCATCCATAACACTCAATCTCATAGGTCAAGTACAACACATGAATCAATGTAATAATACCACCATGGATGCAAGCCTCTCTAATCAAGAAGATCAAACTCATAGTATCCATCCCCAATATTGGAAATCATCCCACAAATCATCTCCTAACAATCCCTATCAAAGAATGATATCATAAACTCAAATGCTCAATGAGATAACCATGCCATAACATCCATAAAAATGAATCCTCCATAACTAACTAACATAACTCATGATCCATATCTATGAAAGATAAAGCATATAAACTCATGCTAACCAATCCTCAGATGACTATCCAAATCAATCACCATGACTCTACTCAATCCCATGAGAAACCAAAGCACGAAACATAACACATCTAAAAGATATAATGGGAAAATACCTCTCAAATAAAGAACTATTGAGTAGACCAAGAGTGGGGAATGAGAATGCTCCTCTAGGATAACCAATTCATCATGAATCACTCCAAAAACAATATCCTCTATTGGTCCATCATGAACTCACGTCCATATCCAAGTGAAATCTCCCCAATCTTCCTACTAAAACCTCCAAAGTGTAACTATCTCAAGAAAATGTCTCTAATCACAAGAGAACTCTAACCATCACCTACATCTCTAAGTATCCACAAGCACCCGTAACTAATCAAGCCACGCCAAACTTCAAATGCCACATAGCACCATAATGAAGTAATGAAGCAAATGATCAATGTACTCAATACAAATAAAACTACCACGATCAATGTCAAAGTTGTAACCGCAAAATTAGGAACCTATCATGACAACATGATCTAACCATTTCCTCCTAGGAGATCACATGCACCAAAACATACATCCTAGTCTCAAGAGAACATGTAATATGCCAAAATCTAAACTAGTATCAAGAGTAAACCATGACTTAATAGCAATCACTCTAAACCAAGAATATGTATCCCCAATCACATGAAGATAATCATACCAATGATGGATCCAAGTCACTGCTAACAACTCTCATTGAATCGTGGTACGAACTACACATGGAATCATGAAAACCATCCTCTCCATGAAGATCATATAGGTTTTCACACACTCAACTTCAATATCAGTAACATACAAGTGAAACCAAGATCTCCAAGCTAAGAATATACCTACAACTGCCAAACCATCATAAACATATCTATCACCGCCAATCCATCACTACTAAAAGCTCCCAATGAAAGTGTATAACCAATGAATATAACAAGCTATCATGACATCATGATAAAAATATCCTAATGAAGATCAGCCAAAGATCCATCACGCAATCAAATAACTCAAATGCAACATGAGCTCCCTAAAAAAGAAGGAAAAGTAAACCATGATCCTCATACCAAGAAGATACACCGCCATAACCTGAATTAGGATCCAATCCAACACCACCAACAATGCACCTACATAAACCATCATGACATGCCAAAGTCCCTAAAGCACAAGAAACATCCATGACACCATGATCAGCACCAAATGTACCAACAACTTAACCCAACCGTGTCCCACATATCTGCATAACATATTCAACTACATAGGTCTCATATCATGATTGTATCTAGTAATACCATCTCACCTCCTCAATATGACATAAAAACTAGAAAACCAAGTGACTAAACCAAGCCACCAAACTAAAAATTCATCAACACTGAAATATCTATGGGCATAGACAACCCATGTCCAAGTCATAGGTGCTACAAGTAAGTATAGACTGTCTATAATGCTATAGAACTTGTAGATACAATAATGAAGCATACAAATCCAACCAAATATTGATAACCATGTCAAATGAGAATAATCTAAGATGTACAACTAAACATACAATGAATCCAACATCAAATCTCCTAGATCCGATAATCCATAAGCTCATAGTATCACCATAGATAACATGACCCATAAATAGCTCGAGATAGAATATTAGAAAATAAATCATGTCAAAATAACTCCAATCTTGATCCAATTTGTAGTGCTTTGAACAAGCTTTTCGTTGACTATTTGAAGTCCAAAATCTGACTCTATATGCACCTGATATCACCTCTCGAAGCTCAAATAAAACACCTAACTTCCAGAAAGAAAAACACTATCAAAATTGAAAAATATAAAAAAAATATCTGGCACCACAATATAGTGATCTGATTCACCTTTCCAACAAATCTAAGAAGTCAAAAAATGGAGCACCTAGGTGAAAGTTATACCCCTTGGAAGAAAAAGTATAGTTTGAACCTGAGGCAAAATAATTTAGCCACCCTTGGTGGCTAGGCAGCAGCCCCACTCGGGCGACACCACTCTCCTAGTGGCAAACCTGAATCACTTATAAAATTTAATTAAATTTCCATATAATAAAATTTATCGGGCCCCATTTTAAATATTATCTATGGATTATAATTGACAAGTGGTAAAAAATTTTAATAATAAAAAATTATTTAAAGTGGGCGGTTATTAATCGGCCCCTGCTGGACCTGCCAAGCTGACGGTTCGGTACCATCTACCTGCCATCGGGGCTAACACCCCATACTAGTTGTCATTCAGGACTGGCTTTTGGCTAGCGTAGCCAATACAGTGGTCGGGGGGAGTGGGGGACCGACCCCAATTAAATCTTATTTTATTTTTTTTAAACATTTTTATATTAAAACCCTTTTCATCGGCCTTTTAAAATTTGATTTTAATTTTATTTTTGTTTTATTGTGTAGCGAATTTTTTTATACCGACATGAATATATATATATTCTGAATATTAAAATGATGGTCATATGACTGTAAAAGGGGACTTCTACCAAAAAAAATGCATTTTTTCAACTTCTCCAAAATAGGGAAAATTATATATCAAAGTTCATCTCTCGGCCAACCTGGATCCAACCATGAGGTCAACTTTGTCTTAGGAGGTCATTTGTAAAATTCCCCCCACAAAATCCCCATTTGAATGCACAGCCAAGAAACCCATTTTTCCCTAAATTTTTCACACCCCAAATCTACAAACAAACCATCATAACAACAAACCCAAAACCCTTAGATTTGCAATAAACAACCTGCAAAACCCTCATATCTTGACATGTCTTTCATTCTCTCATGCATTGCATAGATTCAAACTTCAAGAAATATTTTCTCAACCTAGGGTTATAACAAAAAATCTTCATCCATGAAAGCTCTAATACCACTTGTAAGGAAACTTGAAACCATCTAATGACAATTTCCACATAACCCAAAAGAGATATTCATGCAATAAGTACTCAAAATCCACATGCAAGAGAATAGACAACATACCCATCAAACATGACACAAGATATACATTAGGAAAACCATCAAGAGGGAAGAACCTAGCCTCCAAAAGCATCCATACTCCATCATATTATTCAACAATAAGAAAATACAAGAGTTACAATGAACACTTTTGAAGCATCACATCATCTAATGCATTCCCTATTAGTGTAATTAATATTTAATTGCACTTGCATAACTTTACTTAGGTAATATTTTAATTCCTAGGTTAATTATTCTCATCCTTATCTTGTTGAGCTATCTTGTTGCTCAAGATAAGACTAGGGTTATGCATACTTTGTTTTTATAAAGTAAATTATCTCATGTAATTATGTATTCCTAAATAATATTATTTTGCACATTTCTTGCAAAGCTCTTGCTTTTTCTGATTTTCTCTTCCATGGAAGGCTTTTCTGGTTTGCATTTCTGATCTTGGTTTTCTAACATGGTATCAAAGCCTTGATTTGCAGCCCCTTCTCATATTTTTTGAGAAAATCATTGTAGAGTTCGACTGGGATTCCTCGAGGGTATCATGCCTTGAGTTTATTCATGCAACATCTTGGATTAGATTAGGCTTCACCATTGGATTCAGAGCGCTGGAAAAAGTCAGGATTGGCTTTTCTTTTGCAGATTTTGGTCATCGTTTGCCAAATCTATGAGGGTTTCAAGCTGGGAGATTTCTTGCAAGCTCTAGAGGTAGCCAAATTTTCAAAGCAGTTTGAGCACAAACGGAGGTCACCATCATGTTTGAAGTGGCCAAAAACCCTAAGAACGCCCTTCGTTTCATCAATTTCTGAGTAGTTGGTCTGGAAGGCAAAAACAATTTTTCTAGGGAGGCCATACGGCCTCCCCAGCACATGTTACGAGGCACATTTTTTAAAAAAAATTGAAATTTTTGATTAAAAAATTGTTCCACTGCTGCGCCACTCAATAGCCACCAGGAGCGGCAACCACCGGGTGACAACCCCAGTCCACCGCCAGTCCTCAACTTAGCCCGAGGCCCTGCACATAGGCGAGGTCATATGGGGGACCGGGCACTATGCGCCCAGCCCCCGACCAGCCCTAGTTGCCAAAGCCGGTCCTATGGAGGACCAAGGGCTCCACCCCCAACACCTACCTGCCAGCCCCTGGTCGTGCACAGGACTAGGGGCCAAAATTTTTTTAGCCCCTTGGGGGCCCTGCAAGCCTTATTGGGCATTTTGCATTAACTTTCAATAAATTGGGTGTATTTTTTGCGTACGATGTTCATTTTTTGAAAATGAGATACCATTGGAAAGCTAATTCTGACATTGATCTAGTGGTGTAGGTTTTTTTACAATATTTTTCTCCAGATTTATTTTCCAGTTCCTTGAACTCAAATGAAGTTTTTTTCGCTTCAGAGGGCATATAGTTTGACTCGGTGATCCTTTTTTCATCATTCTTGCGGCGTTGGAAAGTTGGTTTAGTCCTCTACATAGATCTGAGGTCTATTTTTATTTTTGTTTATGCATTTTTTCCTTCTCTCATTTTACAATCATTGGGTTATTGTAATAAATGAACTAAGATAGAGTGTAGTTTTCACTTTGATCTCCATCTTGATTTGATGATAACTCGCATGGGTTATCTGTTTTCTTAGTTTCTTTTGGCCACATCTTGCTCTATCTTGACACATATCAGATTCACATCAGTTCACACTTTAAATTGGGAGTTTATGTTTCTTGATTCGCATTGGTTCAAATCCTTCTCAGTTTGAGGGCCATGTTTTTATGGTTAATGTTCCAGAGTTTTTATGGTGCTCATTCCCATGGAAGAGTTTTAGTCTCAGTTTTGCATCAGCATCAAGATACACGATTTCTAGATTATGTCATCATTTCATCTACTATTGCTTCATAGATTCCAAGGTTGTTCCAATTTGTGAGTTTTCTAGTGTTTCGTGGCATCGGGTCTGTTGTCACATTATTATGATTCCACTTTGGTTTCTTGTAGACAGAAGTATCTTTCCTTGCTTGTCAAATTGTGGTTCCAATGTTCTTCCAGTGCTTCTTTGCAGTAGTCATCTGATTGTAGGGGGGTTTTGTCCCATTGGGTTTTCCTTCTCTACCTCCTTAATTGCTTGTGTACATGGGTACCTGATCAAGCCTTGTTGCCATGACACATTCATGATTTCTTGCATTCATCCTAGCATTTAGGTGCATGTTTTTTAGTCTCCCTAAGTTGCACTTATGGGGGGTTTTAGTGTAATTAATATTTAATCGCACTTGCATAACTTTACTTAGGTAATATTTTAATTCCTAGGTTAATTATTCTCATCCTTATCTTGTTGAGCTATCTTGTTGCTCAAGATAAGATTAGGGTTATGCATACTTTTCTTTTATAAAGAAAATTATCTCATGTAATTATGTATTCCTGAATAATATTATTTTGCACATTTCTTGCAAAGCTCTTGCTTTTTCTGATTTTCTCTTATGTAGAAGGTTTTTCTGGTTTGCATTTCTAATCTTGGTTTTCTAACATTCACACATCCCATTCCATGCTTCACAAATGCACTCTCAAGAAGACTCAATAATGATAGCCAAACCACTTAGCCCCTAACCTAAACCACTAGACATGTGTTTTCTTTTAAAGAAACAAGCTGACACAAAATACAACTAGTGGTAAGGTGAAACCATGTACCACAAAACCATGTGAATACAAAACCACTAAACCCTTATTTAATATTGGGTACTAAGACATCACATTATTTAATATTTCTCCAATATTAAATTATTATCACATGTCTTCCACACAAATAATAATAATACAATGTTCCAATACAATAGAAGTGGGTCCCCAAATAATTACCTAATGTGATTAACAACACCACCAAGGTGTATCACAACTAAATAGTTATTTAATTACATTATAATAAATCATTTTATGCAAAGGTGTACAACACCATATCCCAACAATACCAATGGTGGATAATCATCTTAGCTCACATCTCCTTTTCTCATCATTATGAGCATTTGCATACTTTTTCTCCCATGCTCCACTTTTGAGAAATTGCTCATTTTTCTCCCCCTTTGACATCAATGGAAAAGGGTCACACTCCTGAACATCTTGTTTTAGGTCACCATGTTGTTGCAGCCCCTACTTCTTAGAAATAGAAAATAAAAAGAATTTTTGTCCCCCTTTGACCGATACCAACTGATACCAATTTTGCTCGCCTTTGATCGTAGTGGAAAAACCATATGCTCCAACTATTTTGTACCAATTAACACTATGTAATGTGAGCTGAAGTGCCATTACATGCTCTAAGCCAATTAGGTTTGATACCAATTGTAGAGGTTTGCACTTTATGTTGTGTACCAATTGATATTCTAGACTGTATTGTATCAAGTTTAACATTAATTTGACACCTATAGCAGCTCCCTCTTAGACCTTGCTCCATTCTCTCTTTCTATATACCTTGAGAATTTTCCTCACTTCAAGCTTTGTACCAAATAGACTACTTTGTACCAATTCACAATGTTTTGACACCAATTGGAACCACTTTATACCAATTATAAGAAAAGAAAATTTGAGTGTATTTACAGAACAACTCCCCCTAAGACATATCTCTTATTTTTGCAAACAAGGAGCATTTCAGAGCAACTACACAAATTTTCTCCCAATTACAGATACTCTTTCCTTTTAACAACCCATATAAGGAGAATAAGTGTAACTATAAGTCTGTAACCATCAAGTCATTAGAAATTTGTAAAACATATTTTACCAAACTTGATCCATCCTTTCATTTCTAGGCACGAATATATATCGATTTAGCTCCCCCTAGACACATTCCATATCATAAATATTTAGTGATGTAAGGTGGAAGCAACCACATTTGGTTCTTCTTTCCAACCTTATACTCTCCACACCTTCTTGGGCTTCTTCTCTTTCATGTTAGCCTTCTTCTCAAGAATATGTGAACCATTTTTTACTTTGGGGGACATATTCCTCCTTTAATGATGTGTTCTTGGTCTTACACAATTTAATCTACAACTCTTAGCTATGTGACAAAATTTCTTACAATTGTAGAAAATTGCATTCCTATTCATTATAGGAGCAAATGAATTTATATTTACATATTTTTGTGCTCCTTCTAGGTGCAACTCTACATTCTCTAGCCCTATGACCAAACTAATTACAGGTATAACAGTAACCATAAAAACATGTGGAGTACTTGGTCATATATTTTCTTTGTGCAAGATGAGGTGGTCTTCTTTGCTTGACATCTTCATGTATCTCATCCTTGTGAATCCATCTGCATCAGCTCCCTTTGTATGTCGCTTTCTCTTTAATTTTTTTGAGACTGATTTCTCCACCTTCTTATCTGCTGTGGACTTCTTCTTATGATATTCAAAAACTAAATGGTTATTCTTCTTCTTGTCTGAAATAGGCTTCTTTTCCTCTTTTTCTTTCTTCAGCTCAGCAGAGCCTTTTTCTAATCTTCCATTTCTAGAGGCATTTTCCTTAGAACATCTCATGTAGGATTTCTCCTCCTTGGTGCAACATCTTTCTTCTGCTTTGAATCTATCATATAATTTTGCAGAAGCACTGGTAGAGGGACTCTTTCCTTTCTCAAAACCAAGGCAAACCTTTTCTTTAGGTTTTGATGGCTTTTGTGATTTTACCAATTCATCTAATATCTCAGAGTCACCCTTCAATTTTAGGCCCTTGCCAATCTACTATTTAGCTTTTTCTAAATATTCTCTCAAGGCCACAATTTTTTCCTCTAGTTTCATGCACTCATTAGATTTACACTGTAGTTCATATTTGAATACATCTTCAATTCTCTTTGCTTCTTCCACCTGCGTCTTCAAGCTAATCACCATCTAATTAGATCTTCAAGACTTTTGGTCAGCTTATTAATCTCCTTTTGCGCATGCAATTTGTGTTCTTCATTCTCCTTCTTCAAACATTTAATCTCATCTAGAGCATAGATGAGTTTACCTTCAAAGTCAACTTCTTGTTCTTCACCAGACCTTTCAAATTCATCAAAATTTGTTCCAAAATCCATGAACATGGATTCATTTCCATCAATCTTATAGGTACTTTCATGTTCATCATCTGAGTTGCTACTAACATCAGATAACCTATATTCTTTTCTTGTATGCAGATCCTTCTTCCTTTTATTGTCCTCTTCTTTCTTAGGGTTAACCTTTTCATTATGAGGGAATTTAGCAACAAAAAAGACCTATTCTACCAAAGTTAAAACCTTTAATGGGTAGCTTACCTCTGCATTTTCTAGAGTCTCTTCTCAATCTCCTGATGAAATTAGTTTCCTCCTTATTGGACTATTCTGATCAAAAAGTAGATGCTTCTACATTCTCCCTTCTAGTTGCAACATCCCCTATGGATATATTTGTAGTCTTCTCATCTTCACTTGTCTTTAGAATTTCAGACTCACCTCCAAATATTTGCACCTTACTTTCATCACCTTCGTACAACCTCCTTAACTTGTTCCATGTATCATGTGGAGTTTGACAGTGTATAAATTTGGCAACCATGGACCTTGGCAATCCCATCAGAATTTCAAACCTTGCCTTAACATTGTCTTTATAAGCCTTCTTTTCAACCTCAGTAGTTGGAGGTGTAGCAGGAGCCTTATATCCCTTATCAACTGGCATCCATGCATCAAACCCTAAAGACACCAGTTTTGGCTTCATTTTACTACTCCAACACTTATAGTCTGATCCATCAAAGAGAAGTACTTCTATAGATGAGCCTTCCTAATTAGACATTATTGTGTTCACTTACCAATATCTACTCAAGCTAATTAAGCTTCTCCTAGGGAACTTGGGGCTTTGATACCAATTCTTGGAACACAACAATCTACTGAGAGGGGGGTGAATTAGTAGAGCTTAAAACTTAGCTCTTAAACTCTTTTGTGCAGACTAGCTTCTTAAGCCCTTAATCAATACTATAGATTAATTCCCTTTAGCCAATTATGTAGATGTACTAAACTAGTAGAGAGATAAGCATGCACATACACAAAATCCCATAACACATGATGTACATAGAAAACCCAAGATGGGAAAAACCATGGTGACAAAGGTTGCTTGAGTGTACTGCTCAAATACAGTGTCACAATCAAATCTTTTGTTACAATGTTTAAGGGCACCAACCCTTATGAAGCACTAACTCCCTAATTTAGGAGCATCAAATCCAAGGACACCAATCCCCTACAATGAGCACCAGATTATTTATCTGATAGCACCAACCAATCATATTTACATTGACAACTACATTTTTGTTTATAATTCAATGTTGCAACTTACTTTGCAACTTCACAATACTTTGTTGCAATCTTTGCAACTTACTCTTTGTTGCTAATGTTGCAATCTCAGCAACACAACCCTCTACTCTGCACTCTTGTCTCCTCTGTACTTATAACATTCTTTGTTCTAATCTCTAAATATTAACCCAAATCAAAATCTTTATTTTTGTTTGGGTTCTACTCATTCAAAATGTTCATACTCTATCTATTGTACTAATCTCTCATCTTTGTTCCTCTATTGCATTCTTAGCAATACATATGGTTGGTGTTTTTTTCCAGTACACCCTTAGACCTCTCTAAAGAGTATCCAACTCTCAAACCCAAGAGCTCCCAAGAGGAATGCCCAACTTAATGAATAGAGAATTTTGAGGTCTCTATTCATGCACTTCAGGCTCTATGGGACCTAGGAGGGTGTTCCTAATGTGTTCATTTTGGTTAATTCAATATAGAACACATAAATTCACAGATCGGTTCCTATGAAGGGAAAATAAACATAATTCACTAAAAGATTGGTTGGTCTTTGAGTAAATAATTATCCATTTACCAGGAACAAAAGATATTTCAATTACATGTCTCTTAGTTAACAATTTTAAATGATTTATATTCTAATCTTGAATCCATGATTGGGCATATCATATTTCAAATGTAAATACCATGGGTAAATCGACTAGTTTCTTATCAAATGGGCATCAAAGTCTCTCATATGACAACCAGTAATACAAAAATTCTTTAGCTCTGACAATTAAGCACTATTTTCATAATGCCATACATTATGAAAACTCACCATTCCTAAAACATAACTCCTTAGAAAATCATGTGTAAATTGTCACAAATTTATGACCTTATTCAAGCATTTAATTGATTCTTTGAACCAAAGAAAAGACAAGGACATACATTCAAACAAATATTTGACAATGAACAAAGTTATCTTTGATATTCCATTCATAATTTGCAAAAATATATAGAAGGAGAGTGAATGCTTTAGACATAAGATTTGTTTCATTATCAATCCATTCCATAAAACTATTTTAAGATTAACATATGCACAACTTAAAGCCCAGACAATTCAATTGTTCAATTTGTTGGCATTTTTTCTATACCTAGATTTTACCCTGAAAGTATTATCAGACTAAAAAAATTTAGAGACTAGAACCCCTGCAAATGAGCCATGAAATACCTTTTATAATGCAAGGGAGCAACAAGCATCTATCTCAAATGCAATTACAATTCAGATATTTCATTTCAAAATCAATTTGCATTTCATCTCAAAATTCCCCACATGACAATTTGCAATCACTTGTTGAAAAAGGGGAGGAAAAACTTGCAACCATCATCAAAAGGGAAATACAAGTACTGCCAAAATTTTCCTTTAATCACCAACTAAGCCTTGCATTGGATGTCCACGTCACCTTGTAGACCCACATTCAGCATAAAAGGCCAAAAATCCACCACCACACATGAGAAACAAGAGCAACCACCAGAACAATTTCATTAATCAACACAAAATTTGTAAAGACCATGCACCAGTTCTTTCAACCAAAGGAATGGCTAGCACCAGCTCCTAGCCCATGATACATGCACCCACTTCTCATCCTTGCAAGAGGAAAAGAATAAACTTCAACACCCTCCTCCTCTTTTTCCTTGTCTGGAACAACACCATCGTGCCCACTTCAAGTCTTGACGGACAATGGTGGTACCAAAAAAACCTCCATTCTTGGAACTGCAGCTTGGTTCAGCATAGTGAGGTATTTTTTGTAACCTGAGTCTGTCTCCGTCATGCTCTCTGAAGGGATTTCTGTAATAGAAATTGTTGAATTTTTCCTTCCATAAGATTCATGTCCATATCTTATCTTCCTGCAGACTCCAGAGGTGAACGTTGCAGGCTCCTTCCCCTTTCCCTCCGCCTTCTCTACGGAAACCCCTAGTGTTTTAGTCTACCACTGCATCTAACGGGAATGCATAGAGGCTTCTCGACAGGGATCTTTTCTTTTGAAAATGGAGCATGTTCACATGCCTCATGCTCATGTACAAAAACATCATCTTGAGGCTTCTAGGAATTATGTTTGGGTGACCTCCTAATAGGGACTATGGAAGCGATTGGTTTACTCATTTTCACTGCCTGGTAGCTTCTCAAACTCACACTCGCACCTCCTCGTTCTACACGAATTCAGAGAGATGTCAACTGCTAAATACAATGGTGAAAATAGCTATCACTTCATCTATATTTATCAAGAAATCTTGATGGTATTTGCTCATTGACTTTGCAAACACACACTTGAAGAAGCAATTAATTGCTAGTGTTGATTATTTCACCGTTTATCACCCTAGTACTAAGAGATCAGTGAATCATTCCTCATAATAACTATGAATTAATTCCTCGCACGCACAAGGACTTGATTCGATCATTTCTTAAGAGGGCACACCATTAATGCTTCAATGGTTTTAAAACAAAATGGCTATCACACACATGTTTTGAATTTTGAATATCGTCCATTGATGTCAAAATGAGATGGACAGTCAAATGAATAGGATGCAGTCAAATTAGGTTTGACAACCTGATACCATGGCTCATCGTCTCTTTTCCAATGAGAAGATGTTGACTAGGATCCATATCACTCATTCGATGAGATGCGCCATACTCTATACAGTGGTTGAAAAGCACCACATGTCAACAATTTACATACCTCACAAGTTGTTTGGAAAGCATTCATAAAATGTCATGAGGTGTGCGATGAATGGACCAGATTAAATCGATAAGTTACACAATGATCGTCAATCTTATTGTCATTGGTTACTGAGCATTAGTACATGGGTTGAGCTCCATACGGAAAGGTCGCCCATCAGCATCTCACGGGCCTCATACACTTCATGACAACTCTCCATAAATTCTTGCATGATGTGTGATGGGCAGCGATGATTAAATCTCCATAACCAATGGTTCACCTTCCTACACACACTAAACGTTAGTCATATAGAGGGGCCATAACTAGGCCGATGATAATAAGACCCTTGAGGATGACAACTTAAGCCCATTAAAAATAACTAGCCTAACTTTATAAAAATTTGTCACGAGGCTGGGCATGGAGAGACTGACTTTCCTAACCAAAGGGGGTTGATAGCTAGACATGTTTGAAGGCTTAGGTTATGAATTACTTAACCAATGACCAGAAGGAACAATTCACCATAGAATTATAACATTGAAGGGTTTTGGAATAGGATACTTGTGAAGTCAGGGTTTACAATCAAAACTTAAAACTCATCCTAGGTTACAAAGCTTAGACATCATGATCTAAGTCATGATTTTCTTAAAATTCTATAAGATTTTTAGAAGCTCTATCAATGGCTCATGCTCTAGGATGTATACCCCAAGTGGGTATAGTGAGAATCTGGATCTTTGGTTAAAGCAGACCAGGGTAGAAATACAAAAGACTAGGAGCTTTCCCAAACAAGGCAAGTAGAAACAACCAAAAAGAAACCACACCAAACCAAACCTATGTACATTATTTACAAAACCATACAATGCAATTTATTTTCTATGAAGCCCCATTTAAACAATTGGCTTCGATCTTCAAACTGGGGAGCCCTAGCCCCCAAGATTTAGGACTATCTCTTTCCTCTGTCAAAAAATTTGTCCTACTCTGCTGGATCAACATGTACATTGTGTAATTCTAGGCCATTAGCATCATCATAATTAACACCATCCATTCCACTTGCTACAATGCTGCCCCATTCACTAGCCTTCTCCACCATAGGCTCATCAAATTGAATTGGGAAAGTAAAACATTCATACTCCAAATGGTCATGAGTTATAGTATCACATTCAATTTGTTCACCAAATTGGATTCCTTCATAAACACTGTGACTTGTACTAGGCTAGGCTTCTACAAAATCATGGGAGAAAAATACAGTATCAGGCATACCCTCACTCTAATTGACATGAGTGTTGTCCTCATGGGATGGAAAGAGTTCCATGATAAGATCCAAAAGATAGGGAGTATCTACAAAGAATTCAAGTGTGGTTTCATATTGATTAACATCATACCTCTATTTGTTCACACCTTTGAATTGCTCCTTACATAGAGAAAACAATTTTGCAATATTAACATACTCTACAAATTCATCAAATGGCTCCTTCTCATCAATATACAACATTGCTACTTTAGTACCAATGCACACATCCTAATGCAATATTTGACCATCCAGGAATGAGCTTCATTTCTTGTAAATGTAAATGTCATCATGTTGTATATAGGTGGTTGGTAGTTCAAGCACTTTGTCAAGCACATAACCAGGTATCATGGGAAAATAAGCATATACATATACATCTCCCTCAATAACAGTACAACATTCAAGACTACCATTATGGTCTTCAACTCCCTCATCAAGTGAATAGTTATCACATTCAAATATCAGCAAATCTGAATTACACTCTTGGTGCTTGTCGGATATGAATTGCTTATCCATTTTTGGGCCAACTAATTCACCATCAATCATGTCACTACATCTTTCAAGTGACTGAGGAGTTGGTAAATCAAGGTCATCATCTTCAAAGGAAAAATCACAAACCTCAATATTAAATTGGTCCTCATTTGTACCATCTCCAACATTGTCATCAGAATCTTCCTCAAGAGTGGATTGCTTCTACACTAGTAAGGGTTATCATTTATAACCTCATCTTCTAGTGAAGGTTCATCAAACAAGGGATTGTGCCACACCTTCATGGTTGTCACGTATACCCCTACCTTCTCAATATGAGGGTCCCACTCACTAGAATCATTAGTGCATCCAAAATTACTGTAGTCACTAGAAGAGAAAAGAGAAACATTTTCAGCATCCTCTTCAGAATTTGTGTTCAAAATTATCGATCGACACTCTGAGAGCTCTTCACATGAAGAAAACTATTCACTGCCAAGCAATTGCACACTTTCATGGCTATCAAATTGTCCTCCACTTGAAGCAAGAGACTCCAATTCAATTTCACAAGAAGAATTATAATCAGAAGAGGATTGACCAAGCTCAATCTCATCACCTTGGTCACTGACATGTGCATTTTTGTTCCTAATTAAATCAAGATGTAAATATTTCCCTTGTGTCCCTTGTGCTTTCTCACAATTTAGGACATCCCAAGGATGAAAATCATGTACCATTTCTTTATCCTCATATTTTGTATCTCCATCCTCACAATTGTTGCATGGATCTACATCTATGGTATTGGTAAAATGACAACAACCATCAACAAGCTATTCATAGTCAAATACATCCTCTTGACATGCTAAAACTAACCTTTGGTTCTCCTTATCATGGTAATGATTGGAAATACTCCGAGGTAACACTTGTAGTGTATACTCACTCTTAACTTCCTCTACCACCCTTATCCAATCAACTACCTGGCTCAAATTATGAGGCTTCAATTCCTTTGGTAAGGTGCTCAATCCTGATTGATACATGTCATAGAACAAGCCAATACACATGGATTCTTCTAGTCTGACATCTTTAGGTGTATCTAACAAGGCATCCACAAACCTAGAGAACAAATCATAGGGTGACTCCCCTTGAGACCTTTTTATTTCATGTAAATTCTTGGACAAGCGTACTTGATCAATTTTTCCTTGATCCTGCAAGATTTTCATTTGGGCCTTACCATAATTCTCACATTGTTGTGATGGATAAACTGGGGCAATGGAATCTTTTCCCTCTTGACCCAAACCTCTATTAACTGATCCACCATTTGTATCTCCAGGAAATGGACTAGGGTGAGCATTGTTGATGGTTGGACATTCCTTCATCATTGAATACTTCAAATTATTTTCAATGTCTATGGCCATTTGGTATGATTGGTGCAATGTAGTAGGATCTTTGTCTCTCAAGAGGTAACTCATCTTTTTGTTGAATGTACCCAAGTATACCACCAAAAACTCAACATCATTCAGTCTTATGCTTGCAAGGATCTCTCTAATTACTTTGGAGAGTCGACAATTAAAAGAAGGAACCAACTCATCCTCTGCCTTTTCCATGCTCATGAATTTTTATTTGATTAAGATGGGATCAATCATTTTTCCAAATTATTCCATGAATAATACTTTAAACTCCTCCCATGAATGTATAGAAGAAGGGTGGAGATAAGAGATCCAGTCTCTTGCATATTCTCTCAAGGATTGAACAAATAACTTCATGAAAACAACTTCAAAGTCCAATTCATAATCTCCCATCATGTCAATAAACTCTTGCAAATGCTTTCCTCCTGATTCATCTTTCGCACCATTGAAATTTGGTAGCATATCCCTTATCTTAAGCGGGATAACATTTGGATACCTAGAAATATTTTCAAAACAAATGGCCCTATATCTCTCAATACTAAAATTCGTTTGACCAAGCAAAGGTTTTCCATCATGCATGAGTGCACTTATGTCTACACCAGAATGTGCAGCTTGACTATGCATTCTCACTCCTTGGAAAAGAATTATAAATTTGATTTACAAGTACACAATTCTATACTAGTTCTTTTCAATGATTATAACCCTAAGCCTTTACAATGCATATCTCCCACTATTAGCCTCATCATTGCACCAAAAGGTCAACCTATCAATTCCTGATACAAGTGTCAATTAAGATCCATAGGAGGTGGTTATACCATGTCACAAACCCAAGCACTATGTTGGAAAAGGAAGACCAAGGGATGCACAATCTTGCAACAATCCCCCCCCAACACAAGCGAGGGGTTTGAACCTATGACCAACTCTAATACCAATTGTTGGTCTTGTCGTTGCACCAAAAGGTCAACCTATCAATGCCCAATACAAGTGTCAATTAAGATCCATAGGAGGTGGTTAGACCATGTCACAAACCCAAGTGTTGTGTTGGACAAGGAAGACCAAGGGATGCACCATCTTGCGACACCCACAAATTTTTCTTAAGATCTTTCATGCTAGCATGCTTATTTATAATAATGAACTAATTTCAATTTACATTTCAAAAGGAATGCTAAATTTTCATTATTATTCCCTGATCTAGCGTTAATTCACTTAATATGGAATCATTTACACTTCGAACATAGAAGATTTATCATAATTTTCTCATAACATGATCAAATCATCACTAATTCTATAAGAATACCTATAATTTTGTAGCAACCGTCTATCCTTTGTCTTCAAGTCTGTAGATCTAGAGACTTGATGTGTACTTTATCAGGTTCTTTTGTAAGAGTCACCACCTCCTATCATGGAGGATTAAATTTCAAATAAGATGAAGTTTCTTCAAAATAATACAGGCTTTGGGTTGGCTTCCATAGCGGAGTCACTTTCAGGTTCCTCAAGCTTTGCTACAATCAAATCTTCTACCAAGTTCAAGAATTGATCAGTAGTCTGAACAAGATATTTATAATTATCTCACCATTTGACTCTGAGATGCAAAGATCCACATCTGGAGAATGAGAATTATCCCCAGCAGAGTTGCCATTCTGATGGTGTATTTTCTAGTACACCCTTAGACCTCTCTAAAGAGTAGTTAACTCTCATACTCAAGAGCTCCCAAGAGGAATGTCAAACATCATGAATAGAGAATTTTGAGGTATCTATTCCTGCACTTTAGGCTTTATGGGACCCAGGAGGGTGTTCCTAATGTGTTCACTTTTCTTAATTAAGTACATAACACATAAATTCATAGATCAGTTCCTATGAAGGGAAAATAAACACAATTCACTAAAAGATTCTCTCGTCTTTAAGCAAATAATCATCCATTTACCATGAACAAAAGATATTTCAATTACATGTCTTGTAATTAACAATTTTAAATGATTTATATTTTGATCCTGAATCCATGATTGGGCATATCATATTTCAAATGTAAATACCATGTGCAAATCGACCAGTGTCTTATCAATTGGGCATCAGAGTCACTCATATGACAACCAGTAATACAGTTTTTATTTAGCTCTAACAATTAAGGACTATTTTCATAATGCCTTACATTACAAAAAATCATTGTTCCTAAAACATTACTCCTTACCGAATCCTATGTAAATTGTCACAAATTTATGGCCTTATTCAAGCATTTAATTGATTCTTTGAACCAAAGCAAAGACAAGGACATACATTCAAACAAATATTTGACGATGAACAAAGCTATCTTTGATATTCCATACATAATTTGCAAGCATTTATAGAAGGAGAGTGAATGATTTAGACATAATATTTATTTCAATATTAGTCCTTTCCATAAAACTATTTTAAGATTAACATATGCACAACTTAAAACGTAGACAATTCAATTGTTCAATTTGCTAGTATTTTTTCTATACCTAGCTTTTACTCTAAAAGTAGAATCAGACTCAAAAATTTCAGAGACCAGAACCCCTACAAATGAGCCATGAAATCCATTTTATAATGTAAGGGAGTAAAAAGCATCCAACTCAAATGCAATTACAATTCAGATATTTCATTTCAAAATCAATTTGTATTTCATCTCAAAATTCCCCACATGACAATTTACAACCACTTGTTGAAAAAGGGGAGGAAAAACTTACAACCATCATCAAAAGGGAAATATAAGTACCACCAAAATTCTCCTTTAATCGCCAGCTAAGCCTTGCATCAGATGTTCACATCACCTTGGAGACCCATAGTCAACATAAAAGGCCAAAATTCCACCACCACACACGAGAAACAGGAGCAACCACCACAACAACTTCATCAATCAACACAAAATTTTTCAAGACCACACACCAGTTCTTTCAACCAAAGGAATGACCAGCACCAACTCCCAGCCCATGATACACGTGCCCACTTCACCTCCTTGCAAGAGGTGGAGAAGAAACATCAACACCATCCTCCTCTTTGTCCTTGTTTGGAATAGCACCGTCGTGCCCACTTGGAGTCTTGACGGACAATGGCGGTACCGAGAACACCTTCATTCTCGGGACTACAACTTGGTTCAGCATCATGAGGTATTGCTTGTAACCTGAGTTTGTCTCTGTCGTGCTCTCTGAAGGGTTGTCTATAATAGAAATTGGTGAATTCTACCTCCCATAAGAGTCGCGTCCATATATTATCTTCCTATAGACTCCAAAGGTGAACATTGTAGGATCCTTCCCCTTTCCTTCCACCTTCTCTGTAGCAACACCCTGGTGTTTTAGTCTACTACTGCATCTAATGGGAATGCATGGAGGCTTCTTGATAGGGACCTTTTCTTTTGCAAATGGAGCACGTTCAGGTGCCTCATGCTCACTTATAGAAAAATCATTTTGAGGATTCTACGAATTAAGTTTGGGTGACCTCCTAGTAGTGACTATGGAAGTGACTGGTTTACTCATTTTCACTGCCTGGTAGCTTCTCAAACTCACACTCGCACACTCCTCATTTTACATGAATTCAAAGAGATTTCAACTGTTGAATACAATGGTGAAAATATCTATCAATTGGTCTATATTTATTAAGCAAGCCTGATGGTATTTTCTCATTAACTTTGTTGCCACATGCTTGAAGAGGAAATTAATTGCTAGTGTTGATTACTTCATTGTTTATCACCCTGGTACCAAGAGATCAGTGAATCATTCCTCATAATAGATAGGAATTAATTCCTCACATGCACAAGGACTTGATTCAATCATTTTTGAAGAGATCACACCTTTAATGCTTCAATGGTTGCAAAAAAAATGGCTATCACATGCATGTTTTGAATTTTTAATATTGGTCATTGATGTCAAAATGAGATGGACAATCGAACGGCTAGGATACAGTCAAATCAGGTTTGAAAACATGATACCATGGCTCATCATCTCTTGTCCAATGAAAATATGTTGACTGGGATTCATGTCACTCATTCCACGAGATGCACCATACTTCATATGGTGGTCAAAAAACACCACGTGTCAACAATTTGTGTACCTCACAAGTTGTCTGGCAGGAATTAATAAAATGTCGTGAGGTGTTCGATGAATGGCCAAGATTAAATCTAGAAGCTACACAATGACCATCAATCTCATCATCATCAAATACCAAGAATTAGTACATAGTTCAGGATCCATACGGTGGGGACACACATTAGCATCTCGCGGACCTCACATGCTTCATGACAACTCTCCATAAATGCCCACGTGGTGTGCAATAGGCAGCGGGGATTAAATCTCTATAACCAATGGTTCACCTTCCTTCATATGCTAAAAATTATTCATAAAGAGGGGCCATAACTATTCCAATGATAATAAGACCCTTGAGGATGACAACTTAAGCCCATTAAAAATAACTAGCCTAACTTTCTAAAAATTTGGTACGAGGCTAAGCGTGGAGAGACTGACTTTCCCAATTGAAGGGGGCCGGTAACTAGATATGTTTGAAGGATTAGGTTATGACTTACTTAACCAGTGACTGAAAGGAACAAGTCACCACAGAATTATAACATTGAAGGGTTTTTGGAATAGGATGCTTGTGAAGTCATGGTTTACAATCAAAACCTAAAACTCATCCTAGGTTACAAAGCTCAGACAACATGATCTAAGTCATGATTTTCGTAAAATTTTGCAATATTTTTAGAAGATCTATCACATACCTTTGTTCAGGTTTTTCTACCCTTGCAGACTATTCTCACTCAACTCACATCCAGTAGATGCAATTACTTAGAAAAATTTCTAATTATCTTCATTTTTCATGACTCCACAGATTTGCAATTACTACCTCAAGATTCTCACTCATGATAAAATTATTTAGAATCCTCTATTAGGGTTTACCACACTTGCTATCTTCACTAGCAAGCTTCATGTTCATCTTGAGCCTTGCACCACCATCTAGCTCATCTAGAAACAACTATTAGAGTTTACTAGATATCTTACTCCATGACATAGCTCTACATCAAGCCTTACAACATTAAATTTTATCACAAGGAAATAGGTAAGAATAGCATCTTGCAAAACACTAGAATCAAATATGCATTGAATGTTATACTCTATTTAATCAATGTGATTCTGATCTTCATCTTATTAATCTATGCCACCACTTAGAAGATCAAATCTTCACTGAAATTGGTCATAGGTGCAGTTGAACGAATTAAATTCATTCACAGTGTCGGTTACTAGTCGAAACCCTTGTTTACACGGACTTAGTCGTTTGATATCTTCACATTTGAAACTAGGTTGTCAATCCCGTTTCTTCGTGCCATGATCCTCTGGCTCTCCATTCATCTCAACACCTTTACAACACATTCTTTAGATTGCCTACTTTAAATGTGCATTGTTGATCCTTACTTACTAGTGATCATCGCTAGATGTCTGACTTTTGATCTCTACCATCAATATCCTTCAAACACCACTTTCCATGGTTGAGGTCCACCAAGACATGCATCCAAATCCTACTACCCCATGAGCTTTGACAATGACCCACTAAATATTAGTGGGTTGGCAGACTATCACCATTTTTTGTCCATAACACCACTACGTAACTTACAAAAATGATGTGAGTTGGTCTATCGAGTAATGGCTCTTCGCCATCTTGACACGTTGAAACAAATACTATTGGCTCCTACCAAGTGGGCGGTCCATGTTGAATAGTCTGGATAACTAAGAGGGGGGTGAATCAGTTATCATAAAACAATTTTCTTTTCTTTAATTAATCTAGAGCAGGCCTATATCAATCAGAAAATAATCAAACATATATGATCATGAAAGCACACAACAAAACCATGCACAATAAACACTAGAATTTATGTGGAAAAACAACAGAGGATGCTAATTCTCAATTATATAACACCGGTTGAGGTGACACTGGTTAAGGTGATTTTTACAAGGGCTCACTTCCAAAGTGTTCACTTTAGGTAAGGCTCACTACCAGTGGGTTCACTACCTGGCTATTATAGCCAAAGATTAAAAAAAATCCTCACTACCAAAAGAGAAAGGCTCACTGTCAAAAGAAAATGGCTCACTAACAAAAGTGAACTGATGAAGTTGCATCTACATATGCATGAATTCAATTTTGGTTAAGAGCACAATAAGTGTCTGCAACGGATCCAATCAAGAATCTTTTATCCACCTTCCTTGCACAACCTCTACAAAATAGATTACTTATTCCTTTGCACCCTTTTATCTGATCACACACACCATACACCACACTTCTTATTTCATCAAACAAAAACAAATTTTACTCATACCATTCCATGCCTTCATAATCTCCTAGGTCATCTAGACACAATGTCTTCATAGTCTTCTAAGTTAGCCAAACACAATTTGAATTAGGTCAACACAAAACATGTCGGCATGAAGAACAACCTTGAAATATTCAATAAGGCTTTGCACACTAGCACCAGACCCAAAATATAGGTCGCACATAAAGATATTCTTACCACATTATCAAGGGACCCATAAATAGGTCATACCTAAGATATGTTCATTACATAACATAATTATCAAAAGATAGCAAACTTTGAACTACATGAAATATATTCCAGTGTCGATGGGACTGCCACAACCGAGACCAAATATTGATTATCATCAATTTCAATATTAATCCAGAGAAACACAATTAGACATACCAAAACTTGTAACATGCTACATGAATTTCTAGATAGCAAGGTTACTCGGAGTAAGGTTTGAGCACAACCAACATCAATAGATTAGACTTCATTATCCTGCATTAACTAACTTCCACGAATGTCCCAAAAAGAAGTACTTCCATATCTAGATCAAAGATATCATCCATACTACATAACATTATAGAACTAGATAGGATAGATCATTTATGTGTATCATTCAGAGCACAACCTTTTGGATCCCAGGTTTTGACATCAATGACAACAATGCTAAATCATCTCAACAACTTCTCAATGGTCTCTACTATCCACATGTCATCCTTGTTAGCACCATGTAGCAACCATCACCTATGTGACTTGACATGCTGATTAATCACACCACCACTTGTCCTCATACATCCATTCACCATTGTCACCTCCCTATCTAGTCCCACCAAGGTCATCATTTGGTGCCATTGTTGTATAGAAGGGACTGTCATTTTTGTCCCGTTGATGTTTATCCTTCTCCCTAATGAGGTGCCTTTAGTCATTGCAATCATATGTTTCCACCAATCATCATGATATCACCAACACACCTTCATCCATTCATCGCTCTTTGTGAGAACCATCCTATCGCTTCACTTCACAACAACGATGTAAAGTGACCGAGCGATATCCTGTCACATGTCTGAATTGCATATTTAGGACCCACCAGGTACTTTTTCCTCCATCCAATCAAAACACTGCTTGATATCCATTGTTTCCTACTCCCCCATGAGGCATGGACGGATTCCCACCATAGGTGTCTTAGGCTAGCGGGTATTGTTTATCTTCCTTGGCTTGATCACTTCCACTAATCAAAATCCATCACTCATTGTTAAAGCAAATAACCTTTGACTTACTTTACAATGATGTGAAGGCTTTATGCGATGTAACCTCATCTTTTCACATATCTAGGGTGATATCATACTACATTATCTTCCACTCATCGCCCATCACTAAACACATATCTTCCTTTGAAGGCATAACCACGATGTGAAGGACTAAAGTGATAGCCATTGGATTTCTTCCATTTAATCTCAACCATTCATTGCATATCACGTAAACACTTCTACGCAGGAGACACCAAAGTGCGATGTGAAGGAAAAGGTGATAGCCATCTAATCCTTTATGCATCAGCATACACCATTGGATCTTCATTGTGACCACACAATGCATCACTGAAAGAATATCTTTCCATGGCTTCACAACAATGATGTGAAGGTTGGTCGTGATGCACACAAACACTATCAACTGAGAGTGCTAGGTAAATGGGGCTGATTACATAACAAGCACAATGGTTTAAGTGACAACTTAAGCAACTAGTAATAGCCAACAAGTAGTCAACAACAAAATAAAAAACTTATTAGAGTTCCATGACTACAAAAACCTAGGGTTTAATTGATAAACCATAAAACTATCTAAGAGTACAAACAATTTCATTCTAAGCACATCCACCATCCATTAGACTTGCAACTTATGTTTCTAAGAAGCTCTCAAAGAACCCATATCAAATCTGCTACTTGTTTCACCTCTATCTTCTAGAAGAACAATCTACAATAGTATGTCAACATTTCAAGACACTGTTGCAACATTTGAGTAACTTTTCAATATTTTCAAATGCATGCTCATGTCTTCATCATTTTGCACCAACTCTTCCATACATTGATCCTTTGGTCTTCATGGCATCCAAGAACACCATTGAACAACCTTTTTACATTAATGACACCTTTTTTCATCATGCCAACAATCTCCCCCTATAGGATCAATTCCATCTTACTTCTTTATAGGATTGGCTCCATTTCACCAATGATCTCTCCTTTTGACATCAATGACAACAATATGCCAACAACCTGAAGCCCTGATTTTTAGTGGATTTGACATGATTTTTTGGGTGGCACCATTAATGCTCGAGCTACCTTTTTGAGTAGCATGTTTTTATTTCTAGACTTCAAGGATGACATTATTACTCTCCATGACTTTTTCAAGTGTATTTTATGGGTTCCCATGCTCATTTATTGTTGTTGTTGACCTTTTTTATGGATCCATGCCCTAATCACAATTTTCATGGGATGGCTCCATCCTTTCACACACAAGCTTTGTTGCTAACCCTAGTTGATTTAGGGTTTGGTCTGTGGTCATCCAAGTTATTCCTAATCTTAAAGGCAAGATTTATAATCTTTCTAAGGGTTCTTCCTCTAGCTCCTCTGGGTTTTTTTGGCAAACATACAAATTGCATCTCTACAACTATATAAATTGGCTCTATTCCTTTACATTAATGAACTTGATCATTGTCACTAGTTCTCTACTCTTTTATGTATGAGTAAACTTTTGTTACCTTCATATTTGAGTGGTTGTTATCATTTTAATGCATATATTCTAAGTTGTTTTGTTTACAGTTACTCTTCTGTGAATCCTTCTTTCCTTATAGCACCTTGTCAAACCCTAACCTCCATATTTTCCTTTGGGAATCAATCAAACAAATAATTTTATGAGTCCTTTGGTCCCCTCATTCAATGTACTAAGAAATATTGTTCAAGAAGAAACACTTTTCCATATTGGTGTACCACCTCCCATTTCCCTTTCATGCATTCCTTCTTCCCCTTTCCCCCGTGAGTTGTTAGAGTAGGATAGTGGTAGGTTTTCATGTGTTTGGTTGGATCAACACATTGCACTTGGATCAAAATAGGTAGCCAACCTTCTTTGGAGATTCGACCTCATACATATAACAACCCACACCTTGAGCTTGTTTCCATTGTTTCATTGGAATGTTGAACCTCATGTTTAGAAGGGTACAATTTCATGTGATAACAATACCTTCTTCCACCTTGGCTTTCAATTTATCAGTTTCTTCCTTTTATTTTTCAAGCAAGCTCTCATATTTCTGATTTAGTCCCCTTGCTTCATTCAAATTTTTCAAAGCAGAATGAATTTTTCCTTCAAAACATATTTCCTATTCATCTAAATTGAAATCCTAGCCTTCAGGTTCCTTTAATTCTAGATCCAGATCAGAAGAGAACATGTCCTCATCACTCGAGTTGGACTCCTTATATTTTTCAACCATAGATTTTTTTTCAATAGTATTGAAGCCCATAAAGAGGTTTTCATCACTTGAATCATTCTCCTCATCTTCAGAGGAACCACTACTTTCTTTGGAGTAGAGACTCTTTTTAGCCTTATCTCTTTTATTACTATCGTATGATTATTTATAAGGACATTTAGATGCAAAATGACCAATTCTTCCACAATTGAAACATTTGAAAGGTAACTTACCTTTGTACTTTCCAATTCCTTTCTTCAATATTTTATAAAGTTTGCTTCAACCTCATCAAGGTCATCATTTTGATCAACAACTTCATCTTCAATATTTGTATTATCTTTGAATGCAACTTCCTTCTTTGGAACATCTTGATCAAACTCTCTCATTTCAAAGGAAGTAAGAGCACCAAATATTTCATCAACAGAGTACTAATCCAAGGCCTTGGACTCTTCAATAGTAGACACTTTATGACTATAAGGTTTTGGGAGAGACCTCAAAAAATTCTTCATAATTTCACTTTATTTTACTTCTCCACCAAGGTTAGTGATGCCAGAAACAAATTCTTGTACCTGGAGCATGTAACTAGCAATGTCTTCATCTTTTATCATGTACTTAGAGTCTCAAATCTACTTTTAAAGATCTGCATCTTATATTGATTTACTTTTGTATCACCTTCATAGATGATACTAAGCTTTCCCTAGAAATACTTAGCAAAGCTACAATTCATCACCTTAAAGAGATTTAAATCTTCCAATCCACATAAGAGAGCATTCTTAGCTTTGATGTTGCATTTATATAATCTAATTTCAATAGGATTTATTAGAGGATTAGAAGTAGCATAACCATCCTTGATATATTTCCACACACCAAACCCTAGAGATCTTAGGTGGCCTTCCATTCTCATTTTCTAGAAAGAATAATTAGTCCTATCAAACCTAGAACCCTTGTATGAACCATCATGTGCCATCTTGGATTTTTTCCTTAAGCGGTCAAGCTTTCTTTAGAGGAACTTGGATCTAATACCAATTGTTGGACACACTTAGAGACTAAGAGGGGGGTGAATCAGTCTACTCAAAATTTAAACCCTTCTAGAACTTAGAAGCTCTTCTTAACTCAACCAAAACCCTTAATAAAATCAACAAAAAGATATAGCAGTTTAAGCCCTCAATAATTTCAATAATGAAAGATATATCAATTTTTAACTCTAATCAGATCAACAACAATGAGAAAGAAACAAATAGCACACACATGCACAAGGAAACAATAGATTTATGTGGAAAATCCTATTGGTGGTTTTTAATTACTAACTAGATCTCACAAGTAATATATAGGATTCCCATTCCTAGTGATCAATTATTTGGAGGGATTGACCAACGAACAAGTGAAATTTTGAAATAAATTTCCCTCTACACTTTAGGCTCTGTAAAACCTAGGAGGATAGTCCCTAACAATATTCTTAAGATCTCCTATGCCAAATTATCCTATACATTGTAATTAGCAAAAATTTTCTCTATAGATTTTCTTGGTGATTCTGAAAATCTCAGGATTTAGCGATATCATTAAGCTTTTGAAGGGCACTCCAAATTATGGTTTATGGTATCCTGAGGATACTAAATCTCCTTGAATGCATATACAAATATAGATTGGCCTTGATGTGTAGATGATCATAAAATTACAAGTAGGGGTTCTTTCCTTATTGGAATCAGGTTAGATTCATGGCTAATTAAGAAGCGAGATTTAGTGTCATTATCTATTGCAAAAGAAGAATATATTGTAGTAGCATCATGTTGTACATAGGTGTTGTGGATGAAGAAAATATTGAAGGCTATCAAAGTTTCATATGATTAACCTATTCCTATAATGTGTGACAATACAAGTGCAATCAATATTTCAAAGAATCTGATAATGAATTTAAGAACAAAACATATCTCAATCTGGTATCACTTATTGAGAGAAAAATTTGTAGAGAATGAGGTGAAGTTGGAGTATGTGTCTACTAAGGATCAGGTTGTTGATATTTTCACAAAGGCTCTTCCAAATGATACTTTTGAGTATCTATGGGATAAGTTAGGGGTTATTGCCACTCCTTTCTAGATGCATAATTATGTGTATTTGTCTAGAAAAATTTCAAGATACATTCTTGGTCTTGGATTGATGTTGAAGGCTACCTCTTATGGGGAGTAGGTAGTAATGGTTGTTAGATAGTGTAGATAAGGTGCAGATGATTCCTTTTGAATGTTGTCAAAGGGGGAGAGAAAAAGAATTCAATGTAGGAAAAAGAGTTGGATGAGTCTATGACCCTTTACCATTAATGTTAAAAGGGGAGGGGGATAAAGTGGTTGAAAAAACATGAGAGAGAATATGAACAACATAGAGAGAGTTACAGAAGCTAATATTGTCTAAAGACCATTGGGGGTGAGAGTATAGAAAAGTATTTGTTGAGGAGCAAAGAGAGTGATCTAGAATACAGGTGTTGTAGGAGAGGAAGTATGTGAAGAGTAAAGAGTTGTCCCAATTAGGGGGATTACTACTTATTGTAGTATTTTTGTTGGTTGATTTTGTTGTTGATGGTTTTTTAGAAAGCATGTGTTTCCATCATGACAAAGGGGGAGATTGTTATAAGTATGGAAATGTCAGATGCTTGAATTTCTTGTGAGTTACTTAGGTGTTGTCATTGATGTAAATCCATTGTATGAAGAGAGTGTTGGAATGCTACTGGTATTGATGATGTGCCTAGAGTTGTTGGTATTGATGTCAACACATGTTGGTGTTGTCATTGATAGTTACAAAGATTGTTAGCCTAACTTGTGTTTGAGGAGATTGTTGTAGTTGGAAAGTGTGCATGTTGTAGATGTGTTGCAAAGATGTTAGTAATCTTGCTGATGAAGTTAGTTCAAGTTTGGTTTCCAAGTACTTTGAGAAAATTTGAATAAAAGAGAGTTCAGTGTGACAGAGTGGTGTTCAATGTTTTTCTCTGCATTTCTTCATGATTCAAGATATTCCCATGCAGTTTGGAAGTGACGATCAGAGGTGTTCAGAAGGTTTCATAGCCAGAGTTTTAGGTTTTGGATCATACTACGGTGGAATATGTGTTTGATAGTATGCCTATCTAGTGAAGTAGGGTGTCTGGGAGAAATGAGATTGCCCCACATTTCTTTGTAGTGAAGGTTCTAGTGTTGTGGATCTAGGAACATGCTTATAATGTTTGTATCTACCAAGTCCCTTGAAGTTTCAAGTGTTGAGTTGTTCCACAAAGTTTTCTAGTGTGTTGGATGTTTGTGCTAGTATGTTTGGTTGCACAGAATGAAGGTATTCTTGAGTTTTAGGTGGTTGCATTAGCTATGCATAATATTTTGATGATGTTGGAATATTCTGAGATTTTTTATGGATACTGTGGAGTGTTTTTGTGTGTTCCATGAGATATTTTTGGACCTTGAGAGGTGTTTTTGGAATTGCTTGTTAGTGTTAGTGCAGGTTTCGCCGACCTGGCATGCTAGCACTAATTGTGGAGGATAATTATTGTTTGAGGAAGTGTTGAGAGGCGTGTTTTTTTACATTTTGGTCCCAATTAAGTAGTGGCATGGTTTGGCTTCACTTCTTTATATTGTGGAAGTGTTTGGTGTTGACCTATTTCATGTTGCACGGTTGAGGTGCATACATTTCCTTAAAGTCAACCTAATTGATTTTTTAGGCCATGAAGGGTATAAATACAAGGTAAATTGTTGTGTGGATTAAGAGTAGAGTGTGCATTGTGAAAGATGTGAAAGTGATCAAGTGTGTTGATCTGAGTGTGAGCCTTAATGTGTATGAATTTGTAGTGCAGTAAGAAGAAGGTGTCTACATTTTAGTCTGTTTGATGAGTTGTTTGTGCTTTAGTGGAACTATAATTTTGGCATATGAGATATGCTTTATTAATAGTTCAAATTGGTAGTGAGCCACCGATAGTGAGCCTTTATCATTTTGGGAAATGATCCCTTGGAAGTGATCCTTGTTTTATTTGATGTTACAATTCATATACATAAGTGAGCTAATCGTTGTCGTGGTTTTTCCCTTCTTGGGTTTTCCATGCAAATCTATCGTTCTCATGTGTTTGGATGTGTTTGCATTACTATTTCATATATTTACATTCTACTAATGCATGTTAAGGGTATAATGGTTGTTAAGGGTTTCAGGGTTAATGCAGATCTAAATGTTAATAAGGGTTTTTGATTTTTAAAGTATACAACTAATTCACCCCCTCTCACTCATCCTATGCATCTAACATCCATACAATCTTTGACATATCTCACTTGAAGTAAAATATCTTTATGAAAAATACCATGACAATGTAAAGTAACACGTACATGATGGAAAATATCATAATGCATGAAAAAATTAATATGCACCCTACAAAAAGTAGTGTGTGAGTGATTTATTTTAACATAAAAAGGTTTGAGCATCTCAAAATACCTTTGAATAATCCTTATTTGAGGATGAATCTTCATAAATATGTGATAAAATTATATTTTTCATATCTAAAAAGTGTTTAGGATGTGATTCATGATTTTGAGAAGCAATTCTTCTTCTTATGATATATATTTGATCAAGTGAAAGCCTTGTATTATTTTTCTAAAATTGTTCAATTAATTTTATCAAGCCATCAACTACAACCTTGTCTTTGTGTGAAATTCTATATATGAAAATGCCCAATTCAATTTTATCAAGATCTTCAACTCTTTCATGCTTTTCAAAGGATTTTAATAGTGTTTTTTATTTATTTTAGTAATCTACTTATTTTTCCAATTAATTTTTTTTTTTTTTTATTTCTTACTATTATTGATTTAAGAATACATTGAGTAGCAATACTATCTTTTAAATTTTAAGTTGACCCTATTGATTGGTATTCATTAATTTGTGTCTCACAATAATTTTTTACCATCAATATTGGATGATTTTAGACCAATAATATTCTTAATTTCATTAAAATTAATTTTTTTTATCATTTCAATTATAACTAATTAACACTCTGCTTCATAGTGGGAAAAGGAAAGGGTCAGTTATATTGTGTGCTAGTTCTTGCTCTATTGACCTAGGGTATAGGAATGGACATTGCCCCTAACATCCTTGAGGTTAGATAATTTTTAAGCCACCACTTGGAATAGAGTTGGCTTGGGTTTGGGGTTTGCATTCCTCGTAGAGGTCACAGGTTCGACACTGCTTTGTAGTGGGAAAAGGAAAGAGTCGGTTATATTGTGTGCCAATTCCTACTCTGCTGACCTAGGGTATAGGAATGGAATTTTCCCCTAACCTCCTTGAGGTTAGATAAAAAAATTTAACCTATTTACTATCCTGCTCTTTGAGCTCTGATATGGTTGAGTGATCGAGGCACTACAATGGCTTCTTTCTGAGAGGGACATGATTCCTCTGTCTCGTGGTTTTCACACCTATAGTAGGTATCCTCCCTAACATGGACCCACTGGGAATATTTTTTGTTAGCTTGCAAGACAAAATAGGAATGGTGTGAGGCATAGATTCTCCAAGCCAAATTGGGTGCCTTTTTTCTTGCACAGGCACTTGAATAGAGACAAGCAAGAAATATTAGATATATGTGAAGACAATAGACAAGAGAATGTGCAAAAGGAAGGTTTTCATGAGAAACAATGTGAGACAAAGATAGTGTTTTAGGATCAATTTTATAAAGAGGATGAAGCAGAATATAGATTTAACAAAAACATAGTTTTTTTAGAGGCTAGGGTTGTAGAAAATGGGAATGCTATTAAAAAAGTAGTATTTATGGAGGCTAGGATTACATAAAATAAGAATACTAATAGAACCCATCCTCTTGCAAATGGTCAGATGAGACAAAGAGAGACTTCCTTCAATCCAAGAGGTCATGTTCATGCAAAAAATGGTACACATAAGAAGCATGTTGGTTTTGATCCTAATGCAGCCCAAAATTAAAAGGATCTAGAGCAAGGGAAAAATCAAGATTCAAAAAATCATGATTTAAAGAAAGGCCAAAAGAAGAGAAATAAGAAAAATAAGAGAAATAAGAAAAAGGAAAGCCATCAAAATATAAAAGGGTTAAGAAGCCAGTTCTACAATGAAGGTGGAAGATCATTCAGATCGAACCCACCCAACAAAATGCTTATGTTGAAAAAAGTAAGCCAAGACAGGAAGGTCCAAGACCTCTAAGTGTCATTGATATCACTTTCTCACAAGATTTTTTGCAAGTGAAAATCCATGATCTTCGACAATGAGCATTAATATGTAAGTTCTGGGATCTCACTTTAGAAGTAGATGTTTTGAAAAACCTATTATTTGAAGATTGGGAGGGAGTTTCCAAGGTTTTTTACTTGGATCAATCATAGGGTATTTACTTTGTTCTCTTTCATTCAAAGGAAGAGAGTGTAATATAGGGGGATTCGCTACTCATGAGTTCTCTTCATTCAGAGAGCCTCACAGGGTGAACTTCCCTATACTACCTCAATGGAACAACGGTGAGATTTTCAGAATCCAAAAGAGTAGGTCACAGATGACATCACGGCATGCTGGCATCTCAGAGGCGCGATGACATCTTGTACGGACCAGAGAATGAGTTTATCACAGAAAATAGCTAAAGGACTACCTCTTCTTTGATTATTGAGAAATCACAAACCATAGGGAAATAACATAGTGCAATAAAACTAAAATGAAGAACTGATAAAGATAGGAAGAAGAAAGGAAAGAAATACTTACAACCGTGCAAGGGATGAAGTTTCCAGATCATGAGTGTCTTCAATACCTGCACACGAGAGGGATAGAGAAATGGTTGGGTGGTTGTATAGGGGCTTGCCTCAGTCAGACCCCATTTTGGTGTTTCCACCTCCACGGATAGCCAGATAGATAGAGAGAAAAGTAGAAATGAAGTAAAGAGCACTAAAGCACTACAAAACAATGTTATGCTACTCAACCAAGTAATAGAGGAGAGGATTGAAAGCTTACCACCTCCACCAAGAGTGCTCAAGGCTAATGCGGGAGAAAATGAGAGGAACTCAAGCCTATGTTGCCATGGTGTTTTATTCCACACTTGCTCAACTAAAGTGGTGGATTGTTGATGTTGCTGCTATGAAGTGTAAAAGTGTTTGGAGATTGAAGAGATGGTGAAGAAGCTACTTAGAGCTTGTGAATGGAGTGAAGAAGTTCTTAGAGAGATGTGTGAAGGGAGAGAGGAGAGGTGTAGAAGATGGTCCAAGCTGAAATGCATATGGAAGGAATGAATTTGAAGGGGAGATCAAGAAAATGACCATATTCAGGTCAGTCGGCTGAGGAGGGTGTTACAAATCGACCCCCAATGGGAAGTGTAATGTCTTTGTAGGCTCAAAACACATAAATCTATCAGGGATGTAAGCGTGTCATGCAAACATCTACACACTACGCAGGTGTCCTTGAGAGAAACATCTCCACCGACACTCAAAATAGATGCCAAGTGTGATGCAAGCAGTGGGCTCAGGTGGAATTAAGCCTCAGAACTTGGTTTTCTAAGGTGGATAAAGGAAAAAATGGGATTTGCACATGGGGTGTGTTGTCACCTACAAATGCACCCTATGCAAAGTTATGAGAGCTAAGCTTTCTGGTGAAACATGGGATCATTTCAAGGTTGTGGGTCACCTGAAGTTGAAACGAACCTCTGGAGAAGGCCGGCTTCCTTTGGGTATCACCTAGACTAATTATCTCTGTGAGGTAAAGGGAGAAGAAGTGCATACAAAATGAAACTATACTGAACTATTCCTATGGTGATACACCGAGTTGATAAGAAATCAGAAAAATGAAAACAAGATGCAAACACACTAGGGAAACTAGACTGCAGTTGTTTTACTTACTCAACATAACCCCATTAGACTTATGCATCACTCTTGACATGTTTGATCTACATACATATCTCAAAAAGGAAGGAACAAACTTCACAGCTTTGTGGTATGAATACAGATTTAGAAAAACACTGTTAAAGAAATACATACATAAGCTAACATACAGAAATGAGAGCGGTAAGAGAATTAGTACTTGTTTTCAAGGTGAACTCTATTTTTCATTCCAGATTTCAGTTGGGTTACAAAGTATACATCAGCTGAGAAAGGATAGATAAAACCACTAGCTCTTCTGGATGCATAGTTCGAACTATTTACAAAAAAGGCAAAAATGCCTTATATATCAAGCTGTGTCGGCCCCTTAGGGGTTACAAAATATCAATCCCCGGAAAATATCTCTCCTTAGATATTTTTGACTGAATTAAATGCAGGACCCTACATGTCCATGATGGCCAAGAGTCACCCCAGAGAAGCCTTTTTCAGATATTTCACAACTACCGCATTCATTCTGATCCTAGCATCGTGTCCTATTCGAACCACTTCAGCTAAACGCTTTGAATTCCCTAAGCTCACAACAGATAAATGTTGCATTCATCTCGTTGACATTCTTCATTCTGATCAGGCTGCCATGGCTTGCCTCAGCTCCCCCTGGTTAGAATCGCATCTCGGTGAGACACCAAAAATGTCTCACCGATGCGATTACGCCCTTTGAAACTATCGGCACAATATACAACAGTTGATGAGAGTCTTGGTGAACTTAGGAGTCACGTTGATAACACCAAAACATTAGCAGGTCAAACGGTAATGGGGAGAAGTCATAGCGAGCACCACTGAGTTATACCGATGTCGCTTTATTGGGTGATTCCATCACTATCGGTGAGAGATCCTACATTTGGGGAGACATCTTAGTGAACCCTTCTTGTCACGGTGAGCACACTGGATGTCGGAAAGAGATAAAGGGTCGATGAGACCCTTCAGCGAGCTCCATAGGTCACCCCGGGCCTTGTATTTCTTTCTATGAGTCACATACTTGGTTGCTAGGACCATACGCTGAATGCTTTGTCTTTTGGCGAGCTCCCTTTTCCTATCGCTAAGACCTCCTTCATTTTCTGAGACCTCTTGCAGACCTCCTTTTGCTTTGCATGTTACTCCGAAGGCGCCAGGCATGTTGGTGTGACCTCTCATTGTCAAAGAGACCTCCCGCTGAGCTCTCTTTTCTTTAGTGACGCTAATTTCCTTCGGTGAAACATCTTGACTTTGCCCAGACCTCACACCGAGGCCCTTTCATTCCATCGAGCTGCAAATCTTCTTCGGTGTGACTCCCATCGGTCGAGAAGACATCATACCGAAGGTGCTTTTCTTTGGCGAGGATCATTTCATTCACTGAGACATGGCCATGTTGGAAAGACCATAGGGCGATAGCTAGAAACTATACCGAAGTCAAATGTCAGGGAGACCTTTTGCATTCGGTGAGACCCCTGTGGCGAAGGGACAAACCTTTGCCGAGAGCCCTTACGTTGTTGCCAAAACATTGTCAGGTCACCGAAACATCTTAGTGGGCTCAAGGACTTACCCCAAAGTGTCCATCTATCATCGAGAGTTATACCGAAGATGTCAACACCATCGGCAAGACATTCAATCCTCATTAAGACTTCTCTCTGAGACTCTTTGTTACCCCAAACGAATGCAGTCGGTGTGACTTTGCCTCTTTGCTAGGACTTCTTACCAACAGTGTTTCTTCTGGCGAGAGCTTCCTCGATGACTTTAAACCAACTGTTGTTGGCAAGACTTTGACTCTTCGCTGGGACCTTTCACCGAGCATCATAAGTTATCCTGAAGCCCGTGGTCACCATGAGTCTCCCCAACTGACAATTGAATGGCCTATCGGCCAAAGATCCCGACATGATAAGAGGTCATACAGAACCCTTCCTGTCACAGTGATAGGCTCTGCAGCTTCATTCGACAGGATAGAAATTAGGTCATAACAACAGTTCAAAATAGAAAGTATCAAAGCAGCCAGTCGGCCAGATAGTGAAGATGTCATATCGACCTGGCTCTAATGGAGGTTGAGCTTGTAACTATTGAAGCATATTTCCAACAAAGCAGGCCTCTGAACTGAATTCCCTATGAAATGTCATCAGATGCATGAAATAACCCTCAATGGAGATGTCCCATTTGGCCCTTATGAACATCTGCAACATAGATGCCTTTCCTGATTAAGCCTGAGGGTGAAAATTAGATAACATTTATGGTGACCTTTGCTAGATTTTTTCCTGCTGAACATGAAGACCAATAGTCTAGGCTTATCCATTGGGAATGGAGTCATTAGGAGGCTCAGAAAATAAATGAAAATATCAACTTTGCATATGGCCGCCACATGCTTGAGATCCACAGGACACAACAGATTTCCAAAAGAAAAAAACAAAACAGGGGAAAATGAAAGAGAAAAATTGTGCCATCATAGCGCCCAGGAAATAGAGAATAATTAACCTGAAGCACAGAAGCACTTATTGAAAACGTAAACCTAAACTAATATGTACAAAAGAGGAATTCCATCAGACTTGAAAATAGGGCTTAAGGTGTATCCCATTGACTGGGATAGGGAGTACTTCCCCTTCTATTGTAGCCAGCTGATAAGCATTGTGCTCCTTACAATTTCTGATAAGGAATGGGCCCGTCCACATGTCAAACTTGGTGTGATGGCATGGCCTGCTTTTCAGAACATCCCATTTGAGCACAAGGTCTCCCACCCTAAAATTTTTTGTTGTAGCCCTTCTGTCAAATTTTTTCTTGTTTGGAGCTGATGATACTCCAAATCCTTCATTGCTTTGTCCCTTAATTCTTCAAGTTCCATGAGCTCTGCATATCTCATGGACATTGGGTCCTATTCCTCAAACATCTCCAACTGATGTATAATGTCAAGGGCTAGGAGCTCCATAGACAAGGGAAATCTTGCCTCTCTGCCATAGACTAACAAGTATGGTGAGTTACCAATAGACCTCTTAGGAGTCACTCTGTCTGCCCACAGTGCATTCTTTAATTTAGTGTTCCAGGTCCTTTGGCTATCCTCCATTGTTCTTTTGATAATCCTGATCAGATTCGTATTTGTGCTTTCAGCTAGGCCATTACCCAGAGGGTAATAATTTGAGGATGTATTTAGATGAATACCCTATTTAACAGCCCAATCAGTTAGTCTTAATCCCACAAATGTGAGAGCGTTATTAGATATGATAAAGTCAGGAACTCCAAATCTAGTGACTATATCCTCATAGAAGCTCAAAACTGAAGACTCTTTTGCCTCTTTCAAAGCTATTGCTTCTGTCCATCGTGTGAAATAATCTGTAGTAGTCAGCACCCACTTATGACCAGCACTAGATGGTGGGTTGACGGGCCCAATGAAATCAATACCCCATCTCATGAAGGGCTGCTCCACTTGAATAGGATGTAGAGGCATAGTAGGCAACTTTTCCTTTCCTGTGAATAAAGCACATTTGATACACTTTCTTGACCAAGAATATGCATCTTTGAACAAGTTGGGCCAGTAGTAACTAGCTCTCATGATTTTCCAGGCAGTAATTCTTGGGGCAAAGTGACCCCCTGCAGCTCCATCATGAAACTCATGAAGTACCTTTTCAATCTGATCGCTGTGAATGCATCTTAATAAGACACCATTTAGATCCTTTTTGAAAAGAACATTGTTTACCAGTACATACGGTATAGACTGCAGTCTGAAGTATCTTCTTTTAGCTCTGTTTAATCCTAATGGGCATGCACCAGTTTGTAGGAATTGGGTCATATCTTGAACCCAATTAGTTATCCCCATAGGCACATCATCTTGAGCATTCTAAAGTTCATTTGTATTAGCAAGCACAACATCCTTTTCTAATTTAGTTTTACTACTTGACCCTGTAGCAAGCTCCTCACAAAGACCTTTACCCCTAACCAGTTTGGTGATCTTAATATCTACATTATACTCCATGACCTTGGTGATCCATCCTGCTCTTTTTTCATTCAAATCTTTGTTCAATAGAAACTCCTTCACACTTGAGTGGGCAACCAGAATATGAATCTTATTGTTTGACACTAGAGGCTTGAATTTCTTTAGACTTCTGATCATGGAGAGAACATGCTTCTCAACAAATGAATACCTCTCTTCGTAATCAACAAGTATTTGGCTAAAGAAAGCTATGGGCTATTCTAAATTGTCACTATTTTTCTTGTACCAGCATAGCAGAGATTGAACTAGTGCTGCCAACAGCATACAAAAAGAAATCCTTAGAGAAATCTGGATTTACCAATGTCAAGGCAGATGCTAAGGCCTCTTTAATTTCTTCAAAATTGTTCTTGGCATCTTTTGTCCAACTGAAAACTACATTTTTCTTTAACATAGTTGTCAAAGGTTGTAACAGGTTTGTAGCATCAGGGATGAATCTTCTCAAAAATTTGATTTGGCCCAAAAAGCTCTGCAAACCCTTCTTGTGATTTGGTAATGGCAACTCAAGTATGGCTCTGACTCTTTCAGGGTCAATAGTAATTCCTTGCTTTGACACTATGTGTCCTAATAATTTCCCTTCATAAACAACAAAGATACTCTTTTTTGGATTGAGAGAGATACCAAACTCTCTACATTTTTCAAAAACTTATCTAAGATGCAACAAATGTTCATCAGCATTCTTAGAATAAACTATAATGTCATCTAAATAAATCAGTATAACCTTGTTGATCAAACTTTGAAATGCCATGTCCATGGCCCTCTGAAACGTGGCACGAGCATTGGATAAACCAAAAGGAATCCTTTTGTATGCCATGGTGCCCCACTTAGTTGTAAAAGCAGTTTTGAACTGATCCTCCTCTTTAACCAGCACCTGATTATAGCCCGAAAATCCATCCAATAAGGAAAAAATTTTAGAACCAACAACTTCTTGTAAGATTTGTTCCATGGAGGGCAACGGGTAGTGGTCCTTCAAAGATGATCGGTTAAGGTCCCTAAAATCTACACAGAGTCTTATTTCACCACTTTTCTTCCTAACCGGCACAAGGTTAGAAACCCATGAAGTGTGCTTAATAGGAAAGACGATAACCCCCTCAACTAATTTGGTTAGCTCTTTAATCATTAAGGGCTCAAGCTTAGGATTCAAGGGCCTTTGTTTTTGCCTTACTGGCTTGGCATTAGGTTCTAACTCAATTGTGTGCTGAGCAATATGGGGATCAAACCCTTTCAAATCTGAATATTCCCAAGCAAAGACATCATAGAATTCTTGACATAAAGCAACAAAAGATTGTTTATCTTCATGTGAACAAATTTTTTCTATCTTAAGGAGTTTACCTTTGAAAATCTCCAGTTCTTCATAGTGTTCTTGTTTGACCTGCAAGTCAGCTTTACCTTTTTTAAGCTGATCGTCAATACTAAAAATTGACTCTAAGGTAACAAGACCTTTGGGTAACTTATTTTTCCTCAGCTGTATGACTTGATCACCATACTGTTGCTTGAGTTTTGCTTGATTCACCATGGAGAACTGATCTTCTTCGAGCAAGAAAGAAAGAATTTGTTCATCACTGTCAAAAAACTTTCCAGTGAGTGTTGTTATCAGGAATTGATGGTCTGACAACAACCTTCACATATTGTTGTACTCTCTCTTTTCTAATATCTCCTGGAATATTAAACTGTTCTCCAACGGCTGCAAGCTATCAACATGCTTGTTTTGATTCCTTGGGATAGATACTAAATTAAATGCATCAAATTCCTCAATCACATTCCACACTCTGTTTCTATAAGACTTTAGTGTGTCATTTTTTGCAACATTCAGGCTTCTTATCTGATTGACAATTAACTCACTATCCCCATAAACCTTTAAGCAGGTAATTCCTCTCTTCCTTGCCCATTCAAGACCTTGAACAAGGCCCTCATACTTAGCAGTATTATTAGAACATGCAAAAGCAAAACGGAATGCAGAAAAATATTTATCACCCTGTAGAGATACAAGCATTGCACCTCCTCCAATGCCATTTTTGCTTCTAGAACCATCAAAATACATCTCCCATAATTCATTCTATTGTTACAATAGCTGGCCTGAATTATTTTCAAGGTTAGGAATCTCTGCATCAAGTTCAAGTATGACATAGTTACCCATACCAGCATCTTGAATGAGGTCTTTAGGACTGTCCAACACATTTTCAACTACCCATTCATGTAGAAGTACATTAGGAACAACTTCTTCTTGAAGTTGTTGAGCAACAGCCAGCTCATTGTCAGTAAAAGCAACACAATTTGCATTTGCAGCAGAAGGAGCAGCATTGATGGGACTTGGGTTATATGGCTCAATGTGATCCTTGGCCAACCTTTCAGATTTAATGGTAACCTTGGTTCCATATCTTGTTCTAAATAGCATATGTGACCAATCAGCTGACGCATAACCACCTATCTTGGCTGTAAAGTCTCTTGATAAGCACAAGGAAAAGAAAGGTGGGAGGTCTATGACACATATGTCTTGGGGAACTAAAAAATTAGGACAAGCATGAAGGGTAAGACTCAAATCCTTAATGATGCCTAGTGTATTAATGAAGGTATCATCCAATTGGATTACTCCTTTTTCTAAAGGCTGATACTTTAGCCCAAGCTTGTTAGCAATCTACTTTGGCATCACAGAGCTACTAGCTCCACTATCTACCATACAATTATGAACTAACTTATCACCAATGATCATTGATACATAAAAGGGGGTGGTTTGACTTCTTTTCCTGCCTCTTTACTAGGCTGCTTATCATTTTCTTGAGGATTATTTGTCAAAACAGTCCTAACTTGACCTATTGGAGACTCAGATTCATCAGACATTTTCAAACTTTTCAAGGCTGACTGTAACATATCCTTTTGACCTGGGATGACTAATGAATCCCACATAGACATCGTTACATTTTTCCTTTTCATACTATCAAGAATGTTAAAAGGTATAGCTGGATTTTCTTTATTATGTACCTTTACGCCAGTGTGATCAGCTTGTAAGCGTGGCTGCTCCCTCAATGGGAGTTGTTGATTTCCTTGCAAACCACTAGTCACTTGAGATGCAGATGGTTCAACAACTGATGCATTTCCTTTGTCGGCTGCATGATCAAGCTCAAATGCTCTCTTTTTCACCCTAGTGTTAGCTGCGACTGAGGAATTGTCCACATTCAACCCACAAAATTCTTCACCTTGCCAGTTGAGTAGGGTAGCATCATTTGCAAACTGATCCTGGTGTTGTGGAGATGGCTCATTAAATGCACTATGTTGTGAACTTGAGGCATTTTGTACCATAAGTGCCTGATTGATGAGTCCATTTGAGCAAGTGGCCTGATTGTGGGGTTGGTTGCAAGGGTAGCACCACCCGTAATCGGTTGCTAAGTTGTTTTGAGTAGGAACCAGGTCCTTGACTGCACTAACAGGTGCTAGAGCATAGGCCTGATAAGGCCTTGTATTCACATTATGTCTTGGGCCTTGGTAATTTCCCTAGTAGGCTTGTCTATTCCCCTAGAATTGTTGTTGTTGACCTTGAAAAGGCTGACTTGAGGCCTGATTTTGCTGCTGATAAGGCCTAGAATAGTACTGTTGTTTTTCAAAGTTCACCAACTTGTTACCAAAAGTCTGTAAAAGACTTTTGATCTCTTGTAACTCCTGTGATGAGCCTGAAGCAACACTTTCTTGTTTATCAATGGCTCGAACAACAGCTGGTAGCGTTGGTACAGCTGGTAAAAGTGTGAAAGGTGGTATTTGCAAAGGAATGTTTGCATGAATTTCTAGAAATATAGGTATTGGAAGCCTAAGAGTGAGTTTTCCAGCTTGTATTAAGTTGTTTTCAGCTCTGATAGCTATTTCGAAAGAATTTGGCAAAGACACTCCTCCCATTGACTATATCATGACAGCTATATCACTGTTAAGAGCCCTCAAAAAGTACAAAAATGCATACTCCGGAGGTGGCCTCACCGTTGCAGGGATTCTATCCCAAGTTCTTTGAAATATGAAGTTGAATTCATTCATCTGCTCTTGTGGAGCTCTCTTAATTGTAGTCAATTGTTCTAATAGAGACAAGTTGTCAGACCTGTCTTGAAATTGTTTATGCAACTTGTCTCCAAATTCATCCCATGTTGCAATTGAACTAACTAGTAGGCTCCTATACCATTGCACAACTCTTCCTTTCAGTGAAGAAGCTAGTAATCTCACTGCAATATCTTCTTGGGTTATGTGATGGACTCCACATAGCGAAGCCACATCTCGCATGTGTTCAATTGGGGTACTTTGATCTTCCCCAATGAAAGTTGGCAGACTCTTCAAGGCCGCCATTGGAATATCATTGTGTTGTGCCAAATTTAAGGGGCTTCCTCCATTAAAAGCAACAAAGGGTTGATTCCTTGGAGCAGCCATGGGAGGTAGCTGAGGTGGATTTACTGGTGCAGCAAAATGAGATCCCACAGATGGAGGGGTAGACTGAGTTCTTCTAGAATAGATAACTGTTGTTCCTCACTTTTTTGTTGCTCTGCCTTGTCTTCTTGGTGGTGACAGCTGCGAATATTCGAAAGGACCTGAGCTACTTCTTGTCCAAACTCTTTGTTGGAACTGTAAAAATTTGATATTTTAACATGTTGGTTTTACTCATAAATTTCCAGATTGATCTTACCTTGTGTGCAAATTTTCCCTCTTCATGACAGTTTGCTTGCATTTTTCCCTATTGTCCCTTTGAATCCATCATGTTATGCATTTTTCATGTCATGGTCCATATCGGCATAGGTCTGTCTAGGTCTCCCCGACCTGTGTTGCTTGTTTGTTAACATTTGTTGCTGCAAGAATCGGCGGGACTTTTTCATTGTTGCAGTGACTGGCATTTACCTGTGGGTGGCTATTGGCATGACATTCGTGTTGTTTCGGTGACAGAGGATGAACTTATCGCATGAGATCTTTCATCGGTATTGGTCTCGGCGACTGACCTTCGGTCTCGCCGACACCACACATGGGGTTTCTATCGAGTAGCTTTCGGTGAGAGTTTATCTTCGATACAATGTCATGGCGAAACTCCCTTGTCTTGCCAACTGATACGATGGATGAGCTTTTCAGCAAGAGTTACAATATCGATATAAGTCTTGGCAAGCCCATCGGGTCTTGCCAACAATACAAAATGGTTTTCTTTCGGCGAAGGGTTGGCATTCTCTTCACGAACAGGTGTGAGCTCGGGTGTTTCAGTATGACACAAAATAATCAAGACATCTCACTGATAGTTGGAAGTTATAGCGACATACATAGGACAGATGGACTCATCGGCGGGAGAAATCATATGTCACAGCGATAGGTTTGATTACAAAGGCTATCGATAATATTTTGGGATTCTCTGTGAGATGTCTCACTGACATCACAGAGTCAAGGTGAAGCAGAATGAACACGGGATGGTTAACCAATTGAATTTCCTTCTGCATAGTTAGCGATATGTCTCGCCGACTGTCTCACTGATGAATAACAGAAATACAAATCTTGTGGTTGACATGTAAATTGCTAAATAACCGTTGCTGGCCGACTTGATTGGAGCCCGAATTCTATGGAGGGCTAACATGTTTTTTCATAATGTTTTATTTTCTTAATGTTGGTGTATAAATAGGCATTTTGTAATTGTAAAAAAACTGGTTATTACATATTCGATACACTGCAAGTAGATACAGTAGAATAAAGTTATTAGATCAGAGACTATTGTTGCATGATTTCATAATGGAGGTATTTATGAAAATCAGTTGATGTTGCTGCATTTTTTTGGTGCCAATTATTTGTTGAATCTAATGAAAATATTGCTAAGTTGTCTCCAAGATGGATTCTTTCTGATTGTTTAAATTGATACAAGTTTGTATTCAATTTATCAGTGTGCATTTGTTATACTTGTGTGATTGATTGATTGGTTCTTTCAAGTAAAGACTAAATCCTTTTAGTTAATCACAGTAATCAAAGAGATTCATTTGGATTATTCAAGTAGAGCTTAGTAATTACAGAATTCCATGTTTATACAAGTTGTAAACAAAATATATGCTAGATAATTTGAGTTTTCTCCAGAGAAGTGTTGCTCATCCTGATCTTATTTGACTCTGCATACCCAATAAGGCACTGATCTCTGTATTTCATCATTTTGAACTCATTTAATTTCTTTATATCTGTTAATTCAGAGATTTAGGATTTAGAACGGAATAGTGCTATTGCTTTCAAGCTTGATTTCATTTGTTCACTTCCATCTGCCATTGTGGACAAACCATTGTGCGAGAAAGATAATCATAAGTCAAGACTGCTTTATTCAGAGAGGTACACCCGCCCAAGGTTTAGCACCACCTAAAGAGTAGAAGGTTGAATTCTCTTGACCTTGTCTGTTACCCTAAAGCGTATCAAGAGATTGGCAGTCTCTTGAGGCTTTCAGCCTATGTTTTTGAGAGCTAACAAATTGGCGACTCTGCTGGGGAACACATTCAGAATCAAGGCCTTTCATAGAGTCAGGAACTATATACGGACTCCGCTGGGAATAAGAAACATTAAGTATTTTCTCATTTTTTGACAAAAGTGAGTGGCGACTCTGACAGAAATTTTGCAGCTATCAAACATGAATGGAAGAAGATCTCAGTACAGGGGAGGTCATACTGGAGCTCCTGCTGGCAGTGGTAAATGGACACACAAAGATGACAGAGCTGATAAGGGAAAAAAGATCAATGAGGACATGTTCATAATAGACAAAGGCAAAGCGTCAGGAGCACAGGGTGAAACATATAACTGCTTTGATACATGGAAAGATGATTCAAGTGCAGAACTTTATACCCCCAAAGATCGAAGAAATCCCTTCCCTTCTATTGATCCTCAGAAACAGGTTGAGTTTGAAGCTGCATTTGAGTCTGAACGAATTAGAATTCAGCATGAGTATGATCAGAAAATGGAGAGTAACCAAAATGTGTTTATTCATCATGAGCTTCCTGATGAAGTAAAAGCACAGTTTGAATCATAGAGGAAGGAGATAGAGAAGTTGAAGGCTACATTGCAGAAAGTCCAAATTACTTCTCAGACAGCTAATTGCCCTCTGAAGTATGTACCACCACATAAGCAGGGTAATCATGGTGCAGGGCCTTCAAATCCATCGTTGTCTCCTCACCATTAGACAGGGAATCACTACAAGCAGTTAAATCATCCACCTCATATGCCCACACAGCATACAGCTTTGCATCCCCCTCCTGGTCAGTCTTTTGTCCCATAGTATAATGCATAGTACAATAATCCCATGCATCAACATCAATATCCACCTATTCCTCCCCCTCACCAGCATACAACCATGATCAGACAATTTGATTTAGCAGGGTTTCAATTGTATCCTTACCCTATGGATGACAGCTGGAGAAGTCTGGTGCCTAAGTTTATAGGGAGTAATGCAATTACTGCTGAAGAGCATTTAAAGAGTTTCAATGTATTTATCTAAGACATAGATGTGCCATATGAAGATTTACACATGAAGTTGTTTATGATGTCACTTCTTGAAGACACTGGGGATTGGTTTAATAGCTTGCAAGCATACTCAATCAATTCTCTTTAAGTATTCCAAGATCAATTTTTAGAACAGTATGGGAATCAAAATGCACCAGATGCAGCCCTTCATGAATTGATGCGAATTCAGAAGAATCAGAATGATTCAATTTATGATTTCAACCGGAGATTCAACAAGTTACGGACTAAGGTACCTCTTGGATCAAGGCTGCCAGATTTTGTAGCTTTGAGTGTTTATTTGAATGCATTTGATCCTAAAACAAGGTATGAATTGAGAAATAGATTCCCAAGAGATCTGGTTGAAGCTCAGAAGATAGCATTAACAATTGAAAATAACAAGAAGGCTGCTAGTATAGTCAATAAAAGAGACAACCCAAGGCCTTCTCGGCAAGGTAATAATTATCAGTACAGGCAGGAAAATACATATAGAAATGAGAACAGAAATGAGAGGCTGAGGTTGCATGGCATGCCTTATAATACAGATTGGAAGGATGGAAAACCTATAACAGCTAGGCCCAGAAACAAAGAGACTCCTGATCCATTGAGTAAAAAGGGAACTTATATGGTGAGTAATAATTACTTCTATGAAGTTTGTAATCAGCCACATTCTCCAAACTATTGTGTTGTAGCTCAAAGGATGCAAGAGGAGGGAATGCTGATGGAAAATAATGAAGAAGATCACACAGTGTATTTGACTTCAAATATTTCTCACCATGTTGAGGAAAGATACTCATCTTCAGAGGATGAGGGTTATGAATATGATGTTTCAAATCAGAAATATAATGTCCATATGGCCGAACAACAGATCCTTTCTGATTCTGAAGAAGATTATATAGAGCCACATTCAGTTGAGGTGCCTACTCAGAGTAGTGTTAGAAGACTCACCAAAGAAGAAATAGGAAGACTAACTATTGCAGCAGTTGAAGAAGCAAGGAATAAATACTAGTTGAGAAACAAAAAAGTAAATGAGATGGAAGGCGTTCCTGGGGGAATTTTTATGAAAGATCATAGGGCAACACAAGGAACTGTGAAAGAGCTAGGAAATAAACAGCCTGGTAAAAATGAAGAGAAGCTTGTCCAAAAGGAAAAGGTGAAGGAATTACATAAAGAAATACAAATGCCTGATCAGCCTAGTAAGAAGGAAAAAGAAGAAAACAAAGGAGAAACGTTGGAATTGAAGAAGGTTGTTAAGATGGAGGGCTCCTCTTTTGACTTTACTCAGGCATTATCTCAGGTAAAAATGTCTGTCCCACTACTTGAGATGATGAAAATTAAAGAATATAGAGATATTGTTGTTCAATTGATTACAAATGGGAATGAAAAACATATGAATTATGAGAGTATAGTAGCTATTAAAACAGTAAATAGGTAGGAAAAGATAAATATCTCAGAAGTCTGCTTGAGTGATGTATTATCAACACCCCCTCAGGTGGACCCTTTCTTCACCACATTGCTTATAAATAATAAATTGCTGAGGAATTGTATGATAGATTCTGGTGCTGCTATAAACATTATGCTAGTAGGAGTAATGAAACAGCTTGGCATATGGGTTGATACATGTGAAGGGAAGTGCTATACAATGGATAATAGACCTGTACCTGTGGTAGGCATTATAAGAGGTGTTGAAGTCAAACTAGCTACTTATCCACAGGTGGCTTATAATATAGATATAAAAGTGATTGATACTCCTCCTCAGTTTGGGATGCTTCTGTCAAGGTAGTGGACGACAACGGTTGGAGGAAATGTCCGGTTTGATTTGTCTTATGCTACTATTCTAGTGAATGGTCAGGAAGTCAAGTTGTATAGAGAACCAAGAATGAACCAGCTTGTTGACTGTGTACCTCAAGATCAGATCAACTATTTTTGTGATGTTGATCTTGAAAGTTTTAAGATTGAATCAGCCCAGCCAGAATTAACCAATAGTGATCCAATTGAAAAGCATGTGGTACAAAGTTGCAATGAAGTATGGAAGATGTATTTTGATGGAGCTTGTAGCCAAGAAGGTAATGGCACTGGGATTGTTTTTATTTCACCTGAAGGTATTACATTTAAATATTCATTTATGTTAGCATTTGAATGTACAAACAATGTGGCAGAGTATGAAGTTTTATTGATAGGTCTGAACATAGATGTGAAACATAAGATTAAGTTGTTGGCTATTTTGGGCGATTCTGAGCTGGTTGTTTCACAAATTAAATCCAAGTATGCAGCAAAGCACAAAAGATTAAAGCAATATAGGAATGCTACGTGGGACACAATTGAATTGTTTGATTCCTTCTCAATTGAGTGGATTGATAGGTCAAAGAATATAATGGCTGATTTTTTAGCAAATATAGCGCTCAAAAGAGATGATATCACATTGGCTGGGGTTTCACAGATTGAATTTAAAATAAGGCCTGATGTTCCTAACAACATCTATAGTTGGCAAGTCTTTAATGATGATACTGATCTTTTGAAATTCCTCAATTGTATAGATCAATATGAAGCCCAGGAAATCGACTTCAATGCTTTTGTTGAGGAAGTGGATGGGAAGCAAACAGTGTTTGGAAAGGAGATCTTGCAACTCAAAACAAATAGGCTTCCTAAGGGCTTAGTGGCATTGGAGTGGCTGTATGATGGAAATGATCAGTCTCTCATGAAGCAGACACTAGTTAGAAGAGAAGATATTGAAGAAGTTAATTTGGGGACTGAAATAGCACCAAGAAAGGTGTATATAGGAAAGAAGATAAGCCCTACAATTAGAAGAATGTTGATAGAGTTGTTGAGAAAGGATAAGCACGTCTTTGCTTGGTCTTATGAAGATCTAAAAGCATACAGGGAGGATTTATTTCAGCGTGAAATACCATTGAAGTTTGACACCAAACCATTCAGACAGAAGCAAAGACCCATAAATCCAACATTGGAGCCTAAAATGCAAGAAGAGTTGACAAAGCTCAGAGATGGAGGAATTATCAAACCAATCAGGCACTCAACCTAGGTTTCAAATTTGGTTTCTGTGAGAAAGAAGAATGGTGATATCAGATTGTGTGTGGACTTCACACATGGCATCTCTCAAAGATAATTATCATCTTCCCAATATGGAGGCTATATTGCATAAGGTGACAGGGTGTGAACTGTTGTCTATGATGGATGGATTTTTAGGGTATAACCAGGTTAAAGTCAAAGAATCTGAGCAATATAAGACAACATTCACAACTCCTAGGGGAACATATGTATATATAAGAATTCCAGTTGGTCTCACTAATTCTTGAGTGACTTTCCAAAGAGCCATGGATGTGGCATTTGCAGACTTGATCAATGTTATCATGGTAGTGTACCAGGATGACCTGACTGCTTATTCAAAGAAGGCTGAAGATCATGTGCAACATCTGGAGAAGGTATTTATTAAAGCCCTTGAATATGGTATTAGTTTAAATCCAAAGAAATGTCATTTTGCAGTCATAGAGGGTAAGCTCTTAGGACATATTGTGTCAAAAGAGGGAGTTAGAATAGATCCTAAGAGGGTTGAAGCTATTGATAAAATTCTTGTTCCAAAAACTGTTAAGGCTATACAATCGTTCTTTGGACAAATTAATTTTATTAGGAGATTTGTTTCTAATTTTGCTGAGATCATTAAGCCCATATCAAAAATGTTGAAGAAAATATAGAAAATGGAATGGACTACAGAAGCCTTGGAAGCTTTTATATCTATCAAAAGGGCCATAAAGGAAGCTCTTGTCCTTAAATCTCTGGAATTTATGAATCTTTTTCAGATATTTTCATTTGCTTCAATGCATACTATTGATGTTGTTATGTTACAGAAGAATGAGGATGGTCATGAACAACCTGTGTCTTTCTTTAGTAAATCATTACAAGGGTTTGAGCTGAAGTATGATGTAATGGAAAAACAAGCATTTGCTTTAGTAAAAGCTACAAAAGCCTTCAGACCATATCTTGTTGGAGCAAAGGTGATTGCTTATGTCCCTCATGTGGCTGTCAAGGATATTCGGACACAATATGAAGTTACAGGAAATAGGTGAAAATGGATTAATAAGATCCAAGAGTTTGACATGGAGGTACTGATTACTAAGCTAGTGAGAGGTCAAGGCTTGGCTAGGCTGATGGAAGAATCAAATATTGAAGCAAATCTAGTTTGTAATGTAGATGAAGGGATTGCAATTGCAAGCATTGAGCACACTCCCTGGTATACTAATATCATGCATTACATTAAGTTCATGAAGTATCCAGAGGGATTGAGTGACAGCCAAAAGAGAACTTTGAGGTTGCAAGCATCAAAAATATGTTTTCATGGATGGAGATCTACTTTGGAAGAACAGGGATGGTATACTATTGTTATGTCTTGATGAACCTTAGGCCAAACATGTCGTAGGTGAAATGCATGAAGGAGTTTGTGGAGGACATTATTCAGCAAAGACAACTGCACACAAAATTCTCAGGGCAGGTTATTAGTGGCCAAAGGTTTTTAATGATTCTTTTACACATGTGAGAAGATGTGAAGCCTGCCAGAAGTTCTCTGGAAAACTGAGGTATCGGGGAGCTTTGCCACATTGACCGTTGCAAGTTGATGCCCCTTTTCATCAATGGGGAATTGATTTCATTGGATAGATACAAGAAAGATCAAGTGGAGGACACAAGTGGATACTAGTTGCTAATGATTATTTTACCAAGTGGGTAGAGGCAATCCCAACTAAAAAGGCTACAAGAAAAGTGGTGACAAATTTCTTGATGGACAACATTATCACCATATTTGGTACACCACTGAAGTTAATCACAGACAATGGAATGTGTTTCAGATCAGATGAGTTCAGAGGTTTTTGTGACACATATGGCATTACTATTTCTTATGCAGCTCTTTACCATCCACAAGCTAATGGTCAAGTTGAATCTAGTAATAAGAGTCTTTTGAAGATTATAAGGAGGATGTTGAGTCAAAACAAGAAAGCTTGGGATTCAAAATTGAAATTGGCTATGTGGGCTAATAGGATTATTGTGAAAAGGGCAATTGGAAAGTCCCCATTTGAATTGGTGTATGGAGCACAGGCCAGGATGCCTTTGCAGAATTTGTTACCAGTCTACAAGTTTGTTCTTCAGGAAGATTTGGATGTTCTTGAACCTATCGAGGAAAGAAAGGAGTAATTGGCTGAACTTGATGAAGTAAGGAGAGAGACCCAAAGTCAAAACATGAAATTATAGACACAGATGAAGTACCAATTTGACAAGAAGGCAAAGAATAGAAAATTTGAAGAGAATGACTTGGTGTTAATGTGGAATGCAAGGTGTCAGGAGAAGGGAAATCATGGTAAGTTTGAAGCCTTGTGGCTGGGACCTTTTGTTGTTGTTGGAAAGAAGAGTGAAGACTCATATTATCTACAAAACATGGCTAGTGAAGATCAAGAATTGCCTGTTCATGTGCAATTCTTGAACCTTTTCTTCTCTTGAACAATACAGAGGATTAAGGGTTTCCAATGCATGGACAACTTTTGTGTATCCTCTTTAAAATTATTTTCCATGCACAGTAGTCTAGGATTTTTTCCATCTCCATTTTGCTTTCATTTTCCATTCATTTCCATTGCCTTTCTCTTCATTTCTGCTCTCTGGTTTATCATTTTGTGTCTAGTCTGCTCACCTAAAGATTATGGATCCTTGCAATGACCTTACTATCATTCATCCCCAGACGAAGCCGCTGTTGGAACTGTAAAAATATGATATTTTCACATGTTGGTTTTACTCATAAATTTCCAGATTGGTCTTACCTTGTGCAGAAATTTTCCCTCTTCATGACATTTTGCTTTCATTTTTCCCTATTGCCCCTTTGAATCCATCATGTTATGCATTGTTCATGTCATGGTCCACATCGACATAGGTCTGTCTAGGTCTCCCCCACCTGTGTTGCTTGTCTATTAACATTTGTTGCTGCAGGAATCGGCAGGACATTTTCATTGTTGCAGCGACTGGCATTTACCTGTGGGTGGCTATCGGCATGACATTCATGTTGTTTCGACGATCGAGGATGAACTTATCGGCGTGAGAACTTTCATCGGTATTGGTCTCGGTGAGTGACCTTCAGTCTCACCGACACCACGCATGGGGTTTCTATTGAGTAGCTTTCAGTGAGAGTTTATCTTTGATGCAACATCATGGTGAAACTCCCTTGTCTTACCGACTGATACAATGGATGAGATTTTTGGCAAGAGTTACCATATCGATATAAGCCTTGGCGAGCCCGTAGGGTCTTGCTGAAAATATAAAATGGTTTTCTTTCAGTGAAGGGTTGGCATTCTCTTCATGAACAGGTGTGAGCTCGGATGTTTTGGTATGACACAAAATAATCTACAAGATGTCTCGCCGACAGTTGGAAATTATAGCGACATACATTGGAAAGATGGACTCATCGGCAGGAGAAATCATATGTCATGGCGATAGGTTTGATTACGAAGGCTATCGATAACATTTTGGGATTCTCTGTGAGATGTCTCACCGACATCACAGAGTCAAGGCGAAGCAGAATGAATAGGGGATGGTTAAGCTATTGAATTGCCTTCGGCATAGTTAGTGATATGTCTCACCAACTGTCTCACTAATGAATAACAAAAATACAAATCTTGTGGCCGACATGTAAATTGCTAAAATAACCGTTGTTGGCCGACTTGATTGGAGCCCGAATTCTATGGAGGGCCGACATGTTTTTACATAATGTTTTATTTTCTTAATGCTGGTGTATAAATAGGAATTTTGTAATTGTAAAAAAACTGGTTATTAGATATTTGATACACTGCACATAGATACAGTAGAATAAAGTTATTAGATCAGAGACTATTGTTGCATGATTTTAGAATGGAGGTGTTATCACCTAAAGTTGCACCCTTGTTGAACCTGATGTTCAACGCCTCAGTGTAACATGGGAAAACCTCTAAAGATTTGGGTTTCTTGTAAGCAGAGGTCAACCTCTGGAGAAGGTCGGCTTCCTTTGGTGTCACCTAAACTAATGATTCTTTGAAGGGAAAGGGAGAAAGAGTACATAAATTGAAACCAAACTAAGGTGATGCACCTAAATGACAGGAACAATGAGATACTCAATTTACACTTGAATACTGACGGTGAACATAAGGTTACACATCAAATTCTTCAAGCCTTGCACTAACATTTCACAAATAGGTTCGATTCACACACTTTTCTGGAGAGGAAAGAAATATTTTCATAGACTAGAATCCATGTGTGACTAAGTGAACACAATTTGTGATTTGTATAATGATGCTTTTGCAAAGGAAGGCATAAAACACAAGATAAAGTTATGAAGGAATGAAAGAAATTCACAAAAATAACTTGATCATGAACCTGAAATGCACAACACTCTGCAGGAACAAGAAAATCCGAACATCAACAGTAATCAAGGTAAGCTTTATATAACATGCTCCAAGATGAGTTACATAATTCTGCTAATCTGAGAGAGGACTGTAGTAGTCACAAACTTTAGAAAAGAATGAGGAGAACTCCTTTTCAAGAAGGCAAAAAATGCCTTATATTCCAAAGTGTGTTGGCCCCTCTGGGCTTACAAAATATCAGTCTCCAAAAGATCTGCCTTTTGATCTTTTCAGATGGAGTTAATGCTATGTTCGATTGCATCCTTGCTATCCAAGTCAATGTGAAAGATCGCCTTTAGGGGAACCCTCTTGATCTTTCTGGAACCACCACATTCACTTCTACTCCTCGTGTCGATCTTTGAATTCCCCCCAGTTGAGCTGCTTTGAATGCACCTGAGCCATTACTTTTCCTTCTATTGATGTTCTTCATCCTGGTGAAACTGCCACGACTTGCTTTTGGCTTTCTCTGATTGGTTGAGCCTACTCCACGTAGATTCTTTGGGTGGTCAAAAGCTCCTCCTGTAAGAATCACATCTCGGTGAGACACTGGAAGTGTCTCACCGATGTGATTATGCCCCTCTGAAGCTATCGGAATAACATTATCATCAGCAAGAGTCATAGCGAGCCCTAAGATTCCATCTTCTTTCTTTCACTCTGAGCTCACTCCACTTCAGTAAGACCCTACCGAGTTGGCGAAACATCCTATCAAGGCCATCCCTTCTTTGCCGATGCCGCCTCCTTCGTGTATTGGAAAGACAACCATTTATCGCCAAGAGGTCACAGCGGGCTTAATGAGTCATGTCGAGATCCCTTTCTATCACTAAAACCATACCAAGTTAGTAAGACATCCTACCGAATGTAAGACCTCCTACTAAATGTAAGACCTCCTTTCTGAGTCTCCCCGAGCTTCACATTACAAACCATATCGGCAAGAGTTTATCGATGTCACCCTGAACGCATTTCACTCTACCTGGGCTCTACATTTCCTTCGGGGAGACACTGCCATCTCGGTGAGACCTTAGGGAAAAAATAGAATGCTATACCAAATTCAATCCACTTCAGCAAGACTTCAAAGAGTCGCTAGGACCTCATGGTGAAAGCCTCAATCTCTCGGCGAGGTCCTTTTGTTGTCGGCGAGACTCCTGCCGAAGGGAAACACATATCAAGACCTACATTCTATCGACAAGAAATTATGCCTTCACCAAGACATCATGGCGAAAATGACTTCCTTCGGCGAGATCACTCCACTTCGGCCAGACATCGCCATGTTGGCAAGACATTACCCTGACGGCTGAAAGCTACACTGATATCAAATATGTCGGGGAGACCTTGTTCATTCGGCGAGACATTCTGGTGAAGACACCAACCTTTGTCAAGAGCTCATCCTTCTTTTCAGGGAGACATGACCATATTGGTAAGACCTTTTGCTGAGGACACAACCCTATACCAAACGCGTCATCCCCTCGGCAAGACACCCAGTTATCGGGGAGACTCCTGCCGAACCTCATTACTATTGTTGAGACCTTGTTTCTTTTGGTGAGACTTCACTCTGATGCCGGCCGCTTCAGCGAGACTACCAACGGTCACCGAGACATCACAGTGAATGCGAAACCTGTTCCTTGATGGTAGCCCCTTGAATAATTGTCAGTGTGACTTCCCTCCAATGGAAAGATACATAAAAACTCCTGGGGATCCAAATGTCTTGGTGACTGGTTTATTCAAACACAAAAAACACACTGCCAGTCGGCAAGACAGTAGGAGGGTCTTGCCGACTTTCCTCTCTGATGAGTTTATGCCAAATCTGACTGAGTGATACTTTCCAATAAACCTCCCTTGTGAAATATCCTCAAGTGCATGATCGAACTCTTGATTGAAATGTCCCATTTGGCCCTCAAGAACACCTAAAACATAGATTGCCTTGCCCAATTCAGCCCGTAGGTGAAAATTGGGTAACATTTTTTGGTAACCTTTGCTAGATGTTTTCCTGCTAAACATGAAACCAGTAGTCAAGGCCTATCCATTGGGAATGAAGTCACTGGAAAAATTCAGGAACAGACTTGGAACAGCTTTGTACATTGTAACTTGAGATACAAATCACCTAGAAACTTATTGAAAACAAGAAAAACTATAGAAGGGAAACTATTTAACTATGCTGAAACAACACTTAGGGAATGTAAACTACATCTAAACCTACCCTACACTAACTAGTAAAAAAAATGTTCAAACAAACCCATTAATAGGTTGGGTGAAATAACTGCCCTTTCTAAAAAAATTACAATGTTTTCCACGCTGGTGAACAACTAAAAAGAAATGAAGCAGGCATGACAATTCAACCGATGGTTGCAAGATCTCTTGTGGAACATATTCAGGCTTACTAACCTTTTCATATGGAATGAAAACATTCCTATTCTGAGGTGGAAAGGTAACTTGTGTGCGCTCCTCCTGAGCAGTATCCTCATTCTTGGGTGCAAGATTTGTCCTTGGTGTTTTATTGGATTCCATCTGAGCTAAGTATCTGATTGGACAGCCTCTAGTAAGGGAAAAGCTTACACTTTCCTTGCTGATCTTTTGCTCATGAGCTACCATTCTATCACCTTGCTGGCTAGAAAGATATAGCCCCTGTGGCTAACTTGATGGAAGAGTAGTAGCTTCCTCAATATGCTCATGCTTTCCCAACTGGACATCCATTTCTTCAATGGAGAATAATGAGATAGCTTCCCCCATCACATCTTCAATCAATGCATCAACCTCTAGCTCTTTTATGCACCAGAATGGAAGCTGCTCATAATTCTCATCATCACTAGAAGAGTTACATTATGATTCAGGCATGTTTTCCTCAACAAAGGGGGGCAACAATTCAAGCAATGATGTAGCCTCAAGCTCCTCTGCATAATGGAATGGAAGCCCCTGTAACTAGTTATAACCTTGCAGATTAGGCTCATTAGGCTCCTCCTGATGTTTCAACATTTGTTCAAGTTTATGAACCTGTTGTCCTAGTTCATCATGACTATCCACTACCTCTGATTCTTCATAAGGATCAACATTAGCTTCCTCCTCAAAAAACTCAACATTAGGTTTTTCAACTACAACCTGTTCGAAAACATCAAAGCTCCCACCTTGGAGGATAATATAGGGTTTAATCTCAAGCTAACATCAAAGCTCCCACCTTGGAGGATAATATAGGGTTTAATCTCAAGCTTTTCCTCCTGAATTAAGGCCCTATTGTCTTTCTTATTATCGTCAATAAGAAACTCACCCATGCTTTCTTGTTGTTCAATCATTTGTTGTTATTGTCCTGACTCTTGAACCTGTAGTTGATTGATGTCTTCTTGCTACTCTGAGATAGCATCTAGAGTGGGAAAAATCACACCTTCTTCATTCCAGACTGTACATTTCTCTTCTTGGTCATCCTTTTCCACCATTTCACCCTGTTGTCCTGTTGGAACATTTTCACCATTTTGTAGAACAGTGGGAGGATCATCAGCTAAAACATTGCCAAAAACATTTTGAGAATTCTTTTCTAGTTCAGCCTTTTGCAGCTGTAGTCTGTATTCCTCCTTGGCTAAATGTAACATATTTGGAATTCTAGTCTCCTCCATGGTGAATGAACTAACTTGATCACTAGGCTGCTCTTCATTTGCTTCTTGGATGCCAGAGCATGATTTGAGTTGCATGATAGGTGAAGGAAACTCACAAGGTGACTAAGATGGGATTTTCCAACTTGGAATCCTAAAGGTAGAAGACTTATTGATAGGCTCACTAAAGAGCTCATAAGGCTTCTCTTGTTTAAAGCTAGGAAACCTATATTCAGAAGCCTCCTCCTTCACCGGATGATTCAACATTATAGGAGGAGGTGGGCTGAAACTAGGAATGGAAAGGGTTCCCTGTGTTTCATACCTTCGTGCTTGATAATCTAAATAAGCCTAACTACCTTGTACTTGAGCAAATAAGAATTTCATTTGCTCCTCTGCGGCTGCTATCTCTCCCTCAAGACCTTCTTCAACCTGACATCCCAACTCCTGCTGTTGTGAAATAAGCCTTTTCTACTTCTTGACATCGACCAACATGCTATACATGTAGGAGAATACCCTACTAACATCATTAACCTACATATGTTCAAACCTCTAGCTCAAAGCCCACAACACATGGTCAAACTATTGGAGCAGGTCCATTATAGCCTAGCAAGGATGCTTTAGAGGCTGATTATGTAAATAATCATATTGGCTAATATTAGAAACCTCCTCTTGGGGTTGATTTTGATCAAATATTGGTTCACCAAGAGTGGGAGGGTGGGAAACATGATGGGAATATTGGTAATCTACTGATACCGAGTCATTTGACATAAAAACAATAGGTTGTTCTGCATAGTATGGCTGATGAGAGGACATATACACATGACTCTCATGGAATGGAGGTGGCAAGTCACTATATTGTTGATAATTAATCATTGCAGAGATAAGACATGAGGAAAAACAAGCCTAAAGATCAAACCTTATTGATTACAGACACCTGGGCTACTGTAACTAGTTGTTATGAAGTTGGAGTCGCCATGATATGCTGATATTTTACCTCTGAAAGGCCTGAAATTTACTGGCTGCACATCAAAAACTAGTAGTAGACATATAATTTCCAAACCATCTGTTCGACAGTCCCACTGGGTATGCCAAAAACTGTTATCACCTGAAGTTTCACCCTTGTCGAACCTGGTGTTCAAAGCCTCAGTGTAACATGGGAAGACCTCTAAAGATGTGGGTTTCTTGTAAGTAGAGGTCAACCTCCAGAGAAGGCCGGCTTCCTTTGGTGTCACCTAAACTAATGATTCTTTGAAGGGAAAGGGAGAAAGAGTACATAAATTGAAACTAAACTAAGGTGATGCACCGAAATGACAGGAATAATGAGATACTCAATTTACACTTGAATACTAACAATGAACATAATATTACACATCAAATTCTGCAAGCCTTGCACTAACATTTCACAAACAGGTTTGATTCACACACTTTTCTGGAGAGGAAAGAAATATTTTCATAGACTAGAATCCATGTGTGACTAAGTGAACACAATTTGTGATTTGTATAATGATGCTTTTGCAAAGGAAGGCATGAAACATAAGATAAAGTTATGAAGGAATGAAAGAAATTCACAAAAATAACTTGATCATGAAGCTGAAATGCACAACACTCTGCAAGAACAAGATGGAAATTTGAACATCAACAGTAATCAAGGTAAGCTTTATATAACATGCTCCAAGATGAGTTATAGAATTCTACTAATCCAAGAGAGGACTGTAGTAGTCACAAACTTTAGAAAAGCATGAGGAGAACTCCTTTTCAAGAAGGCAAAAAATGCCTTATATTCCAAAGTGTGTTGGCCCCTCTGGGCTTACAAAATATCAGTCTCCGAAAGATCTGCGTTTTGATCTTTTCGGATGGAGTTAATGCTATGTTCAATTGTATCCTTGCTGTCCAAGTCGGTGTGAAAGATCGCCTTCAGGGGAGCCCTCTTGATCTTTCTACAACCACCGCATTCACTTTTGCTCCTCGTGTCAATCTTTGAATTCCCCCCAGTCGAGCTACTTTGAATGCACCTGAGCCCACGTTGCTTTTCCTTCTGTTGATGTTCTTCATCCTGGTGAAACTGCCACGGCTTGCTTTTGGCTTTCTCTAATTGGTTAATCCTACTCCCCGTAGATTCTTCGAGCAGTCAAAAGCTCCTCCTGTCAAAATCGCATCTCGGCGAGACACTGGAAGTGTCTCACCAATGCGATTATACCCCTCTGAAGCTATCGGCATAACATTATCGTCAGCAAGAGTCATAGCGAGCCCTAAGAGTCCATCTTCTTTCTTTCACTCCAAGCTCACTCTGTTAGATGGGGTTAGAAATCAAATAGCATAGATAAAAGTGACAGCCAACACTTCTAAACTATTAAACCACATCCAAACAAGAGAAAACAAATAATGAAGAGAATAAAAAATACAAAACATAAAAGAAAACACTCCCCATTATGGTTGATTCTTTCTCTTTCTCTCCTTCTTCTTATTATGCAACTTTTCCCTCAGATTTGTTGAAACACTTGTGCAAAAACTGCAAATGGTAGCAAGAAAGTTGGAGATAATTCACTGTTAAAATCAAAATGGAGAAGGAAGGTTGCTTTTATAGACAACCATTGGAATGGATGGTTGAGATTAATCTTCTAGAAAGATTCCAATATCAATGGATGAGAATGCATGAGAGAGATGTTACAAAATGGATGGTTGAGATTAAGTCTCAGAAAAGATGCCAAGATCAATGGTCTATAATTGATGCACCAAGAATATGCCATGCATGGAAAAACTATGACGTTGACAGCTATGACGCCTGACAGCTATGACAGACATGCAAGGCATGCAGGCTATGACAGAAATGAATGTTATGACAGAGGATTATGACAAAGCATGTTTGACTAGGTGGAGGTGCATAAATAATTTTATTCAAAATGGAGGAAAATGACAAGTGGAATGTAAAATAAATAATTTATCCAAATTATTTATTTAGGGAAAATGAAAAGAGGAGCATTTAATTAAATTTATCAATTTAATTAAATGAAGAGATGGAAATTAGACATGGATAATTAATTTGAATTATTTATCCAAAAGAGAGGAATGAAACACAATTAAATAATTTTAACAATTATTTAATTATAGAAGAATAAAAGGTCAAATAATGATTATTATTAGTATTTGACTATAGATGAAAGATAAATAATTAAATAAAAAATGATTTATTTAATTATTGAAGAAAGGGATACATCAGTGACGCAATTAAATAATTTTAATTGATCAAGATAGAATGAAGATGAGAAGGTGAATTAATTAAATAATTAAAAACTATTTAATTAATAGAGGAATGCAGTCACACCTAATTGAATAATTAAAGTTATTCAATTATCAAAGAACAATGACCAAGAAAAATGATGCCCGTGGACTTAGGACATTTTTTAGTGTCTACATTTTGCCCCTCTTTGAGATAATGCAGCTTGTTGCATTGTTTCAAAGAAAAAGATTGATCAACTGATACATGCCCCAAAGATATCTTAGTAAGGATTATGATAAGAATGATATGCCCCCTCGAGAGATTGATCAAATAGATTGTAAGAAGATTAATCTCTCGATAGATGTCAGAAAGTGATTAGATACTTGATATTGCGTAAGTGATAAAGCAGTGATGTACATTTTGATGAAAATGCACAGTTGATGGGTGTAACTGAACAATTGATGGAAATGATCAGTATAGCCAGGTTGATGAGCTGATGAAGCTGATTGAGCTAATTAAGCTGATTGAGAATTATGCTTACGCAAGACAAGTTGCTGCAATGATGGATTGATTGATTGATTAAGGGGATATGAAATTTCAAGAAGCAGGTTGATTGATTTGAGATTTGATTCAAGAGACATATATCAGTGAGTTAAGCAATTAATTGATTTCTCCACGACAAGAAAGATGAAGAAAATGAAATGCAAGATGGAAGATAATGAAGGTGATGAAGCTTCTTGTACCATTTAAGTGTTTTTATCATCATCGGACTTATTATGTCGCAAATTAGTATAAGCATCTAGATAACATGAACATCTAGACGACCTGAATACTGTTTGCATTTTTATTTAGTAATGAAGTATAAGCATCTAGTTATAAGAACCTTAGATGACCTGAATACTTATTGCATAGAAGACACTATCAAACAAGGAATGCTCTCATCCACATTAGACTCATAGGTCCTTGATGGTTTTAGACAACCATGTCCTAAGACAAGTCATCATGTGAATAAGAAACAATCCGTAAACAACAAACAAGTGAACATGCCCCATCCTTGCCTCTCTAGTCAAAGACATCCTGAAGAAGCTAAAAGACATGTCACCAAAGACAAAATTATAAAATAAGCAAAGATCAACAAACAAATAGGGGTTTTGCTTTGATGTAAAAAATGATTCTCGTTACAGTTTATGTGTTTTGGTTGGATTTGTAAGATGGGTTGATATTTATGTTATAATGCTTGCTTGATTGTCAACATTTGCATGTTTTGATTTTGTTGAAGTTCAAAGCTGTGTGGTGATCTGAAAGTGTCACTGTTTTTTGGAATTTTTGATTTTTTTGGGATGTTTGGAATATTTGTTTTTTTTGGGATTTCTTTCGCACATTTTATGATTTTTTTTGAATTTTTTTTCAAGACATTTTATGATTTTTTTGAATTTTTAAGGACATTTTATGATTTTTGAATTTTTGGGACATTTTATGATTTTTTGAATTTTTTCGGGACATTTATGAAGACATTTTATTTTTTGAATTTTTTAGGACATTTTATGATTTTTTTTTTTGAATTTTTTTCAGGACATTTTATGATTTTTTTTGAATTTTTTGAAGTTTTAAAAATGGAGTGAAGTGAAATGTGATATGACCGATTGAAGGAATAAGATCTTCCACAGTAGAGGTAATGCAACCATGGATAAATGATAGATCAAAATGAAAGATTCACTGAAAAACATGTCACACAAGCAACATATCTTTTGTCAAAAGATGATAATGGTTCATTGATCGGATGCCAGGAATGATCGATTCCATAAGGCATGATGATGATAAGTACTTAGGATCATTGATTCCTCTAAGTACGATAAGATTGATGATTATTGATGATTGTTGATGATCGATTGACAAAAATATATGAGGATTGGATAATGTTTTACAGCTAGGCTCAAATATGATTCACATGATAAGATTCAAGGTTGCAAAGGGACATGATGACCAACAATGGAGGTAATTTAATCATGGATAAATGATAAGGATGTGAACTATGATGGAATGGTAACACATAAGGATATGAAAGGGAATCCAAAGCATGCGTTTGTAATTTTTCCCCTAATCTCATCAAGAACAAAGGAAGGAAATGGGACATGGATTTTGATAAGCTAGGAGATATGGAATGGAAGAATGCAAAGATAAGGATAATGAATAGGATGATCAAGATCAATAAGATATGGACATAATGATAAGTACTTTTCTCCTATTCCTCATCAAGACCAAGGAAGGGAAGAAAGTATGCATTAAGATAGGATGGAGGAATATGGATATGGTGAAGGATATGGTACGAAAGATATGGATAAAGTGTATAGGATAAGATATACGATGTTCAAGAAGATCCTTAACCTTGTCAAGATCAAAGGTGGAAAGGTAAAGGATGAACATAAAGAGGATAATGGATATGAATGAAAGGATGGATGAAACTTGCCCCCAAGTGTAGAGTACAAGAGGAATATGGAAGATAGGATATGAATAGGGATAAATGAATATGGAAGGTAATATATGCATGATAGGGAGATGGAGGAAGGACTCAAGCATCAAGTTTCACAGCTAATATCCCTTTAATATGTGCTCTAACAAACCATGGCAATGAGGATTAGGCTCATAAACGTTGGTATATTAATGGTGTGATGGAAGAAGCTAAGGACTTATGCAAAGGTTTGGATTAAAGGAGGATAATGGGTGATGAATGGTGGATAATGGATAGGAGGTTGGAAGACTTGTTGATGGATAGATGGAAAGGATGGAAAGATCAACATTGGCACACACCTTGAAGGGTAGTGGAGTGATGGAGGAAAAATGAATTTGGAAGGTGATAGGTTTTTAGATGGACGACGGGAGGAAGCTTTTGGATTAGCAAATTTGGATGCCAATTTAGATTTTATTGCTTCTACGAGACTTTTAGGAATCCACATAGCTTTTGACTTTGATTTTTGATTCATGGGCCTTTGTGGCCTTTGAGATTTTTCTTTTTGCTTTATGGGCCTTTGTGGCCTTTGAAAATTTTCTTCTTGATTTATGGGCCTTTGTAGGCTTTGAATTTTTTTCTTTTGACTTGATGGGCCTTTGTGGCCTTTTGGATTTTTATTTTGACTTGGGATCAAATTTTCTTTTATTTTTGCATGGCTCTTCAAGGAGACATGTTGATCCTTTGATACATGTGGATTTTGATATGGAAGCTTTTGACATTTGGCACCCAAATTGCTTCCAAGAGCAATGGGATGGGTGGATGGAGATGAATGATATGGAGGTCTTATGGATGTATTAATGTAGGTAGAATTCTGAGAGGGCATCAAGGATGTGTGCCTTTGTTGTTCTTGATGAATAGGAGATGGAGGGATGTAGGGCCCCAATATGGATGGAAGGGTTGATGAACTAGGGTTTGGATGATAAGGACCAAGGATAGATGGAAGGTTTGATGGAATAGGATAAGGACCTAGGATAGATGGAAGGTTTGATGGACTAGGATACTTAGGTTTATTTTGATGGATTGTGGACTTATGATGGGTATCAATGTCTTGAGCGTGAGGTGTATAACCAAGGCCATGATAATATGGATTTTCTTGGATATAAAGGGGTTCTAGGATACCTTGTTCATGAAGGCCTAACCCTTTGCCTTTGTAGTTCATACTTTGACACATTCATTTGCCAACAGGATATATATTATTTATGAAACAAGATGCAAGTCCATCATGAGATGGATGTGATATGGAAGGAATAACAAGATCTTCGAGTAAACCACCTTGGATAAAAGTGAGAGAACCCATTTGATAGGTAAGAGGTTCATGGATAGTTTGAATAGGGGTGATAGACTCTTGTGGAGGATTGTGGTCACGAGGGGAATTAGGATGTGTGATAGGATCTTGACATGGGGATGAGGGGGTACTTTGATCTTGACTTGGAAAAGGATCATGAGGTGTAGGAGATGGAGTAGCTTGCTCTTTATTAGGTATGGAATCATCAAGAAGTGGTATCAAAGGCATGTATTGATCATGAGAAGGATGAACATCATCATGGAGTGAAAGGGTATCCTTGAATGGAGGTATATCTTGATCTTGATGAGGAAGGGAATCCTGATATTTTGTGAAAAGCATATCTTGATCATTGGATATGATGGAATCATGAGATGGTATGGATTCATTAGATAAGGTGGAAGGAGGACTTTGAAGGATAATTTTCTCTTGAGATGGAAGGGAGTCATCTTGAATGAAACAAAAAGAGATAAGGGGATCATCATGAGGTTCTTGAGAGATGGGATCTTGGTCAAAGATTGGAAGGGGTTGTGAAATTTTGGTATCATTTGATGGAGTGGAAAGAATACATTGATCTTGATTTGTAGGGGAGTCTATGCTAGCATGCTTTGGACTAATAGATTGACATGACTCATTAGATGGAGATGGTATGATGAGAGAGGATGGTTGGATGAAATCGTTAACTTGGGTGAAAGACTCATGAGGTTTATTTTGACTTATGGGGGATGAAGATAGATGCATGACATGGTAGGATTGCTCAATATTATTTGTGTTTGAGGACATAGATTTAGGTTTCTCATTTAGCCTTTGCAGAAAATTATGGATATTGAACTTGGATGATGTAGTTTTGGGTAAGGATAAAGGCTTATGAGATGATTGCATCACTTCATTTAAATGTTGGGATTCAAGTTGTTTTTCAAGCTCTTTCAAATGATGGTCAAGATATTCAATCCTTTGGTTTCGTTCATAGGACATAGATGAATATGGAGGATAGCAGTTAGACATGTTTGGTTGATGGTTTTGGAAATGTTCTGAGGTGTTGCAAGTTACTAGGTGTGATATTTTTTTGAAGTCGATTGTTTGTGTTTAGATTTGTGAATGTTGTGTATATTGTTTGAAAATCCAAAAAACACTTGACAAACACGATGTTTTGGTGTATGCAAACGCACATGAGACAAGCACAATCCTAATAGGCTAAGGGTTTGTATACATGATATAGCCCACCGATATACCCCAGATTGGTGCTAAACACCTTTCCTTCTCGAGAGTGGATAACTTAGAAGTTTGGTGGCATTGGCTCCCCTCCACGGCTCATTAACGTATTTGAGCACACCAACTTCAAATTCTTGGGTCATCACTTCCCAAGAACTGCTATCTCTACTCAAGGGAGTCAGTAGTGAGTATCTTCGGGCATGATACTGTACCCTACACTATATCAAGCAACGGCTGAAAATGGTTGGCTTCTAAAACAATAGGTGTTTAGTTAGGGCATCTGTTCGAGTGGCCACACATGGGGTGAGAGATTAATCACCAATTAGGTGGCACTCCAGCCTGAAGAGGTTACGCTCAACAGGGTTTATGGGAGTACTACTCCGTCTGTGTGACACATCCGCACTCGTGGTACTTGAACTTTCCTCAAGCACCCATTTTATATCCCGGCTGGAAGTGGCTTGGCTTTAGCCTGTTACCGGTCGAGTCGTCCCTTAAGGTGAGTACTTTTTCCCTTAAGGTAGGCTCATTTCTAGAGTTGGTAACCGTTTCTCTTACACCTAAGATCGCCTGAAAGCGTGAGGGGAGAGGATACTCCGATATACCAAATCGTAAGGGTGTACAATAGATAAAATGGGTTTGGTTTTCTAATCACCGAGTTTTCACAAGGTGAGAGCATAATCACCTACCATTTGTTCAAACACAATCAGACACTTGCAAACAAAATTTGTTTTAGAGCACCAAAATAAATGTTTCTAAATTAAAAAAAATGCAAAGTGGTTTGAGAGACAAATCTTTGACAAACGTAGCTGCAAAACCACATGTCAGTAGTTTGAATAAATGTCTTTAACCCATGAAAAACTCCAATGCCACATGCTGCCAAAAAAGATTAGTAATAAAAATAAAAATAAAAAAATAAAATTTAATGACAGCAGCAAATTAAAACAGCGATAACTTGCTCAAAACTTAACCAAAATTTAAAGTGTAGATATTTATGGAAAGCTAAAAATCAAACCTTCAAAACCCAGAAAGCATTTTTCACAATTCTGCACAAAAAAAATATTATAGACAAAAGAAAAACGCGGGTTTTAAAAGCTAAATTGAAAAAATAGTGATCACTAAAATGGCCATAACTTTCTCAAATCTTAATAAAATTTAAAACCGTTTGATGTTCTGGAAAGCTGAAAATGAAATCTACAAAACCCAGAAAATTTTTAAAAATATTTGATACGTTCATTGTTTTGTGCTCCAATGAAGATGACGGGATTTCATATGCATTCTTGGTTGTAATCTGCAAGATAACAAAAATAAGCAAGAACACACAAACTTCTCTATTTCACGTCGGGTTCACCAAATGTTAGATGGGGTTAGAAATCAAATAGCATAGATAAAAGTGACAGCCAACACTTCTAAACTATTAAACCACATCCAAACAAGAGAAAACAAATAATGAAGAGAATAACAAATACAAAACATAAAAGAAAACACTCTCCATTATGGTTGATTCTTTCTCTTGCTCTCCTTTTTGTTATGCAACTTTGCCCTCAGATTTGTTGAAACACTTGTGCAAAACCTGCAAATGGTAGCAAGAAAGTTGGAGATAATTAGCTATTAAAATCAAAATGGAGAAGGAAGGTTGCTTTTATAGACAATCATTGGAATGGACGGTTGAGATTAATCTTCTAGAAAGATTCCAAGATCAATGGATGAGAATGCATGAGAGAGATGTTACAAAATAGATGGTTGAGATTAAGTCTCATAAAAGATGCCAAGATCAATGGTCTATAATTGATGCACCAAGAATATGCCATGCATGGAAAAACTATGATGTTGACGGCTATGACGCCTGACAGCTATGACAGACATGCAAGGCATGCAGACTATGACAGAAATGAATGTTATGACAGAGGATTATGACAGAGCATGTTTGACTAGGTGGAGGTGCATAAATAATTTATTTTAAATTATTTATTCAAAATGGAGGAAAATGACAAGTGGAATGGAAAATAAATTATTTATCCAAATTATTTATTTAGGGAAAATGAAAAGAGGAGCATTTAATTAAATTTATCAATTTAATTAAATGGAGAGATGGAAATTAGACATGGATAATTAATTTGAATTATTTATCCAAAAGAGAGGAATGAAACACAATTAAATAATTTTGACAATTATTTAATTATAGAAGAATAAAAGGTCAAATAATGATTATTATTAGTATTTGACTATAGATGAAAGATAAATAATTAAATAAAAAATAATTTATTTAATTATTGAAGAAAGGGATACATCAGTGACGCAATTAAATAATTTTAATTGATCAAGATAGAATGAAGATGAGAAGGTGAATTAATTAAATAATTAAAAACTATTTAATTAATAGAGGAATGCAGTCACACCTAATTGAATAATTAAAGTTATTCAATTATCGAAGAACAATGACCAAGAAAAATGATGCTCGCTGACTTAGGACATTTTTTAGTGTCTACACACTCCACTTCGGTAAGACCCTATCGGGTCAGGGAAACATCATGTCGAGGCCATCCCTTCTTCACTGATGCCACCTCCTTCGTGTATTGGCAAGACAACCATTTATCACCAAGAGGTCACAGCGGGCTTAATGAGTCATGTCGAGATCCCTTTCTATCGCTGAGACCATACCAAGTTGGGAAGACATCCTACCAAATGTAAGACCTCCTTTCTGAGTCTCCCCGAGCTTCACATTACAAACCGTATCGGCAAGAGTTTATCGATGTCACCTCGAATGCATTTCACTCTATCCGACCTCTACATTTCCTTCGGGGAGACACCACCATCTCGGTGAGACCTCAGGGCGAAAACACAATGCTATACCGAAGTCAATCCACATTGGCAAGACTTCAAAGAGTCGCTAGGACCTCATGGCTAAAGCCTCAATCTCTCGGCGAGGTCCTTTTGTTGTCGGTGAGACTCCTATCGAAGGCAAACACATATTGAGACCCTCATTCTATCGGAAAGACATTATGCCTTCGCCAAGACATCATTACGAAACTGCTTTCCTTGGGCGACATCACTCCACTTCGGCCAGACATTGCCATGTCAGCAAGACATTACCCTGATGACTGAAAGCTACACCGATGTCAAATATGTCGAGGAGACCTTGTTCATTCGGCAAGACATTCTAGCGAAAACACCAACCTTTGGTGAGAGCTCATCCTTCTTTTCGAGGAGACATGACCATATCGGTAAGACCTTTTTTTGAGGACACAACCCTATACCGAACACGTCATCCCCTTGGCAAGACACCCAGTTATCGGGGAGACTCTTGCCGAACCTCATTACTTTCGCCGAGACCCTGTTGCTTTTGGTGAGACTTCACTCTGATGCCGGCTGCTTCGACAATACTACCAATGGTCACCGAGACATCACACCGAATGTGAAACCTTCTCCCCAATGGTAGCCCCTTGAATAACTATCAGTGTGACTTCCCTCTAGCAGAAAGATACATAAAAACTCCTAGCAATCCGAATGTCCTGGTGACTAGTTTATTCAAACACAAAGAACACACTGCCAGTCAGTAAGACAGTAGGAGGGTCTTGCCGACTTTCCTCTCTGATGAGTTTATGCCAAATTTGACTGAGTGATACTTTCCAATAGACCTCCCTTGTGAAATATCCTCAGGTGCACGATCGAACTCTTGATTGAAATGTCCCATTTGGCCCTCAAGAACACTTGAAACATAGACTGCCTTTCCCAATTGAGCCCGTAGGTAAAAATTGGGTAACAGGAGGTATTATGAAAATCAGGTTATGTTGCTGCATTTTTCTGGTGCCAATTATTTGTTGAATCTAATGAAAATATTGCTAAGTTGTCTCCAAGATGGATTCTTTCTAATTGTTTAAATTGATACAAGTTTGTATTCAACTTATCAGTGTGCATTTGCTATACTTGTGTGATTAATTGATTGGTTCTTTCAAGTAAAGGCTAAATCCTTTTAGTTAATCACAGTAATCAGAGAGATTCATTTGGATTATTCAAGTAGAGCTTAGTAATTACATAATTGCATGTTTATACAAGTTGTAAACAAAATATATGCCAGATAATTTGAGTTTTCTCCAGAGAAGTGTTGCTCATCCTAATCTTATTTGACTTCGCATACCCAATAAGGAACTGATCTCTGTATTTCATCATTTTGAACTCATTCAATTTCTTTATATCTGTTAATTCAGCGATTTAGGATTTAAAACGGAATAGTGCTGCTGATTTCAAGCTTGATTTCATTTGTTCACTTTCATCTGCCATTGTGGACAAACCATTGTGCAAGAAAAATAATCATAAGTCAAGTATGCTTTATTCTGAGAGGTACACCCACCCAAGGTTTAGCAGCACCTAAAGAGTAGAAGGTTGAATTCTCTTGACCTTGTCTATTACCCTAAAGCATATCAAGAGATTGGCAGTCTCTTGAGGCTTTCAGCCTGCATTTTTGAGAGCTAACACTCTTCTCATAAACTATAGAAGGCGTTGATTTATGGAATTCTTCCTCTTTATGGAGTCGCCAAGTATGCCAAATGACTTCTATAAAGTCTGGAATTCGCTGGTTGCATACTAAACCAGTAGTTCAATCTAATTTCTATCCCACCAGGCATGCCAGAAACTGTTGTCACCTAGAAATACACCCTATGTGAAGTTATGAGAACTAAGCTTTCTGGTGAAACATGGGATCATTTGAAGGCTGTGGGTCACCTAAAGTTGAAATGAACCTCCGGAGAAGGCTGGCTTCCTTTGGGTATCACCTAGACTAATGATCTCTGTGAGGTAAAGGGAGAAGAACTGCATACAAAATGAAACTATACTGAACTATTCCTATGGTGATACACCGAGTTGATAAGAAATCAGAAAAATGAAAACAAGATGCAAACACACTAGGGAAACTAGACTATAATTGTTTTACTTACTCAACATAACCCCATTAGACTTATGCATCACTCTTGATAGGTTTGATCTACATACATATCTCAAGAAGGAAGGAACAAACTTCACAGCTTTGTGGTATGAATACAGATTTAGAAAAACATTGTTAAAGAAATACATACATAAGCTAACATACATAAATGAGAGCGGTAAGAGCATTAGTACTTGTTTTCAAGGTGAACTCTATTTTGCATTCCAAATTTTAGTTGGGTTACAAAGTATACATCAGCTGAGAAAGGATACATAAAACCACTAGCTCTTCTGGATGCATAGTTCGAACTATTTACAAAAAAGGAAAAAATGCCTTATATGTCAGACTGTGTCGGCCCCTTAGGGCTTACAAAATATCAGTCCCTAGAAAAGATCTCTCCTCAGATATTTTTGACTGAATTAATTGCAGGACCCTGTGTGTCCATGATGGCCAAGAGTCACCCCAGAGAAGCCTTTTTCAGATATTTTGCAACTACTACATTCATTCTGATCTTGGCATCGTGTCCTATTCGAACCACTTCGGCTAAACGCTTTGGATGCCCTAAGCTCACAACAGATACGTGTTGCATTCATCTCATTGACATTCTTCATTCTGATCAGACTGCCACAGCTCACCTCAGCTCCCCCTAGTTAGAATCGCATCTTAGCGAGACACCAAAATTGTCTCACCGATGCGATTACACCCTCTAAAACTATCGGCACAATATGCGATAGTCGATGAGAGTCCTGGTGAACTTAGGAGTCACGTTGATAATGCCAAAACATCAGCAAGTCAAATGGCATCAAGGAGAAGTTATAGCGAGCACCACTGAGTTATATTGATGTCGCTTTATTGGGCGATTCCATCAATGTCAGTGAGAGATCCTATGTTCGGGGAGACATCTTAGTGAACCCTTCTTGTTGCGGTGAGTACACTGGATGTTGGCAAGAGATACCGGGTTGACGAGACCCTTCAGCGAGCTCCATAGGTCACCCCAGGCCTCGTATTTCTTTCTATGAGTCACATACTTGGTCACTAGGAACATACGCTGAATGCTTTGTCTTTCGGCGAGCTCCCTTTTCCTGTCGCTGAGACCTCCTTCATTCATGGAGACCTCTTGTAGACCTCCTTTTGCTTCACGTGTTACACTGAAGGTGCCAGGCATGTCAGTGTGACCTCTCGTTGTCAAAGAGACCTCCCGCCGAGCTCTCTTTTCTTTAGTGGTGCTGCTTTCCTTTAGCGAAACATCCTGACTTTGCCCAGACCTCACACCGAGGCCCTTGCATTCTGCCGAGCTGCAGATCTTCTTCGGTGTGACTCCCATCGGTCAGGAAGACATCATACCAAAGGAACTTTTCTTTGGTGAGGATCATTTTGTTCACTAATACATGGCCATGTTGGCAAGACCATAGGGTGACAACTGGAAACTATACCGAAGTAAAATGTCGGGGAGACCTTCTGCGTTTGGCGAGACCCCTGTGGTGAAGGGACCAACCTTTGCTGAGAGCCCTTCCATTGTCGCCAAAACATTGTTGGGTCACCAAAACCTCTTAGCAGGCTGAAAGACTTACCCCGAAGTGTCCATCTGTCGCCGAGAGTTATACCGAAGACGTCAACACCATTGGCAAGACATTCAATCCTCGCTAAGACTTCTCTTTCAGACTCTTTGTTACCCCAAACGAATGCAGTCGGTGTGACTTTGCCTCTTCGTTGGGACTTCTTGCCGACAGTGTTTCTTCCGGTGAGAGCTTCCCCAATGACTTTAAACCAACTGCTGTCAGCGAGACTTTGACTCTTCACTGGGACCTTTCACCGAGCGTCATAAGTTATCCCAAAGCCCGTGGTCGCCATGAGTCTCCCCAACTGATGATTGAATGGCCTATCAGCCAAAGATCTTGGTGTGATAAGAGGTCATACCAAACCCTTCTTATCACAATGATAGGCTCTGCATCTTCGTTCAGCAAGACAAAGACTAGGTCACAGCGACCTATTCAAAATGGAAAGTATCAAAGCAGCCAGTCGGCCAGACAGTGAAGATTTCATATCGACCTGGCTCTAATGGAGGCTGAGCCTGTAACTATTGAAGCATATTTCCAACAAAGCAAGCCTCTGAACTGAATTCCCTATGAAATGTCATCAAATGCATGAAATAACCCTCAATGGAGATGTCCCATTTGGCCCTTATGAACATCTGCAACATAGATGCCTTGCCTGATTGAGCCTGAGGGTGAAAATTAGATAACAGGGTGCACAGTCACTCTTATACATTTTTCCCCCACTTTAGCGAGCACAAACACTAATCAGTGTTCAATAAACTAGATCAAGAGTAGGGTTAGAAATGTATACCTGAACCATCGAGGAAGCAAACCGCGATCTAGAGAAACCGAGAGTGTAGGATCAAAAGAGGACTTCATAGTTCTGCAAAACTATGAAGCTGAAGAAAGAGCATATACTTAGGATGAAGAAGATGTAGATCTTCGATCCGGTATATACACAAGAGAAGAGAAAGATAGAATGAACAAGCGGTGAAAGCAAAACCCGCTCAGGAGTAGAACTTGCACCACAAAGTAGGAGTGATATAAGCAAACCCCGCTCAAGGAGGAGAACTTGTATCACAAAAGAGGTGATAAAAGCAAACCCTGCTCGAGGAGGAGAACCCATATCACCAAAAAGTGTGTGGTAAAAGATAAACCCACTCAGGAGTAGAACCCACACCACAGAAGAGGTGATAAAAGCAAACCCCACTCGAGGAGGAGAACCTATATCACCAAAAAGGGTGTGGTGAAAGAAAAACCTGCTCAGGAGGAGAACCTGCACCATAAAAGAGGTGATAAAAGAAAACCCCACTCAAGGAGGAGAACCTGTATCACCAAAACGCACATGGTGAAAGAAAAACCCGCTCAGGAGTAGAACCCACACCACAAAAGAGGTGATTAAAGTGAACCTTGCTCGAGGAGGAAAACCCATATCACCAAATAAGGATGTGAAGGAGATCTACAAGTACTCGGTCTTGCAGAGCAAGTAAGCAAATAGTCACATAAACCATTATCAAGTTGGAAGGCTTTCAAAGGGCTCCCTCGAGAACCCTTCAAAAGAAGAGGGGTCCACTCAAGGCATGCACTATTTGAAAAGCGAGGTATAGTTAGCTACCCCCAAGCTAGATGCAAAGTTGTGAAACAGGTCTAGTCAGGCTTCCCCCAAGCTAGATGCCAAGTTGTGAAATAGGTCTAGTCGGGCTTCCCCCAAGCTATACGCCAATGAATTCATTCGAGAGGAAAACTCTTTCAAAGAGGTTCCTCGAGAACCCTTCAAAAGAGAAAAGGGATCCACTCAAGGGATGCTTCAATTGAAAGATAGAGTGAAGAGAGGGGCCCTTAAGAAGGACACACATCTCTGAAATGAGTTATCACTTCCCCCAACGTACAAGGGAGGAGAACCATGCAAAATACTTAGAACAGTATAGAGGTAAACATCAATATCACTTTTCAAACAAAGAAAAGGAAGGTGCATCAATCAAATAGGAGTTTGATGGCACTTGAACCAAGAAGTTGTATTTTTTCCTTCAAGGCTTTACATTCTCTAGTGGAATGGCCAAGCACTTGATGGTATGCATAGAAATAATGTTTTCCTCCATCATGTTTATGAAGTTTATTATGTATAGGAGAGGGAAGAGTAATCAAGTGGGCTTTGAGAAGCTGCGACAAGATACACTCTTGCTTAGATAAATAATTAGGAGCAGGAAGCAGCCCTTTCTCTTATGGAGAAAAGTTTGACTACTCATGGGAAGAAGAAGATATGAAGGCAAAAGAAGAAAAAGGAGGAGGATCTCCATAGAGAGTGTATTCCCGAAAGGGGGATTACACTCTTCTATGGGATCACCATCATCCTCTTTAACAGGACCACCAACATTAACCTCCTTAACATAAGTGTGATTTTCTTCCTCAGAAGGAGGATCAACACCAAGAACATTACAATTTGCATTCACCTTACCCCGTGATACAAAAGAGCAACCATCTTTGATAGAGGGTTTGGATGATGTTATCGAAAGGTCTAAGCAGATCGGGGGTCGACTTTATATTCTTGAATGAAGGAATTTGTAAAGTATAAGGGACCCCAATCATCACCAAGAAATGAATTCTCTTGGGGAGAAGTGGAAGGAGCACACTTAGGAATCCTTGCTTCAAAAGGATCTTCTTCAGGGACATTTATCCCAAGAGTACCTTTTGTAGTAGGTACAGTTGGAGTAAACATCGACACATTGGAAGACACTAAAGGGATAAGAGTAGGCACAACTGAGGCTCGACCAGCAGCTGCCATCTCACATAAACGCATAGCATCAGGGTCAACCTTAACTATGACTACTTTTTTATTACAAGTGAACTTAATAGATTTATGCAAGGTAGATGGGACTACACCCATAGCATGAATCCATGGTCTACTAAGAAGAAGGTTATAAGGTAGATTTTCTGCCATAACATATACAAGGGTAGGTACAGTAACGGGTCCAAGCTGCAAAGGTAATACTATTGTACCTAGAGCTTGTCACTCAACATTATCTAACCCACGAATAATAACAAAAGAAACATTAAGGGAAGATAAGTCAATATTAATTTTAGGCAATAGATCAATACTACACACATTAAGTGTCGAACCAGCTTCAATGAGAGTACATCTAATACCAATCTTATTCATGTTGACTATAATCATCAGAGGATCTACTTGCTTCTGTACTTCCAAAGACGGGAGTTCCTATATATAGAATGTAATATTCGGCAAACCCACACGAATATATGCCATCAATGCATTAGCATCCGTCAGCCTAGCGGAAGAAGGCAAGAGGATCTTTTGCAAACCTTTCTGAAGCATACCTTGGTAAACCAAAGTGGACTAAAGCAAGTCCCATAGTGAGATCTTATCTGGGGGAACCCGAGGTTGCTTGGCAAGATCATAATCACTAGGTGTTGTAGTCATAGGTTGAGGTGCTTGAGGAAGGCTTGGTTGTTTACTCATTCTATTCTCATAAATGTGGGCTATCGCTTTATAAGAGGGAGCCTTAGAAAGATTAGGAGAACCTCCATAAAATGGAACACCATCGATAGAACAAATCCTTTTAGAAGAAGGACTAGCTGGAGTCACGTAAGTGATCGGTCTCTTAGGCCTTTGAGGGGCAGCAGAGACATAGATTGCATTTATAGAATCATCACAGTTCTAGTAGAAAAATTATTTGAATACATATTCTCAACATCAATCCAAATAGGATCAAATGTGGAATAGTTATTTGAAGAAACATTCTCAACATCGATCCAAGGATAATCAAATGTGGAAGGAGGTTCATCATTTGTTAATGCAATCTCTCTAGGAGAGAGTGCATCAGAACAAAGATGAGATTTATCATTCACAAATGCATCATCTCTAGAAGAGATTGCATCAGAATGAAGAGTGGATCCATCATTCAAAAATGCATCATCTCTAGAAGAGAGTGCATTGGAATGAAGACAAGGTAGTGTAACATTAAGAAAGGTATCAATGATTTCATCTTCTTGCAACAAAATATCCTTCGAAACAAGAGGACTTTCGTGAGAAGGATCAAAGATATCAAGTGACATAGGCAAAGCCAAGTCACCATCACATGCATGAAATGGAATATCATTAAAATTTTGAACAAAATTAGATACTGAACTAATAAACGAAGATATTAAATCCATTACCATTTTTTTGGTATTTTCTATGTTCTACTAATTCGCGTTTTCGGAGGTCTCCAGAGCAGAATTTGAGGTTGGAACTTGCGTTGGTCCCTAAAATTTTAACTACCAAAGGCACGTATTTTAGGGACTGAACTAGTTTTCTAGGAGACCTTTCCAACGGTGCAAATAGTTCTGAATTCTAACCACCAAGTCAAAAGTTCTGACCCCGCCAAGTAGGGGTAAATAAGTTCATAGTTTTTCAAAGAACATTGTTCTTCATGTTGGGTTCACCAAAATATAATAAGGGGGATTCGCTACTCATGAATTCTCTTCATTCAAAGAGCCTCATGGGGTGAATTTCCCTATACTACCTAAATGGAACAACAATGAGAGTTTCAGAATCCAAAAGAGTAGGTCACAGATATTTTCTAAACAAACTATCAAGCTCTCGGCCAAAGGATGTCAGTGTAGAATATAGATGATAGCACAGTGTGCTGGCATCTCAGAGACGTGCTACCATCTCGTACTGACCAAAGAATGATTTTATCACAGAAAATAGCCAAAGGATTACCTCTTCTCTGATTATTGAGAAATCACAAACCATAGGGAAATAACAAAGTGCAATAAAACTAAAATGAAGTAGAATTGAAAAGATAGGAAGAAGAAAGGAAAGAAATACTTACAACAACGCAAGGGATGAAGCTTCCAGCTCATGAGTTTCTTCAATACCTGCACACGAGAGGGAGAGAGAAATGGTTGGGTAGTTGTATAGGGGTTTGCCTCAGTTAGACCCCGTTTTGGTGTTCCCACCTCCACGGACAACCAGATAGATAGAGAGAAAAGTAGAAATGAAGTAAAGAGCACTAAAGCACTACAAAATAGTTTTATGCTACTCAACCAAGTAATAGAGGAGAGGAGTGAAAGCTTACCACCTCCACCAAGAGAACTCAAGGCTAATGGGGGAGAAAATGAGAGGAACTCAAGCCTCTGTTGCCATGGTATTTTGTTCCACACTTGCTCTACTGAAGTGGTGGAGTGTTGATGTTGTTTTTGTGAAGTGTAAAGTTCTTGGAGATTGAAGAGATGGTGAAGAAGCTACTTAAAGCTTGTGAATGGAGTGAAGAAGTTCTTAGAGAGATGTGTGAAGGGAGAGAGGAGAGGTGTAGAAGATGGTCCAAGTTGAAATGCATATGGAAGGAGTGAACTTGAATGGGAGATCAAGAAAATGGCCATATTCAGGTCAGTCAGTTGAGAAGGGCATTACAAATCAACCCCCAATGGGAAGTGTAACACCTCTGCAAGCTCCAGATGTGGGAATCTATCAGGGATGTAATTGTGTTGTGTGGATGTCTGTGCACTGCGCAGGGGTCCCCGAAAGAAACGCCTCCACCAACGCTCAAAACAAGCGCCAAGTGTGATGCAAGCAGTGGGCTTAGGTGGAATTAAGCCTTCGAACTTGGTTTTCTAATGTGGATAGAGGAAAAAAGCGAATTTTCACATGGGTTGCAAATTCTCTCTTATATAGAGAGATGTAATTTACAAAGTAAATTCCTGGGTCTTTGAAGGTTCTATTTTGTGCATGCAACCATGGACTCCAAATTCTAGATCAGATTCATTTGAGGCTCATTTTGTCCCAACTTGGATCCAATTGCATTCCTTAGCATTAGAATATAGAGAATTAAATATGATTGAAATCATGGCAAATCATATAGGTATCTTTTTAAAGAATGATATGGATTTTTTCAAAAATCCTGCTAAACCTATTAGAATTTGCATTTTGCTTGATGCTAAGAAGCTATCTCCAACTTAGATTCATATAAAATATAAATTTGGGAAATGGATTCAGGATATACTTATTGAAAACCAACAGAATGTTTATATGTTGCATGTCATTCTATTGATCATAACAAAGCTTCATGTCTAGTTTTGGAGGGTATGAAAGAAAAACCATCCTTAAAACATGCCTCATCTTTATTATCCAAAAAGAAAGCAACAAAGGTTCATAATATGTCAAGTTCTATCAATCACACTGAGGGGAAAATAGTTAATTAGGTACTTCAAGGAGACAAAGATCAAGGGTTTTCCCAACAGCTAGTTCTTGAGAAATCTAATGAAGTGTTGCTTTACAAGGAGGGAGACTTTAATTCTTTGGCCGCTAAGAAGGATCTACCTATTCATAAGTTGTTGGTATATACTGAAAACATGATAAAAGCCAAAATTTTATGGTTGTTCAAAAGAATTAGCCTAATCATATTCTTTGCACTAATAAATTCAGGAAAGTTTAGGGCATTTGCTCGAATTCTATAATCCTTCCTCCTGACTTTCTCAATTTCATGAATATGTTTGTTTGGCAGTTATTGGATACCAAAATTCCATTTCAGATTTCCTTAAAATTGTTAGAGAAGAAATTTTACCCTTTTCCATTGTTGAAGTCATAATTTCAAGCTCTTGAGAAAGTTTCAATAGCTCAAGTTGATAATAGTAAAGTAAAGGAGGTTAGTCCTTTTGTGATGCATGAGAAACATAGGGACTATCAAGATTTGATGGAAGAGAATGTAATTTGCTTCAAATAGGAGAAGAGTTCTGAGAAATTGGAAGAGCTTGCTCAAAAAATTCTTTTCCCAGTAGTTTCAAACCTATTTGAGGAGATAGCGAAACAGGCTTTGCCTGAAGAAGGAGAATTTAGTCAGGAAATTGTTCCCCATGTGCATTGTGCTCAGGAGTTGTTCAAGGAAGAAGTTATGGAAATTGAAGTAGATTTAGTTCCTGAATTTGATTTCTCACAGTCTCTATTATTATCTCAGACACCATCTGCTCAGGTTTCAATCAAAAAGAATCTAGGGAAAAGAGGTAGGAAGTCAAAGGCAGAAAAACTTAAGGAAGAAATAAATGCGGGTATGCAGGCTACTTTGGATGGGAGGTTCCCATTATCAAGAATAATGAGGAGAGCATGTTGCTCTCCTTGACTACAATGAAGGTGATCTCTTGGAATGTTAGAGGAATTAATTCCTCTAACAAAAGGGTCCAAATAAAGCATCAACTTGATGCTTGTGGGGCAGATATCATTTTATTGCAAGAGACCAAAACATCACAAGATACTTTTGACTCTTCAATTATGAAATGGGGAAGAAAATGGAAATCAGTTCATGTTATAGCTCAGGATGCTTCAGGGGGATTGGCGACTTTGTGGAATCTGAAAGTAGTGACTATTAATACACTCAAATCAGGGAGTAAAGGGCAGTTGTTGTCTATGGTAAGCTTTGATCTCAGGTTCAGGCTAGTTAATGTTTATGGTCCATTGGCTACACATGAAAAGAAGAGGTTATGGGAAGTCTTAACAAACATTATTCAGGGATGTGGGAATGACAAGGTGATAGTGGCAAGGGACTTCAATGCGATAGTGGCCCTACATGAAAAACAAGGGGTAATTTTTCTACCACACAAGACATTGGAAGACTTTAGAGATTTTATACCAAATAATGCATTGAAGGATATATTGCGAGAGAAGGGAAAATTTACATGGATCAATAAAAGGAATTTTTTTTTGCAAATTGTTGTTCATTTAGATAGATTTCTTGTATCCCAAGATTGGATTATAGCATCATACAATTTGAAATTTCAAATATTGCCAATTTTGTGTTCTAATCACTATGCCATATCCCTAGAAATTTCAGGCTTGGATTTAGTGTTAGGGCATAGACCCTCATTCAAGTTTGAAAAGATGTGGTTTAGGCATCCTCACTTCCTTCCTCTTCTTCGACAATGGTGGGTTAGTGCACCTTCTCCTAGAGGTACGAAGATGTTTCACTTCTTTAAAAAGTTGTAGCATGTCAAAAATCAGATCAAAATTTGGAATGTACAAGTTTTTAAGAACATATTTGTTCAAAAAGAGGAGGTGGAAAAGGAGTTAGCCATGGTTCATGAGCTTATGATTCAGAAAGGATTTGATCCTGAAACATATGAAAAGCAAAAGAACCTGCAAATGTTATGGGAAGAGTTAGGCAAAAGGGAAGAGATTTATTAGCACCAGAAGTCTAGGGAACTTTGGTTGAAAGAAGGGGATCACAATACAAAGTATTTTCATGCCTCAGCTCAAGTTAAGAGAGAAGCATAGACGTTGTTTTCAATTCAAGATGTGGTCACATGGAATTAGATTACAAATGCACGATAAATTCAAGAAGAGGGTGTAAAATTCTTCAAAAATATTATGGCTCCACCAAAAAAAGAGCTTGCTTAGAGTTGTCAAGAAGAACGATCATTGTTGTCAACAATACCAAAACCGATTTCTCATGAAGACAATGTCAAGCACATGAATTCTTTCGCTTTGGAAGAAGTAAGGAAAGTTGTGTTTTCTCTCTCACTAGATAACGCCCCAGGGCCTGATGGTTTCATAGCCCTTTTCTTTAAGAAGTGTTGGGATGTGTTAGGATTTGACCTATTCTCATCCTTCAAGGAGTCACTAAGGAATGGTACAATATTGAAGGATTTTAATGTTACAAATATAGTAATTCTACCAAAACCAAAGGGGCCAAAGATTTTTGCAAAATTTAGACCCATCTCCTTATGTAACATAGTGTATAAGATATTCACAAAGGCAATCTATTTATGGTTGCAAATCCTTATTCCCAAGGTCATTTCTTAAGAGCGAGGGGGTCTTATTCTAGGAAGAGAGATAGTAGAGGGAATGCTAGTTGGACATAAAGTCCTCCATTCAATCCACATTAATCACTTGCCTTCTTTTGTTGTAAAATTGGATATGATGAAAGCTTATGATAGGGTTGATTGGAGTTTTTTAATGAAAGTACTTAACATTTTTGGTTTCTGCAGCAAATGGTGCAAGTGGATTTTTTCATGCTCATCAAGAGCTATATTTTTAGTCATACTTAATGGGGTGCCTTCAAGATTCTTCACTACAACTCAAGGTGTAAGGTAGGGTGATCCACTATCTCCTTTTCTTTTTATTATAATAGCAGAGGCTTTGAGTAGGATAATCAAAGAAAGACATAGTCTTAGGTGTTGGAATGGGGTACAAATACCTCATACTGATATCTTAGTTGCTCACTATTTTCGGATGAAACATTGCTATATGGAATTGAAAACCTTGAAGAAGTTAAAGAAATAAAGGGGATTCTAGACAAGTACTCCTTAATCTTAGGGAAAAAAATAAATGCACAAAATTCTAAATTTTTTGTCTTCAACTCCAAAGTAGTTGTTAAAATGAAAATTATTCAAATTTTAGGCTTCCAAGCAATAGAATGGCCATGTACATATTTAGGGATTCCTTTTTTATGGGATCAAATAAGATATCATATTGATCTAAATTAATTGATAGAATTAAAGCCAAAGTTTCTACTTGGAAAGCAAGATGGTTGTCATTATCTGGCTGCATTTTGTTAGCCAAGACTATTCTAGTAGCAATTCCAAATTACTTTATAGCAATCTTAAAGGCCCTAAAATTAGTGGTGGATCAGATTGAGAAGATCATTAGAATTTTTTTATGGAGAGGTAACATGGATGATGGGAAAAAGGTTCCATTAATCTCTCTTGATAGCATGTCCTCTAAAAAATTTAAGACTGGAGTGGGTTTGCATAATATTTTAAATCGTAATATGGCATTTAGAGGAAAGTTGATTTGGATTTAATGTACACTAAACCTGACTCCAAGTGGTGCAAAATCATGCAAGAAAAGTATCTAGATAGTCAAAAAGCATTTAGAATATTCATACTATCCAACCCCCCACCTGGATCTGCTATGTGGAATTTCATGATGTCATGCTAGAAAGTTGTCACCTCGTATATCTCTTGGCAAGTGAATATGGGAGATCAGTTTCATTTTTGGAATGAATCTTGCAATGGCTACCCTCCACTGAAGGATTTTCAATAATTATAGTATTTTATTCCTATGTTATCTCAAGAGTGGGATACTAGACTGATTGATTATGTTCATTCAATTAATAGAGTAACTAGAAGAGTACAATGGAAAGAATTTTCAGAATCGCAGTTGTTGGTTGCTTAAAAGAAGTTTCTTCACCATTCTTTGGTAGATAGAGTAGTGTTTTTGCCAGGTAAACCGGATGCTATCTTTTGGGCACCATCTAAAAATGGTAACTATACAGTCAAGCAAGGGTATAAATCTATTCTTAATAGAGATGTCCAGTTGCAATCATAGAGAGCATATTCCTTTTGTTGGTATAACATGGTTTTTCCCAAAGCATAAAGCTTTGCTTGGCTAGTTTCATGCAAGGGGGTTCTAACAAGTGAAAGGCTCAACAAGTTAGGTATTTTGAATCCTTTCAAGTGTGTTTTATGTTGAATTTTTTTTTTAAGATATTGATCATCTATTTTTGCAGTGTTCTTTTGCCTAGGAATGTTGGATTTTCATATTGTGTAAATTAGGTTTTTATACTCCCTTGCCTAGGACAGTTTGGGATTTGTTTCAAGATTGGCTTGTGTTATTCAAATCTTCCTTCTTCACTTTCATTTTGTGTTTGATTCCTGCTATAGTACTTTGGTCTATATGTTGGGAATGTAATAAACGCATATTTAAAAGGGTATCCTCTTTAGTTCAACATGTTCAAAGCATAATAGAAAATTTAGTCTCAAAAGTAGTGAATGTTTATGTACAAACTCATAAGAATATCAGTTCACTCTTCACAGCATGGGATGATAGTATCCTAAAGAATTTGAAGAGTATAAGCCTACCATTTATAGGCAGTTTGAAGCAACCTCATAAGGCTAAGGTTGACAGGAGTAAAGTTAAATGGCAATTTCCCCAGCTAGGTTTCTTCAAAATGAATTTTGATGGTGCCTCCAAAGGGAATCCAGGAGTGTCAGGAGCAAAATTTTGCATATGGGATTCAACTGGGAAGTTAAAAGCGGCCAAATCTATTTCCCTCCCGTTCGACACAAATACTATATTTGAATTGCTAGAAATTCTTCTTGGTCTCCAGCTTGCTAATTAGCTAGGTATATCCAAAATACATATAGAAGGAGACTCATTAGTAATAAGAAATGCATGCAAAGAATGTTCTTTTTATAATTGGAATCTTTAATACATAATGCAAAGTGTCTGTAGTTTAATAGACAAATTTGAATCTTTTCAAATTTTACATATATATCATGAGGGAAATTGTTTAGCAGATCAGTTGGCAAACATGGGATGTCAGAGGGAAGAAATATTTATTTTAGAAAATGTTGGTGAAATTGAAGCATTTCCAGATTTAGCAGGGATCATGGTAAAGGAAATGGTGAATGTGTCAAATTAAGCATAGTTTTAGTACTAATCAAGGTTAGTCATCATCAATTGGTATGCTTAATGCTAAGAGGTGGCAAGCTATTGTCGACAAGTTTTGATCACCTTGCAGGAGATTCTTGAATTTCTCTTCAATACTCTAATGAAAGTGTGTCGAAATGACATTGTGTGGTCGTTGTGACATTGGAGCATGTCTCCTCGACACTCCAATAGAAGGCCAGAGGAACATTATTGGTGGGACTTCAAGGTTTCACTGAGACTTTGGGAGGTGGCAAGCTATTGTCGACAAGAGTTGATCACCTTAGTTGGAGATTCCTGAATGTCTCTTCGATACTTTGATGAAAGTGTGTCGGAAAGACATTGAATGGTCATCGTTACATTGGAGCATGTCTCCTTGACACTTCGATAGAAGGCTAGAGGAACATTGTCAGTGGGACTTTGGGGTTTTGTCGAGACTTTGGTGTAGGTCTCCTTGATGGTCTAATAGTTGTGGAAATGTCATGAGATGGCAGAGGATTGGATGGTGCAAAGATGACTTGATTGTGCCCACCAACCCTATCGTATTTTGGGGAGGCCACATCTTGTCGAGAGGAGATGGTCTAGTATCTCTTCAATGAAGTGATAAAGACTAAGAGATAATGTTACATCATCGTGACAATGGAGTTTTGAAGAGATAGTTTTTTGAGTCCCTTCGACTTGGCGATGACAAGCTAATCAACAGTGGGGAATGCAAGGTGTAGTGTACAGTGAGTATGCTAGTATAGGGTTAATGCAACTTATGCATGTGAGAAAAAATGAAATACTGGAATGGAGGAGTAAGGTGGTGTTTGAAGAAACAAACTTTGTTTATGGTGGTTTTGATTGTAAAGGGTTTTCAGTGGAGTATGTAGGGGGTTAAATTTTTCTATTGGGTAGTGAATGAATAGTGTGCAAATGCTTGTAATTATTCAGTATGGGATTGGGAAGCCAATTTTTTTGTCAACTGTAAGCTATTATGCTGATATTTTTTGCTATCAAGAGCCATTGAACTTATATTTTATAAAAATCTATTGCTATATATTAATATTATACAGGCTTATTTCCTTTCGCTTAAAAAAAAAATTATAACTAATTGACACTTTTCTATTTCATTTAACCTTTCAAAAAATGTCATCCATATTTTATAAGCAATTCTTTGACAAGTGCATTCTATATATTTATTAGGAATTATTTTAAAGAAATTTTATTAATTTTAATTATGTGTTTTAGTTTCCTACAAATAATTTTAGGTGGTATTTTTATTAGCACGTGTATTTCGCTTGCTATATCAAGTAAATTTCAATTATTTTCAATATTTTCTTCAAGTGTTGTATATTTTTTACTTTTATAATTAGTTATGTTTTATTCTCTTTTTATAAAATTTGATCATTTAGTATGATTTATAAATTGGGAATTGAAATATTATCAAGAATTATTTTTATATTATCAATATAAATTTATTATTTTTCATTTCAATAGGCAATTTATAACTTTCTTTCTACACTCAATTCAATTGGTAAATATGATGTATCTTTACCATAAGCTCTTTTCATTTGACAAAGCCTTTTTATGCACTCATTTTGTTTTTTTTCTCCACTTTGATTTGTTTGGGTGTTCCCTACTTGTTCCTTCCCATTGTGGATGAAATTTCAAAGTTGTCACACTTTTATAAAAGAAACAATCAACATTCATCTAACTTTTTAACTTGAATCACTAGAAAGTGACATATATGTTTTAAACTTTGAAATGATGTAAAATAATGAAATAAAAAATTAATATATTTTATGTTTATATTTTTTATAATAATTAAAAAAATCTTTGAATATAGCTTTTTTTATAAAATTGGCACTATAATTTAGTTGTGGATAAAATATTCAAGATTAAGATTAAGTGGGATGTCACTCTTTATATAGTAAAATTTATTTTGCTTCATTTATTTTTTGGGGTATTTTTAACTTGAAACTTTAGTGCATAGAATTATTTTTTCCTCATTTCAATAAATATATTTTTAAATAAATATTAAAACATGCATGTACTAAAAATTTAACGTTTTTGATAGGACACTATATTTGTCTTCACTATTTATATAAAATAGAAAATAAATTCTACCATTTCAACTTGTAATCTCTTCTCTAGTGTATCATATTTTTTTAATAAACTTTACTATTTTTTCTTGACAAGACAATCAACATTATATTTTAGTTTTGATGAACTAATTTTAGTAAAAATAAAATAAAAATATAAATAATAATTAAAGTATTAAAAAAAATATTTTTTGTAAACTATACTTAAATATTTATAAAATGATATGTTTATTTTTCAAAAGAGTTATTTGCATAACTAGGAGAACATCAAAACAATTAAATAAATGTACTTTTTTTTGACAAAATTGTCCTAAAGTGATGTTACTGTGGACCAAGGATGGTCAAGGTGGGTCAATTATGCTTGATCCATGATGAATTGAAGCACAATTTCTCCACTAAAACTCAATCTACCAAACAAGATCATTCAAATTGAAAGCTAAACTAAGCATTTACTGAAACTGAAATTTACAAACTATGAAAACGGTTAAATTCCTACTCTAACCCATTTGAAACTTATCTTGTTTTGGAATTGGTATCATGTTGATGTGGAACAATGACCCTTTCCCAATCCTGTGATTAGTGAGTCTGTTTCAATTGATTCTATGAAAGAGAATCGATGAAACCATTGTAATAAATGGATGAAAACCTAGTTTATGCTAAATTAAACATGATGCAAGCTAAGTTTTTGATAAGTAAAATTAGGTTTTGAAGGGGCCCTGAAACCCTTTACAAAGAAAACAAGCTGCAAAAGAAACTAAGCAACTAAAACTAGCAGCCCAAAAAACCAAAATGCTGACAAAAGATAAAACCATAGCAACCCGTCAACATACCAACAACAAAAAACATCAACAACTAGGTTGATCCAGTCAAAAAAGAAAGCAATAGCTACAACATTTTTTCCAAGGCATTCACCAAGGCTATATTCTCCTCAATGACCTCCTCATGCATATCCACATCTTTAAGCTCATCAACAAAAATGACAACCCTCCTTTTAGTCTTACTTCTCATCCTAAGACACTGTTGGTGTGAATAAATGTCTTGTACCTAGCTAATTCACTCACTAGGTAATTAGGGGACATATTCACATGTTAAGTTTACTTAGGATATAAGATTATTTCTAGAAGTTTTAGTTGGTTTATCTAGAACTTATCTTATCTAGCTATATTGCATGATTCCTAGGCAGTTAGTTGTCTCATGTCATAGGATTAAGACACTTGTCATGATCTTGTCTAATCCTATCTCTCAACCTTTCCTTTATAAGCAAGGCATGTCATGTACATTTGCATCAATTCAAGCTAATTGAATCATATCCAACCATTATTCAATCTTGCATTGTGAAGAAAAATTTCTTGCCATTCTCTCTCTTATGGAAGTGGTTTTGTTCTAGCAACTATTCTTGGGGTGTTGGGGAGTCACCATTTACTCCCACATGGTATCAGAGCATTAACTATTTTTGCAGGAGATCATACATTATGGGGAGGATATCTTATCTCTCTACTTCCCTCTTATGGGGTGGAAAATGATTGTATATACATGATGGATGTAGTTCTTAGGGGGTATCATTGAGTCCTCCATACATCATGTTTGTTTTATTTTTTCTCTCTTTTGGAGAGGAGTTTTGTCCCACTGGGTTTTCTCCTTTTCTCCACTTGTGAGAGATTGATTGCATTTCCATTTGCATTGTAAATGGGTACCTAACATGGCCTAGTAGCTAGGACCCATCCTCATAGTCATAGTTTGCATAATAATCTTCTCCCTAAGTTGCACTTAAGGGGGGGTGTTGGTGTGAATAAATGTCTTGCACCTAGCTAATTCACTCACTAGGTAATTATTGGACAGATTCACATGTTAAGTTTACTTAGGATATAAGATTATTTCTAGAAGTTTTAGTTGGCTTATCTAGAACTTATCTTATCTAGTTATATTGCATGATTCCTAGGTCGTTAGTTGTCTCATGTCATAGGATTAACACTTGTCATGATCTTGTCTAATCCTATCTCTCAAACTTGCCTTTATAAGCAAGGCATGTCATGTACATTTGCATCAATTCAAGCTAATTGAATCATATCCAACCATTATTCAATCTTGCATTGTGAAGCAATATTTCTTGCCATTCTCTCTCTTGTGGAAGTGGTTTTGGTCTAGCAACTATTCTTGGGGGTGTTGGGGAGTCACCATTTACTCCCACAAACATGGTCCAACCTACTCATCCTTTTCCAATGTTGGAGTAGAATCCACAATTTTCTTCACCTAGTTCGAACAATTAACAACATAAATTGCTTTCTCCATTTCACACAACTCAAGAGGTTTTTTGATGCAGAGTTAGGAGACTCAACCTTACTCAAATTGGCAACCTGCCTTCAAGAGGCATCTAGAAAGATTAAAATGATCATATAAAGTAATTCAACCAATCTTCCAAGTTCAACAATCATCAGAAGCACAATTTCCCAATTTCACTCCTAAACCCCAGTTTCAATGCAAACCTAGTTTAGGCATTTTCACCAATATTTTCCAAAACACCTAACAAACTCAAGGATGATTAAGATACCCTTTTGCAAGTTATAAAACATACAGGAAAACCAATATCAACTCTTTTGGACAAATTCAAAGTTCCAATACTCCTGCCATGGAAAAGGCTAGTGGATTAGCCCACTTTTACAAAGAAGGTACCCTTTAAACTCCACCAAAATTTATGAAACCTTGGGACAGCAATTAAAATGCCAAAAAACTACTAAATCCACCACTAGTTTCCAGAAATCACTCTTCCAACATGGAAAACCTAAAACCCTTGATTCTAGGCCTTCAAAAGGAGGGTTTATTGTAAATCATACCTCCAGACCTTTCCAGACCCTTCCACCTATTCAAAAACTCATTATTATTCCTACACAAGCTTTAAAATTCATCACATAAGTTATTTCTTCCAAAAAACTCATAAACCATCATTTAGTTCCTCACTTTCACAAGGAAAATCACCCAAATTCAACCTAGGGCAACACCCAAAACCCACAAACACACTTCCTCTGACCTGCAAATAATTTGGAAACCTATTGTACAACAAATGGGGTCATTCCACCAAGTCACAATTCCTACAGTGGGTGGAATGCCCTAAAAACTCATTTTATTACTCTCAAACCACCAATTTACACCAAACCAGAGCAGTTTCAGAAAAACAGAGATAACTCACTCCAAAATTAATAGTTTTCAATAAAACCTAAAGAATTTGAAAGTAGAATCAGTTCCCTAAAATACCATGTCAGTCTTCAACCAAGATCTGGAGTTGTACGGACTGTACCAGCCAAGCAAAGTTCAGGAAAATAGGAAAAATATGGGATTTCAGACCACCTGGTAGTAAAATGAGGATATCTCACTTGATTCTCAATGAAATAACACCATTCCAATGCCAAAAGAAATCTTATTCAATTATCTATCCATCCATTATAGGCTTGGAGTGTGGAACAATGTGTACAAGTCGTACAATGCACATGATCAGCAATTTCTTAATGGAAAACACAAAAAATAGCAAATTTCCTATGTTCCATGGGGACACGTCCCCTGCCCCAAAACCCCCTGTCCCCGTCCCCTGCCATCCCAGGGATGGGGGGATGCAAAGGGGATGTCCCCCTACCGTCCCCGAAAATGCAAATTTCTTCTAAAACACTAGGAAATGTTCCCTAGCCTTTGGGGACGTTTCCCCGTCCCCTATATGGATTGGGGACAGATTGGGGACAGTTCCCTGTACCCGAAACGGCTAGTCGTCCCCCCCGTAGCTGGAAGTAAAAAATATTCAAAAACAATTAAAAAATGAATTTTTTTAGGCTTCTTCTGTCGCGCGGGGCCCACCATATTTTAATGTTTTAATTTTTGCTGAAGAGTGAAGTCTAAAAACAACTAAAGTCTAAAGGCGAATATAATTTTATCGGGCATTTTGTTTTTAACTTTTTTACGGCTCTTTCATTTCTCAGTTCTCACCCATGCACAGCAAGGAAGCCTCACCAGTCACCAAAAATACCTACGCACAGGAAGCAAGCTCGACGCACAGGAAGGAAGCAAGCTCAATGCATAGGAAGGAAGCAAGGACGCTCGACGCATAGGAAGGAAGGAAGCTCGAAGGAAGCTTGACGCACACATAGGAAGGAAGCTCGACGCATAGTAGGGTGAAGTGTGACCATCTCAGGCTTCAAGATCGACCATCTCATGCACAACAAGCCACGTCTCAAGCTTCAGACACTCCACGCGAAAATCTGAGGGAGCTTTGGTAGTCGGCGCACATCTACAGCAGGTTAAATCTTTAGATTGAGCTTAGAAATTAATAAATTTAAAGTTTATTTTGTTTTTTAGTTTTAGTTTTCATTGTTTCAATCTCTTTTTAATTTTTTTTAAGTTTTAGATTTTGAAGTTGAAACCCTTTCATTGCTGTGTAATCTGAGCAAAAAATTAAAAAATCCCTAGGGCTATTTTTTAATTTTATGCTAAGAATAATAGAGAATGCAAGTTTTTTTTAAATGAAATTATTAAACCCTTGCATTCTTTGTTATTCTGAGCATAAAATTAAAAAGTAGCCATAGGGCTTTTTTAATTTTATGCTCAGAATAACAGAGAATGCAAGGGTTTAAAGTTTAAACTTTTAAAGTGTTAAACATTAATAATTTATTATTTTAATATTTAGTTTTACAAATTTTCATTTTTCAGGCTTTCAACAAAAAAAAGCATCCAAAATGAGCAACAACAGCAATAGTGGCAGTGACTATGAGACTGAGATTAGTGATAGTGAAAATGAAGCTGTAGAAATGCCACATAACCCTTCTTCTACCTCTGAAATTCCAACCCATACTTCTTCAGACCATTTTGCATGCCCTATACCCACTCTTCAAAGGTTTGCAAAAGGCCCTTTCAACAAGAAGAAACCATTGCGTCAGTTTGCCACATATGTGACCACCAACAAGAAGAAAAATTCAGGGGGCAGCAGGAAATGGTTTTGTCATGTTTGTAAAACTGAATACCATGGGAGCTATACTAGAATTAGAGGCCATCTAGTGGGTGACTGTGGAAAGGGTGTTAGAGTTTGTACAGCAATAACATTGGAGCAACAACTTCTATTTGCAAAGTTGGCTGGAGTAAGTGAGGACCAAATGATTACCATTCAAAACAAAAAATGGTCATTAGCTGATTTGCAAGCCTCTTCCAATGTATCAGTTGGAGAGAGTTGTGATAGAGGGAAGAGAAAAGCAAGTGAGAAAGTTTCAATCATGGGGTTAATGAATGTGCAAAAATGTGAGCAAGTTGATGATGTAGTGGCCAAATTCTTTTATACACATGCTCTTCCATTTCATTTGGCAAGGTCACCTTATTTCAAAACAATGGTGAGAGAAATATTGGCAATTGGATCCTCTTATGCCCCCCCTGGAGAATATAGATTGCGTACCTCCCTCCTTGAAAAACAATATTCAAAAGCTACCATGATGATGGAGGAGATGAGGCAAACATGGATTAGGACCGGTTGTTCCATTGTCATGGATGGGTGGAGTGATATTCGACATAGGCCACTTATTAATGTTATTGTTACATGCCCTGCTAGTTCATACTTTCTTTGAGCCATTGATTGTTCTGGGAAGCTTAAGGATGTTGATTTTTAGTTTGGAATTTTGAGGGAGGCCATAGAGGAGGTTGGGCCTTCTAATGTTGTGCAGGTTGTGACAGATTCAACTCGTGTTTGTAAGCTAGCTGGTTTGATCATTGAGAGTGCTTACAAACATATTTTCTAGACTCCATGTTGCGTACATGCTTTGAATAATGCTTTGAAAGACATTGGAAAAATAGATTGGGTGAAGGCAGCAGTTTTAGAGGCTAGAAACATACAAATGTTTGTATGCAACCATTAAACTTCACTTGCACTATTCCGATCTTATTCAAAGAAAGAATTTCTCAAACCAGTTGAGACTAGATATGCTAGCTACTATATTTTGTTGGAGAGGATGTTGGAGGTCCAAGATGCTCTACAAGCCATGGTTGTTTGTGCAGAATGGAAAAGGTGGACTCTATCGAAGACAAGTGAAGGCAAGGAAGTGAGAGATAGAGTACTCAATGAAACTTGGTGGGCCAATATCAAGTAAGAAATCTGAAAATTTAAATTGTTTTTGAATTTGTTACACTTACACTTTGTCTCACTTTAGTCTTTGTATTTTAAAAGTTCTATTTTAATTTGTTTTTTTGTAGGTATATTTGCTCTTTTATATCACCAGCTATTGCAGTAATTCGGTATGCAGATACAGAATCTCCTAGCTTGGGAGAGATATATGAGACTTTTGATAGCATGCTTGACCAAATGAAGCAAGCTATTCATAAAAATGATCCTGAGATGAGTTTTTATGAGGACCATATTAGGCCTATTGTGACAAAGAGGTGGAACACAATGAATACCCCTCTTCATATGCTTGCCTATGCTCTTAATCCAAAGTGGTATGTACCTAGACCTGGCCGAATGCTTCCTTCTGAGGATGATGAGGTGATAGAGGGGCTTACAGCAGCCCTTCATAAAATGTATACTATCGAGGAGGCAACCATTCTTAGAGAGCAGTGGCTTATGTTTTCTGATCTTCAGGGTCCTACATTCAGCAAACCAGAGGCTAGGACGGATAGGGCCACCAATGCACAGAACAACCCCATTGGATGGTGGAAATTCCATGGGAAGGACACATCAGATTTGAAACAACTTGCCATTCGTTTGCTCTCACAGATTGCTAGTTCCTCTGCTGCAGAGAGGAATTGGTCCACCTATGGCTTCATTCACTCCATTAAGAGAAATAGGCTTACTTCAAAACGAGCTAAGAAATTAGTTGCAGTTCACAGTGCCTTGAGACTTCAGGACCGACAGACTACTGAGTATTGGCAGACTCCAGCAGCACGATGGGATGTTGATCCTGAGGATGTTAGGAAAATTGATGAGGAGGAGATGCAATCAGGATTGGTCGGGCTACCATTGGATGATCCACTCTTGCCAGAGGATGATAGTGACTTAGATAGTTCTGAGTCTTTGGATATTCATAGCCCGAATGAGGCTTAATTTCATAGACTATTGTATTTAATATTTTGATTTTCATGTTTGAACTTTGAGACTTCTGGATACATGTTTGAGACATTTGGATATTGATAGACCATGGTTTTATTAATGTTTGATACTGCTTGTGATAAATTTTATAATTCTTTAATGACATGTCTTATGCTATTATAGTACTACTCTCGTGATTTACTTACATATTGATATTGTTGTTATCAATTATTAATGTATTGACATATCTATCTCTCTTTCCCTCTCTCTCTCTCTAATATATTAATTAATTTTGAACAAATCATATATATATATATATATATGTATTTTGTAACATCCCGGAAATGCATCCCCTGTCGTCCCCCCATCCCCGTCCCCGACAGGGCATGGAACATAGCAAATTTCTTATTAGAAACTCATTCCAAACTTCTTCAACAACCTCCCCTTCAAGATATTACAACAATATATCATGCTACCACCTGAAAACTACCTCTTGGGGCGCTTATAACTGACCACAAACTAACTTAACCCTTACATATGCTTAATTTTGCATTGTTTGACAATTTGTTAACAACAAACACAAAATAATGCAACCTTTTGCATTTTTGGAACAACTAACCTTAAAAACCCCCCAATTACATGAATAATAGTCTCAAAGACCTTATTTAACATTAATTTACTCAAATACCCCTACATTCCTGATGCCTTCCTTCAAAGGATGAATTGTTGAAATTGTGTGTACTGGGTGCTCCTGCACCATACACCCTGGCTAGAAAATTCTTCCAAGTCTCTTGGAAACCTTCACCTGCAACAAAGTTGGATCTCCATCCTCTGATACTCCTTGTAGATGCTTCATCTTGACCTTTGGCTTTGTCTTGTCCATGTGTAGCATTCCCTTGCTTGAATTGATTCCTTGGTTTTGCACTGTCAATCTCAGACCTGCACTTACATACCTTAACCAACTGCTCCCAACATTCTCAACATGTTCACACAACACCACACTATGTGCTTCACCTTTCATCTTAACTCTTGGCTTAACCTCCATCATCAAAATCATCAAAACAAAGAAATAGCAAACAATCCTCTTCATTCTCTGCCTCTTCATTTTCCTCCTCACAACTCTTCCCAGCTTTCCCATGCTCAAAATAATCTGCACAGTAGCATACACAACCCCTATCCAATCCATATTCTTTGTTTTCTGCTCCATCCCAATTGGAGACTTCCCAAATTCTTTTCCTCTAGCCTTCAGTAGGCCATTCACCATCAACTCTTCCTTTCTTGGAAATTCACTTATCCATTTTACTTGATCTTCTTCATCATTCAAAGTGACTGCACCTTTCTCATTAACTTCACACTCTCCTACAAACTCACTCACTGCCCCTTCTTTTACCTTATCTTCTTCTTCTTCCAATAAGTCTTCATGAGAATCCTCAAAGACATCTTCCTCTTCCTTCATCTTCTCTGCACCTTTAAGTTCATTGACATTTAGGCTTTGCATCAGTACCATTATCTTATTGTCCTCTGTATCCTCTGTCACACGGTCCACTGTATTCACAATCTCTGTCTTCTTATTACTGACATCTGCTGTTAAGGGACACTCCACTGCCCCAATCATGATCTTGTTATAATCTTGAAGCCTTTCATGGCTTTCTCCAACCTTCCCACCTGTCTTTTCTGCATCTCTTCTTTCTCCTTTAACATTCTCAGCCTTCAAAACTTCCCTGTCATCAGATGTTCTGCCTTGCTGCAACTCATCTTCTTTGTTGTCAGACTTTTGTGGCTCCCCATTACCCTATCCACTCAGTAGACATTGCTTCTCACCTTTATAGACCTCACTAGGCCTTCCTTGGCTCTCCATTGATAACTCTCCTACATTCTTATTCTCTTCACTTTGAGGGATCTCTGCCCCAAGTGCCTTCTGCTCACAGTACTCTGTCTCAGCTTCTTGTACCACTGTACTTTTCATAGGTGTCTGCCCTAGAACACCATTAACCTTCAATGAACAAACTTCTTTATGTCCTTTATCTTCAACACAACCTTCAAGCTTACCTTGCTCTTTTAAGGTCATTTCATGTTTGACCTTCACTTCCCTTGTCTCTCTTATGTCTTTAATCTGCACTGTCCTTCCCAATGCTTCTTCATGGTGTTTTCCTTTCTCCATTGCAACTATGTTATGCCCTATTGTCTCTTCCAGGTTCCCTTGTTCCTTTTGCTCCAGCATCTCTCTTTTTCCACACATCCCTATCCTTTTTTGTGTCCCTTCTTCCTGCAAACAACTCAAAATATACCTTTGCCCATCCTTTTCAATTTCATACACATTAAGCCTCCCATCATGCATAGCAAATCTATCATATTGCCAAACCCTTCCTAGTATCATATGACAATCCCTTATAGGAATAATATCACATAATAGAACATCTTTATAAGGACCAATTTCAAAATCTACCAATGCGTGCTCTCTAACCACAACATGCTAACTATCATTTACCCAATATGCCTTGTAAGGTGATTCATGTTTTAGCCTTGTCAAATGCAAATTTTCAACCATTTCTTCTAAAACAACATTACCCAATGAACCTGAATCAATCATTACTTTACAGATCTTACCTCTGCATTTGCATCTGGTCTAGAAGATAGCATGCCTCATTTTTCCTTCTTTATCATCCAACCTTCTGAAGTCCATAGTGTCTTGTACCTTCCAATGCTTCTCCTGCAATCTTCAAGGGATCTACTTCCTCGCTCTTATACCACTTTGATGCAGAGTCAGGAGACTCAACCTTACTCAAATTGGGAACCTACCTTTAAGAGGCATCTAGAAAGATTAAAATGATCATATAAAGTAATTCAACCAATCTTCCAAGTTCAACAATCATCAGAAGCACAATTTCCTAATTTCACTCCTAAACCCTAGTTTTAGTGCAAACCTAGTTTAGGCATTTTCACCAATATTTTCCAAAACACCTAACAAACTCAAGGATGATTAAGATACCCTTTTGCAAGTTATAAAACATACAGGAAAACCAATATCAACTCTTTTGGACAAATTCAAAGTTCCAATACTCCTGCCATGGAAAAGGCTATTGGATTAGCCCACTTTTACAAAGAAGGTACCCTTTAAACTCCACCAAAATTTATGAAACCTTGAGGAAGCAATTAAAATGCCAAAAAACTACTAAATCCACCACTAGTTTCCAGAAATCACTCTTCCAACATGGAAAACCCTAAAACCCTTTATTCTAGGCCTTCAAAAGGAGGGTTTATTGTAAATCATACCTCCAGACCTTTCCAGACCCTGCCACCTATTCAAAAACTCATTATTATTCCTTCACAAGCTTTAAAATTCATCACATAGGTTATTTCTTCCAAAAAACTCATAAACCATCATTTAGTTCCTTACTTTCACAAGGAAAATCACCCAAATTCAACCTAGGGCAACACCCAAAACCCACAAACACACTTCCTCTGACCTGCAAATAATTTGGAAACCTATTTTACAACAAATGGGGTCATTCCACTGAGTTACAATTGCTACAGTAGGTGGAATTCCCTAAAAACTCATTTTATTACTCTCAAACCACCAATTTACACCAAACCAGAGCAGTTTCAGAAAAACAGAGATAACTCACTCCAAAATTAATAGTTTTCAATAAAACCTGAAGCATTTGAAAGTAGACTCAGTGCCCTAAAATACCATGTCAGTCTTCAACCAAGATATGGAGTTGTACGGATCATACTAGCCAAGCAAAGTTCAGGAAAATAGGAAAAACATGGGATTTCAGACCACCCGGTAGTAAAATGAGGATATCTCACTCGATTCTCAATGAAATAACACCATTCCAATGCCAAAAGAAATATTATTCAATTATATATCCATCCATTATATTCTTGGAGTGTGGAACAATGTGTACAGGTCGTACAATGCACGTGATCAACAATTTCTTAATGGAAAACACAAAAAATAGCAAATTTCTTATTAGAAACTCATTCCAAACTTCTTCAACAGCCTCCCCTTCAGATATGACAACAATATATCATGATACCACCTAAAAACTACCTCTTGGGGCACCTATAACTGACCACAAACTAACTTAACCCTTACATATGCTTAATTTTGCATTGTTTGACAATTTGTTAACAACAAACACAAAATAATGCAACCTTTTGCATTTTTGGAACAACTAACCTTAAAAACCCCCCAATTACATGAATAATAGTCTCAAAGACCTTATTTAACATTAATTTACTCAAATACCCCTACGTTCCTGATGCCTTCCTTCAAAGGATGAATTGTTGAAATTGGTGTACTGGGTGCTCCTGCACCATTTTCCAGTCCATTTCAGGGCTTCCTCATTTAAAATGAAAAGACCCTTAGCAGTATTCTTTAAAGAATTGTTGTTGATATTTACCACATTTTTCAAATCCTCTGACATCTTACCAATTCTATCCTTAATAATAGCAACTCTATCCTCTAAAATCTTATTGACCATCATTTACAAAGAGGAAATCCTCTCTTCATGAGAAACCCCCAGGTGATCAGCATCAACAACTAACTTATCCAGCATTACATTCATAGTTTTCACTTTACCTTTTATAGCCCATTCCTTATGATTGCCTCAGATCATAGGCACACATATATCTTGCCAATTTTTTACTTGAATATTGAGCTCCTTCACCTCAGAAAATAGCCATTTCACTAGAGAAAGAAAACTCCACATTCCATCCTCGGCCATCTTGCAAAACATACCCATATTGACATCATCCCAGTTGACAGGAGGTATATCATTCAGCTCTTGGTTTTGGTAAGGGGCATCAGTACGCTCCATTTTCTACCCCTCATCCTCTTCAGTAGGGGAGTCCTCAACCTCAGCCAACTCCACCTTAATCTACTCCTTGTCAAGCAAATTAGCCAAATCACCCAACACTTCCAATCGCTCCATCTTCAAAGCTCTCTCAACAGGAGAAAAATCCTAAGAGTGCTTGACCATCTCAAACCCCTAAACCTCCATAGGCACAGACTCAGGAAATAGCTCATCCACACCAGTATTAATATCACCAGTAGGTGCCCTCTTAAGCTCACCCACATCATCAAGAACCCTAATACCAGACGTAAGGGAGTTCTCCACCACACTGACCTTCTCGGGATTAAGATCCCCAACAGAGGCATTCTTCACACCATCAACATCAAAAGGAACCTTAACACCAATCCCAGGAGAGCTATCCTCCATGCCACCCATTCCATAACACAAAGAGGGTTTTACATTCAAACCAGAAGCCTCCACCTCAGTTGCTAACTCAATCTTCCTCTTAGTAGAAGATTTATCTTTCTTGGGGCCTTTAGATTTCCCCTTAGAAGTCTTCCTAACAGAATTCACCATGGTTTCTCTCAATTCCACATCCATCTCATAGCCCTTGGTCCACTCTTCAGAATCATCAACCCCTTCCTCAGACCCACCTTCATCCACTGAAATTTCTTCATAATCTGAGTCTTCTTCCTTGGAACTACCTTCCCATTCCACAGCAGGGTATGTGCAAGATTATGATGGACCAAAAAGTGGCAATATGATGATTATGTGTAGGGTATGTGGCTAGCAAATTTTTTTTACCCAAAATTGATGAAATGAAAAGGGTTTTTAAAGGAGATTCTTAGCTTTCCACGAATATAAATTATGTTTTGCTTTGAATTCAATAAATAATTATTATTCATTTTCTATTTGAATTACGACTAAAGTCTTGATTGATAGGTTGATTGAAAAACATCTATAGCTTTCAAATGGTATCATATTTTTTGAATCTGAAACATGTGTCACATTTTATGCTTCCCATACTATAGGATTAAAAAAAATGAATTTCATGAAGTTTTGACCAAGTTAAGGTGGTCAAACATACTAGTTTTATATTTTTTAAAAGTTGTAATAAAAAAATCATAATTAATTATTTACTTGGAAAAAAATTACAAAAAAATATGCATCACATCGAGACATGAGTCCTCTACTATATCTAAAATCTTATAAAAAAATATTATCATTTTATTGTGGTTAAGGTGGTCAGACAGACACCTACTTCTTATTTTTTCCCTGAAATTTAAGTACTATTGCATTGAAATTTCAAATTTTCACTGAATAGATTTTAAAATAAATAAATAAACCTAGTAGTTTAGAAACTAAATTCAATTTCCTACAGATTAGAACTATTCTTACATATTTTTGAAATAATATAGATAACTTATTCTAATTTTTACATCAAGTTTCCTAACTCTGATTTTTATGAATTTTTTGCCACTTAAGGGTCTGTTTTTTCCATGATGATCCTGCACATACTTGGAAGAGTCCCCAATATCATACCTAGAATTTTTAACCCCCTTTTTAGTAGAATTTTTTGGGGAAACCGAGATTAATTTGAGCTTAATATGAGCAAACAATAGACTCATAAGACCTTCATACAAAATCACCTTCTTAGGGTTTCTTTAGTGATCTTCAATACTCTTTTCCATAAACAATAACAAGTAAAAAGGAAAGGAGACCAACACCTTATGACGAAAGTGATTTAAAGGCATGAAATGGTAACTGTACACAACAAAAAATCTACCTTCAAGTGTGAAATAATGCATTATGGCCAGCACGAGATCCCTCCACAACAGCTTCAGAGAATTACGAGCGTAGCCACCACTCCCAATTTCCCTGAGCTTTTTCTTCTCATCGAATTTGAAAAAATTCGCAAAGGCTTTCTTGGCAGCACCCCTATCTTTGTAGAATTTCCTCCCAGAAATGAAAAGACCAGTGACCTCCGCTATAAACTCCTCATCAATTTTAAACTCCACACCCTTATAGCATAGAGTCCTTCCATTCCAACCTTTCACAAAAAATATGTAGCATTAGGATCAGGGCCTTGAATTCTTTGCATGTACTGCATAACCCCACCCTACTCCAAGTGCTCCCACACAACAATATTATTTTGGAACTCCTCGCAAGAGCTTGGTTCAATCCTACAGCGGTCACCACCCATTGTAGCATGAAAAGAGCTAGAACCCAACGACACCAGAAATTTTTAAAAAAATAAAATGAACTAGGCTCTCCACAGAACAAAACAAATAACACCCACAATATGTGTGGGCTTTGTCATTCAAGGTACTTCCCTACCTACGCAGCCTACGCAGTCAAGCCATCATAATACAAAAACCAAGTATATAATAATGAGATGGACAGGGCAAAGGTTCAACGTGCATAATCCAAATTTAAAAAATAATGAAGAACCTTTCCCCAAAATCAACAACCTTAAAAACAAGCCAGTTGGTATCATTGGAAATACATTTAATATTAAGAGGTAATGATTCAAAAGATACCCAATTAAATCTCGCCACCACTCCCAAGTTGGAAAAACCATCAACCAACATATTAGCTTCTCGGAAGGCATGGGAGATTTTAATCTCCTCAAAAGAATTAATGATGGAGATAGAATCATTGATAAGATGAGTGATAGACCACGATAGCGGGAAATGATTCAAGAGACAATTGATAACATTAATTGAGTCCCCCTCCAACCAAAGTTTAGAGACCCCTTGATTCTTAGCCAAAATGAGGCCATGATAGGCTACCACTGATGATGCAAGCTAAGTTAACATGATTTTATGCCAAAATTGATCTAATTATGCAATTATCTAAGCTAATCTAAGCTAATTCTAAGCTAAAGTATGGAAACCCTAATTCATTTACAAACTAAGATGGATGCATGGAAGCCATTAATGGATGCTTTAAGCTATTATACAATTAGAAATAAACCAAAACAAGCTAAAAGTGAGTAAATTGTGTGTGGATGCACGTGAATTCAACAACATAAGTTTGCAATTGAAATATGGATCCATTTGTCTCCAAATAGTGTTTTATTTATAGGAGAGCAAATGAGAAATGGAGGGTTGAGATCAAAAATATCAATCAATAGTCAAAGATGAAAGGAAAAAGAGGCATGGATCATGGATTCTCATCAACGGATGAGAATGCATGATGAGATTTAATCAAAGGCTCACATTTGCTTCAAACAAACACACTTTTGACCTACTCACATAGGTCAAAGGTGACTTGTTCAAAAGGTTAAAGGTTTAGCTTGCTCAAGAAGCCAAGTGAGTTGATTGGAGGAGAGAATATTCTTTGGAATATTCTCATGGGTGAGAATATATGTATTTTTCAAATTAAAAGAAAGTTTTAACTGTACAAAAAAGGAGATAAGGGATACTCCATGGGAATATTCCCTTTTAAGAGGAAAATTAGTTTAATTGTTAATTAAACAAGGTTTAATCGCACAATTAGGGGATTAGAAGAATTAAAGTGTTATTCATTAAATTAAATGATTTAATGAATGGGGAGGGATGAAATGATATTTAATTAAATAACTTAGGGTTATTTAATTAAATAACATGACTTAGGGAATTGAATTAAATACTTTGATTTATTTCATTTAATGGGATAAAGTGTTAGTGTGAAAGGGGGTGAATAAACCCGATTTGATGAATTAGGTTAAATAGATGAAAATGATACAATTAATTAATTAGCTAGGCTAATTCAATTAATTTAGCAAAAAGGGGATGGATTTAAAGAGGAAATGATGTTAGTAAACATATTTTGAGTGTATGATATCATTTAGGACATTTTTCAATGTCTACAACTACAATATATATTTATTTAGTAAAATTCTTTCAATAAAAAAGGCTCAAATCTAATTTATCTATAATTAATCTAGTTAGAGCATGTTTGATAAAAAATGGTTTTCTAAATTGTAAATGCTTAAATTTATTTGTTAACTACTAATAAGTAATCCTATAGTGTGGCACAACTTTAAACTTTCACTTATCAATTCTTTTTTCCTATACAAAATGATCAATATATCTTAATTAAAATTGTCAATAAAATAATATACATATATAATGATTGTTTTAAAATGAACATAATGATTAAAAGTAGACTCTTAAAATAAAATTAAATGATTTTTAATCACAAAAATCAATAAATTACCAAATTTATGTTAATAGTAAACAAAATTGATAACCAAAACTCCTAAACAAACAAAAAATATTTAGTGACTGAAAAAATGTTGATTTTCAATGCATAAATGATTTGCAATGATATAAAATATAATATCATAAAATGTTGTAAAAATTACATAAAAATTATTTATAAATTTTATTGAAGAACTAACTTACAGGTAACATATTTTTTGTCCATTTGTGAATCCTTTTTATCTTTAGCTTAACTTGATCATGCTACATATTATGAATTTGTTACCTAGCACAATCACATTACATAGCATGAGTGTGTTATGTAACATGCTCATGTGCTATGTATTCTAAAAACAATTCCCTCCATTTTAGGTTTGGTTTCAGGCTTAGATGACAAGCTTATTAAAGTTTGGACTTATATTTTATCTCTAGTGTTTTCTCTTGTGCAATAGTATTTTTTTCATTTCAATATCACCAAATTTACTCATTTGATAATAATATTTGATAATATTACCACTAATGTGTCATTTTTTTCTTATCTCTTTAATCATATATTTTTATTTTGAATACATTAACATATTTATTTTTATTTCCTTTTACTAGTTTCTTTATTTCCTCTAATACATATGTATTAATTTTTCTTTGTAACTTTCAATCCACTTATTTAAATTTGAATATATAATTTAAATATGTATGATTTGTCTAGATGCTTCATTTGATACACATTCAAAACACATTTTACATTTTTTATTAGTTTTATGCACTTTATACGATGTGAATGTTTAGTGATGCAACTTTTCAAGATGCATCCACTTTGAAAAATTATTAAAAAATCAATTAAAACATATACTTGTCATACTCACTCTTGGCTATATTTATACCAAATGATTTTTTAAATACCTAATACAACAAAAAATAGGGGGTACACATTACATAATATATTATATTTTAGTGGTAAAAATAGAAATATTTTTTTGTGCACTCAACATTTCACCTCCTTAATCTTAACCATTTTAAAAAAAATCTTCATAGTTTAAAAACTAGATTCAACTTGTACTGCAATTCTTGTTTTTATCATATTTTTAAATTCAAAGTGTACACATCTTGAATTTCTTGTCCAAATTCAAGTTTAGCTAATTTTAAGAAAAAACTGGCCACTTTTTGACCCCCTTCGTGTACTCATTTCCATGCACTTACCCATATACATGTCTTTTCGGGATAATACATTAGTATTTTGTAATAACAAACATAAATAAAGTTCCATATTGGAGGCTCTATCCATGGGCTTCTAATCTTTAACACAATAGGACATATTATGGGATGATAAATATAGTCATATGACGTGTACTATGATTCCACCTCCATCATGGATAAAATATCGCATTGAGTTGCATTAGCTATTTTGAATCTTTATGTTCCCCTTCCACCACATCTTCCTAATAGCTTGACACATCTTGATTCACATTGGTTCATTTATCTCAAATTGAGAGCCATTCATTATGGTCAAAATTCTTAACTCCTACATGGTACTTGATCTTATGGATTGGTCTAACCATAATTCAATGTCAACATTAAGGTACATAAGAAAATTTTAGATTCATTTATGCATCATCCTCTACTTGGGACAAAGCTTTGTCCTATGGGTTTTATCTTTCTTCTTTTGGGGTGGAACATATTGTACATGGATACTTGATGAGACCTAGTTGTCAAGACCTATCTTTGAAGGTTTTCTCTCTTTCTAGGTTGTACTTAGAGGGATGTTAGCATAAATGAAATATTGTCACTAGTATAAATTCAAGTTAGTTCACAAGGATAAAATAATTACCATTAATATTTTACTTATTCACTATATTTAAGCATACTTAAATAGTTGTATGAATTAATCATGTGATTTTATTTATGTACTCTATTAACACTTATCTAATCTAGGTTGAGTTATACTCCATCTATCATGCTAGTTTGAGTGGGTTAACTCACCTCTTAATTGAAGTGATTAGGAGTTAAACTATTACCTCTTAGATTAGACATGTTACTTCCATGAATCATGCATCAAAGAGGTCTATATATTTATATAATTCTCTTTGTACTTATGTTCTAAACTAATGAACATGTGATATTTTTTATTCATTTCATGGTTTTGTGGTTAGCTTATAGCCATTTGATCTTGGGTAAAATTATTGTTAATAACAAAGTTCTAACACTTAGTTAGGGCTATGTTATTGTAAGGAAATCTAGGAGCGCATCTAGTGAAAACTCCATACAGTAGTGCCTTCGGTAACTTTCATTTCGATTAGGTTACCTCAAAGACACAAACAACTATGTCCAAATGTGGAACAAACATAGTTTATTTCCTACATTGATCCATCTGAGAGAAACATATGTAGATTCAACAACAATCAACAACACAGATGAAAGACACTACAAAAAATAGAACACAAATATTTTACGTGGGGAAAACCCTTTCGAGTAAAAAAACCCCACTCTCCAAAGTTTGAGCCATTGTATTATTCAGCAACAACGGTTACAATATAATTGCAGGCTCTTAGCCTTTTCAGAGATTACATCTTGTTCATCTAGATACAACTAGTAGCAAACACCCCTAAAGAGATCAACCATGAAATTCATGTTCAGGAGAGATTCCAGCATAACCTTGCCTCTCTCACTATCTGCCTCGACCTCATGGCTCCAGCCTTTCAGCCAGCCACTCGACCTTTCTCTATCGATCTCTCTCTGGCTCTTATCTCTTCAGCTTCTCGGCTTGTCAACTTGATCAACACTATCTACAAAATGTCCAATGCATACATATATGCATTCGTTCTCAACAGGATCTCTGTGAATCAGTTCAAGATCACACTTCAGGAATCTACCAACTCAGCATCCCTATTGTCGTAGATGTTTCCACTCCTGTGCAGATTTTTCCTTTCAGACCGTTTAGAAAATCCAACCGCCAACCGTTTGAATTTTGCTTCCTCTGATTGGTCCACGTGCACCACGTCAGACAGTCTTCACTCGGTCAACATCGATCAACTTGTGTCACATGTCAATGAGACACTAGAAGTGTCTCCCCGATGCCACAAGACCTGATTACACATTGTCGCCAAGAGTCCTCTCCATCGACAAGAGGTTCCACCGAGCTTACAAGTTACATCGACCTTAGCAAGCACATCGGTGAGACTATCACTATCGCCAGGAGTTCACATCGAGTCTTCAAGTCATACGAAAACCCTAATAGTCACCAAGAGTCATACCGATATCAAGTTTCCCATCGACAAGACAATCGCTCTTCGCCAAGAGATAATACCGATGCCTCCAT